>CM053034.1:211315902-212000902 GCA_028564925.1 Lithobates sylvaticus | reverse complement strand
TGCCTAGCTTCAGAAGGCGAGTCAGGGAGAAAGACAGTAAATGGATTTCTGCACAGTCCTCCAGCTAAAGTTCTAATGTTTTTTTTGTTGCTACTATGCCTTAAAATACATCTAAACTGACTGAATGATATTTAATTGCTTTTTTTTGTAATAAAATACTTGTTTTCATCTTTATTTTATTCTTTGTTGCGTCTCAGTGCTGCGGATTTCCTGCAACGTCTTTGCAGCCTGTCCACATGCACTCCAGCATAGCTCTTAACTGTCCCTGATTTCGAGGGACTGTCCCTGATTTGGAGCAATGTCCCTCTGTCCCTCATTCCTCTTCATTTGTCCCTCATTTTGGTCTGATCTTTAGAGATAATAAAAAAGGACTTTTTATCTATCAAAAAGTGTTTTCCCACCCTAAACCTTTCATCTGATTTCTAAATTGCTGCATTTGTAAATTCCAAAAGCCAATATGAAGGAATAGTAGTGGTAAAAAAAAGCACTTGTGGGTTTAACCAATCTTGTTTTTTCGTACAATTCTCCTTTAAGGGGGCGTGGAAAGGGGTGTGTCCAATGCCTGCATACTTTTGCTGATAGGTGTGCCTCATTCCCATCTCAAAAAGTTGGGAGGTATGACTCCAGCAATGGCATTTCTCAATGGGGCTTTCCTGATACTGACAAAAGTGGACCATACCTGCAAAATGTGAGTTGGAACAGCCACTTATAGCCTCATTTGGATATCCATGTTCAGGGTGGTAACACAGGAGAACATTTGGGGTAGACCCGCCATTAGAAATGATGGGGTCCTATCCAAATGCATGGTGAAGGGCCAGCACAAGTCTGATGGATGGTGCCAAGGGTTGCCACCCTTTCATTAAGCCAAACCCGGACACTTTAGAGGAGCACAGCAAATTTTCAAAATTTTTTTGAAGTATACACCATAGTATAAGACCTGGGACACCTTTTAGTATTTCGGCACATGCCGAATAGTGGATGTGGGGAAATTGTGTTAATAATGGGAGAAACAAGGTCAGTCTGTCCCCCAGTGCAATCCCCCCCGGTCAGTCTGTACTCCAGTACAGCCTCCCCAGGTCAGTATCAGTGATGTAAGTAACTGAGTTAAAATAAACTGAGTTACCTAACGCAGTTACTTTAGAGGGTAACGAGTAATCTAACTGATTACTTTTCCCCTCATGGTAACTCAGTTCCCATTACTTTGGCTTAGTTACCCCAATTACATCTACCGCCACTGGATGGCAGTAGTGTAATTCCGGTGTCCTGCCGAAAAAGTTCCCCCGCCGGATAAGGACCCCCTGTACTGCTCAGGCGCAGGGCCTGCGAAGTATGAAGGACTACGGAGCTTCCGAAAATTGCCGAACCTAAACAGCTCTGAGTGAACTCTACACCGCGCAGGTGCAGTTAACATGTAATTGTACGAGGCGATGCCGCACGCTCCTGATGCTCGTGCTACTCTGCAAGGGGCGTCTATCGTGTAACCAAGGGGCGCATTTATTATTATTGTTATATATCGAGCTCTACCCATTAATTTAACATTCGCCCTCTTCTGTAGCCATCCGCCCCTTACACGATATAATAATAATAGACCTGCCCCTTGCTTACACGCTATAACTTGGTTAGAGTAACAATAGAGCAGCCCCTTGGTTACACGATATATAACAATAATAATAAATGCGCCCCTTGGTTACAGTAATACTAGACCCGCCCCTTAGTTACACGTATAGAGTTACTTTGCTGCGTAACTAATTACTTTTCCAATGTAGTAACTGAGTTACTAACTCAATTACTTTTTGGGAGAAGTAATTTGTAACTTAACTAATTACTTTTTTAAAGTAAGATGACCAACACTGGTCAGTATATCCTCCAGTATAATCCCTCCCTGGTCAGTCTGTCCCCCAGTACATCCCCCCCCCAGCTTAGTCTGTCCCCCAGTATAATTTCCCCAGGTCAGTCTGTCCCCCCATTAAAGCGTCCCCCCCTACCAATATAATTACAAGCACTGGAAGTCGATGGGAGAGGAAAGAGAGATCGGAGGACTGGTGCTGCGGGGCTGCCACCAATGTGTCGGTTTCAGGTATACTGAAACCTGGACACAGGATTTAAAACCTGGACTGTCCGGGTGAATTCCAGACAGGTGGCAACCTTAACGAATCCTAGTTTCCAGACAAACCCATCCCCCCGCAGACCCACTGGGGCCGAGGTCCAGTACGGGAGGGCTGGCTATACCCCCTATCGGTAGCCCTGTTTGGGGGATAGGGACTGAGCATTGTCACTCTGTAACAGGTTTTGCCTGAACAACCTTCAAATGAAAGCTGAAAAACAAAAAAAAAATTAAAATGACCTTTGAAATGCCATTAACACGTCAAAGCTTATATGAGATTTAAAGAGGAACTCAAGTAATTTAAAAAAAAAAGGAATTATAGTCAGCAGCTACAAATGCTGTCTTCACCTGGGCCAGTTCTTCCCCAGTCTTTGGGCCCCGGGGCTGCCATCTTGGCTGAAGAACCAAGCTGTGACTTGCTGTTTCACAGCTGCCCCCCCCCCCCCCCTCTCCATATCATGCTGTACCATCAGATTGGTCCCACAGCCTCCTGGGACACGTAACAAAAGGTTGCAGGCTTAATTCTTGCCTAGGCAAGAATTGTGGAAGTGGGGACAGGTGTCTGTTAGAAAAAGGTACCCCCACTCAAAAAAATTAAAAACAAATTTTTAAATATGGTAGAGAAAGGAGAGAGAGGCAGATCAATGGTACTTTTACATTCAAGTGAATGTCCGCTTTAAGTGACACTAGACATGTGCAATTCGTTTCGTTTTTTTTCGTTATTTTCGTCATTCGTTATCGTACGAATGAACGAACGATTCGCTAAAAATTTTAACGAATAACGAATCGTTCGAATCGAACGAATCCGAATAACGAATCGTTCGAATCGAACAAATCCGAAAAACAACGAAAATCCGAAAAAAACAAATTAGAAACAACGAAACTACGAAAGAAGAAAATCCGAAAAACGAAAACAGGAACAACGAAAATCAAAATGAACGAAAAAATTCGTACATTCGTAACTTTTTTTTTTTGTTGAATTGGTAATTTTCCGTGTCTCTTACAATGGCGCTGCTTAAAGTGCCTCGAATGGATAGAACGAAAAAATTTGTACATTCGTAACTTTTTTTTTTGTTGTTGAATTGGTAATTTTCCGTGTCCCTTACAATGGCGCTGCTTAACGTGCCTCGATAAAAAATTTGTACATTCGTAACTTTTTTTTTTTTTTTTCGATTCGTAATTTTCCGTGTCTCTTACAATGGCGCTGATTAACGTGCTTCGAATGGATTGAACGAAAAAATTTGTACATTCGTAACTTTTTTTTTCGATTCGTAATTTTCCGTGTCTCTTACAATGTAATAATAGCATACACATTACATACAATTATGAATTATGCTCCGATTACGAATCTACGAATGTTACGAATGTTACGAATGTACGAATAAATACGAATGCGTCCGAATTTCGAATAAACGAAAATTAAACTAACAGAAAAACGAATCAACGAAAAAATAACTCTAACAAAAATACGAATACGAACACCGACGACTTACGAATTTACGAATCGTTACGAATCAACGGAAACGAAAAAAACTAAACGAAAATAAACACATTTTTTTATTGTGCACATGTCTAGTTTGCACCTACTTTAAAACAGAGCTTCTTAGATTTGAACAAGGAGGAATGTCACTGAAATCTGTATCCTTGTTAGGCTGAACATACACATTACAATGGGATTTTCCAATCTCCTTTAGATCTACCAACATCTATGTAATGAAGTGACCTGCCCGATTGGATGCAAATTCAATTGATTCATTTGCTAGACCATAACATTACACAGTAAAGTTGCAAAGTAATAAAGAGACTTCACAAAAACAAAATACAACATGTATAAGCAGATTATAAGACTTTCTCTCCTGGGACAGGAAATGAAGGGGACTCCATCATTGAAATTGGTCAGAAGAACAGGAATGGAAAATAAATCCTCCGAGCACTGGTCACGTGATCTTTGGCTAGGATTCTTTCATTTCTGGAGTTTTGACAGAGCCAGCCAATCAGTGGCAATCTGTTCCCATTGTGAATGTGAATAGCACACGAGGAGATATCTTCTAAGGATTCCAGGAGAATTCCTGTAATCATTTTTTATTTGGGCGATTAAAGCCATGGTCTACTTTTTAGACCATGTTTCATGTTACACCAATACTTAGGGAAGCTATTCTCTTAACCAGGGTTCCATAAAACCCTAGGGTTCCCCCAGAAGTTGGTTCCCCCTCCCGGCTCTCTCCTCATTGGCTCACTGGCTGTGATTGAGAGCAGTGGGAGCCAAAGGGCTCCCTCTGCTGTCTCAGCCAATGAAGAGGCAGAGTCCCGGGACAGCTGAGGCGATAGTGAACATAGCTCGATTGGAGGGAGCTCAGGTAAGGATTGGTGGGGCGTAAAAACTCTTCAGTCTTTAGAACCACTTGAAAAAACGAAAAAATTTTGCCTCTCAGATAAGTAACCATTCTTTCCACTGAGCATGAACGCAATGAGCATTTTTCCTAGTACTAAGAATTGCACTTATGTATTGTGAGCTGCAGATATAGTTACCAGGGGTTCCCTGAAAGCAAAATGTTATTTTGAGGGTTTCTCCAAGTTAAAAAGCTGATTTAAGGTGTAACATGAATCATGGTTGCAGAACCTCCCACCTTATATGAATTACTGAGTTCTTCTTACTGCAGGTGCTTGTTATTGTTTAAATTCCTTTACTTCATTCATTAAATGAAACTGCAGCATAGGAGCTCAGTAAAGCACATCGGGAGCAGAGTGGTGATATAACCATATTTGTAATCCATTTAGTATTTCCTCCATCTTCCAGGTTGTCTTTACCTTTATACTAGACATGTGCACAACAGAAAAATTTGTTTATTTTCGTTTTGTTTCTTTCGTTTCCATGGATTCGTAACGATTTGTAAATTCGTAAGTCGTCGGTGTTCGTATTCGTAACGATTCGTAAATTCGTAAGTCGTCGTTGTTCGTATTCGTAACGATTCGTATTTTCGTAAGAGTTATTTTTTCGTTGATTAGTTTTTCTGTTAGTTTAATTTTCGTTTATTCGAAATTCGGACGCATTCGTATTTTCGTAGATTTAGTTACATTCGTACTTTCGTTAGATTGATTTATTCGTACTTTCGTAACATTGTTTTCGTAGATTCGTAATCGGAGCATAATTCATAATTTTATGTAATGTGTATGCTATTATTACATTTTAAGAGACACGGAAAATTACGAATCGAAAAAAAAAAAGTTACGAATGCACGAATTTTTTCGTTCAATCCATTCGAAGCACGTTAAGCAGCGCCATTGTAAGAGACACGGAAAATTACGAATCGAAAAAAAAAAAAAAAAAAAGTTACGAATGTACGAATTTTTTCGTTCATTTTGATTTTCGTTGTTCCTGTTTTCGTTTTTCGGATTTTCTTCTTTCGTAGTTTCGTTGTTTCTAATTTGGTTATTTCGGATTTTCGTTGTTTTTCGTATTCGTTCGATTCGAACGATTCGTTATTCGTTAAAATTTTTAGCGAATCGTTCGTTCATTCGTACGATAACGAATGAACGAATATAACGAAAAAAAAACGAAACGAATTGCACATGTCTACTTTATACAGACTTGGGGCTGGAGGTAAACAATGCAAGACATTATGTAATAAAAAATGGGCATTTATTACATTTTTGGATTGAGCCTTGCTGAGCATTGCAACCAAGATCAGCACATAGCCCTTTGCCTTGTACCCACAATGTGCGGATTATAGTTGCAATGCTCTGCAGGCCTCAATCCAAAAATGTAATAAATGCCCATTTTTTATTACATAATTGCTGTTGCATATATACCGAATTTTTGCACAATTTTGACTATTCCTTTAGGCAAATGCATGGACATAAAAATAAAGATTTTCTTTTAGGAGGACACATAATTATAACCAATATGGACTGTTATTTGGGATTAAAAACACAAAAAGACGCTCTTGGCTCTAAAGACGCCTTCCCAAATTATGACTGCCATAACATGAACCGCTTCCTCCTTCAAAATGGTAATGCAGTGTCAGATAAACATTCCCAGCAGCCTTGTCACTGGAGTGCCCTTCACTCTTGCACATTCAGGTCGTGTGATTGGAATATAATTCAGACTGGATCAGACGCTCGCTCAGCATTAACTGTCCTTTTTTTTCCCTGAGAAAATAGACGGTTTGTTGAACAAAAGTCCTACAGATAGATGTGTTGGCATGCTTATAAAGAATGGAAACTGCCTAGTTCTGCATGATCGATGGGTAGATGTCTGATTTTTAATATGTTTGTATTTCACTATATGTTTTCAAGAATGTGTGAGCTCTATATGCTTGCATTATATGTGTGTTGTGTATATGCACACAAGGGAGGAATATGTGGAACAGTAGATATAAACTCACTCACAAAAATCTCATATAAGCTTTATCATGATAATATAATTTTGAAGTTGGTTTCAATCTTTTTGAATCTGCACCTTTAGTTAAAATGGAGCAATGACTCCCTAGGGAGCGGCTGGATTGTTGGGTCCTCCTAAGGCTTCAAGTAGTGACTTGAAGGGGAAGCAAGGGGAAGAAACTGCATTAACTTTGTTACATTTATAATTCTTCCTGTGTTAATATCAGGTTAGCCTTTTAGTTGTTTAAGCTGTTTAATGAGTACTTCCCTTGCAGGGAGTGGCTGGATTGTTGGGTCCTCCTATGGCTTCCAGTAGTGACTCTTCCATAACTGGACCCAACAACTCACCAACACACCAGTAGAAATCAAAATGGGCTACTTTGATCTCTACTGGTGTGTTTGTGAGTTGTTGGGTCCAGTTATGGAAGCATAAATAAAGCCCATTTTGATCTCTATTGGTGTGTTGGTGAGTTGTTGAGTCCAGTTACGGAAAAGTCACCACTGGAAGCTACGGTAGGTGTTTTAAGTAAACTCATGAAAGAACATTTCGAGGAAGTCCACATTAGAAAATATGTCTATGTGATTCAGATTAGGAAACATACCTAAGGTATGTAATTTAGACATCCTTGGATAATAACAATGGGAAAATAAGAAATATAAGACCTAGTATATAAATGTATTTATATATAAACAATATGCAACACCTTGAACATTTATTTAGGGAGTCACAAAGCTCATCAATGCGGATTCAGATCCATGAGGACCCTTTATCAGGTATAAGAAGAATGAGACTTACATTTAAAGTGGTTGTAAACCCTCACATTTATACCCAGTGAAATACTGTAAACAGCCTCAGATGATGGTAACAACAGTAACAAATAAAAGGCCTGGCCAAGAAAAAGACACAGTAAGCAACCTGTAATATGTACATATTATAGTATTGTATGTATTGCATTTATAGCTTCTTAAACAGTTTTCTGAAGACAAGCAGACTAAGGACATGGATTACTGGAACCATGTCCTGTGGTCTGATGAGACCAAGATAAACTTATTTGGTTCAGATGGTTTCAAGCGTGTATGGGGGCAACCAGGTGAGAAGTACAAAGACAAGTGTGTGTTGCCTACAGTCAAGCATGGTGGTGGGAGTGTCATGGTCTGGGGCTGCATGAGTGCTGCCGGCACTGGGGAGCTACCATTCATTGAGGGAACCATGAATGCCAACATGTACTGTGACATACTGAAGCAGAGCATGATCCCCTCACTTCCGAGACTGGGCCGCAGGGCAGTATTCCAACATGATAACGACCCCAAACACACCTCCAAGATGACCACTGCCTTGCTAAAGAAGCTGAGGGTAAAGGTGATGGACTGGCCAAGCATGTCTCCAGACCTAAACCCTATTGAGCATCTGTGGGGCATCCTTAAATGGAAGGTGGAGGAGCGCAAGGTCTCTAACATCCACCAGCTCCGTGATGTCATCCTGGAGGAGGGGAAGAGGACTCCAGTGGCAACCTGTGAAGCTCTGGTGACCTCCATGCCCAAGAGGGTTAAGGCAGTGCTGGAAAATAATGGTGACTACACAAAATATTGACACTTTGGGCCCAATTTGGAAATTTTCACTTAGGGGTGTACTCACTTTTGTTGCCAGCGGTTTAGACGTTAATGGCTGTGTGTTGAGTTATTTTGAGGGGACAGCAAATTTACACTGTTATACAAGCTGTACACTCACTACTTTACATTGTAGCAAAGTGTCATTTCTTCAGTGTTGTCACATGAAAAGATAGAATAAAATATTTACAAAAATGTGAAGGGTGTACTCACTTTTGTGAGATACTATATATATATATATATATATATATATATATATATATATATATATATATATATTTTTTTTTCATATTGCTCTTCAGATGGAAAGGCAGGTTCCCTTAGAAGAAACACTGCTATGAATGGTGCTATACATGTCTGTAAACTAATGATAAAGCCTATTAGTACCTGTAGAAACATGTTTTGTATCTTTTTTTTATCCTCCTTTTGTATTCTATTCTTTGGCCATCAACATCCAGTATCTGCAAAGAATGGTACAGATATCTAGTCCTTGAAAAACTGTTAAAGCTGCGGCTCATGCCATGGCCGCGGCAGAGGGTCGGAAATTTGTCACCCAAGGACTGATGTTAGAAAAAGGAAAAGCATAAATTTTCTCTTAGAATCCTCCACGACAATAATTCTAGAGCCAGAACGCCTCCATAGATATTCTGGGCAGTGTGTTTGATGAGATCCTTCTCAGAAAGCCTCGAGGCTTGTTGCATCTGTGCAGAAAATCATCACATTTTCTTTCGGTCCACAGCTGTGAAAAATGCTGCTTTTCTTCTTGACCAGATCATTAGACCTTTGAGAGGCAGACTGCACAAATTCCAGCTCTGAAAATAAAATAATCCCTGGGTGGAGAATGTTTACTTTGTAAAGCGAAGGTTCTTTCAGTAAACAATAGACATGTGCGCAACAAAAAAATTTGTTTATTTTCGTTTCGTTATTTTCGTTTCCGTTGATTCGTAACGATTCGTAAATTCGTAAGTTGTCGGTGTTCGTATTCGTAACGATTCGTATTTTTGTAAGAGTTCTTTTTTCGTTGATTCGTTTTTCTGTTAGTTTAATTTTCGTTTATTCGAAATTCGGACGCATTCGTATTTTCGTAGATTTAGTTACATTCGTACTTTCGTTAGATTGATTTATTCGTACTTTCGTAACATTGTTGTCGTAGATTCGTAATCGGAGCATAATTCATAATTTTATGTAATGTGTATGCTATTATTACATTTTAAGAGACACGGAAAATTACGAATCGAAAAAAAAAGTTACGAATGTACGAATTTTTTCGTTCAATCCATTCGAAGCACGTTAAGCAGCGCCATTGTAAGAGATACGGAAAATTACGAATCACAAAAAAAAAAAAGTTACAAATGTACAAATTTTTTTCGTTCAATCCATTCGAAGCACGTTAAGCTGCGCCATTGTAAGAGACACGAAAAATTATGAATCGAAAAAAAAAAAAAAGTTATGAATATACGAATTTTTTCGTTCAATCCATTCGAGGCACGTTAAGCAGCGCCATTGTAAGGGACACGGAAAATTTCGTAGTTTCGTTGTTTCTAATTTGGTTATTTCGGATTTTCGTTGTTTTTCGTATTCGTCGATTCGAACGATTCGTTATTCGTAAAAAATTTTAGCGAATCGTTCGTTCATTCGTACAATAACGAATGAACGAATATAACGAAAAAAACCCGAAAAACTAAAAAAAAAAAAACAAATTGCACATGTCTAGTAAACAACACCATAGTAAACACCCTCAGCTTTCATTACCAAAGAGTTTCCATCTCTAGTTTGCATAGAGCATGCATGTCACTTGTTTTTGCCATCATTCCAAAATGGATACTTATAGGTAAAGCGTAGCTTGTGGCCAAAATGTACCTTGCTGGGCTCATTTAGAAAGTCTGTGGTGGGGAAATAAGATGTAATCTTTCACAGGCTGAGCATGGGCGGACTGACCATTCGGCCACTCGGGCACTGCCCGAGGGCCCTGGGCCACTAGGGGGCCCTATCAGCCTCAGTAAAACCAGGGACAGTATGTAAAAATCTGTGTTTTTTTTTTTTACATCTGTCTCTGAAATGTCCCTTACCGACATCCTTTTGGTCTAAAAATCCAGAGATTATAGCTGCCCCACCTCTCCAGTACCTTCTCAGCCAATAGAAACATGTCTGTGTATACTGCGTGATTGTATACTGTGCGTGTTTATACTGTGTGGCCCCATAATCTCTGATTGCCTGGGGGCCCCATAATCTCCTATTGCCCGGGGGCCCCATGAGTTGTCAGTCCGCCCCTGGGGCTGAGCCTGATGCAGTGTCATCTACTACATTTTTAACACTGGGAACAGGCTCGGTATCGCCACCATAGAGTTAAAGCCTATTTAAACACAAAATTAAAAATGTAAGATATTGCAGCTTACCAGTAATAAGATATGGTGTTTGCATTTGTTTTCTTTTTTAAGCTTCTTTTCTTTATTTTCACCTGCAGATCATGACAGTAACACATTTCCTGTCCTTGGATAACTACACTCACTCTTCCACTGTATCTAAGGAGGAGAAATGTAGACACCCTTGGACAGCAGCATTGTGGAGAGGGCAGTGTTAGATAAATTAGTTAGATAGAATTTATATAAATAGGAAAATAAAAGTCTAACTGTAGCTAAGGCCCCATGCACACGAGGCGCTGTTAAACGCGCTTTCAGAGGCAGTTGGACACTTTTTTCAACTGCCCCTGAACGCATGCAATGTTATCCTATGTGTCCATGTACACAGTCTAGTTTTTTCCAGTTTTTAGGCAGTTGCGTTTAACCTCATTTTTCCAGAAGCAAAAAAATGGGTTCAGACACTTTGCTTCTCCACGTTTCAGACGCAAAACGCAGCTAAACGTGGCTAAACGCGGCTAAACGCGGCTAAACGCGGCTTAAATCTTGCCACAGATTCTCAATTGGATTTAGGTATGAATTTTTCCGACGGAAAAAATTTGAGAGCAGGATCTAAAATTTTCAGACAACAAAATCCAATCGTTCTCTTTCCGATTGTATTTAGAGAATTCTGGTGCACAAAGTGCCACGCATGCTCAGAAGATATTTGGAGATGAAAGCTATTGGCTACTGGCCTCTACGTAGTCCCGTCGTACGTTTTATACATCACCTTGTTCGGAACGTGCAACACAAGTTTCGGACAAAATCCGTCGGAAAAAATCTGATGGATTTTGTGGTCGGAATGTCCGACCGTGTGTACGGGGCATAACACATGAATATGCGTTGATCTAAACCATTCCATTGTAGCTCTGGCTGTATGTTTAGGGTCGTTGTCCTGCTGGAAGGTGAACCTCCATCCCAGTCTCACGTCTTTTGCAGACTCCAACAGGTTTTCTTCTAAGATTGTCCTGTATTTGGCTCCATCCATCTTCCCATCAACTCTGACCAGCTTCCCTGTCCCTGCTGAAGAAAATTATTCCCACAGCATGATGCTGCCACCACCATGTTTCACGGTGCGGATGGTGTGTTCAGGGTGATGTGCAGTGTTAGTTTGCCCCACACATAGCGTTTTGCTTTTAGGCCAAATGTTACATTTTGGTCTCATCTGACCAAAGCACCTTCTTCCACATGTTTGCTGTGTCCCCCACATGGCTTCTCACAAACTGCAAACCGGGACCTTTTATGTCTTTCTTTCAACAACGTCTTTCTTCTTGTCACTCTTCCATAAAGGTCAGATTTGTGGAGAACACGACTAATAGTTGTCCTGTGGACAGATTCTCCCACCTGAGCTGTGGATCTCTGCAGCTCCTCCAGAGTTCCCATGGGCCTCTTGGCTCTTCTCTGATGAATGATCTCCTTGCCCGGCCGGTCAGTTTAGGTGGACGGCCATGTCTTGGTAGGTTTGCAGTTGTGCCATACTCTTTCCATTTTTGGATGATGGATTGAACAGAGCTCCGTGAGATGTTCAAAGATTGGGATATTTTTTTATAACCTAACCCTGCTTTATACTTCTCCACAACTTTATCCCTGACCTGCCTGGTGTGTTCCTTGGCCTTCATGATGCTGTTTGTTTACTAAGGTTATATTTGCACACTCCCTGGAAATGGATAATGCACTGGAGGTCAGGTAAATACTGGAGCAGAGTAAGCAGTGTTTGCAGTAATTCAAGAGGATAGCTTAAGCCAGATGAAAGTCAGCAGACATTAAAGTCATTCAGCGCCAGTGTAGACATATCAGGCAGGCAACAGTTAACGGTGCAGTAATGCAGAGTGGAACATCTAAGTGATGGTGACACCATATAGTTCTCACATTAATATGGACATCTGTGGCTTGCTAGTCACACTGATTGTAAGGACTCTTTGGTGTGTGTGGACTGGTCATCAGCTGCTGATCCTGGGTTACTGGAACAGTTCTAGTTGGTAGGGATTCTTGGAGACTGCAGTTCCGGTCCTCTGCATTCCTAGAGATGGTGCTTGGCACGGGAGATCCTCCACATGGAGTTGTGTTCTGTCAATTTCTCCAAACCATCAGAAACTCCAACCACGTCACTTCCGGTTTATTTAAACCCTTAGTAATTGGAGATTTTGAGGAATTGGTGGTTGGACACAACATCGACAACCGAATAGAGTCTGGTTCAGGAAGATTGAGCTGTTTTGACAGCACAGCGGCTAATGAGGACAAAGTTGTCGCCGCCTCGGGGCGGCCATTTTGTTGGTTAGCATCCGACAGGGGGAGGAATCATAATATCCCACAGCAGACTCTATTCGGTTGCAGCTGTTGTGTCCAACCACCAATTCATCAAAAACTCCAATTACTGTTGGTTTCAAGAAACCAGAATTTAAGTGGTTGGAGTTGATGTGTTGGAGAAATTGACAGAGCACCGACAGGGACCCGTCTGACCGTCTATTTCCGGTTGGCAGTGGACTTCTGGTTCACTTGGCGGATTTGGGGCTGTAAGGTGGTAAAGAAACTGGGCTAGCTAGTTGGGGTGGGCATGCGTGGGGCACATACACCTACGCGTTTCACCTACTGGTACTGTAGGTTTCTTTAGGGTAAAGTGGTCACCTACACTGAATCCTTTTAAAAGGAACTACAGGGTGACCCCCGGAGGGGTATTTTTGGTGAGGTCACGTCCCCATTTCCCATAGTCTCCCCCTCGGGAGAGGCATGGGTATCTCCTTTTTATATTTTTATATATTGTATACAAACATGGAATAGGACTTTCTATAGGTACCCAAAACACATAAAAAAAACCCAAATAAAATGTATCTCTTTATTCAATACAGTTAAAAGATGTGAACACAGTAAAAAAAAAGATAGATTGCAATCAATAACATCAAGGGTTTATGTAGCACTTATAAATTCCATCATGTAAAGATGTCCTCAATATCATTCTGTAAACAATTAAACCTCAATGTGTTTAAACTCATAAAGAGTCTTTATTAGTAGGTAAACTGTACAACAAAAAGTCCAATGATGCATAAACAAAAAAGAGGATGCAAATCCAAGAGAGACCCTTGCTGTGTGTGCTTGGCTGCTTTTGAGACCATCTGTGGCGGTTTCATATGCTTCTCCCTTCATCATCAGATGTTGAGGACTTTACAAACGCTACCTGCTAAGGCTCCCCCGCCGTACATACTAGGTGATTATTCCCTCTTTGATCTGAGACTGTGGCTGAGCTTAGCATCTCTTGCTTTACACCAGGCCTGTATTCTAGGGTCTCCCTTGGATTTGCATCCTCTTTTATATTTCTGCATCATTATTTTTGCATCATTTTTGTTGTACTGTTTACCTCCTGATGAAGACTCTTTATTTGAGTTGAAACGCGGTGAGGTTTTATTATTTACAGAATGATATTGAAGGCATCTTCACATGATGGAATTTACACATACTACATAAACCCTTGATGTAATTGAGTGCAATCTTTTTTACTGTGTTCATATATTTTATCTGTATTAAATAAAGAGATATATTTTTATAAGTTTTTTATGTGGAAGATGAAAATATGGGTAGGTGATAATGACAAGCACAAGGCACCGACATCCCTGTACGTAAATGTAAAGAAGGGAACATTTTGGCGGGACTTTATGGGTGCCAGAGAGTTTTTTTATGTGTTTTGGGTACCTATATAAAGTCCCACTCCATGTTTGTATACAATATCATTGTATATTATATTATATTAACATAAATGACATGTAATTATGTCATAATGCCGCGTACACACGAAGGGACAATCCCGCGGGATTATCCTCTGGACTGAAGTCCAGCGGATAATCCCCTCGTGTGTGGGCGCCGGCGGACTTTTTGGCGCCAAAGTACGGCGGACTAAAGTTTGAAGTTTTGTTTTCAAATTATCCGCTGGACTTGGAAGTCCAGCGGACAATCCCGCCGTTAGTGGGCAAGTCCGCGGGACTTTTGAAATGAAGGGACTTGCCGTTCATCGGCAAGTCCGTTCATTTAGCACGTGACTTCAGGTTACGTAGCTAGCGTAGGCAGTTACTGCCGCCGCGCTAGCTCCGTGACCTGGCATGGATTTAAAGGGACTCCCCACGCCGAAAAAACGGCGTGGGGGTTCCCCCCAAATCCATGTCAGACCCTCATCCGAGCACGCAGCCTGGCAGGCCAGGAAAGGGGTGGGGACGAACGAGCGCCCCCCCCCTCCTGAGCCGTACCAGGCTGCGTGCCCTCAACATGGGGGGTGCCCTGGGGAAAGGGGGGCCGTGCGGCCCCCCCCCCCCCCCAAAGCACCTTGTCCCCAGGTTGATGAGGACAAGGGCCTCTTCCCGACAACCCTGGCCGTTGGTTGTCGGGGTCTGCGGGCGGGGGCTTATCGGAATCTGGGAACCCCCTTTAATAAGGGGGCCCCCAGATCCCGGCCCCCCACCCTATGTGAATGAGTATGGGGTACGATGTACCCCTACCCATTCACCTAAGGTGTAAAATGTAAAGTAAAAAAAAACACACACACTTTTGAAAAAATAGTTTATTGCACTGCTCCGGGGGTCTTCTTCCGTCTTGGGGGTCTTCTCGCCGGACTCCCCCGCCATTTACCAAGCTCTTTTACCGAGCGGGGGAAGTCCGGCTACCTTCTTCGTCGTCGCCGCCGTCTGGGGGTCTCGATCCGCCTTCGGGGGTCTTCTTCCGTCTTGGGGGTCTTCTCGCCGGACTCCTCCGCTCTCTTCTGCTCTTTTACCTAGCTCTTTCACGAGGGGAGGAGTCCGGCTACCTTCTTCGTCGTCGCCGCCGTCGTCTGGGGGTCTCGATCCGCCTTCGGGGGTCTTCCGGGGGTCTCTTCTGTTCTTGCGGCGGTCGTCGTCTTCCGCGCCGCCGGCGCCTTCTTCTTCTTGTCCTTCTTCTTGTCCTTCTTGTTCTTCTTCTTCTTCCGATGTTGACCCGACGCTCTCTCTGCCCGGAATGCCTGTGCCGCTCTGCGCTCGGACTTATATAGGGACATGGGGGACAGGGTCACATGTTCATGTCACATGGTGACCCCGCCCCCTTGCGATGTCACAGTCCCAGCATCCTCCAGGACTGTGACAACACAAGGGGGCGGGGTCACCATGTGACATGTGCATGTGACCCTGTCCCCCATGTCCCTATATAAGTCCGAGCGCAGAGCGGCACAGGCATTCCGGGCAGAGAGAGCGTCGGGTCAACATCGGAAGAAGAAGAAGAACAAGAAGGACAAGAAGAAGGACAAGAAGAAGAAGGCGCCGGCGGCGCGGAAGACGACGACCGCCGCAAGAACAGAAGAGACCCCGGAAGACCCCCGAAGGCGGATCGAGACCCCCAGACGACGGCGGCGACGACGAAGAAGGTAGCCGGACTCCTCCCCTCGTGAAAGAGCTAGGTAAAAGAGCAGAAGAGAGCGGAGGAGTCCGGCGAGAAGACCCCCAAGACGGAAGAAGACCCCCGGAGCAGTGCAATAAAATATTTTTTCAAAAGTGTGTGTGTGTGTGTTTTTGTACTTTACATTTTACACCTTAGGTGAATGGGTAGGGGTACATCGTACCCCATACTCATTCACATAGGGTGGGGGGCCGGTATCTGGGGGCCCCCTTATTAAAGGGGGCTCCCAGATTCCGATAAGCCCCCGCCCGCAGACCCCGACAACCAACGGCCAGGGTTGTCGGGAAGAGGCCCTTGTCCTCATCAACATGGGGACAAGGTGCTTTGGGGTGGGGGGGCCGCAGGGCCCCCCTTTCCCCAGGGCACCCCCCATGTTGAGGGCACGCGGCCTGGTACGGCTCAGGAGGGGGGGGGCGCTCGTTCGTCCCCACCCCTTTCCTGGCCTGCCAGGCTGCATGCTCGGATGAGGGTCTGACATGGATTTGGGGGGAACCCCCACGCCGTTTTTTCGGCGTGGGGATTCCCTTTAAATCCATGCCAGCTTGCGGAGCTAGCGCGGCGGCATTTACTGCCTACGCTAGCTACGTAACCTGAAGTTACGTTCGAAATGAACGGACTGCTCCGTGTGTGGGCAAGTCCGTTCATTTTCAAAAGTCCCGCGGACTTTTGGCCGGCGGATTATCCGCTGGAGAAGTCCGTGCGTGTGTGTGGGCAAGTCCACACCCTCGGAAAGTCCAGCGGACCTAGCCGGAAAGTCCGGCGGGATTGTCCGCTGGACTAGTTCCGCCGGCAAAAGTCCCTACGTGTGTACGAGGCATAATACTTGCCTTTTAACCACTTCAGCCCCGGACCAATTGGCAGCCAAAGGACCAGGCCCCTTTTTGCGCTTCAGCACTGCGTCGCTTTAACTGACAATTGCGCGGTTGTGCGACGTGGCTCCCAAACAAAATTGGCGTCCTTTTTTTCCCACAAATAGAGCTTTCTTTTGGTGGTATTTGATCGCCCCTGCGGTTTTTATTTTTTGTGCTATAAACAAAAATAGAGCGACAATTTTGAAAACAATGCAATATTTTTTGCTTTTTGCTATAATAAATATCCCCAAAAAATATATAAAAAAACATTTTTTTTCCTCAGTTTAGGCCGATACGTATTCTTCTACATATTTTTGGTAAAAAAAATTGCAATTAGCGATTATTGATTGGTTTGCGCTAAAGTTATAGCGTTTACAAAATAGGGGATAGTTTTATAGCATTTTTATTAATATTTTTTTTTTTACTAGTAATGGCGGCGATCAGCGAATTTTATTATGACTGCGACATTATGGCGGACACATCGGACATTTTTGACAAATTTTTGGGACCATTGTCATTTATACAGCAATCAATGCTATTTAAATGCATTGATTCCTGTATAAATGACACTGGCAGTGAAAGAGTTAACCACTAGGGGAGGGGTTATGGGCTGTGACGTGTGTGTTTTTTTACATTAGGGGGCGGGGCTGACGTCTGACGCCATTGATCGGCTTTCCCGATGACCGTGAACAGCCGATCAGTGACAGGCAGTGTAGGAAGCGCGGGGAGAAGTTTGTTTACACAGATCTCTCCCCGTTCTTCAGCTCTGTGACCCGATCGCGGGACACCAGCTGCGATCCGGCCCGCTGGTCCCGCTGCCGGGGTCACGGAGCTCCCGACCGGGTCGCGAGCGCACCGCTGGCGGCACGCACGCGACCCACGGCCAGGCAATTAAAGGGCCACGTATATATACGTGATTTTGCCTGCCTGTGCCATTCTGCCGCAGTATATCTGCGTGAGGCGGTCGGGAAGCGGTTAATGCTGAGTACTGTAGCTACTCTATCCTTACAGTAAGTTCTATACTGGCCATATATAAGGCAATTTTCTAACAGTATTAACCTTTTTTAACCAGCTTTTCTTTGCAAAAATAATGATTGCATGGATTAGGGAAGCCTACTAACATCCCTACCTTATTAGTATAAAATGTAACGTATATACAATGCTGCCGATTGAGGTTGGATTTATCAGTTTTTGCAACTGAAAGCTAATCAAATTTGGTTGAAATTGGGAGACAATTGGCCTATATTTGTCCAGAATTGAGTTTAAGGTTAGGGGTAAGTACACAGTATAGAATTTTTTATGGCACCATGTATATGTATTTAGGGGGCTGCATTGAAAGTCATTTAAAATAAAGTTTTTTTATTAACTTACATAGGTTGTTTAAATTTCGCATGTTGGCAGAGTAACTATAATACTAAATATAATCAACGTCTTAATAGTGGTTGGAAATATTTGAAATATTCATAGAGAAAACTATCAATTGTGTAGCATTTTTTATTTTTTTTTTGCCATAGCCCACCTACAGCTATAGACATACAGCTCATACAGTGGTGTGAAAAAGTGTTTGCCCCCTTCCTCATTTCCTGTTCCTTTGCATGTTTGTCACACTTAAGTGTTTCGGAACATCAAACCAATTTAAACAATAGTCAAGGACAACACAAGTAAACACAAAATGCAATTTGTAAATGAAGGTGTTTATTATTAAAGGTGAAAAAAAATCCAAACCATCATGGCCCTGTGTGAAAAAGTGATTGCCCCCCTTGTTAAAACATACTATAACTGTGGTTGTCCACACCTGAGTTCAATTTCTCTAGCCACACCCAGGCCTGATTATTGCCACACCTGTTCACAATCAAGGCATCACTTAAATAGGAGCTGCTTGACACAGTAAGGTCCACCAGAAGATCCTTAAAAGCTACACATCATGCCGAGACCCAAAGAAATTCAGGAACAATTGAGAAAGAAAGTAATTGAGATCTATCAGTCTGGAAAGGGTTATAAAGCCATTTCCAAAGCTTTGGGAATCCAGCGAACCACAGTGAGAGCCATTATCCACAAATGGCGAAGACATGGAACAGTGGTGAACCTTCCCAGGAGTGGCCGGCCGCCCAAAATTACCCCAAGAGCGCAGCGACGACTCATCCAAGAGGTCACAAAAGACCCCACAACAACGTCCAAGGAACTGCAGGCCTCACTTGCCTCAGTTAAGGTCAGCGTTCATGCCTCCACCATCAGGAAAAGACTGGGCAAAAATGGCCTGCATGGCAGAGTTCCAAGGAGAAAACCACTGCTGAGCAAAAAGACCATCAAAGCTCGTCTCAATTTCTCCACAACACATCTTGATGATCCCCAAGACTTTTGGGACAACATTCTGTGGACCGATGAGACAAAAGTGGAACTCTTTGGAAGGTGTGTGTCCAAGTATATCTGGCGTAGAAGGAACACTGCATTTCAGAAAAAGAACATTATACCAACAGTAAAATATGGTGGTGGTAGTGTGATGGTCTGGGGCTGTTTTGCTGCTTCAGGACCTGGAAGACTTGCCGTGATAAAAGGAACTATGAATTCTGCTGTCTACCAAGAGATCCTGAAGGAGAATGTCCGACCATCTGTTCGTGTACTCAAGCTGAAACAAACTTGGGTTCTGCAGCAGGACAATGATCCTAAACACACCAGCAAGTCCACCACCGAATGGCTGAAGAAAAACAAAATGAAGACTTTGGAGTGGCCTAGCCAAAGTCCAGACCTGAATCCTATTGAGATGTTGTGGTATGACCTTAAAAAGGCCGTTCATGCTCGAAAACCCTCTAATGTAACTGAATTAGGACAATTCTGCAAAGATGAGTGGGCCAAAATTCCTCCAGGACGCTGTAAAAGCCTCATTGCACGTTATCGCAAACGCTTGGTTGCAGTTGTTGCTGCTAAGGGTGGCCCAACCAGTTATTAGGTTTAGGGGGCAATCACTTTTTCACACAGGGCCATGATGGTTTGGATTTTTTTTCACCTTTAATAATAAACACCTTCATTTACAAATTGCATTTTGTGTTTACTTGTGTTGTCCTTGACTATTGTTTAAATTGGTTTGATGTTCCGAAACACTTAAGTGTGACAAACATGCAAAGGAACAGGAAATGAGGAAGGGGGCAAACACTTTTTCACACCACTGTATGTCTGAGATAATTTGTGAAGCATAAGCGTCATATTGCTTTACCAGGGCACTGGAATATTCACGGAATGCTGCAGTAACCGAGCGAGCATCGCTAAGCTGAGGCTATTAAGTATTCAACTCTTCTGTATGAGCTGTAAGATTTTATAGATAACATCAAACACACAGCACTTTTGATAGCGTAAAATGTAATAGTATTGACTGGGTGCTAAATTAACTCGACATTATGGGCCATGTTTATGGACCCGCTGTATGTCAGTCCCTCTGCCACCGAATAGCTCAAATTTAAAAGGAACAATTTCCCATCTGGGTGGGCATCTGCCTTTTGATCAAATTTAAGGCCTGACCACTCCTTCCCCATCTCCTCCTAATCAAAGTGTAAGTGGCTTAGCTGGCATCAGGGCGGTTGCCTTACAAATGGCATCAAAGCTGTTGTGGGTTCCATGAAATGACAGCACAGTATGCGGCACCAGTGTATACAAAGCTGAAAGTTAAAGAGACCCTGTCACCAGACCATTCATTTCCACAAAAAGCTTCCCATAATATTATATGTGCATGTACAATATTGTCTTTTATGCTTGTTGTTTATCTGTAAAACCTCCCTTATGTAGACATTTCAAAAGCCTCGGGACTGCTGCCAAGTGATGCTCTATAGTAGCATTTCTCAACAGTGTTTCAGTCCCAGCACCCTTTAAAATTATGCAAAATCTCAAATGCAATCTAAAATGAAAAAAAAATGTAAATGTTACTTATCAATGAACCTAAGCCTGAGATGTGCACACAACTGACATGATATAATTAACTTCACATCAGAGGACCCGCCATCACATCAGAGGTCCTCCCATCGTATCAGAGGATTCCATCATGTCCGAGGTTCTCCTATCATATCAGAGGACCCCCAATACGTTGGTGGTCCCCCCATCATATAAGAGGACCCCCAATACGTCGGTGGTCCTCCCATCATATCAGAGGACCCCCAATACGTCAGTGGTCCTCCCATTATATAAGAAGATGCCATCACGTCAGAGGTCCTCCCATCATATTAGAGGATCCCATCATGTCAAAGGTCCTCCCATCCTATCAGAAGACCCCCATCACATCAGAGATCCTACCATCGTATCAGAGGACCCCCAATACGTCAGTGGTCCTCCCATTATATAAGAAGATGCCATCACGTCAGAGGTCCTCCCATCGTATCAGAGGACCCCCAATACTTCAGTGGTCATCCCATTATATAAGAAGATGCCATCACGTCAGAGGTCCTACCATTGTATATAATCACACACATAGGTTGGACTTGATGGACTCTTTTTTCAACCTCACCTATAATGTAATGTAACTATGTATTAGAGGATCACACTGTGTCAAAGGTCCTCCCATCCTATCAGAAGACCCCCAGCACATCAGAGGTCCTCCTATCATATCAGAAGACCCCCAGCACATCAGAGGTCCTCCCATCATATCAGAAGACCCCCCAATTCATCAGTGGTCCTCCCATCATACCAGAAGATGTCATCACGTCAGAGGTCCTCCCATCGTAGTAGAGATCCTCCCATCATATCAGAGGACCCCCAATACCTCAGTGGTCTTCCCATCATATGAAAAGATTTCATCACGTCAGCGGTTCTCCCATCATATCATTGGATTCCAGTTAGTTAGTTAATTGGGAAACCTGAGCCCGCCACAATACACTTAACCATCTTGATGTACTTAACTTCACATTAGTATTAGATAACAAATAAGTTAGTTATTTTGTTTATTGGCAAACCTGAGCCCGGCACAATACACATAACCACCTTGAAGAAATTAACCTTGCATCAGAGGTTCCCCAATCACATGAGAGGTCTTCTCATCATGTAAAAGTAACCCCCTCACATCAGAGATCCTCAATCACATCAAAGTCCCCCTACATATTAAAGTCCTCCCTTCTTCACATCAGAGGCCCCATCATGTCAGAGGATCTTCTTTCATGTTAATGTTCCCTCATCACATCAAAGTCCACTCTATACCTAAGAGTCCTCCATCACAGAGTCAGAACTCTGCACTATTACATCAGGTTCCCCCTTTAAATGAGAGCCCCATTTCACCAAAGTACCTACATGACAGAGCCCCCCCCCCCCCCCCATCACATCAAATAACCTCCATGGCAGAGTCCTCACATCAAGGTATCTCCCCTTTAGGGAGTACTCATTATCCAGAGAAAACTGGGTCTCATGCTAACGGCACCGCAAAGTACCCCATAGGGCACCCTGGTTGAAAAACACTGGTCTGAGAAACATTGCTTCTTGGCTTGCTTGATGAGAGCACTTCATAGACATGGCTACATTCTGTAAACCAAGACCAAGTTCGATAAATCAACTTTGCTTCCTTTAGCTCCATACTTTGTGGTAGTTAACAGACAGCATTCTGAAAATGCAATACAGTAATGCCCTGTACACACGGTCGGAAATTCCAACGGGAAAAGTCCAATCGGATTATGTTGTCGGAAAATCCGATCGTGTGTGGGCTCTAGCGGACTTTTTCCTGCGGAATTTCCGACGGAAAAAATTTGAGAGCAGGACCTTAAATTTTCCGACAACAAAATCCAATCGTTTGTAGAGAATTCCAACGGACAAAGTACCACGCATGCTCAGATCAAATTACGAGACCAAAGCTATTGGCTACTAGCCTCTACGTAGTTCCGTCATACACAACGAGCGTCACCACGTTCCGAACGATCGGATTTTCTGACAACTTTGTCCGACCGTGTGTATGCAACACCAGTTTCGGACAAAATCCGTCGGGAAAAATCCGACGGATTTTGTGGTCGGAATTTCCGACCGTGTGTACGGGGGCTAAGAATTACGTAACTCATGACCTTTAATTTGATTCACACTTTAAGTTTAACTTTGTAGCTGAAATGAGTGTTCATTTCATCCCATAACTCATTTATTATAACTGAGCGTCAGAAAGGAAAAAAAAAGAAAAAAATTGGCTATCCTTATTTCTCAACCTCATCACTTAGACTTTTCATCATCAATGCATATCTTTAACATCTCTGTTTTTCTCAAGGCCTTTCCATATATCGCACCTAAACTCCTCTGACGCATCTAGCTTCACACCATGTCCCAACACATTGGCCGAAAATCTGTGATAGAGAAGGTTTCCAAAAATTACATTCAAGCAGAATTCCAAACACGAACTGCGATCGTCAAACATCTGTCTCATCTAGCTCATTGGTTGGTATGGTTTCGTGAAAGGGGATCAAAGATATTTTCGCAGTAAGTGGAACTTTGGCCCTGCTGAACAATTGCACAATTTAGAATTACTTCTAAAAGATTAGATATGTTTAATATTTAAAGAAAATGGAACTATCCTAGTAAAAAAAAAGTTAAAATAGAACAAAATGTAGCACTCACCCCTCCCCGGAGGGGCCACTGAGAGCGATACAAGTTCTCCCACAATAGTTGACATCCACAAGTAACAGTTCCATGCAAACTGACAACACAGACTCAGCCTAGGGAATGTTTTTTCATAATTTATTGAATACCTTGAAAAAGGAGAGGGGTTATATAGACCCCAGATCTCTCAATAAAAAGGAGAGGGGTTCAGGGGGTCTTTTTGACCCCAGATCTCTCAATAAAAAGGACCTGTAATCCTTATTTCTATTATAAGGGATGTTTATATTCCTTGTAATAGGAATACAAGTGATTAAAAAAACTAAAAAACTAAAGGGACAGTGTAAAATTCAAAGTAAAAAAACAGAGAAAAAAAACTAAAAGAATTTAAAGAGATCCATTGCTCCAAGCTTAAGCGCTGAAGCAAACGCATTTCTAAGTCCCGCCCTCATATGTAAACGTTCAAACCACACATGTGAGGTTTGTTTGTTTGTTAGAGCGAGAGCAATAATTCTAGCACTAGATCTCCTCTGTAACTCTAAACAGGTAACCTGTAAACATTTTTAAAGCATCACCTATAGAGATTTTTAAGTACTGTAGTTTTTCGCCACTACACAATTTTAAAGCATGACATGTTAGGCATCTATTTACTCGGCGTAACATCATCTTTCACATTATCCCAAAAAAATGGGCTAACTAAGTCTTTCTTTTATGATTCCAAAAAAAAATTGCGTTTGAAAGACTGCTGCGCAAATATAGTGTGCCATAAAATATTGCAAAGACCGCCATTTTATTCTCTAGGGTCTCTGCTAAAAAAAAATATATAATGTTTGGGGGTTCTAAGTAATTGTCTAGCAACAGATATAGATTTTTACTCGTAAACAACAAATGTCAGAAAAAGGCCCAGTCAGCAAGTGGTTAAACCAGATTACTCCGGACTATTCTTAGACATATCACAATGGGCACCTCTGCCAACTGAACCAGCAACAGGCTTTTTGGCAGAATCGTTTTAAAACCTTTGGGCTCTTTTTTATGTTTTCTTGGCTCCCCTTTTGCTTCTTTGGTGTAAAAATGCTGTCATTTGCAAACCTCAATAGTTCAAGCTAAAAGCTACACCTGAAAGGGAATTATTATTCTTATTTATTTATTAATGACTTATCTCTTTTAGAGAAAATAGACTCAAAATCAAAATGACACAAATTGTAACCACTTTGCACCCGCCCTATAGCCGAAAGACAGCTACAGCAGGGGCTTCTTTTGCCGGGAGGGCATCCATGTATGTCCTTCTATTTTCGCGCCGCCCTCTGTGGTCGACAAGTCCTTGGGACTCTGCTGATCACAGAGTAGGGTAAAGGACCAATCACAGGGGGCCCTTTACCACGTGATCAGCTGTAAAGCGATCGTGTGTATGCTCCATCAGACTTTTGCTAGGCGAATTCCAGGCAGCAAAACATTGAGAGCAGGTTCTCAATTTTTCAGTCGGAAAAAGTTCAGATCTGTAGCAATTCTGATGCGCAAAATTCCTATGCATGCTCGGAAGCCTTGAACTTAATTTTCTCGGCTAGTCGTAGTGTTGTACATCACCGCGTTCTTGACGGTCAAAAGTTCAGTGAACTTTTGTGTGACCGTGTGTATGCAAGACAAGCTTGAGCGGAATTCCGTCAGAAAAACCATCCAAGATTTTTCCAACGGAAAATCCGCTCGTGTGTACGCGGCATAAGCCAATGACAGCTGATCACGGAAGTAAACAGAAGCCGGATTATCGCTTTTTTTATTCTTCATGCTCTCAGCGTGAAGAAAAGATGCAAGCCGGCTTCTGTTAGAGGGACATTGGTCCCCTTAGTGATCAACAGTGCTGCAAATCAGTTCCCTCCAGTGCTACAAATCAGTGCCCACTAGTGCCACCTATCAGTGCTCATCAGTGCCACCTATCAGTGCCCATCAGTACTGCTAATCAATGCCCACCAGTGCCACCTATCAAAGTCCATTAGTTCTGGCAATCAGTGCCCTCCAGTGCCTCATCATCAGTGCCTCCTTATCAGTGCCCACTGCCCACCAAAGTCACCTATCAGTGCCCCTCAGTGCCACCTCTGCGTGCCGCCTATGAGTGCCCATCAGTGCCACCTATCAGTGTCCACCAGTGCCGCTTCATCAGTGCCCATTAGTGCCACCTATCAGTGCCCACCAGTGTAACCTCATAAGTGCCCATCAGTGAAGGAGAAAAATGACCTGTTTGCAAAATTTCATAAAAAAATATGAAAACCCTTTTTTTTTTTTTTTTCTAAATTTTTGTTTGTTTAGCAAAAAAAAAAAAGTGGTGATACCACCAACATAAAGCTCTATTTGTGTGTAAAAATTATCGAAAATGTAATTTAGGTACAGCGTTGCATGACTGCGCAATTGTCATTCAAAGAGTGATGCCCCGTACACACGGTCGGAAATTCCGCCGCAAAAGGTTTCGATCGGATTATATTGTCGGAAAATCCGATCGCGTGTGGGCTCTATCGGACTTTTTCCGTCGGTAATTCCGAAGGAAGAATTTTGAAAAGGATCTCAAATTTTCCGACAAGAAAATCCGATCAGACTTTTTCCGATCTTTGTAGAGAATTCCGATCGGACAAAGTGCCACGCATGCTCAGATCAAAGTACGCGAGCAAAGCTATATAACGTAGTCCCGCCGGAACGAACGAACGTCATCACGTTCCGAACGATCGAATTTTCCGACAACTTTGTCCGACCGTGTGTATGCAACACCAGTTTCGGATTTTGTGGTCGGAATTTACGACCGTGCGTACGGGGGCTGAGAGCGCTAAAAGATTAAAATTGGCCTGGGCAGGAAGGGGGTATACGTGGCCAGTAAGCAAGTGGTTAACAGAGGCAGACAAATCGCCAACCACTAGGGTACTGAATGGTGATTTTTTAAATACATTTGTTAATATTTATAATAATTAAGTGGGAGAACGTGTAAGTTGCTGTAATTGTGCTTGTCTGATGTCGGGAGTGTCTATTTGGAAGAAGAATAGCGGAGAATATTATTATTTTATTGTAGTATAACACCTTTTTAAATCAGGTCATCTATTTGTCCCTTGTCTCTTGCGAGCCATTTAGCTGTTGCAACAGTTTTGACCTGTTTTGACCTATTATTGTGTGGACGATGTCCTAAAGGCATATCGCTTAAGACATAATGAGGCTCTTTGAGCATCACTTCCTAACATCTATTTTTTAAAATTAAATTTTATATAAAATTGCCATTTCATTTCAATCTGCAATGACTGGGAACGATCGTGCGATTATAGGTCAAGGCAGAACCTCCCACTTCACGCTCGTGCTGAAGGACTTTCAGCATGAGGCCTGCCGTTAACTAGCTCATTATCTACACTAAACAAGTAGGTAAGAATTTACACCAGCATTTGATAAAATATAATATGCGCAATATATACTTTTAGTCTAGAGAGGATTGTATTTTTCTTTGACAACAAATATGGCTTCGCATTTTAACCACTTCAGCCCCCGGAAGGTTTGGCTGCTGAATGACCGGGCCATTTTTTGCGATTCGGCACTGCGTCGCTTTAACTGACAATTGCGCGGTCGTGTGGCATTGCACCCAAACAAAACTGACGTCCTTTTTTTCCCACAAATAGAGCTCTCTTTTGGTGGTATTTGATCGCCTCTGTGGTTTTTATTTTTTGCGCTATAAACGAAAAAAGAGCGACAATTTTGAAAAAAAAACACAATATTTTGTACTTTTTGCTATAATAAATATCCCCATTTTTTTTTTAAAAAAGCTAATTTTTTCTCAGTTTAGGCCAATATGTTTTACTCTACATATTTTTGTTAAAAAAATCGCAATAAGTGTATATTGATTGGTTTGCGCAAAAGTTATAGCGTCTACAAAATAGGGGATAGATTTCTAGCATTCTTTTTTATAATTTTTTTTTGTACTAGTGCGATTTTTATTGGGACAGCGACATTATGGCGGATACATCGGACACTTTTGACACATTTTTGGGACCATTGGCGTCTATACAGCGATCAGTGCTATAAAAATGCACTGATTACTGCAAAAATGTCAGTGGCAGGAAAGGGGTTAACACTAGGGGGTGAGCAAGGGGTTAACTGTGTTCCCTGTGTGTGTTTCTAACCGTAGGGGGAGGGGACTGACCTAGAGAAAATTACAGATCGTGATTCCTAGCTATTAGCAACACACGATCTGTCACTCCTCACAAAACAGGGATTTGTGTGTTTACACACACACACATGTCCCTGTTCTGCCTCTTGTGCTCGTGATCGCTCATGGCCGGCGGTCATCGCGACCGTCGGCCACAAGCATCGGCACCCCTGCAGTGCAGCGGGTACGCGTGCGCTCATCCGGTGGCTCGCGCGCCTGCTATCCCGATCCTGCGAGCCGACGTATAGCTACGACGGTTCGCGGAATCGTGCAGACCAGCCGCAGTATAATGAGCGTGAAAAGAAAAGTGCGAATCAACACTCACCAAACTTCTACCAACATGAAATTAGCAGGAGGAGCCCAAAGGGTGGCGCTAAAGAGCTGAAAAACCACGTAGTGACGTAATTGTTGGACGACAATTCCTTGCCGTTTGTATGCAAGACAAGTTTGGGCCCTAGCGGTAGGTGGGTCCATCTACACCTGCCTGTCCATAGGAATGCATAGACCTTTACATAGTTAGTCAGGTTGAAAAAAAGACACAAGTCCATCCAGTAGACATGTGCACAATAGAAAAATGTGTTTATTTTCGTTTCGTTTCTGTTCGATTCCGTTGATTCGTAACGATTCGTAATTTCGTAAGAGTTATTTTTTCGTTGATTCGTTTTTCCGTTAGTTGAATTTTCGTTTATTCGAAATTCGGACGCATTCGTATTTTCGTAGATTTAGTTACATTCGTACTTTCGTTAGATTGATTTATTCGTACTTTCGTAACATTGTTTTCGTAGATTTGTAATCGGAGCATAATTCATAATTTTATGTAATGTGTATGCTATTATTACATTGTAAGAGACACGGAAAATTACGAATCGAAAAAAAAAGTTGCGAATGTACCAATTTTTTCGTTCAATTCATTCGAAGCACTTTAAGCAGCGCCATTGTAAGAGACACGGTAAATTACGAATCGCAAAAAAAAAAGTTACGAATGTACGAATTTTTTCGCTCAATCCATTCGAAGCACGTTAAGCAGCGCCATTGTAAGGCACACGGAAAATTAGGAATCGCAAAAAAAAAGTTACCAATGTAGGAATTTTTTCGTTCAATCCATTCGAAGCACGTTAAGCAGCGCCATTGTAAGGGACAGGGAAAATTACCAATTCAACAAAAAAAAAAAAAGTTACGAATGTACGAATTTTTTCGTTCATTTTGATATTCGTTGTTCCTGTTTTCGTTTTTCGGATTTTCTTCTTTCGTAGATTTGTTGTTTCTAATTAGTTTTTTTCGGATTTTCATTGTTTTTCGGATTCGTTCGATTCGAACGATTCGTTAAAATTTTTTGCGAATCGTTCGTTCATTCGTACGATAACGAATGAACGAATATAACGGAAAAAAAAACGAAAAACGAAAAAAAACGAAACGAATTGCACATGTCTACTAGCGGTAGGTGGATCCATCTACACCTGCCTGTCCATAGGAATGCATAGACCTTTACATAGTTAGTCAGGTTGAAAAAAGACACAAGTCCATCCAGTTCAACCATAAAAAAATAAGAAAATGAAATAAAAAAATCGTACAATCCAATATACCCAATTCTATACCCACAGTTGATCCAGATGATGGCGAAAAACCCCAACAGAGCATGATCCAATTTGCTACAGCAGGGGAACAAATTCCTTCCTGATCCCCGAGAGGCAATCAGATTTTCCCTGGACCTTTCCATCACGTCTGCCTGAAAAACTGCCAGGTAGATCTGATCAGAATGCCCATGTGAAAGGGTCCTTTTTTTTTTTTGTCTTGTGGTTGAATTTGATGGATCTGTGCATTTTCCTCACCCTAAGCTTGTAACTATATGGTTAATATCCTGCCTGTTAGTAGAGACACGGGGACTCCTTTAATCAAGTTCTTATACGTCTGTCCTTGTGTTTCATGTGATCGGAGCAGAGGAATGGCGTGCAGTTTCCAGGCAAGTTTATAGAGCTCACAAAGGAAACATATCCCTTTCATCTGAGCACTTTTTTTTTTTTTTTTTTATACATGATGAATCTAGCTCACCGCTATAAGTAACACACCAGGCACTTAGCTAAGAGAGATTTGCTCTTGTGGAAACTTCACCACTAAGCTGAGAGAGCTGCAGCTTCCCTTATTGATCATGGCCCTTCAAGGGCGACGCCGTACCCAACGAGGAAGTATAAATTACTTCTCATCCATTACCACGCAGACTGCAAAGGACCACACAATGCAGTGAGAAAATTAGCTATTTTAATCTGAACTATCAATGAAGGCAGTCTTGAACATAGCCTACAATATAATGTACCTAATGCTTTTCAATACAGAGTAGGAACCATGTTCATTCTGTAAATGTAAAGAAGTCTAACCTAAAAAAAAAAAAAACCTCAGTATTCTAATGGCACATCCAGGGGCGGACTGACCATTCGGCCATTCGGGCACTTCCCGAGGGCCCCGGGGCCACTAGGGGGCCCCATCAGGGTTGCCAGCCTCAGTAAGACCAGGCTCCCGCGCCGGTCGGGACCCCGTGAGTCCGGTCGCGGGCCCTGCGCACTCGATCGCCACGGGGACACCCGCAATCGTCTCACGGGAAGGCTGAACGGGGAGATGCCGAGATAAACAGCATCTCCCCGTTCTGCCTAGCAACTAGTGACGCCGATCTCTGCTCCCTGTGATTGGAGCAGAGATCAGCATTCACTAGCTGACAGCCACGCCCCCCCACAGTAAGAAACACACCCCTAGGCATACTTAACCCCTACACTGTCCCCTTGTGGTTAACCCCTTCACTGCCAGTGTCATTTATACAGGAATCAGTGCATTTAAATAGCATTGATTGCTGTATAAATGACAATGGTCCCAAAAATGTGTCAAAAATGTCCGATGTGTCCGCCATAATGTCGCAGTCACAATAAAAATCACTGATCGCCGCCATTACTAAGGAAAAAAAATTATTAATAAAAATGCTATAAAACTATCCCCTATTTTGTAAACGCTATTACTTCTGCGCAAACCAATCAATAATCGCTCATTGCGATTTTTTTTTACCAAAAATATGTAGAAGAATACGTATCGGCCTAAACTGAGGAAAAAATAGTTTTTTTTTATATATTTTTGGGGGATATTTATTATAGCAAAAAATAAAAAATAATGTGTTTTTTTTCAAAATTGTTGCTCTTTTTTGTTTATAGCGCAAAAAATAAAAACCGCAGGGGCGATCAAATACCAGCAAAAGAAAGCTCTATTTGTGGGAAAAAAAAGACGTCAATTTTGTTTGGGAGCCACGTCGCACGACCGCGCAATTGTCAGTTAAAGTGACGCAGTGCCGAATCGCAAAAAGGGGCCTGGTCCTTTGGCTGCAAATTGGTCCGGTCTGAAAGTGGTTAAAGCGGGATTCCACCCTAAAGTGGAACTCCCGCTTTTCGGAACCCTCCCCCCTCTGGTGTCTGCCGGGACACACACGTGTCCCTGCAGACAACGCTGAAGATTCTCATTGCGCCGCGCGACTCGCGCATGCGCAGTAGGGAATCGGGAAGTGAAGCCACTTCCTGATTCCTTCACCGAGAATGGCGCCGGCTACAGCAGAGAGCTGAGCGATCGATCGGCCTCTGCTGCCGACACCGCTGGAACAGGTAAGTGTCCATTTTTTAAAAGTCAGCAGCTGCAGTATTTGTAGCTGCTGGCTTTTAAAAAAAAAAATTTCAGTACAGTCCCGCTTTAAATTATATTTGAGGAAGGGACAGGGGAAAGGGTCGTCCTTACTAAGACAATACAAAATTGCGTATAATTTCACCTGCTGCAATTTAGATATATTTTGAATACAAACTGCTCATATCTGGTATAATTTAAATATTTTTTTTAAATGTATATTTATATATATATAGTAAACATCACCAAAACATCTATATATTCCTTGTCAAGAGCAGTAACTATCAGGATGTGTCGGAGCTTGTCTCTCACCATCAGATCATAATGACTGACATATGGTGCACAGGAAAGGACAGAAAGCTCCTACTGATTCGCAGGAGCAGAGGTTTTTTTTTTTACAGATCAAATTCAGCTATGACATTTTTTATATGTCTGTAGTGAAAAATTGGGATCTCATAAACATCCTTATGCGTAAATCAGGAATGACTGTTTTGTTAAAAAAAAAAAATGTTGGTTATGATATGGGTCTACTCTTGACTTCAATTAGGGTTACAATTTTTTAGAATGTCTCCCTTTCTCCCTCGCTCTCTTTCTTATATGATTTTTATTACATTTTTTGTGTGTTTTAAAAAAAAAAAACATATAATTCAGGATATTTTCAGGTTATACAGGGATATTGGGTTTAATATTGTTTATTTATTTATTTATTTATTTATTTTTTATAAGAAAGCCCAGTATTGTCTCTGCCCTTATTGACTGCCCCAGTAACATGTGTGTGTAGTAAACAACTATAGCTGGCCCCATGCACATAGTTAAACATAATCTTATAGGTAATTTACATGTTGAAAGCTAAATATATTTATTATTATATAACATTATTTGGATTAAGATAACCCCTGCCCCTAAAATAAATACAGTGCCTTGCAAAAGTATCGCCCCCCTTGGCTTTTTACCTATTTTGTTACATTACAGCCTTTAGTTCAATGTTTTTTTAATCTGAATTCTATGTGATGGATCAGAACACAATAGTTTCAGTTGGTGAAGTAAAATTAGAAAAATATATACATAAAACAATTTTTAAGAAAAAAAAAAATGATAATTGGTATGTGCGTATGTATTCACCCCCTTTGTTATGAAGCCCATAAAAAGCTCTGGTGCAACCAATTACCTTCAGAAGTCACATAATTAGTGAAATGATGTCCACCTGTGTGCAATCTAAGTGTCACATGATCTGTCATTACATATACACACCTTTTTGAAAGGCCCCAGAGGCTGCAACACCTAAGCAAGAGGCACCACTAACCAAACACTGCCATGAAGACCAAGGAACTCTCCGAACAAGTAAGGGACAATGTTGTTGAGAAGTACAAGTCAGGGTTAGGTTATAAAAAAATATCCAAATCTTTGATGATCCCTAGGAGCCCCATCAAATCTATCTTAACCAAATGGAAAGAACATGGCACAACAGCAAACCTGCCAAGAGACGGCCGCACACCAAAACTTACGGACTGGGCAAGGGGGACATTAATCAGAGAGGCAGCACAGAGACCTAAGGTAACCCTGGAGGAGCTGCAGAGTTCCACAGCAGAGACTGGAGTATCTGTACATAGGATGACAATAAGCCATACGCTCCATAGAGTTGGGCTTTATGGCAGAGTGGCCAGAAGAAAGACATTACTTTCATCAAAAAACAAAATGGCACGTTTTGAGTTTGCCAAAAGGCATGTGGGAGACTCCCAAAATGTATGGAGGAAGGTGCTCTGGTCTGATGAGACTAAAATTTCATATCACTGTATATGCTTTGGGTAAATCTAAAGGAAACTTGTACAAGAAAATTGTATAATGTATGGCCAGCCTAAGTGCTACAAGAAGTGTAATGATGACATCAACTAGTTTAAGGATTATAAAATATATATTTTTTTTTTCAAGAAATTGTATTGAATTTCAACAGGTTAACAGCAAGATTACATTTGACAGATGAAAATGGAGTAAAAAAGGCTGTTACATAATATCGTCTATTCCTAGATAGTCTACAGTAAGAACTATAGATAAGAACAATGAATAAACAGATAAAATACATTTATATAACAAAGCTTTGCCTGTGGGTTACAAAAATACAGGCAGCCACTAGAGGGCACACCTACAAATGAAATATGTTCATGAAAACATGGATCTGCATGCATGTAAAAATGTAAATTCCCATTACAATTTTGTATAAGCTTTAGAATAATAATTAAATCTGTATACTCCTATAATCCTTTAAGAAATAAGGCAACAAATTCTGCATTTAAAGGATAAGTTCACCTTTCCAGAAAAAATTACGAATGAAACTGTGAATGAACGATACGGCTGTACGGGCGAAGCGGGCGAAGCGGGACGAAGCTCCACACGGCGACACTCTTTTCAAAAAGTGACAGTGAGAAGAAGATTGCATCATGTTCCAAAAGTTTAACTTATTTTTTAACAGGGATGATTTTATATCACATTTAGTCATGTACAAATCTTCTTGCAATTTACTGATTTCTGAGGGGCATTTAAAAAAAAAAAAAAAAAAAAAAAAACTGCAGAGCTATTTGACCTGCGAAACTGCATGTATGTCAATCCTGTGCAAATACTAGTAACATCTAACGTGACCGGGCTATCTTTTCTCCAGGTTGAAAGCTCTTCACTCATAAAAAGATTTTTTTTTCAGAAAAATACGGTATTATGTCCACTAGATGGGGCTGATGATGATAGGAAATAAATACCCTTTTAGCTATGATCATCAGTTATGTCTAGTGGCCATGATGTGGTATTTTCTTTATTCGTGGCATTCTTATCAATGAAGAAGATCCAACCTAGAGGAAAAATAGACTAGTAAATTCAATAATCCTTAATGTCACCAGGGAAATTCCTCTGTTGAAGACGTACACAGCAATAATACCAGATAGAGGTTCTCAGCTTTCTCCATTCTATTCAAGAGAAAAAAAGTAAAACTTTTTCCATTAGCTGCCAACAGCTGAAGCTTAGGCACAAGAGAGATTTTAAAATGACAGTACATACTGTAGAAGACCCGATGGAAGGCGCAAGCCGCCGCAACGTCCGCAACCTAGATGGGGTAAGTGTGGGGCTGGATGACGGACTGACCAACACCACCCATGGGGGGGATGGATAGTGCAGGTGACCCGACAAACTGACTGATGCAGAGGAGGGGGGGGTTGGGGGGGGGTGCCGACTGACCGATGGGGGGGGGTTGTTTGCCCCCCCAAAAAAAAAACAGCCGCCACTGAATATGGACATAGCACAATCTTCTATAGTGTGTACTTGCCTCTATCCAAAGCACCTAATGTGATTTCTGTCTCCCTTCTCTCCTATCTCTAGACCAGTGGTTCGTGCACTGGTCTAGACCTTGCTACCTTGCTTTGTGCACTGGTGCGCAGTCATTTTGGAACAGGAAGGGGCCATCCCCAAATTGTTCCCACAAATATACATTTTGTTGTTCTGAGGATTATACCCCCCCCTTTTTTATATTTTTTTATTTGTATTTTTTTTTTTCTTTGTCATTGTATTCATTACTCTTTATCAACCATCTGCATATATAGGGGCTACTCCATCTTTGTCCGTCTAGGTGGGGAAAGATTCCCACGGGCACCCAGGCCTCACTTGTCCCACTGAGCCGACATTTTTCCATTACCAGTGCTTTTCGGTAAGCTGAGGGGTATGTTTTTGAAATTTATTTATTTATTTTATTTATTTTTTTTGTTCTTTCTTTTTTGTTAACATCATTTGATAATGTTACCTATACAGTTAATTCCATTCAGACACACCAGGCGCAAAATATGACTGCACACTAGGGTATATACAGTTAATATGACTGCTGTTGTTGTTTTGTTTTTTATTGCAGTGTTTTTAGTTTATCAACATTTGCTGTAATATATATATACGTGTCATAAATGTATGTATAGACCATTAGTCAACACCTCTATGCCATTTGCATCATTACGTATTTACATTAATTTTATAATGTATGATATATTAATTAATGTTTTCTTTGTAGAATTTATATGACGCTTTCATCTGTGCTATTCTCAAGGCCCTGACGAAGCGGTTTCACCCACGAGACGCGTAGGCCACTCTTTGTATAAACCTGTTTTGAACCAGCACATCCCTAATTTCAAAATTTCAATCACTAAAGACTGTAATGTATTTTAAACTTTGTCTTTTAGTTTAATAAAAATCTGTTGACTTTTGTATAAATATTTTTTTTTGTTTTTTTCATACTCCTCCGAGACACAATTAGAGTCCCATTCTGTTCTATAAAAAAACATTTTTGAAATATATTTAAATTGTTCCCACAAAGTTGGAAGCATGAAATTGTCCAAAATGTCTTGGTATGCTGACACCTTACGAGTTCCCTTCACTGGAACCAAGGGGCCAAGCCCAACCCCTGAAAAACAACCCCCCACCATAATCCCCCCTCCACCAAATGATTCGAACCAGTGCACAAAGCAAGGTCCATAAAGGCACGGATGAGTGTAAAGGCAGGTGTCCCAATACTTTTGGTAATATAGTGAAGCTGGACGTTCCTCAACCAAAAAGTGCGGCGGAATCTTCCAATACACATTGTTAGAAGCTCACATTATGCAGTGAAATCAGGGTAAGCAATTCCAGTACAAGAGTAGAGCCCGTACAACTGTTCAAGACTAAAGGAAAGCTAGCTAAGGATAAGCACTTATTTCAGTGTGAAACGCGTCAGTATTTCTGTACCCCCCCATTGCTGTGGATTATTTTGATGTGATTTTTGTTTTTCAATAAAAGCACAGGATTTTAAATTTTTCCCGGTGTGCGGCCATCCAGAGTTTTTCCTGATATTACAAGACTAAAGGAAAGCCTGGAATTTAGCTTCTAAAGAAGATAAGCACAGCGTGAATCACATCAGCAATATTTGATTAGCCGACACTAGACATGTGCAATTCGTTTCGTTTTTTTTTCGTTTTCCGTTAAAATTCGTTATATTCGTTCATTCGTTATCGTACGCATGAACGATCGATTCGCTAAAAATTTTAACGAATAACGAATGTTCGAATCGAACGAATACGAAAAACAACGACAACTTACAATGGCGCTGCTTAACGTGCTTCGAATGGATTGAACGAAAAAATTCGTACATTCGTAACTTTTTTTTTTTTTGTTGAATTGGTAATTTTCCGTGTCTCTTACAATGGCGCTGCTTAACGTGCTTCGAATGGATTGAACGAAAAAATTCGTACATTCGTAACTTTTTTTTTTTTGATTCGTAATTTTCCGTGTCTCTTACAATGGCGCTGCTTAACCACCTGTTTTCAGCTTTTGTCGCTGATGCATTTTGAATGACAATTGCGCGGTCATACAACACTGTACCCAAATGAAATTTTTATCATTTTTTTCCCACAAATAGAGCTTTCTTTTGGTGGTATTTAATCACAACTGGGTTTTATTTTTTGCTAAACAAACAAAAAAAGATGGAAAATAAAAAAAATAAAAATCATGTTTAATAGTTTGTTATAAAATTTTGCAAACAGGTAATTTTTCTGCTTCATTGATATGCGCTGATGAGGCGGCACTGGTGGGCACTGATAAGCTGCACTGGTGGGCACTGATAGGCTGCACTGGTGGGGACAGATAAGTCGGTACTGATGGGGACAGCAAAGATGGCACTGATGGGCACGGATGGGTGGCACCGATGGGTGGCACTGATGGATGACACTGATGGGCACTGATGGGTGGCACTGATGGGCACTGATGGGCACTGATAGGTGGCACTGATGGGCACTGGTAGGTGACACAGATGAGCACTGGTAGGTGACACAGATGAGCACTGGCAGGTGACACTGATGTGCAGCACTGGCACTGTGGGCACTGAGAGATGGCACTGTGGGCACTGAGAGATGGCACTGTGGGCACTGGTAGGCGGCACTTTAATGGGGCAAAGGTGGGCACAATGGATTGGGCACATTGGAGTGAGAGGGACTGATGTCCCTCTCACTGCCGCCGGTGATCGGCTTTTTTTTTTTCTCCTCTCCTCATTGGCTGACAGCTGATCACGTGGTAAGGGGTCGTGATCACAGAGCGCGCCGCGCGCGCCCTTCAGGGGGCGCGCAGGCAGCTTGTGGCCGGGACGACGTCAATAGACGTTGTCCCGGCACATCAGATCCGCGCTGTAGCCGTCATTTGGCTATAGCGCGAATCTCAGGTAGTTAACGTGCTTCGAATGGATTGAACAAAAAAATTCGTACATTTGTAACTTTTTTTTTCGATTCGAAATTTTCTGTGTCTCTTAAAATGTAATAATAGCATACACATTACATAAAATTATGAATTATGCTCCGATTACGAATCTACAATGTTACTAAAGTACGAATAAATCAATCTAACGAAAGTACGAATGTAACTAAATCTACGAAAATACGAATGCGTCCGAATTTCGAATAAACGAAAATTAAACTAACGGAAAAAACGAATCAACGAAAAAATAACTCTTACGAAAATACGAATCGTTACGAATACGAACACCGACGACTTACGAATTTACGAATCGTTACGAATCAACGGAAACGAAAGAAACGAAACGAAAATAAACAAATTTTTCTATAGTGCACATGTCTAGCCGACACATCTGCAAAAAAAAAACATTTGTTCATCTCTAATTGCAAACAAGCAAGTGTAGTTAAATAGAGGCCACTGTCTCTACAAAGCTAGATGTTTGGAATTCCAGTACACCACCTTCCCGGAAGATGCTACACGACTGACAAAAAACCCCCTATTATATTATGACTGTGCCGCAGCAGACATTGTTAGCATGACGCTGAGATTGGAAACATCTGATTCTCAGAGGACAATGCTGATAATTTAATCTGAGCAAGAAGTGAACACAGGTTTTCGTCTGTATCAATATGCAGGTTTTCCATCACAACATCCAGCAATCGTAGGTTTTATAAACGTGTTACATCCCCAGCATGGATGAAATTTTCTCTATTCCAGCGCTGATGGAAAATCTTGATTTGGCAGACGAGGTTTCCTCGCCCGTGTCCTCGGCAAATGAAATTCAGATATATCGCTGCCTCTGAGGGCTTGCTGTAGAAATGGTCTAATGTAACTACTTGACGATGAGAATAAGAACAATCCAGATCCTTGTCTTATCAGTTCTTGCCAAAGAATCTCTCATAGGGACTCTAGACCCGCAGCCTGAACTACAGATGGTTTAATAATACATTATTGGGCCGGTTTCCTTGACAAAAGTTGACTGTCATCCAGCCGTTCTCCAAAATTCCTTTGCCAGAATTTCCATTGGAGGTTTTGACAAATGGGTAGTGAGAGGAACAAGGGGGGGGGGGGGGGGGGGGGCTTCGTTCCCCCGCATTGCTGGACCCTGGGACAGGTAAGTGTCCGATTATTGAGGCTGCTTTCACACTGGGGCGGTGCGGGGCGGCGACGGTAAAGCAGCGCTATATTTAGCGCTGCTTTACCATCGTTTTACTCGCGGTATGCGGCCGCTAGCGGGGTGGTTTTAACCCACGCTAGCGGCCGAAAAAGGGTTAAAAACCTCCGCAAAGCGCCGCTGCAGCGGCGCTTTGCGGGCGGTATCCCCGCGGTCTCCCATTGATTTCAATGGGTAGGAGCGGTATAGGAGCGATGAACACACCGCTCCTTCACCGCTCCAAAGATGCAGCTAGCAGGACTTTTTTTACCGTCCTGCTAGCGCACCGCTCCAGTGTGAAAGCCCTCAGGGCTTTCACACTGGAGACACAGCAACAGCTGTTTCGGGTCGGTTTGCAGGCGCTATTTTTAGCGCAATAGCGCCTGCAAACCGCCCCAGTGTGAAAGCAGCCTTAAAGTCAGCAGCTGCAGTATTTGTAGCTGCTGACTTTTTACATTTTTTTTTTTAAGGGGCACCCCACTTTAATGGGAGCACAGACAGCAATAATCTAATGACAGCTGATCACGTGATATAAAATGATGACGGTAATCGGCTGTCAGCGTGAGGAGGAAAAAAAAAGCAGATCACCATCTTGTGTAAACGGGGCATCGGTACCAAACACTCCAGACCCACTGCTGCTAAGTGCCCACAAGTGCCACCTATCAATGCCCACCAGTGCCACCTATCAGTGCCCATCAGTGTTGACAATCAGTGGTCATCAGTGCCTTATCACCTGTGCCACATATCAGTGCTGGCTATCAGTGTCACCTACCAGTGCCTATCAATGCCCATCAGTGCCCATCAGTACCATCTATCAGTGCCCACCAGTGCTGCCTTATCAGTGCCCATCAGTGTCACCTATCAGTGCTCATCAGTCCCACCTTATCAGTGCCTATGAGTGAAGCCTATTGGCCTATCAGTGCTCATCAGTGCAGCCTCATCAGCACACATCAATGAAGGAGAAAATTACCTGTTTGCAAAATTTTATTACAAACTATAAAAACTGTTTTTTTGTTTCTTTAGCAAAAAAAAAAACCCAGTAGTTATTAAACACCACCAAAATAAAGCTCTATTTTTGCGAGAAAAAAATAAATAAAAATGTCATAGGGGTACAGTGTAGCATGACCACGCAATTGTCATTCTAAGTGTCGTCAGTAAGTTGAAACGTCACTACGTTCGTGTTGGTTGTCTCAAAAGTCCGACCGTGTGTATGCAGTACCAACTTGAGGGCCAACGCCCTTTGGACAAAAGTCCAAGGGAAAGTTGGTCCACGGTCCGACCGTGTGTATGGGGCTTTAAGCCCCGTACACACGGTCGGACTTTTTGACAACCAACATGCAAATTAGGTGGTTTGGACCAACATCCGACCGTGTGTACGCTCCATCGGACCAACTTTTTCCACGTTGCATCGGACTTTTGTTGGCTGTGCGAACGGACCAACTTTCTGCCAACAAAAGTCCGAAGGACGAAAGTCCGAACGTGTGTATGCAGTACCAACTTGAGGGCCAACGATCAGACAACAATATAGAAGTTGACCAAAGGTGGCGCTGGATTCGAACGTCCTCTTTTGAAGTGTCGTCAGTACGTTGAAACGTCACTACGTTCGTGTTGGTTGTCTCAAAAGTCCGACCCTGTGTATGCAGTACCAACTTGAGGGCCAACGCCCTTTGGACAAAAGTCCAAGGGAAAGTTGGTCCACGGTCCGACCGTGTGTATGGGGCTTAAGGCCTCATACACACGATCGGGCCGTGGACCAGCTTTCCTGTGGATTTTTGTCCAAAGGGCGTTGGCCCCAAGTTGGTATTGCATACACACGGCAGGACTTTTTTCAGCCAACTTTCACCGAATCACTTGGTTTTTCTGCTCTTTACCGCCACCTTTGGTCAACTTCTGTATTGTTGTCTGATCTTTTGCATTGGTTCTGCATTGGTTTGTACAAAAGTCCGTTGGTTTTGTGTACACATGGTCGGACTTTGGTCCATCAGACTTTTGTTGGCAGAAAGTTGGTCCGTTCGCACAGCCAACAAAAGTCCCATGAAACCTGGAAAAAGTTGGTCCGATGGAGCGATCACACGGTCGGATGTTGGTCCAAAACAGCTAATTTGCATGTTGGTTGTCAAAAAGTCCGATCGTGTGTATGGGCCTTTAAGCCTCATACACACGATCGGACCGCGGACCAACTTTCCCGTGGATTTTTGTCCAAAGGGCGTTGGCCCCAAGTTGGTATTGCATACACACGGCAGGACTTTTTCAGCCAACTTTCACCAAACCACTTGGTTTTTCTGCTCTTTACCGCCACCTTTGGTCAACTTCTGTATTGTTGTCTGATCTTTTGCATTGGTTCTACATTGGTTTGTACAAAAGTCCGTTGGTTTTGTGTACACACGGTCGGACTTTGGTCCATCGGACTTTTGTTGGCAGAAAGTTGGTCCGTTCGCACAGCCAACAAAAGTCCGATGAAACCTGGAAAAAGTTGGTCCGATGGAGCGTACACACGGTCGGATGTTGGTCCAAAACAGCTAATTTGCATGTTGGTTGTCAAAAAGTCCGATTGTGTGTACGGGCCTTAAAGGCCTTATGCAATACCAACTTGGGGCCAACGCCCCTTTGGACAAAAATCCACGGAAAAGTTGGTCCACGGTCCGATCGTGTGTATGAGGCTAAAGTGTGACAGCGCTGAAAGCTGAAAGTTGGCCTGGGCAGGAAGGGGGTTGAAGTGCCCGGTAGGCAAGTGGTTAAATGCACCGTACGGGAAGATTGTTATTCAAATGAATGATCTGGCCATAGGGTCTCTTTAAGCTTTGAACTCATTGGGAACAAGGGAATTGCAAGGAGGAATATGAAAGGGACATAAAATTGCCTTCAATGAAATGTTACAACAAACCCGCAAAGTGTGTGCTCACTAAAAAATACACAAGCTTCCCTTTAAGAAGCAAGCCATATCTTTTTAGATATAAAGTTCTTAATAGCTCAGCCGTATTATATCTAAAGTCTGTAGATAAAGTACACCCCATAAAATATTAAGAGTATCGTTTATGTATTATGAAGGAAAGGCTTTTATAGAGCGTTTTTAAGCCTCGCCGTAGACTGTGACGTTACGGTACAGTATGTACAAAATGATTACAGTCTACGGGTGGATTGCCGTGTGATGTGACTGGGAACATTAGACCGGCCGGCCGGCTGACATTGTTCATCATCTTTGGAATCGAGCGCTAGAAAAACTCTTTTTTTCGGGGCAGTGCTTCATTGCACCTGTAAATTCCGCTGCGCGCGCCGCGCCACGCACCGGTATAAACGATTTTTTATTTCACTGCAATAGGAGAGCGGGTTGAAATAGGCTTGGTATTCACGAGCCATCAGGCAAATCCATACACCATCCTTGACTCCTGCACTGGGGGAATTTATCTTTTGTGTGCACCTTGAAACAAATGGCCGGAGAGATTTAAGCCTCGGCCCCGCCGCGGAGCGCTGATGGTTTTTCAAAGGTCTAGTAAGCTAATCCATCTCCTTAGGATCAGCAGGCCACATTCGATATGGAGAACGGGTTTCCCAAGTGGGAGCCGCAGCAAGTGTGATAGATTTTCATGGATTCTGCAGAGAATCGTCTGCCTAGCAATGGATGGGGGTAGACACAGAGTGGATATGAGGAGCTGTGCTTTGCCGGAGATGTTTTAGAATTCCTATCGGCGTTGGATATTAACGAGACCTCAGCTCTTGCCCTAAGCAAAAATTTACATTGAGATAATATGGTCCTAAAGATGAACTCCAGGCAGGTATCAAATATATTAACCCATTAATAAAGTATTATGTTTATTTTTTTTTTAAGCAGTAGCCAGTGTAAGTATGAATTTGACTTGGTATTGGCCTTTTATAGTCTACTGTGCAGCACAAGGGGGAGGGGAAACCAAAATAGCACAAGGTACCAATCAGGTGTGTTGCAGTGCATGGGGCAGGGCTTATTTTTTCACCTGGAACACAGGGGAACACAGTTCCAGCACCTCCAGCAATGAATACATGTAATGCCAAGGGGTTCTGGGGTGTGCTGACTGGTCTTTTATTGGTGGCTGCTGGGGAATCTATTGTCGCTGGAGGGGATTTATTGTTGCTGTAGTCAAATACATGTAATGGCAAGGGGTTCTGGGGTGTGCTGATTGGTCTTTTGATGGTGGCTGCAAGGGAATTTATTGTCGATGGAGGGGATCTATTGTTGCTGGAGTCTATTGTTGTTGGGCAGGTCTATTATTGTTGGTGGGTGATTGATACGATCTACTGTTGCTGGTGGGTGATCTATTGTTGCTGAGGGGGTTGTATGTTGCTAGGTGAGATCTATAGTTGAGGAGGGTCTATTATTGCTGGCTGCTGGAGGGTCTATTGATGCTGACTACTGGGAGATCTATTGTTGATGGGGGCATTTTGTTGTGGGGGGGGGGGGGGGGTCTGTTGTTGCAAGGGAGGGTTTATTGTTGCTGGGGGATCTATTGTTGCTGGGGGGGGGGTCTATTGTTGCTGATTGCAGGGGATCGTTTTTACTGCTTTTCTTGTTATTATTAACAAATTCCATACAAGTTGCCTGGAACCACTACATAGGAATTGGTTCAGTATTCTCTAAAAGGGACAATACTGGGAGGTGGGTAGGGGATGGAACCAAAGGATAGCGCATGAAGGGTGTAAGGGGGCAGAGACAAGAGGTGATACAGAAGGGGGGAAATACCTGCACCTATTGTCTGAGGAAAAAGGCCATGGTAATGAGGCATGCTGATAGGAGGGGAGTGCAAAGTCATAGATGAGCTCATTAGTCTGTTACTTCTCCTTTTACTGTCCAGTTTCAGGATGGGAAAGAGACTTGTGAATGAAACTGAAACTGCAGCAGAGAAAGACTAGGTCTCCAACAATGCTAGTCAGGACTTTTCTGTCTGAAAGAGCCACGTAAATCTCAAGACTGGACAGACAGAAATACAAATCTTTTGGTAAGAAATATAGCTCCCTTTGCCAAGGAGCTCATGCTTGCTTGCTCTCTTTTCCATCCAGTCCAGCAGAAGGTTGACCAAGCAGAGTCCAGGTGGCAGGCAACCATTACCAGATACAAAATCAGTAGGCCATACGTCACTGAGATTGCTTTGGTCTAATATTTAGATTGTAACTAGTACTTGCCTAGGCTGAAGAGCCAGTGTCACTACCATGATCCATCGCTAACCATCTAAGAGGTGCCAAGGGTTTTGGGTCTGGTATTCTGTGATTGGGCCTAATGAGTTGCAGGTTGAGGAGTTCCAACCACAACCAAAACTCTGGAAGGCTACAGCAGCACTTCAATTTTGATTGTTTGCTCTACCAAGGCAACCAGGGACTCAGGGTAACTTGTCTCGGCACAAATAGTGAAAATGAGAGAGGACATGTGAAGTAGGGTTGGGCTTAAAGTGGAATTCCAGGCTATACCTATCTACTCTTAAACCTGTTCTCACCACCCTTCTACTGTAACTCACATTTTACCTACCCTTTAGAAAGAAGATGCTTATACTTACCTATTCTCAGGGCACTCCAGTCCGGTCACGTAATCTCTCCAACGGCTGGCTTCAGTGGAAAAGGGAGAGCGCTGATAATGGCTGGAATGCCTGGGCTGTGACATCACCCATAGACTTACTATGGAGCATCTGTTGTTGGCTGCCTCTTCTCTCCCCTAAAGGCGGTGCCATGAGAATAGGCATGTATAGGCTTCTTCCTGCTACAGGGTAGTTAGGGTAATGCCGCGTACACACGATTGGAATGTCCGACAACAAATGTTCGATGGGAGCTTGTTGTCGGGAATTCCGACCGTGTGTAGGCTCCATCTGACATTTATTGTCGGAATTTCTGACACCAAAACTTTGAGAGCTGGACCTCAAATTTTCCGACAACGTATTTTGGCAACAAAATCCGTTGTAGGAAATTCTGATCGTGTGTACACAATACCGACGCACAAAATTCCACGCATGCTCGGAATCAAGCAGAAGAGCCGCACTGGCTACTGAACTTAATTTTTCTCGGCTCGTCGTACGGGTTGTACGTCACTGCGTTCTTGACGTTCGGAATTTCCGACAACATTTGTGCGACCGTGTGTATGCAAGACAAGTTTGAGCCAACATCCGTCAGAAATAAATCCAGGATTTTGTTGTTGGAATGTCCGATCGTGTGTACGCGGCATAAGGCCCCTTTCACACTGGGGCGGTGAGCCGCGGTGACGGTAAAGCAGCGCTATATTTAGCGCTGCTTTACCGTCGTTTTCACCGCGGTTTTCGGCCGCTCGCGGTGCGGTTTTACCCCCCGCGAGCGGCCGAAAAAGGGTTAAACACCCCCCGCAGAGCGCCGCCGTAGCCGCGGTATTGCCGCGGTAACCGCGGTATTGCCGCGGTTTTACCGCGGTATTGCCGCGGTTTTACCGCGGTCTCCCATTGTAATCAATGGGAAGGAGCGGTATAGGAGCGGTGAACACACCGCTCCTATCCCGCTCCAAAGATGCTGCTAGCAGGACATTTTTTTACCGTCCTGCTAGCGCACCGCTCTAGTGTGAAACCCGCCGGCTTTCACACTGGAGTTAAAGGGGCCGGATTTTTTCATGCGGTGAACAGGCGCTATTTTTAGCGCTGCACCGCATGAAAAACGCCCCGGTGTGAAAGGGGCCTAAGAGTAGGAAGAGAGGTGGGGGGAGATTTAGGATTAGATAGTAATAGCCTGGAATTCCACTTTAGGGTTCGGTTATAACACATGTTAAGACCAAACATTAGCTGCTTGATTGGTGAGAGCCAAACATTGTGTGTAACTGTATTACTACTGATTTTATACATAACAGCTTCCCACTGTTAATGGATGTTAAAGTGGAAGTAAGCCCTTCTATCGTTTTCAGTCAAGGAAGCTGCCATCTTGGCCTCTAATAATTCTTCAACTGCCATAATGCTGCACATGTGATCAGTTATGACACCAGCCATTGGATGGTTAGAAAGTTTGGTTGAGAGCACAACCAATGTGAAAGTTAGCATTTCTGGCATGCCGGGAATGCAAGTGTTTTTTGAAACTGGGTTTACTCCCACTTTAAGGACACTGGTGGGTCCAGGCACTGCTGGGTCCCTCACAACCAGTGATATCACCAGCCCCATTCAATTACATGGTCAGGAATCTCCAATCATGTAAGCAAAGGGCAGGATGGTGGTGACACATATGGCCAGTGCTACAGACCAAATAATCTGGCCATGTCCATATTTGGTCAATGATGTCATCACATCCCTGACCCCTTGTATATAAACCTAATGACAGCTCTGGAGAGCTGTAATTCGCTGCAGGTGTGTGGCATGGAGTGTGGCATGAGCAGAAGGACAGCATAGCAACTTTTTTTTTTTTCTTTTGACAATTGTCAAGGAACGTTCATCATGATTAATGCTGGGCTTATAGCACTAGAGTGTTATTTTTTTTTGGGGGGGGGGGGGGGGTATTTTTTTTAATAAAGGAATTGTAAAAAACATGTGGGTGTTTATTTACCACTGACTTTTAAAAAAAAAAAAATTTGCCCATCCCATTGTCTTTGACATGGAGAAAATTGATTTGACAGAAGGAGCTCCCATTAATTCCATTGGGGTTTCAGAACCAAACCTTTGAAATGTTCATCCAAACCTCTGTGAACTGAAGCCAGATGTGCTTGGCTCATCCCTGATAGGGAGTAATACACTATATATTTGTGGAACCCTGACTATCAGACCTATGTGGGCTTGCTGGGCATCCTGTTTCAAAATGATGGGCAATAATATGGAGATGGACCCCCTTTGAGGCTATAACAACCCCCCACCCTTACCAAAAAGCTTTGGAGCATGATTTTGGGGATGTGTGCTCATTGAACCAAATAAGCATTTGTAAAGTCAGATACTGATGTTGAACAAGAGGACCTGGTTCGCCATTGGTCTACCAATTTATCTCAAAGGCTGTGTAGGCCACTCCAGTTCCTCTACACCAGGGGCCTCAAACTGGCGGCCCTCCAGCTGTTGCGGAACTACAAGTTCCATCATGCCTCTGCCTGAGGGAGCCATGCTTGTAACTGTCAGCCTTGCAATGCCTCGTGGGACTTGTAGTTCTGCAACAGCTGGAGGGCCGCCAGTTTGAGACCCCTGCTCTACACAAAGCTCATCAAACCATGTCTTTATGTAGCAGGCTTTGTACACAGTCATGCTGGAACAGATAAGGGCCTTCCCCAACGGTTGCCACAAGATTGGAAGCACACAATTGTCTGTCGCTTTATCGAGAATATCCATTTTTGCCCCACTGAATCGCATAATTAAAGAGAAAATTCTACCTCTCAAGCTTTAGTCCCTTAATCTCCTATCAAATAAAAAGCAGATGGAAATCTTTTGACGGCAAGCACATATATCTCTTTAATATGCCTGTGATCTCTCTGACAAAGCTGGGAATAACAGGGGCACAGGAAGCTGCAAGTTCTGCCATGGAATCAAAGGGCCCTCTGACCCGCTGGAGCCAGCAGCACAGAGATGGATGCGGCCTGACCTGCTTCCCCCCTGCTTGCCGGCCTAACACAACACATGACGCATGTTCGGAATAAATAAAACCAGCAGCTGTTTGTGTTTCTGAATTAAAGCCAGTATCCCCGGACACTGAGCGATACACGGGGACAGCAGGTGATGCTCCCAATTGTTCCGGCAGCCAAATTGCATTTTTCCGCCGCCAAGCCAAAAGAAAGAAAGTAGCGCGGCTTTCAATGGATGCATTAAAAGCCCTCTTTGTCTGCAGGGGAATGTTGTAGCGAAGAAAACATATAAGAGGACAAAAAGCAAACCATCTGCGTAAACAAGCAAAGAAAGAGACCAGCAGAAAAAGTTGACATTGCCACCACTTCCACAGAACCAGCAGCTCCAGAATATATAAGAGGACAAAAAGCAAACCATCTGCGTAAACAAGCGAAGAAAGAGTCCAGCAGAAAAAGTTGACATTGCCACCACTTCCACAGAACGCAAGCAGCTCCAGAATATAATCTTTTGTGACAGAACATAAACGTACCCATAGAGCACCAAAACTATATGCTGAAATGGAACAAAGTAGTAGTAGTATTTATATATTATTATTTTTATTATTATAATTCCCCGTACACACGGTCGGACATTCCGACCACAAAATCCGCTATGTACGACCGGACTACAAAGAGACGAGTGGCCAATAGATTTGGTCCCCAAATTTATTCTGAGCATGCGTGGCACATTGTGTGTCGGAATTCTATACATACGACTGGAAAAAGTCCGATCGGATTTTGTTGTCGGAAAATTTAAGGTCCTGCTCTCAAATTTTTTCCGGCGGAAATTCCGACGGAAAAAGTCCGCTAGAGCCCACACACGATCAGATTTTCCGACAACATAATCTGATCTGACTTTTTCCGTCGGAATTTCCGACCGTGTATACGGGGCATTAGTAGTAGTAGTAGTAGTAGTAGTATTTTTATATATATTATTATTTTATTATTGTTATTAGTAGTAGTAGTAGTAGTATTTATATTATATATATATATATATATATATATATATATATTAATTAGAGCTGCACAATTCGTCAAGAATCATTATCACGATCTTGACTAAAGTGTTTCACAATTCTTCCTGTGCAAAGAATTCTCTCTGCTCTTTTGAAGCCACAGCTGTCGAAAGGAAAGAAAAAACCTGTCATTCTGCCAAGAATCACAACATTCTTTATCAGTTGAACTTAAGTATAAACATTGTAGCAATTTGTCAATGGAATAGACTTTGTGTGTAAGTGAAAAAAGTTTAAACAAACACTAAACATTTTTCTGACATTTGTTGGTTTCAAGTTAAAATAATTTTTTTTTTGTTAGAAAATTTTTAGCATAATGTGAAAGATTTTACGTTGCGAGAATCGTGGGAGAATCGTGATCTTTTTATTCTAAGCAAACAATATAGTGATTCTCATTTTGGCCAGAATTGTGCAGCTCTAATATATATATATATATATATATATATATATACCAGCATGGATTCATGAAGAATCATTCTTGCCAAACCAATCTATTAACCTTCTGAGGAGGTGAGTTGCCATCTAGATAAAGGAAGGCCCGTAGACGTGGTGTATCTGGATTTTGCAAAAGCATTTGACACAGATCCCCATAAACGTTTACTGTACAAAATAAGGTCAGTTGGCATGGACCATAGGGCGAGTACATGGATTGAAAACTGGCTACAGGGGCGAGTTCAGAGTGATAAATGGGGAGTACTCGGAATGGTCAGGTGTACTTTACTTGAGTTCCCCTGTGTGCCCAGCATTCTCATTCTCTCATAGTGGTGCCTCCTATGGCTCTCTGCCCCACCTGGAGAGACTGGAGACTGATACCCAACTGGCAGCACCCCAACACAGGGTGGCCCTTTGCCCTGTCCTGTTGGGTAGTCAGGAACAGGGCTGTAGCCCAGCCACACCTGCTTGTGGTCTCGCCTGACTGTCCCATATCTATGCTTCCCTTCCTTACATATGCAGCCCATTTGTTCTTCCATACCACCCCAGTGAACCTCTCCAAGTACAGGATCAGTGATGTAAGAGCCATTTCAGCACTTCTAGAGCCAGTAGGCTCCCCTCTCAGGGGCTCCAGGTCCACCACATCCTTCTGTTCATTTTCCAGTGCTCTGTCTGCTCAGCCGACCACCCATCACCTGTCTCTACCCTGCCCACTGGTACACAAGTGTATCGGCTATGTTCTGTACAATGGAACTATCCTACCATACTTCCATGTTCCAGTTCTGTCGTTATCCTCCCGTCTACATCTATTCAAAGATGTCCACACACTGGGAGAAGTCCTTCTGCCAGCCTATGACTGTAGTGGTGCCCCTGTGTACTAATGTGCCCACATGCACTGCGTGCCCTGGGTGACATGCCAGGCACTGATCTCCTCCACAAGACACACATAGCCATCACTGCTGGGAGCTGTCCACTCTGCTGCTGGCACTGAACTCTGATCTACTTCCCACTGGGGGGCTTTACTCTTTTGAAATTTTGTATCATCAAAATTTTGCACCCCACGCTGTGCCACTATCCAAAGATTTTTCCATTTAAACCGAAGCTCAGGTAGAGCGCCATCAAAATATTTATGAGATTGGCCTAACAAAGTTGATGAGGGGTTGCCAATAAGTATGCTTATAGTCTTGTCTAGGTTTAATTAAACAACATTTTGAATCATCTATGTTTTTTGTCACAGATACAGTTGGATAGGAGAGAAAAAGCCAAAGCCAAACATTGTAACCATGCACGACTGCCAGGAAATAAGCATTTTCAGTAAGGAGTCAGCAATGGCAGTCTTTGACTTTGATCCCTTCTGTCACAGATCTTCTGCAACATGACAGCCAGCAGTATTATTCATATCTGTTTTTATTCTGCTCAGTCCTGGCACGGATTGAATGGGGCCAGTCATATAAGATGTCCATCAAATGTCACTTCTGAGCAAGCATACATGATGAGATTACCTTCCTGATGCAGTCTGATTATCCAATTAGATCGGGTATTACGGCCCCGCTAATCCTGACGTGATATGGTATGAAGCGCACATGACATTAACGTGGAAAGGGATATCAGCTATTTCTGTCACACCACTGACGAGAAGCTGTGTAGAACACATTGAGAACACTGAAGGTCCAAATTAAAGCTTTGAAAGTGTAGTAATCAGTTTTTCAAAAAAATTATTCCAGCTCCCTAAGGCTTGTTGGTGCTTTGGAACTATATAATGAATTTTAAAGTGAACCTGTCATCTATTGCTATTACCGTTATCAACCAGAACATCCTTCACAGTGTGACTCCCTTTGTTCATCTCACTTTGTTACTAGAAGCCTGATCCCCTGACATCTGGGGTAAGACCCACTAATTTGCATGCACATAAGAAAAATGTTAATGACCACCAAATTAATAATCCTGGACTTAGGCAAGGCCTAACCTATATAGGGACCCTGTCTTAAGCTGGAGTGCCCTTAGTCTAAATTTAGTATTGGCACCTGGGCTCATTTTTGTGAGGGGTTTGGGTTTGTTGGGTTTTCCCTAAGACCAGGATTTTTTATTTATTTTTTGTTTCTATCTGTTGGGAGCATTCTATGGTAGATAGAGTAAGAAGATACAATGTTGCAGATTATGACTATTTATTTCATCCCATCCAATCATTGAGAGATTTATTCCATTGATGTAGGCTGGAAAAGGGAATAAAGATTTGGGGAGACCTTCTAGAAAGGTCCCCCCCTCCTTGACTTTGTCTGGAGAGGTTGTGTTTGCGAAGGAACCAGTCTTGGCCTCTTAGGCCTGCTGTCTGTGGAGTGTGCTAGTCTATAGATTCTTGCCTTTTAGGGCTGCTGTTTGTAAATGGTATGGTTCTAGAGGAACTGGTCTGCAGCCTGGAGATGGTATATCTCTAGAGCAGTGGTCTCCAAACTGTGACCCATGGGCCAGATGTGGCTCTTTCCTTGCCTTCATCCGGCCCTTGAGGCACTGTTCCTCCCACTGATATGGGGCACTATTCCTTCCACTGACACCCATGATGGGGCCCCATTTCTCCCACTAATACCAACAATGGGGCACTATTCCTTCCACTGACACCAATGATAAGGCACTATTTCTCCCACTGACACCAATAATGGGGCACTACTACTCCTATTGACACCAACGATGGGGATCCATTTCTCCCACTGACACCAACAATGAGGAACTATTCCTTCTCCTACTGACCACAGGTGCTTTGTAATTTTTGTAATTCCAATGACCATCAAGCATGGGTCGTTGTATACTCCCAATGATGCCAAGGCATTTTCTACTTCCACTGCCCATAGTCCAGCTCCCTTAAAGTCTGAAGGACATTGGCTCTTTGTTCATAAAGTTTGGAGACCTCTGCTCTAGATAGAGGTTCAGATCATGCTTCTTAGTTCTGCTGCCTGGTGCAGAAAGCTGAGGTTGAACAACAGTCCTGTTAGTCAATTGCCAGTCTTGGATTAAAGGTCTACAACTAGCCCTTGGGATGGGGTGGCAGATACCTAAAGGTAGCCCGTCTGGCCTACCTAAAGAGGCATAAAGGTAACAATAGTTCACTAAGAAGATACATTTTTGCTAATGTTTTGGGTATCCTGTAAAAACACCAACCCTCTAACCCCTAGACATGCGAATAATAAGATCCATCAAAAGAAGAACAATTTGGAAATCTGTCTGTCAGTAACTGTTATACCAAGTACACACGGTCGGATTCTCAAACGGAAAATGTTCGATGGGAGCTTGTTTTTTCTGAAATTCAGACCGTGTGTAGGCTTAATCGGACATTTTCCATCGGAATTTCCATCACACACAATTTGAGATCTGGATCTCAAATTTTCCGGCAACAAAATCCGTTGTAGGAAATTCTGATCGTGTGTACATAATTCCGACGCACAAAGTTCCACGCATGCTCGGAATCAAGCAGAAGAGCCGCACTGGCTATTGAACTTAATTTTTCTCGGCTAGTCATACGTGTTGTATGTCACCGCGTTCTTGACGTTCGGAAGTTCCGACAAGATTTGTGTGACCGTGTGTATGCAAGACAAGTTTGAGCCAACATCCGTCGGAAAAAAAACATGGATTTTGTTGTCGGAATGTCCGATTGTGTGTACGGGGCATTAGTGTGTTGATGAGTGTTGGGATGCAGCTACAGGGCAAATCACCAGTAGGAACACTAGAAGGGTATGTAAAATCAAGCAGCTCCTTTTGGGGCCAGTGCTATCCCTAGAAGCTAGGGGATTTAGAATGCTAGTAAGGTGCACAGAAGAGGTTTTTCTGATGATTAATGGTTTGATGGCGCATTAAAACTTCTACACAGGCATATGGCATTGTACAGCACTGCCATTCATTATGAAAGGCACTCAACGCATCACAACAGTACCCCTGCCAACATTGTACCACAAAGGATATGGAGTGCGATATGTAGAAACAAAAAGTTCCATTTTGGTCGCAATTGTGGTGCGTTGACAGCCTATTACCAATTGTTGAGCTGCCGTAAAACAATGCACATTAAGACTTTTGTGGTAATGTGTTAAGCTATAACACATATGTCAAACACAAGACCCATGGGCTGAATTCGGCCCGCCAGGCCAATGCACCTCTCCTGCAGCTGTGGCACCACCCTCTTCTCTGCCCCCCCCCCAGTCTTAGCAGTCAGCAGCAGAGAGGAGGACAGAAGTCCTGCTACAGATCCTGTGTCTCACTGTGCAGCTGCAGCATCCCCTCTTTGCCTCCCCTTGTCTCAGCATTTAACAGACTCTGGCATCTGACTCCAGCCCTCCCCTGGTCCTCCTCCAGAACCTGCATTTTCTGTTTCCCAGCTCCACCCTCAGCTTCTTCCCGGCAGCAGCACAAGGTAAAGGTTGTGCACTGTGATGTAAGAGAGGGTGCGGGAGTCTTGACTTCTGATGTAAGGAGGGGTGGAGTGCTCTTGACATCTAGTCTTAAAGATACAACTGGCCTTTTGAGGCCAACAATAATGCCCATGTGGCCCACGATGAATATGAGTTTGGCACCCCTGAGCTATAACATGTAAATGGACCCTCAATATCTATAAATGCTGACAGGCTTCCTCTAAAGAGGCAAGCAAAATAAAATTTGCTGCATCCAATAATCAGGCAATGTTGTACCTGTGTTTAAAATATGAAATCTTAGATTTGGCCACTCATCCGTCACTTTATTCACTGAAGCATTCCAAGTATTCCAAAACAAATTCAACAATATTTAGTAACATCTGGATTTTGGAATTTTTTAACGGGAAATGCAGCTTAATGTAACATCTGTCATACTTTGTAAAGTGGTGAATGTTACAACATCGACTTTGTGACACTCGCAGGAAAGTACAAATGGAGGCGATGAGTTTTGCTGGGTAAAAGCTTATTCATCAATTCACCTAGATATGTACTATAAATTCACCCTTCATTGGATGTCTGTAACATTTTCCATAAATCCTTTAATGGCATCTGGATTTTCAGAATTGCCATAAGCATACAGTATGGCAGTGGACCTAAATCTATATATATATTTCATACTAAGTGCATGTCTGCTAAGTAATGTGTCAGTGTAACACTTCCAAGTATTTATTATGGCTTACAGAGATCACAGTGCCCCCCCTGACAATGCCTTCATCTGATTTTCTCTCCGAAAGGATGGTACCATCTTTGTTTAGTCGTCATCCAGGGTCACCAGCTACTTCCTGAATGATATGAAGTTTCTCACCTTGGGAGTTTCCACAATATTGCAGTCTTATCACTGGGGGGAGGAGACTACAGAAGTGCTTTCTCCTGCCCGCTGTAAACTGATAGCATTATCTCAGGCTAGGCTAAGTCTTTGGGCTGGAGCTTAAAGAGTAACTCCACTTTTGTTGAAAAAAAAAAAAAAAACTTTCTCCTTTGGGTGATCTGCATTATATTGCCAAAAGTATTGGGATTGGGACACCTGCCTTTACACGCACATGAACTTTAATGGCATCCCAGTCTTAGTCTGTAGGGTTCAATATTGAGTTGGCCCACCCTTTGCAGCTATAACAGCTTCAACTCTTCTGGGAAGGCCGTCCACGAGGTTTAGGAGTGTGTCTATGGGAATGTTTGACCATTCTTCCAGAAGTGCATTTGTGAGGTCAGGCACTGATGTTTGACGAGAAGGTCTCCACATCTAATTCATCCCAAAGGTGTTCTATCAGGTGCAGGCCAGTCAAGTTTCTCCACCCCAAACTCGCTCATCCCTGTCTTTATGGACCTTGCTTTGTGCAGTGGTTCAAATCATTTGGTGGAGGGGGGATTATTGTGTGGGGTTGTTTTTTAGGGGTTGGGCTTGGCCCCTTAGTTCCAGTCAAGGGAACTCTTAAGGTGTCAGCATACCAAGACATTTTGGACAATTTAATGCTCCCAACTTTGTGGGAACAGTTTGGGGATGGCCCCTTCCTGTTTCAACATGACTGTGCACCAGTGCACAAAGCAAAACATGTGTAGTGCCCTCGTCCCTAAAATAGGGTTACAGGTAAATTTAGTTACACTGGGTGGTAGCTAGCTTGGCTAATTGGTAGTGTTTAAGTGTCAAATGACCTCTGTGTTAATTCCATTTGAGTGTGGCTCCTCCCTTTTGCCAGTAGGTGGCACTCTTGCCTTTGACATTAGTATGATGAGCTACAGTGAATGCAAGTTATGGATACAAATACTTTTCTCAGCCAATCCTATTTTCTTCCTTGGATGCAGGGGAAAGCTATTTAATAGAACAAAGTCAGGTGACCAAGTCAGTGTTCCAGCCCAGGGCTTCGGCCTGGGTGGATGTGTGTACAGTTCCTGGCTGCTAGGCCTGAAGCCTGAGGCCTATCCAGGTGGCTGCCGACTGCTAGGCCTGTCCGAGGCCTATCCGGGTGTTCAACAATTCTAGAGGGATGGAGTTCTAAGGAAGCACCAGAGGGTATTTTTAATGAGCTGGAGGCTATTAAATGGCTGGGAGGACTTCAGAGAGAACTTATCCAAGGAAATCAGAGTATGAAGCTGTGAGTAAAGTTCAGTTAATAGAGGAGACAGCCTGTCCTACAAAGTACAGATGTGCTGGATCAGCTTAAAGGCTCTTATTCTTGTACTGCTGTCTACCTTACAAAACCTATTTTTGTCTAAGGAGTCTGCCAATCTGCCTGTTGCTGATCGTTATCAAGGGTGTCCTGTGCCCGATCCCCTCTCTTCCACATTTTTCCTGTTCAAGAAATAAACCAGTCTGTTTAAAGCATAAAGGTGGCTGGTGCCCAATGTTCTTTACTTGTTCATCACCCACCATACCCACAAACCTGCACCCTGAGAATGTATGTCAGCCATCCCTATCCCCGGTAGTCACCATTAGGCTCCCGGAAAATTGGGTTGGGCACTACACATGGATGAGCGAGTTTGGGGTCTGCTTCTGGAAGAATGGTCAAACATTCCCATAGACACACTCCTAAACCTTGTGGACGGCCTTCCCAGAAGAGTTGAAGCTGTTTTAGCTGCAAAGGGTGGGCCAACTCAATATTGACCATATATATATATATATATATATATATATATATATATATATATATATATATATATATAAAATAACCCTACGGACTAAAACTGTAATGCCATTGAATTTCATGTGCGTGTAAAGGCAGGTGTCCCATTACTTTTGTATATGTAAACCCACGCCTCTGATGATATCCACCATTGGATGAAAACATGTCAGGCGGGTTGATGCAAGTACGCAGATCTGTTGTTTTTACTTATGCCCTGATGTCTGCACATTTCTGTAAGTAGACTACAAGTAATAAAAAGTTTTGGAATTTTTTATGGGCTTCACTATTGTGGCTGTTTTTTTTCCTCCATTTCCTTGGGAGAATCTTTCCAGCTTTGCAGTGTTTTTGGCTCTAAATATCCTGGCACTATCCGTCCACTGAAGTCTTCTGGATCTGGGCTTTCGCCACCATTGTTTGTTTCATCTCATCACCAAACCTTTGGCACCATGTGATAACACCGCTCACTATTTTCAACATTCTGGTAAGCAGATTTGAGATTACATGCGTTTGAAGATGTTTCGTAATTCTTTTGATTCACTGAACTTTGTTTGAAGATTCACTACATGAACATACGAGAATTTGTTCTTTCATCTTGGATTGATGGACTTTTGATCACTATTTTACCACACTATTTATTATAGCACCACACTTCAGCTTTTTCATATTTATTTGGTTTGCCTATCAACAAACTGTGTTGGCTGCAATACACACCCACATTTAATTAGCGCAGATATTTGGTTCACCCTTTTTTCATATGTAAACCCAAACATTTATTTGGGGATATAGTATGGGAGCATGGAAACTCTGATCTTGCATGAATGCGATACATTCCAGAAGGGTTGTCAATCAAGATCAAGGCTGTGTAAGGGAGTGCCGGCAAAGCTGACTATTGTACTACAGTGCATGTGTTGACATCCAGTAGTTCTGATCAGCCAGATAACATATGCAAACTTGTTTAAATCGAAGAGCAATAAAGGAAAAATGGGACTTAGAAGGCACCAATTATAAAAAATTACATAATCGTTTATTAAACACATGGTACAAAAAAAATCACATTTAAAAGTTTGCAAGTAAAAATGCAAAGCTAGCTAGTATCTCTCTAAAACAGAAAATACATGACATTGAACATCCTTATGATCCTGCAATCGTTATGTGGTGTGCAAGAGAACGCTCTACATGTTTCGCAATTAAATGCTTCTTCGGGAGCTTATTAACTGTTCTACAAAAGAGAAAAATATAAACATACAAGCAATCAATCAAAAACAATAAAATAATAGTAGAGTGTTTCAGATTCTTAGCAGGGTTTGCCGAAAGGTAACCACAAAAAGGACTCCCATTAGTGACATGCGTCAGGTAGTTAGGGTCATACGTGGGGGCGTGCCCAGTAAGTAAAAGGGGGTCTCAGAGAGTACAAAAAAATGATATTCATAATAAATATGGGAAAGGATATCTTAATCATAAGCAGAATGTCCACTGCCAAAAATAGACAATGGACCAGCAAGGGGTTAATCAAGAAGGGTAGAGAAAGAGCACTCCATGCATAGGGAACAAAGAAGGGAGTATCCACATCGCCACAGAATAATCAATTAGCCTACCTTGATAGTAATACCATAAAGTATGTCTCAGTAATGAGCAGATAATAATATAGTACACGTATCGATAACAAGGTGAAATAGTGTAGCCAATCAGCAACAAAGCCTGAAATAAGAATACAGATATCAACCATAAACATAAAAATGCAGCCTAAAGAAATGTCAAAGGGTAGCAAATTAGAATATTGGTGACATTAAAATTAAGGATTCCCACCTGACACTATTGATAGCACAAAGGTAGAAACAAGTTATCTGTTCAGAAAGGGAGACATAATGGTATAGTAGCACACCTGGCGGCTAGCCCAGAACACGGATGTGTGGCAGCATGTAAACAGGCGGCATAGTAAAATGGCAAATCGCCATTCAGCACATCTGAAAGTCAAAGAAAGAAAATGTGGCTAAGTATGGGATCACAATCCAAGTACCATGCAGGGATGCAAGAACCAAGGTAACTATCATAAAAGAGTGTGGATACCTTTAACAAACTGAGTACAAGGATGAGTCTGGTACAGAGGTCCGGGAACGAACCGCCAACCTTGAGAGGATGCCGTGATATAGGGCTGAAATAAACAGCCCTATATACACGTCCCAGACAGGTGTGCAAAATCATCGCATTACCTGACTCGGCCAGGAGAGGGAGGTGCATCCTCGCTGCGGGCGCGCATGCGCAGTGTACAGAGACAACTACACTGCGCAGACCCGCTCGAGGAGGGCGCAGCCCTCCAAGCCACAGGGCTGGGGGCTCCCAAAACCCCCGAACTGATGACAGCAGCGACGCTGAAGCAAGGCAGATGGAAAAAAAAAGCCTAGTGATAGATCTTAAAAGGGTGCCAGACGGGACAAGGGAGGGCCAAAGAAATACCAGAAAACCTGGACCATAAGCCGCAAATACAGGTCCAAAATGGAACTGAACTGCGGCTATCTAGCCGCACGCATAACCTATCATACCAGCACATCCGGGGAGTCCAAGGAGTGATGCCTAAGGGGTCTCCACTGCTGGCTTCCAAAACATAGAGCCAGAGTAAGTAACGGTTGAAATAGATAGAGTCTACAAAAGAAAAAACACAGAATATCAAAAAATCTGAAAAATATACAATCAATTTTAAGACTATAATATAATCAAAATAAGTAACCATATGTATCAGCAGTAAAGTAGTGGACAGCACTATATCGTGCCCCTGGAAGACGTCATCTGTGACGAAACATCGTAGGGAGGAGCGGCGTGCTGACGTCACCACTATACTACGTTAGACCCGGAAGCAACGGGCAGCAATAGAGAGTCGGCCGGCTCGACTACACACGATATGCTCATATTTACAACTATTTTGTAAGTGCATTCTTTTTATTTTCTATTAAACGTTTTAAAGTGATACACTATGGAAGTTCCATGTTCTTATTTTTACATGGGGATTGAATGAGGGCTTAATTACCGAGGGCATACCGCATGAATATCAGTGAACTTCCTACATCACCCACAGAGACCCGAGGCTGGGTAAAAAGCCACAAGCCCCAGTGATCTCCTTAAACAAGAGATCTCAGGATCTGGTAAGCGGCAGTGTTTTTCAGTAGTGGAGGACCTTTCTTTCTATACCATCTCACTACTTTCCTGGGTGATAGAGAGTGTTGTCACCGTTTAAGCAAAACACAGAGGATCTGCCATTGGAAGAATCTGTCCTGTTTATGGAACTGTCATATGAATATTCTTTATGAGTCATTGCAAAAGGATTTTTTTTGGACATTCTATATTCAATTTATTCTATTACAGGGTGTATTTTTGCTCACTTAGGTTTGAGTTAATTTTATTATTTTTTTGTTTACACTTATCAACATTATTTGGAGATATCTATAAGACCCCTTTCACAGCGATCCGCCTATAGCTATATTTTTAGCGGCGTTTTTTCGGCGGATTTGCGGTGCATTTCGGGCGTTAGCGGAGCACTTTTAATCCCCGCTGGCGGCCGAGAAAGGGTTAAAATCCCCGACAAAACGCTGCAATGGCGGCGTTTTGCCGGCGGTATTACAGCGCTGCCCCATTGATTTCAATGGGGAGCAGCGCTAGAGGAGCGGTGGAGGAGCCGTGAGTTCACCGCTCCTTCACTGCTCCAAAGAAGCTGCTGGCAGGACTTTTTGGGACGCCCTGCCAGCGCACCGCTGCAGTGTGAAAGCCCTCGGGCTTTCACACTGCAGACAATGAAGCAGCAGTTTGTGGGCGGATTGCAGGCGCTATTTCTAACGCTATAGCGCCTGCAATACGCCCTCGGTGTGAAAGGGGTCTAACTGAAATCAATTGATTCAGTTCACGTTTAGCAGCGCAGCTAATCCTTGTTCTTTTATCTGTTTATTGTGTGTGTCTCACATTTTTGGTTGCAGCAGCTATTTTTCATTTCTATTTTATTTTATTACACTTATCGAAGTTTCACAATATTAAGTGTCATTTAGACAGCGCAGTAATTCACATTAGGGGGGGGGGGGGCAGAAAAATAAAGAACATCAATCATCAAACAATAATAATCAAAAAATGTATTAATTAATATGGCCCGGATTGCACAGGAAGGGAGGATCTCCAGGTATTTCCTAGTAAAAGACTGATGTGTCACAGATACTTGTGTAACGAACAAATTTTATTCACGCAATAATGTTTTTTAGCTTTACACACGCTTTAACTACACACAGTTGGAGCATTGCAACATCATGTGGGATTTAGCTCAACTACATGCTAATTGTGTTTATGCCATATGGAGACATTTGTTCCATCTGTTTAGTGATCGATCGATATTCTTGGCAATTTGAGCAGCACAATTGAGCTAAAAATTGTCTTTATAGCTTCAGCATTACAGTAGCATGCGTGCCAAATGGATGGGCCCTACTGCAAAGCTTTGCAAGGAAGTTACAGGGCTGTCAGGAGTGATGGTTGTCCTGGGTTGGGTCATGCATTATCAGATCACAAGACCAAATGAAGGGTGTGCATAGGAATTCATCACTTTATCTTGCACCAGTTCTTTGGTTTTCCTACACTGCTCTATATTGAGGCATCAGGTGCGTAGTTTAATTCAGCCTGGAAGACTGAGGACATCACGTGAGTGCAGAGTGTCATAGGCCCATCATCGCGGCATTGAGGACTCCCATACAATGATGACATTATCACCTCACCACCACTTTCTTTAGTGTTAAAGACCTCCACCACCACTGAAGAAGATAAGAAGACAAAGACGATGCTGCTTGTCAAGTGACCAGTCTGAAGACATTTGGAAAATGTATATGTAACACCCTCCTAGTTTAGAGCAGGCTGCCATGTAAAGTTTGGCTCCCCTGTACTCAGTGGAACAGGGGTTGATTAGTTGGGGCTGCTCAGTGTTTCACAGGCTGCTGCTCTGCTGCTTCCTCCTGTCTTCTAGAGGATTCAATAAGTATAGTGGGAGGAAGAACAGACCTGGCAGCCTGAATATTTATGGAACTCCAGCCAATCTCTGGGGAGGTGTGCCCAGAAGGTGGAGGGGGAGCCCAAAAATCATATGAGACCTGGGCAGCAGAGTGCAATGTTCCTGGGTCCAGTCCTACAACAGGAGACCCCTGCACAGGGGCTCTGCCAGTGGTGCAGGATCCCCAAAAAGCCTTGAAGACATTGAGGTCCCAGCTGGGCTTAGCTGGGGGGGATATTCATGGATCCATTGTCCAGGAACCAAGTTAGGTCAGGAGGAAGCTCACTGGAGAGGAGGAAGCTGGTGGCAAAGAGCTCAACTGTCCGGCAGTGATGTTGGTCTATATCTCCCTCACTAGGAAGAGCCTGGTGGGTATCAGCAAGAGGGAAATGGTGGTTCTGTGGCTAAGCTATGTGAGTATATGATCCTAGTGCTGGGGAGAATTGAATGTGTAGCTTTTAAATTCTTGAGGGAGTACACGTCACCAGCAGCATTAGGAATCCTGTGGACCATTCAGTGTGTGCAGTGCAGCCAGAGATGCAGCCACCAATGTGTGAAGAGCAGTCCTCAAGTTGTTTATTCCAATAAAAACCCTAAAAAGAACCCCATTAACTGTTTTCTGAGCCAGTGAAAGTTTAATGCTGAAGAAGGAAATGCTGTGTGCACTCTAAAAGGGGAAATAGGACCAAATTCACCAGCGACCCCTTAGGGGATGCTCTATATATATATATATATATATATATATATATATATATATATATATATATATATATATATATATATATATATATATATATATATATATATATACTGTATATAGCATAAAATACTGGGGGTCTCTAAGGCAAGGGTGAGGGGGTAAAGGGGAAACTAGGTGGGGGAGCCTGGAACCTGGAGTGTAGCTTATCCCTTTTGCTACTGCTGACATAACTATTACGACTGCGCTGGCATGTATAGAGGCTCCTGTAGCATCCATGAGTTTGTTTACTCCTAAATGTTGGCTTCCCAGTATAAGTGATCCAGGGAAGGTGGAAGATCAGCAATCATGAACACAGAAGCACTCAGCTCTGAGCTCTTCCAGGTTCACAGCTGTCAAACTCTAGCTTTCTATGGTCAGTGAAGAAGCTGATCATGCCCAATTTGCTCTCGGCCTGCTTTAACAGAGTGCTGAGGTGACATTGAAGGTCTAATAGACCCCTGAGGTCTCCTTAAAGTGGTTGTAGACCCTTACAGACCACTTTGACCTGTGTGCACTCTAAAAGGGGAAATAGGACCAAATTCACCAGCGACCCCTTAGGGGATGCTCTATATATATATATATATATATATATATATATATATATATATATATATACTGTATATAGCATAAAATACTGGGGGTCTCTAAGGCAAGGGTGAGGGGGTAAAGGGGAAACTAGGTGGGGGAGCCTGGAACCTGGAGTGTAGCTTATCCTTTTTGCTACTGCTGACATAACTATTACGACTGCGCTGGCATGTATAGAGGCTCCTGTAGCATCCATGAGTTTGTTTACTCCTAAATGTTGGCTTCCCAGTATAAGTGATCCAGGGAAGGTGGAAGATCAGCAATCATGAACACAGAAGCACTCAGCTGTGAGCTCTTCCAGGTTCACAGCTGTCAAACTCTAGCTTTCTATGGTCAGTGAAGAAGCTGATCATGCCCAATTTGCTCTCGGCCTGCTTTAACAGAGTGCTGAGGTGACATTGAAGGTCTAATAGACCCCTGAGGTCTCCTTAAAGTGGTTGTAGACCCTTACAGACCACTTTGACCTACAGATAAGCCTAGATTAAGGCTTACCTGTAGGTCCAAGAAATATCTCCTAAACCTACACGGTTTAGGAGATATTTGCAAAAAGACAGGCACAGCTGTCTATGGCGCGTGCACCGTAGACATCGGCGCGCAGGCGCACTGAGCACGCGATGCATAGTAGCCCATTATGCTTTACCTTTGCAGGGAAACAAAGAGGAAGTAAACCCATCAGGGTTTACTTCCTCTTCGAAGAGTAGCTGTCACCTCTACTATGCTATCATAAAGGGAGGCCCCCAGTTCACATGCACATGATCATATAAATGCATTCACTCTTTACTCAAATTAACAAGCTGTAAAGGCTTTTAAAGCATCACCTAAAAAATATTTTGGGCACCATTGTTTCATGGGCAAACAGAATTATGAGTATTGACATATTTGGTTTCAATAGAATAAAAAAAAAAAAAAGTTTGCTGCAATATTCACTTTAAATCTAAAGAGCTGCCCTGCAATACTTTTTCATGCCAATAGATGTCCTCAGTATGATGGCCAGCGTAATTCAACACACTTCCTCTGAGCCCAGGTCATCCTGCATGTGCCCCTAGCTTGCGACTCCACAGTGAAAGGAGAAACTGCACTGTGATGAGCACATCTCTCTGTCACCTTCTTGTCAGCTCACTGATTGGCTCCTTGTGCTGCTTCTTTCTCTCACACTCCAGCCCAAGATTGCAAGAGGCTAATACCAGGTTACATTTAGGTATTTACACTGCTTGTATTTAAAAAAAAAAAAATACATTTGATGATTACGGAGCTGAATGAATTTTTGTCCTTTATGTTGGTCTTGCATTCAGCTATAATACAAAGCTCTTGCTATATCTTATGCGGCTCACGCTCGCGGTTTGGACGCTGCTGAGAGAAGGGATAACGTAATGCATTTAGTGAACAATTTGGAGTATCTCTCCCATCAATTTGTTTCATTTTTAGATTCTGGGACAGTCTCACTATTCTTCAGAAATTAGAAACTTGCTTTTTAATGAGGTGTTTTTATTCTTTTTTCTTGGGAGAGATCGATAAGCCTGCCAGGTTTGCTTCATTCCAGAGAAGGGATCGAATTCTGCTGCATCAGTGGGACAGGTCGCAATCATCTCCAGAGTGGGCTGATGGCTTCACATGGGAGGACAGGACAAAAAATGAAAAAATATTTCAGAGGTTTTAGTTTCCAAGTTTTTCCTCTTCTTTTAAAGGCATATTATAATCTCCATGTCATATTATGTCAATGCGTGTTAAAGAAGATATAAACCTGATCACTTATAAACTATAACATGCTAATGTTCTTTCAAAAATAATTAAAACGTATTTAAATCCTAATCTTTCATTAAAATAATACTTAGTGATCCTGCCATGAGGGTCTTTGTTTAGGCATGTTCTATAATAGACATGTGCAATTTTTTTTTTTTTTTTTCGTTTTTCGTTTTTTTTTCGTTATTTTCGTTCGTTCGTTTTCGTACGAATGAACGAACGATTCGCTAAAAATTTTAACGAATAACGAATCGTTCGAATCGAACGAATCCGATTAACGAATCATTCGTATCGAACGAATCCGAAAAACAACGAAAATCCGAAAAAAACAAATTAGAAACAACGAATGTACGAATTAAGAAAATCCGAAAAACGAAAAACAGGACCAACGAAAATGAACGAAAAAATTTGTACATTCGTAATTTTCCGTGTCTCTTACAATGGCGCTGCTTAACGTGCTTCGAATAGATTGAACGAAAAAATTCGTACATTCGTAACTTTTTTTTTTTTCGATTCGTAATTTTCCGTGTCTCTTACAATGGCGCTGCTTAACGTGCTTCGAATGGATTGAACGAAAAAATTTGTACATTCGTAACTTTTTTTTTTCGAATCGTAATTTTCCGTGTCTCTTACAATGGCGTTGCTTAACGTGCTTCGATAGATTAAACGAAAAAATTCGTACATTCGTAACTTTTTTTTTTTTCGATTCGTAATTTTCCGTGTCTCTTACAATGGCGCTGCTTAACGTGCTTCAAATGGATTGAACGAAAAAAATCGTACATTCATAACTTTTTTTTTTTCGAATCGTAATTTTCCGTGTCTCTTACAATGGCGTTGCTTAACGTGCTTCGAATGGATTGAACGAAAAAATTCGTACATTCGTAACTTTTTTTTTCGATTCGTAATTTTCCGTGTCTCTTAAAATGTAATAATAGCATACACATTGCATAAAATTATGGATTATGCTCCGATTACGAATCTACGAATGTTACGAATGTACGAATAAATACGAATGCGTTCGAATTTCGAATAAACGAATAAACGAAAATTAAACTAACGAAAAAACGAATCAACGAAAAAATAACTCTTACGAATGTACGAATCGTTACAAATACGAACACCGACGACTTACGAATTTACGAATCATTACGAATCAACGGAAACGAAAAAAACAAAACGAAAATAAACAATTTTTTTTCGGAAACGAAAATAAACAAATTTTTTTGTTGTGCACATGTCTATTCTATAATACTACTACTACTACTACTAATAATAATAATAATACTGCTATACAACAACATAAATTAAAAAATATACAATTAATAAAAAACAAATATAATAAATACCTATAAATCATTATGCAAATGTTTATACAAAGCATGCTGTTTTAACAGACATCAATGTTTGTTTTTTTTGGTAAGTTAGATGTCGTCATTAGATCTTGTCACTTGGCTCCTCCCGACGCGTTGCGTCACATGTCACATGTAGACACTATGGGGGTTATTTACGAAAAGGCAAATCCACTTTGCAGTACAAGTGCACTTGGAAGTGCAATCGCGGTAAATCTAAGGGGTAGATCTGAAATGAGGGGAAGCTCTGCTGATTTTATCATCCAATCATGTGCAAGCTAAAATGCTGTTTTTAATTTTGTTCCCCCCGGATTTACAGCGACTTTACTTCCAAGTGCACTTGCAGTGCAAAGTGGATTTTCCTTTTGTAAAAAGCCCCCTATAACCTTTGCACAAACCAATCAATATATTTTCAATTATTGCGATTTTTTTTTACCAAAAATATGTAGAAGAATACATATTGGCCTAAACTGATGAATAAATTCATTTTTTTGGATATTTATTATAGCAAAAAGTAAAAAAAATATTGTTTTTTTTTTTTCAAAAATTATCTTTTTTTGTTTATAGTGCAAAAAATAAAAACTGCAGAGGTGATCAAATACCACTAAAAGAAAACTCTAATGCGGCGTACACACGGTCGGAATTTCCAATGGAAACAGTCCGATGGGAGCTTTTCATTAGATTTTCCGACCGTGTGTATGCCCAACGATCTTTTTCTGTCGGAATTTCCGACGGACTTTGGATTGAGAACCTGTTCTCAATTTTTCGGACGGAAAACCTTTCTATCGGATTTTCCGATCGTGTGTATGCAATTCCGACATGCAAAATTCTGACGCATGCTCGGAAACAATTCAACGCATGCTCAGGAGCATTAAACTTCCCTTTTATAGTGCTGTCGAACGTGTTTTATGCCGCTGTGTTACAGACCGTCGGAATTTGGTGTGACCGTGTGTAGGCAAGACAGTTTGAGCAAAATTCCATCGGAATTCCAACGGGAAAACCATCAGAGCTTTTTCCGACAAGAATTCCGACCGTGTGTATGCGGCATAAGAAAAATTGGTATATAGAAACGCTATGGGCGGTACCTCATCCTGTAACATGAGAAAGAAAAAAAGAGAGAGGAAGAACCGATTTGTGGACTATATTGGTACCTGAACACAATGTGCGGACCAAACAGTTATATAAAATAGTTTATTACAAAATCTTTTTCTACAATCTCATAAATCACATATAAATGAATAATAAAGAAAACAGTATAAATGTCATATGATATGTCAAAAATGCTAGTTGACGCGTTTCGCCCGGAGGCTTCTTCAGAACCAGATGGACATAATCATAATATTAAAAAGGATCACGAAAATCTTCAAATTTAATGAAAGTATAACATGGCCCCCATAAATATGGGGGGTTCATGAAGACAAAAAAGATTATAACTATATATATATAAGGAGGCGGCGTTATACCCCTAAGTGGAGGTATTGAGGGATAATATCCATGTAAGCAAGGGACCCAAGTCAATGTTCATGGTGGATATGCGTAATTGCTGGATACACTTCAGGTTAAGTGTAGCCTAAGTAGATTGGCTAAGACCAGATAATACAACAAGGGATACACACATTGCCAGTCCTCAAAGAGTCAAGATTTCAGGAAATGGCACAATAACCCTTCACAGTCCAATACTGAAATAAAGTGGTTGAAAAGATCCATATATCCAATCAAATATGCAGGGGGAGGCTGAACAAGGGAATGTGGTTCCAAGTCCAAGAAACCCTCGAAGCATTACCAGTCACTTCCACCTCTATCATCGCCGGAAAACGCCACTCACCAAAAAGAAATCTCTATTTGTGGGAAAAAAAATTACGTCAATTTTGTTTGGGTACATCGCCGCACAACCGCGTAATTGTCAGTTGACGCAGTGCTGTATCGCAAAAAAATGGCCTGGTCATTAACCACTTGCCTACCAGGCACGAACACCTCCTTCCTGACCAAGCCATTTTTCAGCTTTCAGTGCTGTCGCATTTTGAATGACAATTGCGCGGTCATGCAACGCTGTACCCAAAATCTTTTTTTCCCCACAGATAGAGTTTTATTTTGGTGGTATTTGATCACCTCTGCGGTTTTTATTTCTTGCGCTATAAACAAAAGAAGAGGGACAAGTTTGAAAAAACATAATATTTTTTACTTTTTATTATAATAAATATCCAATTTTTTTTCTTTTTTTAAACAAATTTTTTCCTCAGTTTAGGCCGATACGTATTCTTCTACATATTTTTGGTAAAAAAAAAATCGCAATAAGCGTATATTGATTGGTTTGCGCAAAAGTTATAGCGTCAAAATAGGGGATAGATTTATAGCATTTTTATTATTATTATTTTTTTTACTAGTAATGGCAGCGATCTGCGATTTTTATCGTGACTGCGACAACTTTGCGGCGGACATATCGGACACTTTTGACACATTTTTGGGACCATTCACATTTATACAGCGATCCGTGCTATAAAAATGCATTGATTACTGTATAAATGTGACTGGCAGGGAAGGGGTTAACACTAGGGGGCGCTGCAGGGGTTAATGTGTTCCCTATGTTAGTGATTCTAACTGTGGGGGGAGGAGACTGACTGGGGGAGGGGACCGATCGGTGTCCCTATGTACAAGGGACACACCGTCGGTCTCCTCTCCAGTGACAGGACGTGGATCTGTGTGTTTACATACACAGATCCACGTCCTGCTCAGTTACTGGGCAATCGCGGGTGCCCGGCGGACATCGCGGCCGCCGGGCACGCGCATCGGGTCCCCAGCGATGCGGCGCCCCAGAGCGGCCAAAATGTTAGCGCCGTCCTAAAAGAGTCAAAATTTCAGGAAATGGCACAATAACCCTTCACAGTCCAATACTGAAATAAAGTGGTTGAAAAGATCCATATATCCAATCAAATATGCAGGGGGAGGCTGAACAAGGGAATGTGGTTCCAAGTCCAAGAAACCCTCAAGGCATTACCAGTCACTTCCACCTCTATCATTGCCGGAAAACGCCACAACAGCCGAACCGCTCCGCCGTCAATTGACAGTGGGCGGTCGGCAACAGGTTAAGGGGTAAATCTTCCAGGGCTGAAGTGGTTAAGAGGTTAAATCAGACGAATTTCCTGGGACAAAATTTTTTAGGGACAAAATCTCAAAAACCTGGGGTCTGTTCCTGGGCTCCTGGGCCGACGATCGTCTATTCTGTTGGACTCACATAGCTAATTAGCCTCTAGACTTCAAAAACATCCATGTGTTCTATAGAGAATTCCCACAAATGGTTTCCACAGCTCAGTTGAAGCTCGTCTGCCTTTTCATCCTCGTTTCTTTCCTCGTCTAAATCTTTTCATCCTAAATATAGGAGGATTTCCTAAAAAAAGATCCACACCTGTTCCCAGCGGGGCTCGGTTGCTGTGCACCTTGCCCCTTGGGTAATTCCGACCTCATTAACAGATAAAAATACTCGGAATGAATTGGGAATAGGAGGGAGAACTCTTTTATGAAGCCAACGGGGTTCGTTATTTACTTTGTGTCCATCATCTGGTCGGCCCTTTGACCCTTTGAGGTGTATATCTCTATGATAACACCATTTCTAGTACCCATACTATTAAATGTGACAGCAATGCAGCATAATGCTCTCATAGCAATGAGAAATATATATATACCGGCATTTTATCTTAATTAATGTGTCAAGGGCTTTAGCTGGCTGAATTAATGATTATATATACCCCGGAGGGAATACTTAGAATCCAGATTTTTACTCCTCTGCATGACAACACACACACAAGCTGTGGGTGTAAGGTAAAGCGACTTGCCCGGCTAGAATACTACCAAGAGTGCTGGCTTCCTAAAGCCCAACTGAACCTTCAGTTTAGACCAGCTATGTAAATTCTGTCTGTGTCAATACAAAAGGTCTGAAAAGTCGCAACCTTAGTAGAAAGTCCTGTCCCCTGCCATCATGCTGTAGAAAAGGATCCTTACTGTGGAAGCAGTGGTTTCTTTGCAGAGGTCTGAAACACCCCCCTCTGCTGAGTGAGACCTATAATAATGCAATACCCAGCAGCAGTGCTTTTATTCTCAGAGAATAGGTGCAGGTACTCCCCCTTCCGAGTCACCTCTTGTCTCTGCCCCCTCTGAGCACATCCCTTGGTTCCACCCTTTACCCACGTCCTGGTACTACCCCTTTTAACATCCTCCCGCCCCTGCGCTATACCTGAATGATAACTATAGCGTGGGCCTTAATTGCTGGGAGGCCGTCATATGATGTCCTCCCGTCCATAAGCTGACTGCTCGCCCCCTGTGAGGCGTGTGTGCGGCGCATCTGTGATCACCGAGTCTTTGACTACGTGATCAGCTTACCATGTGAGCAGCTGTCAGCCAATGACAGCTGATCACGTGATGTAAACAGAAAATCGTTAATAATTATTTTTTTTTGGAGGGAAAAAAAAGCTGATCACCGGCTTCTGTCAGAGGGACATCAGTCCCTCACACAGAGTCACGGCTGCCTCATCTGTGCCCACCAGTACCACCTGTCAGTGCCACCTATCAGTACCCACCAGTGCCACCTACCAGTGCCCACAGTGCCACCTACCTTTGCTCAACAGTACCACCTATCAATGCCCACCAGTGCTGCCAATCAATGCCCACCAGTGCCTCATCATCAGTGCCCCCGATCAGTGCTGCCTATCAGTGTCACCTACCAGTGTCACCCATCAGTGATCATCAGTGTCCATCAGTGTCACTTATCAGTGCCGCCCACCAGTACCACCTGCCAGTTCCACCTATCAGTATCCACCAGTGCCACCTACATGTGCCCACAGTGTCACCTACCAGTGCCCACAGTGCCACCTACCTTTGCTCAACAGTGCCACCTATCAATGCCCACCAGTGCTGCCAATCAATTCCCACCAGTGCCTCAAAATCAGTGCTGCCTATCAGTGTCACCTACCAGTGCCCATCAGTGCCACCCATCAGTGCCACTTATCAGTGCCACCTATCAGTTCCACCTATCAGTGCCGCCCATTAGTGCCAACCATCAGTGCCACCTCTCAGTGCCAATCAGTTCTGCCTTATCAGAGCCCATCAATGCAGCCTATCAGTGCCCATTAGTGCAGCCTATCAGTGCCCATTAGTGCAGCCTCATCAGCGCACATCAATGAAGGAGAAAAATTACCTGTTTTCAAAATTGTATAACAAACTATGATACAGTTTTTAGTTTTTTCAACATTTTCTGTCTTTTTTTGTTTTTTTTAGCAAAAAATAAAGACCCAGCAGTGATTATCAGTGCCCATCAGTGTCACTTATCAGTGCCGCCCACCAGTACCACCTGCCAGTGCCACCTATCAGTACCCACCAGTGCCACCTACCTTTGCTCAGCAGTGCCACCTATCAATGCCCACCAGTGCTGCCAATCAATGCCCACCAGTGCCTCAACATCAGTGCTGCCTATCAGTGTCACCTACCAGTGCCCATCAGTGCCACCCATCAGTGATCAATGTCCATCAGTACCACTTATCAGTGCCACCTATCAGTTCCACCTATCAGTGCCACCCATTAATGCCAACCATCAGTGCCACCAGATTAAATACCACCAAAATAAAGCTCTATTTGTGTGAAAAAAAATGTATAAAAATGTGGGTACAGTGTAGCATGACCGAGCAATTGTCATTCAAAATGTGACAGTGCTAAAAGCTGAAAATTGGTCTGGGCAGGAAGGGGGTTTAAGTGCCCAGTAAGCAAGAGGTTAAAGAATACAGAACCAAGTATCATTTTGTGGTGCTAAGTAATGTGCATGGAATTTGTATATGATAACAAGAAAGTCATTAAATTAGATTCTCTGCAGACAATAGACCCCCTCAACAATAGCCACAATACCCTTCAATAGACCCCCCACCGGCAACAATAGATCTCACAGCAGCCAGTATCAATAGACCGCCTAGAATGCCTCAATAGTAGATCCATCCCAGCAGAAAATTACCCCCAACAACAACAGATCTTCCAGGAAAACAATAGAATCCCTGCAATAATAGATTCCCCCAGCAACAATAAACCACCACCAGCTTTAATAGATAGCCCAATAGCCAGTATCAATAGACCGCTCCATCAACAGTAGATCCATCCCAGCAACAAATGATCCCCCAGCAACAATAGCTCCCCCAGGCAAACAATAGACTCCCCACAACAATAAATTTCCCCAGAAACAATAGACCCACCCCTGCAACAATAAACCAACACCAGCAATAATAGATCTACCACCAGCCATCATCAATAGACCCCCCTCTCTCAACAGTAGATCCCAGGAGCAAGCGACTCCCCAGCAACATAGGATCCCCCACCAGCAACAATAGATCCCCCTAGCAACAAAATATTTCATAGCAGACAGCATCATTAGAACTTCTAGCACACCCCACCACCCCTTGCCATTATATACATTCAGTGCTGGAGCTGCGTTGGTGAAAAAAAGCCCTGCCCTGCAGTATTACTTTATTCCATTAGAGGTCACCAGTCTTCTGGGTTGAATTGCAACAAGTATCTTTAATCCAATTCCTTTGAGCCCTGGCTGTCAATTGCATTCCATCTTGGGGTGGGGGGTGTCATCACATTGGCCTCATCTCAGAATATTAAAAAATAAATAAAAAAGGCAGAGGTGATCAAATACCACCAAAAGAAAGCTTATTTTATTTGTGTACAGCATCACATGATCACGCAATTGTCAGTTAACCCCTTCCCGTCCCGAATGGCGCAGGTACGTCCCCTTTAAGATGCAGCATTGTGGGCACACGTGCCTGCCGTGTGCTCTGTGACCGTAACCAGGGGTCCCGCGGACTCGATGTCCGCTGGGGGCCCGCAATCCTGTCACGGAGCAGAAGCACGGGGAGATGCCTTTGTAAAACAAGGCATTCCCCCATTCTGCCTAGTGATTAGGGATGGGCCCGGTGTTCTATTCGAACCCATGTTCGAATCGAACATCGGGCGTTCGACTGCTCGTCGAGCCCAGAACTATTTGGGCCGCTCGCATCAAATTCGTGTGTCGCGAACGGCCCACAATGCACTGCGCCAGTCGCAGTGCATTGCTGGCTGATGATTGGCCAAGCAATGCACTGTGACCCTGCATGCTTGGCCAATCATAGAGCCAGCGGTGAGGAGAGCAATAATTGGCAACAGGCCCTCCGTTATAAAAGACCTGTCAGACGCAGCGAAGCTTCACACAGCGGGAGCCTCCCATTGCGCAGAGCGGCCCAAGAAGAGACGCCGACGCCATGGAAGAAGATGCCGGACGAGAAGACCAGAGCAAGAAGAAGCGGATCGGAGGAAGAAGAAGATGGAAGAAGAAGATGGAAGAAGATGCCGGAAGAGGAAGACCAGAAGAAAGAAGATTTTAATAAAGGAATTGTTAAAGACCGTCTCCTGTCATTTTTAACATTTTTGTCACTCTTTTGGTGAAATGGTAGGGGTAATTTTGTACCCCCTTACCATTTCACACAGGGGGGGGCGGGATCTGGGGGTCCCCTTGTTAAAGGGGGCTTTCAGATTTCCGATAAGCCCCCCGCCCGCAGACCCCCACAACCAATGGCCAGGGTTGTGGGGAAGAGTACCTTGTCCTCATCAACATGCGGACAAGGTGCTTTGAGGGGTCACAGACCCCCCCAAAGCACCCTCCCAATGTTGAGGGCATGTGGTCTGGTATGGTTCAGGAGGGAGGGGGGCCGCTCTCGTCCCCCCTCTTTTCCTGCGGCCTGCCAGGTTGCGTGCTCGGATAAGGGTCTGGTATGGATTTTGAGGGGGACCCCACGCCATTTTTTTTTTTTTTTGGCCGGGGTTCCCCTTAAATCCCATCCCAGACCTTAAGGGCCTGGTAATTGAATTTGGGGGGACCCCCACGCTTTTTGTTTTTTTGTTTTTTTTATCAATTACTTTTTTTTTATCAATGACTTTCAATGAATGACTGTTCCCTGTGTTACGGAGCCGACAATTCATTAGCCGCGAGTGATTTTAAATAGCTTTTTTTCCTGCAAAAATGACACTTTGTGCAGGGACAGTTCTAAGCACGGGAAACATGCGCCCCTTCACAGGCATACTATACATCTGTCTGATAGGGAAGCTGCTGGACCCGGGATAGAGATCTGGTCGTTTTCAAAGCTCCATGTTTCGAGATGTCATCCTGAACCAAAGAATTCTCATCCTCCACGCTTGTTCCAGTGACACACGAGGATTATCTGGGAGAAGCTGCCACATAGGAGGAGATTCGTTGCCGCTGGACATCCATCGGGACGCTGGTAACAACCAACAGCACCAAGGCTGTTCTTCTAAAGCTTAGTTCGACCCCCCTGAATAAGGGCGGTCACTGGCTTTCTGGTAAGCCTCCCCCCCTTCTGTTTTATCCCTGTGGTGATGGGCTGCACTGCTATCAACATACACACTTTGGATTGATTTCACAGATGTTTTATGAATATACTCGCTTCACTTTATAAGAATATCTGGACTTTATGAACTTTGAGTTTTCACACGAACTTTGATTGAATATTCATTATATCTACAAATTTTTTTGGTCACTAATTGATAATTTATTCGTTTTTTCACTATCCAGCGCTGCACTTTTTGTTTATATTTATCTATTTTGTGCCCTATACCTGGGTTATTAGTGCTTAGCTGCAGGATTTACCTTCACGGTTTTTGATTCATTTTTACACTAACATATTTTGTCACAAATATTTTCACAAGATATACTTTTCTTGTTTTTCACCTAGCGCAATTTCTTTTTTTTATATTTTTTTTTTTTATATTTAATATTACACTTTTATTGTTTCACATTAAGCATTATTAAAATCACTGCTCCTGAAAAAAAAATTTCATTGATACATGTCCCCTGGGGCAGGACCCAGGTCCCCAAACACTTTTTATGACAATAAAATGCATATTAGCCTTTAAAATTAGCACTTTTGATTTCGAACGTTTGCGTCCATTGTAATTAATAGGGTTCTAATGTTCGCACAAACTTTAGGTCCGTTTGCGGGTTCTGGTGCGAACCGAACCCGGGGGTGTTCGGCTCATCCCTACTAGTGATATGACAGAGATCTACTGCTCCCTGTCATCGGGAGCAGTGATCGCTGTCATGTGAGTTGTAGTCCATCCCCCCACAGTTAGAATCACTCTCTAGGACACGCTTAACCCCTTGATCGCCCCCTAGTGTTTAACCTGTTCCCTGCCAGTGTCATTTACACAGTAATTAGTGGATTTTTATAGCACTGATCGCTGTATAAATGACAATGGTCCCAAAATAGTGTCAAAAGTGTCCGATATGTCTGCCATAATGTCGCAGTCACGATAAAAATCGCAGATCGCCGCCATTACTAATAAAAAAAAAAATATAATAAAAAAGCCATAAAACTATCCCCTATTTTGTAGACACTAACTTTTGCACAAACCAATATACGCTTATTGCGATTTTTAGTACCGAAAATATGTAGAAGAATACATAATGGCCTAAACTGAGGAAAAATATATTTTCTTTATATATTTTTGGGGGATATTTATTATAGCAAAAAGTAAAAAATATATATATATATATTTTTTTTATTTTCGCAATTTTTTTGTTTATAGCGCAAAAAATAAAAACCTCAGGAGGTGATCAAATACCACAAAAAAAAAGCTTTATTTGTGGGGAAAAAAGGACGTCAATTTTGTTTGGGTGCAACGCCGCACGACCGCGCAATTGTCAGTTAAAGCGACGCAGTGCCGTATCGCAAAAAGTGCTCTGGTGAGGAAGGGGGTAAAATCTTCCGGAACTGACAATGGAGGACTGTGCATGAGCTGTGTTGGTAATGCCGCGTACACACGATCGGAATTCCGGACAGAAAAAGACGGATGAGAGCTTTTCATCGGAAAATGCGCCAGTGTGTAGGCTCCATCGGAATTTTACTGGCCGAATTTCCGACAGCAAAGAATTGAGAGCATGTTCTCAATTTTTCCGATGAAAAAGGTTTCTATCGGAAATTCCGATTGTCTGTAGCAATTCTGACGCGCAAAATTCCTCCGCATGCTCGGAAACAATTTGACGCATTCTCGGAAGCATTGAACTCGGCTCGTTGTAGTGTTGTACGTCACCGCGTTCTTGACGGTCGGAATGTGGTGTGACCGTGTGTAGGCAAGACAGTTTGAGCGGAATTCCGGCGGGAAAACCGTCAGAGCTTTTCCTGCCGAGAATTCCGATCGTGTGTACTCGGCATTAGGCTGCTTGAAAATATATGATTATGTTAAAGCTGAAATAAGATTTTAATTAAAAGGCAACAAAGTGGGCAGTTGGCGCGTGTGTGGGGAGGGGGAGATTGTGAATCCTTAGGGGACTTGTTCTGCCACTGGTACCATTTGTGATTTTCAGATCCGTTTCATTTTTTCATTGCCCTCCCCCGCAAAAAAAAAAAAGTCAGAAACAGAAAGAAATTATTGATTTACAAGTAGGAATGATTTGCAGTGGATATGGAAATGTTTGTGTTGTACGGGGCTCCCAGCTGTTGTTGTTAGACCATGCGGGATAATGTTTAGACAGCTGATAGAGAGGATGAGCTGGAACACCGCGGAGAGAGATGGGAGACTGCCAGACGCCCAAACCAGAGCGCTACAATTCTTATGTTTCTTCACATATAATTGATTTCCCGGTAAATCTTTCCTGCCCCCTCTGACCCGCCATTGGAAACAAAATCATCCGGTGTGGAGACATGGTGGGGGCAAAGATTGGAGAGGACGGTGTGACCTTCTGTAGGCTGGTAAAGGGTAATGCCGCGTACACACGAGCGGACTTTTCGACAGCAAAGGTCCAACAGAACGAATCCGTCGGACAATTAAATCGTGTGTGGGCTCCATTGGACTTTTGCTGTCGAAAAATCTGAAAAATACGAAAAATCGATAGGAACTGGACCCAGTTCCTATAGAAAAATCAGCTCGTCTGTGTGCTGGTCCAATGGACAAACAACGACGCTAGGGCAGCTATTGGCTACTGGCTACGAACTTCCTTCTTCTAGTCCGGTCGTACGTCATCACGTTCGAATCCGCCAGAATTTAGTGTGATTGTGTGTGGCCAAGTCCGTTCATTCGAAAAGTTTGTCGGAACTCCGTCGAAAGTCCGTCAGAAAGACCGCCGGAACTAGTCCGTCGAAAAGTCTGCTCGTGTGTACACGGCATAAGAGAGCGTCCTAGAGTGCCGGGCTCATACCTATCTATTGTGGTAATGTCTCCATTAGTGCACTGGGGTGTCTATCTATCTATCTATCTATCTATCTATCTATCTATCTATCTATCTATCTATCTATCTATCTAATTATCTATCTATCTAAATGTTATCAATAATTCTATAAATTGATTAACCACTTAAAGCGGAGTTCTAATTAAAAAAATAAATAAAAGTCAGCAGCTACAAAAACTGCAGCTACTGACTTTTAATAATCGGACACTTACCTGTCCCGGGGTCCAGTGACGCGGGGATCGAAGCCTCGCTCGTCTCCCCCTCCTCTTTGCGGCACCGGCATTGTCACTGTGGACGCCCGGCTGTGGCTTCACAGCCAGGCATGCACTGCGCATGCGGCGAGCCGGGGGGCCCGCTGTGACTGGCGGGCAATCATCTGGGACCGGTGACAAGTCTCAGATGATTGCCGAGAGGGAGGGGGAGAGGTAAACTCTGTTCCGGCATCAAGGACCCCCAGGAGGAAGTGGGAGCTGGAACCCTCGGAAAAGAGGGCTCCCCAACCAAAAAAAATGACATGCCAAATGTGGCATGTCAAGGGGTCACTTTCCTTTAAAGCGTAAATTCCATTTTTGGGTGGAACTCCGCTTTAAGGGATGCCCGCCGTCATTATACGTCGCTACTTTGACGTACCATGTTATGGCAAGCTCCCAAAACCCCAGTATTTTTTTAAAACGGTCGGTGGTCCTCTTTTAGATCAAAGTGGTCTCTGCGGTGGATTCGCCGCAAGATCACTTTTATCAGGGGGCGGGAGAGGGCCACCCCCCCCCCTCCCGCCACACTCTGGTCAGCGCCGTTGGTAGCGGTGGAGATGATTGCTCCCGCCTCCCTCACTGCCTGGATGCCGAGTAAGGGGAAGATGGTCCCTGCTTGGCTCCATAGCATTGGGGGTGGAAGCGGCGTCAAACATGCTCTTAAAGGGGACATTTTTTTTTTTTTTTTTTTAAAAAGGGACATTTAATTTTTCTTTTTTTTTTCTTTTTTTATTGCATTTTAATGAGAATATGAGATCTGAGGTCTTTTTGACCCCAGATCTAATTTTTAAGAGGTCCTGTCATGCTTTTTTTCTTTTATAAGGGATGTTTCATTGTAATAGGAATAAAAGTGACCCAAACATTTTTTTTTTTTTTTAAAGGATAGTGTAAAAAAAATAAAAAAAAATAAATAAAAGAAAAAAATAATAAAAAATTGAAAATTCCCTGTCGTGCCCGAATATGAAACCAGTTTTCAACTCACACATGTGAGGTATTGTCGTGATCGTTAGAGCGAGAGCAATAATTCTAGCACTAGACCTGCTCTGTAACTCTAAATATGTAACCCGTAGACATTTTTAAACCTCACCTATAGAGATTTAAGGGTAAAAGTTTGTCGTCATTCTACGAGCAGGCACAATTTTAAAGTGTGACATGTTGGGTATCAAACTCACTTTTGTTTTATACTGTATATGTAAGTGGTTAAAAAAAAAACACTTCAAAAATTGTATATTCAACAGAATAAAAGGGTTCAAATAAGGGAAATTCATTGCTAGGCTTTACATGAATTGCAACAATTATATCATTTTTATTTTCGATAATATTTTTTTTACATTCCCAAAAATATAAATTTATGAAAAAAGCCAAATTTTCCTCTCTTGAAACCTTTCACAATGAACACAAGATCCTGCCTAGGGAATAAGATGGCGTATAAAGCACTGATAGCTGGGCGGAAGCTGTGCCAAAACGCGGCAGCCGTACGCCGTTTTGTCTTTGTCATCTGTACACGCGGCTTTGGTGGTAAATGGAGCAGGTAAAATCGTGGAACAGAAAGACTTCAGAACATTGCTGGCAGGAGCGAGAATCTGTACCCTGCCAGCTACAAATAGTGATATTTCAGTAAGTTGGTGAGGCGACCAGAGCTGCACATTTCCTCCATAGTCAGTCTATGGATAATAGATGCCTAATCACCAGTCCTGAGAGATGGAAATAATGCCAGGGCACAACAGAGGGTCTACTTTATGTTACATGGTTTCTGGTCTAAGGGCCGGTTCACACCACAATTTCTGCATTCCGGATGCATTTCTGCATGAGCATTTTTGATGTGTGTTTTCCCCTCTGTTTTTTCCTTCATCTCAGTTGAGGACATGCATTCCGGTGCATTTTTTATGCATTTTGCTGCATTCCAGTGTAGTTTCTTGCAAAAAAAAAAAAAAAAAGCAGCATGTTCTACTTTTTTTTTTTTCCTTATTTTCACTTTTTATAAAATTGTACAAACATTGCTTTTTTACAATCATGCTGAGTCAAGTCCTTAAATCATTGACTTCGTCCCCCCCCCCCCCCTAAAGGAAGAAAAAATAAATAAAAAACACAAGGAAGGGCCTACCCTGTCTCGCTCACTTCCTTCTATTCCCCTCCGCAATCCCTTTCCCACATCCTTAGGAATCCCTCCGTTTTCCTAAACTCCTCCCATTGCTTCCATAGTTTATGATGTATCCCCTCTGTATCCTCTGCCTTGTGGATTGACTGGTCAACCTTTCTTGTCTATTCCACCCTCTTGATCCACTCTATCATAGATGGGGTGTTCGGAGTCTTCCACAGGCAGGGGATCAGGGCCTTGGCTGAGTTCAGTAGATAGGGGACTAAAGTGGAAACATATTGTCTCACTCCCATTTCAGTGTCATGGAACAAACATGTCCATGGTTGTTTAACCCTTTCTCCAGTTATCATATAAATTGCTTCTATTATTTGGTTCCAGTAATCCCCTATTTTGGGGCACTCCCCACCATAAGTGTGAGAATGTCCCAACTACCTGACACCCTCGCCAACAGGTTGGCGAATTGTTCTCACTGTATGCGTTAGCTCTTTGTGGGGTTACATACCACCTTGCTAGCAGCTTGTATGCCATCCCCACTGTTTGTGAATCCTTTGCTACCGAATGGACCAGCCTTATTATATTATTTCTGTGCTCCTCGCTACTTAACGGGCCTATTTCTTTTTCCCATTTTTCTAGGTAGGATGGGTATTCATGGTCAGCCTCCCGTAACAATATTTTATACATTTTTGCTATCCTTTTTTCTAAACTTTGCAGGGACTCTTCTAATTTCTCTAAGGGTCTCAGTTGTCTCTTTCCTCGTAGTGGCCTTGGTAGGTTCTGTGCACAGTGCTGTAACTGAGTATATCTCCATTTATCTAGCATGTTCTACTTTTGTTGACTTTACTGGAATGCATTGCAGTGGTGTGAACTCTGCCATTGAAATCCTTGTAATCTACTGTGCACGCGTTTTCCATGGCGAAAAAAAAAAAAAAAACACATTTTGATGCATTCCAGTCCTTTTTTTATTTCTTTTTGTATGCGCTCCAGTGCGTTTTTTTCCCATCTTTTTTGAAGTGATAGTAAACCCACTTTTTCATCTTTTACCTACAGGTAAGCCTGTAATAAGACGTACCTATAGACATATGCACTGACAAAAAATTTGTTTGTTTGCTTTTTATTCGTTTTTTTTTTTTTGTGTGTCATTCGTTAAGACCACAATTCGTAAATTCGTAAATTTAAAAATCAGTGAATTCGTAAGTTCGTAAATTCGTAAATGCGAAAAATCGTAAATTAGAAAATTTGGAAATAAGAAAGTAAATCCAAAAATTCTAAAGAATAACTAAATGTAATGTGTTATATCTTTTGTTGTATATAAATATTTGTTGTTTGATACTGTAATTATGAGATTGTATTTTTTCATAGATTTTTGGGTGACGCCTCCTGAAGAAGCGGCGTTGGCCGCAAAACTTGTCGAGGGTTACGTCTAATCCCTTACTACTGTGTCTCCACATATCTGTGGGGGCCTTCAATGTATTGGCTTAAATTACTGTTCTGTAAACCTTATGTTTCAATGATTATGTAATCGTTGTTATTATTATTTGTAGCGTGTTTCTATAATTTTATGTAATAAATGTTATACTTTTTTTAACAACCCCTGTTGTATATTTGGGTACCGTAATAGTCCTTGCCACCATTGATGATCAAGGGGACTACTTGGAGTAGCCCTTGGATTACCATTCCTTTTTGTCTACTAAAGAATAACTAACCAACTAACTAATAATAACTAACTATTAAATTATAGGTATTGGAATTTCCTTTCAATCGTAGATTACCTCTGCACTGATGGGCACTGATTACCTGCACTGATGGGCACTGATGGGGCTGCACCGAGATCCTACGGGGTAAATGACCGCGCTATATAAAGATGCAACTCAACTCAACTCAACTCTATTGATATTCAGGGCACTGATTATCAGTGTAAACCATATACTCAATGCATCCTGTGAGACTTGCCAGTTATGGGCTTTCCTTACACCGGGACAGCATGAAAGATGTCTATTTACACGTGACCAGCTGTGATTGGACACAGCTGATCACATGGTAAAGGGCCTCTGGTAAAGAGCGGGCCCAATGCATGCCCTAGAGGGCGCGCAAGAGTTCTGCCTGTGGGAGGACGTTCATGGATGTCTTCCCGGAACTGGAGATTCACGCTTTAGCTGTCTTTTGGCTATAGCGGAGGCAGGAAGTAGTTAAGTAACATTTACAGCTCATGTCCCTCCCCCAGCCTGTGAATGGACAGTGAAAGAAGAAGCAGCACAATGATGAGTTCATCTCTCTGTCATTCTGCTCTCTCCTCCTATCAGCATGCTCTTTGCTCTGCAGAAGAACAAACTGGCACCTTCTTTTGAGATCATTTTACAAACAAGACAGTTCACATACAGTTCAGCTGTGCACTTAGCAGCCGGCCAGGAGTTCACTCATAAAGGACGGCTGAGCTGTAATTAAGGCATGCATTAAACACACGTTCTGGTTCACCTGGAAGACATGGACCCTCAACCTGCGTTGGTTTAGCCTTCGATTATTTCTTGCATTATGATATAATCAGCAAATCATTTGCTAATGATCAGCCGTCCATTGACTGAGGCCTCCGGGAACTTGATGATGTCTAATGATCACTGAATGACCTCTACAGTAGTTCAATGATCATTACATTAGTCCCGATAGATCTCCCAAGTAATGCGATTTGACACAGGACAGCTGAACACTGCCCAGGTCTCTAGGTAGCGGAGGAGGCTCATTTATAGAATAATACATTGTTTTAAAAATGATATGTGGGAATTGTTGCTATTGCTGTATTTAAAAGCACATTATTAGCTGGTATACGAAAATACCGTAAATAACATCTAAAGGGAACCTGTGCTGACTTTTACCTAGGTAGGGTGGCTTTTGAAGGCCTTCAAGCCACAGAGAAGAGGTTGCCCATACTTTCAATATTCTAGAAGACCACAAAAACCTGGGCTCTCATGGTGGTCTTCTAGAATATTGAAAGTATAGGCATGTATAATTGAGTCAACAAGTGATGAGCTTTGGTTTGGTTGAACCCAGAAGGCAGCTATCATTCCTGGGCCAATCAGCTGTGCACAGGACAATCCCAAGGGGTTGACTGCTTTGCCCTGTCTGTCTGGAAATGTTCTAGAAGATAGTGAGCAGGGAGAGTCTAATAAGCAGCTAAATATTTATGCAGCCCTGGAGAGGTCCCCAAATGGTGGCTGGGAGTGTATCCATACTTTGAGACTGAGAGCAGAGGTGTCTTCTCCCTGAGGAGGAGATCACAGTCTAGGGGGGCTGTTTGTCCCACTGGGCAAGCCTGCTATCATCAAGGCCCCAGCTAGGCTAGCTGAGGTAGCCTATTCTACTGAACGTTTGCTGAAGCTGACTGAGGGACTTTTACCTAGATAGGATGACTTTTGAAGGCCTTGATTCCACAGAGAAGAGGTTGCCCATACTTTTAATATTCTAGAAGACCACCATGAGAGCCTAAAACCTGGGCTCTCATGGTGGTCTGCTAGAATATTGAAAGTATGGGCATGTATATGTTGAGTCGACAAGTGATGAGCTTTGGTTTTGCTGAACCCAGAAGGCAGCTGTCATTCGTTGACCAATCAGCTGTGCACAGGACAATCCCAAGGGGTTGACTGCTTTCCCCTGTCTGTTTGGAAATGTTCTGGAAGATATTGAGCAGGAAGAGTCTAATCAGCAGCTAAATATTTATTCATCCCTGGCCAATCCCTGGAGAGGTCTCCAAATGGTGGCTGGGAGTGCATACATTCTTTGAGACTGAGAGCAGAAGTGTCTTCTGCCTGAGGAGGAGATCACAGCCTAGGGGGGCTGATTGCCCCCTGGGCAAGCCTGCTACCATCAAGGCCCTAGCTAGGCTACTGAGGGAGCCTATTCTACTGAACGTTTGCTGAAGCTGACTGAGGGACTTTTCATCTGAGGATCTTCTGGTATGTCTGTAAGATATTGGAAGGAGGCAACCAGGTATCGAAAGACTTTAGTGTGTACACCCTGGGTATCTATTCAGTGGCCCTTGCAGGGGGTGAGCAAGCTTTCCTACATAATTGACTCAAGATGGCCACATGGCCAAATCAGGTCCATGTCATGGTCACAGGCCATAAGTTCTTTGACCTAATATGGTCATGTGGTCATACTAGGTCAGTGATGTCACAAGCTTCCTCGTCTCTTTGGGTGGCCATATTAGGTCAATGAAATTGACCTAATTTGGCAATGTGGTCATATCAGGTCCAAATACAAAAAAATAGTGGACTTCTTATGGTATTCTCACCATAATTATCTGTGCTATTTGTATATTAGACATGTGCGCCGTCAATAAATTTGTATAGTTTCATATTAGCCGTTAATTCGTATTTCGTCATTCGTGTCCGAAATTCAATTTGGATTCGTACGAAATATGAATTTTCGTTAGGTTTGTTATCTTTTCGTAACAATTACGAACCTTCGTTATGATGAATTTATCATTATGAGGGGCTCCCACCATCCCTGTGCTGTGCTGACTTCCTGGGTTTTTAACTTCATCATAACGAATAATCGTAATTATTTAATCTGAATCTCCCATCGACTACCAGTACCAGTCTCCCACTCCCATATTAAAAAAAAGGTAATTTTCCCAACCCTCACTCAGCAGCAGAAGAAGAAAACCTCTGATTGGTCCACAAAACACCAGTCACGTTTCCGTTGTAACTGAATTTGTATCCGAAATTCGAAACAAAATTTCGTATTTCGTATAAAATTCGGAAGCATAGAAATTCGTATTTCGGATCATCCCGAATGGACGAATTTACAGAAATTCGTACAAATTTTCGATTCGTAAGAAACTAATCGCACATGTCTATTGTATATACATTAACCGCTTCCCGACCGCCTAACGCAGATATACTGCGCAAAATGGCACGGGCAGGCAAAATCACGTACCTGTACGTGGCCCTTTAATTGCCTGCCCGTGGGTCGTCGCGCGCGCTGCCAGCGGCGCTCTCGCGACCCGGTCGGGAGCTCCGTGACCCCGGCCGCGGGACCAGCGTGGCTGGTGTCCCGCGATCGGGTCACGGAGCTGAAGAACGGGGAGAGGTATGTGTAAACAAACCTCTCCCCGCGCTTCCTACTCTGCCTGTCATTGATTGGCTGTTCCCGGTCAGCCCCGCTCCCTAATGTAAAAAAACACACACGTCACAGCCCATAACCCCTCCCCTCCCCCTAGTGGTTAACTCTTTCACTACAACTGTCATTTATACAGGAATCAATGCATTTAAATAGCATTGATTGCTGTATAAATGACAATGGTCCCAAAAATGTGTCAAAAATGTCCGATGTGTCCGCCATTATGTCGCAGTCAAAATAAAAATCGCTGATCGCCGCCATTACTAGTAAAAAAAATATATATTAATAAAAATGCTATAAAACTATCCCCTATTTTGTAAACGCTATAACTTTTGCGCAAACCAATCAATAATCGCTAATTGCGTTTTTTTTTTACCAAAAATATGTAGAAGAATACGTATCGGCCTAAACTGAGGGAAAAAAACGTTTTTTTTATATATTTTTTGGAGATATTTATTATAGCAAAAAGTTAAAAATATTGCATTGTTTTCAAAATTGTCGCTCTATTTTTGTTTATAGCGCAAAAAAAAAAAAAAATGCAGGGGCGATCAAATACCACCAACAGAAAGCTCTATTTGTGGGAAAAAAAGGACGCCAATTTTGTTCTGGGGCCACATCGCACGACCGCACAATTGTCAGTTAAAGCGACGCAGTGCCGAATCGCAAAAAGGGGCCCGGTCCTTTGGCTGCCAATTGGTCCGGGGCTGAAGTGGTTAAGCAAAACCACCATCACATACAGTGATCTGTACTGTAAATGGACAACTGTGATAAAACGTCTTTGTGTATAAATTGAGGTGGATCTTCTCACAGAGATTCTACCAAAAAATGGACCACGTGATGAGACTAGGAAGTACACCTTACATGTGTGCCCACCACGTGCCCACCACCACCATAAAGCCTCTTACCAGATGGAATGAGAACCCCAAGAACAGAGATCAACAGCGTATAGGGAGCCTCAAATCCTCAGCCAAAGTCTCCAAATCAGGTAAGTATGGTCAGCCGGGTCTCAGTATAAAACCATCACCAATCACCACAACTCCAAAGTGACCTCAGATAGCCATCATACAGGGAAAAGGAATAAAGGACTCACATAGAATCAATACCCCTAGTACATCTTTATTATTAACACCACAAAAGGAACTAAAATTTCTCAGGCAATCAGAATTTATAAAAATAAAATAACAAAATACAAATAATACAAATAAACCTTTATACAGTATACATGGAATGGCAGTTTACAAATGAAAAAATAAATAAAATGAAATTCAATTGATACAAAACGATTACACACTTTTAGATTTTTTTTTTTAATGCAAATAAAAAATAAAATAACAAAATAAATCTAAAAGTGTATGTATGTATATATATATATATATATATATATATATATATATATATATATATATATATATTTTATATAATGTATACACACTTTTAGATTAATTTTTTTAATGCAAATAAAAAATAAAATAACAAAATACAAATAAACCTTTATCACAAAGCTTTATACAGTATACATGGAATGGAAGTTTACAAATGAAAAAAAAAAATTTATGCAATTGAAACAAAACTATTATAATTCTGCTTTAATCTTCAGTCCAGGTACACGTTAAATTGCATCCTCGTGCTGGAAATGTATATTATTGAGTATGGTAAATATGTAGGAGCTGGGAGTAAAATTCTGCAATAAAACTTTAAAAAGGGAAAAGTGTCTGGCTCCCAGTATTTTTTTCTCGGTCCCCCATTTTAGCCATGGCCCTGGGGTGAAATGCTAGCCCACCCCTTACCTCTGGTGTGGTGACTGCATTAGTCTTCACCTTGTAGTTTTCTTTACCTTATGTTTTGCAACTTGTGATAAAGGTTTATTTGTATTTTATTTTATTTCTTATTTGCACAAAAAAAAATATCTAAAAGTGTATGTGTGTATATATATACCATATATATATATATATATATATATATATATATATATATATATATATATATATATATATATATATATATATACACACACATATATACACACACACACACACACACATACACATACACACTTTTAGATGTTTTTTTTTTTTTATGCAAATAAAAAACTAAATAAATCTAAAAGTATATATTATATATTTATATAATGTATACATACTTTTATATTTTTTTTTTTAATGCAAATAAAAATTTAAATAACAAAATACAAATAAACCTTAATCGCAAACCTCTATGGCAGTTTACAAATGAAAAAAAAAAATGTAATGCAATTGATACAAAACTATTATAATTCTGCTTTAATCTTCAGTCCAGGTACACGTAGAATTCCATCCTTGTGCTGGGAATGTATATTATTGGGTATGGTAAATATGTAGGATCTGGGAGTATAATGAGGGGCGATATGGTAAAGTCTGCTGCAGTGTAATTTGTCCACTCCGGTGTCAAGGCAATGAAAGTTCCGTGCTTAACAAAACTTGTTACACGCTCTTCGCTGGGAAGAGATCGCCCCTGGCAATGTACCAATCCAGCCTGACTTAAGAGCGGCTACATGGCTGCATTATACTCTGCAGATGATGAGCATCACCCACTGGCACTGACAGCGCTTGTTGAATCTCATTTTCATAGCGAATAATAAAAATAAAAATTGTGTCGTGCGTGGCTGGGTTAGGTTTCGGCATTTCATTAACAGCGCGGCTCAGCGGTGATGGACCCGAGCATATAATTAAGTAGACATATGATTACGGAGTTATGAAGGCTGGAAAACATACAGGGGAAAATAAATGTCTACTGCATTCGGAGGCTTATAGGTGCCTATCTTCAAAGACTCAGCCATTGCACACTTTCCATTGCCATAGGGTGCAATGTGAGTGTTTGAGCCCATTTATAGGAGCTCCAGCACACAGCCTGTGATTGACAGCCTCAACTGTGCATGTTTCCCTATGCAGAGGGGGGGGGGGGGGGGTGTTCATTCCTTCCACTCAGGTCTTGTTTGGGCCCATGCATAGGTGCTCCAGCACATAGTCTGTGATTGAAAAAATCCCAAAAAGCGCACATTGATTGGTTTGCGCAAAAAACTATGGGATATTTTTATGGATTTTTTTTTTTATTAGTAATGGTGGCTATCAGTGACTTATAGTGGGACTGTGATATTGCGGCGGACCATACCCTGTCCATTCCCTCCACTCAGGTCTTGTTTGGGCCCATTCATAGGTGCTCCAGCACATAGCCTGTGATTGACAGCCTCAGCTGTGCATGTTTTTCCCTATGACAGGGGTAGGCCACCTCGGCCCTCCAGCTGTTTTGAAACTACAAGTCCCATGAGACATTGCAAGAACCTAACAATCACAGGCATGATTCGTAGAGGCAGGGGCATGATGGGATTTGTAGTTTCACCACAGCTGGAGGGCCGAGGTTGCCTACCCCTGCTTTAAGAGTTCCCTTCATTGGAACTAAGGAACAAAAGCCCAACCCCTGTAAAACAACCCCACACCACAATCCCACAAAATGAGTTGGCATTTCTACTGCCCCTAGAGGCCCCGTGCTGTACTGGTCCTTCTGCCCCCCAGAGGCCCCGTTCTGTGCTGCACTGCTCCTTCTACTGCCCCTAGAGGCCCTGTGCTGTACTGGTCCTTCTGCCCCCCAGAAGCCCCATGCTGTGCTGCACTGCTCCTTCTACTGCCCCTAGGGGCCCCATGCTTTACTGGTCCTTCTGCCCCCCAGAGGCCCCGTGCTGTGCTGCACTGCTCCTTCAACTGCCCCGAGAGGCTTCCTGCTGCACTGGTGCTTCTACTGCCCCTAGAGGCCCCGTGCTGCACTGGTCTTTCTGCCCCCCCAGAGGCCGGTGCTGTGCTGCACTGGTCCTTCTACTGCCCCTAGATGCCCTGTACTGCACTGGTCCTTGTGCCCCCCAGAGGCCCCATGCTGTGCTGCACTGCTCCTTCTACTGCCCCGAGAGGCTCCATGCTGCACTGCTCCTTCTACTGCCCTTAGAGGCCCCATTCTGCACTGGTCCTTCTGTCCCCCCCCCCCCCCCCCCCCCCCCCCCAGAGGCCCCTGTGCTGCACTGGTCCTTCTACTGCCCCTAGAGGCCCCTAACTGCACTGGTTCTTGTGCCCCCCCCCCCCCCGAGGCCCTGTGCTGTACTGCACTGGTTTAATTTTCTTAAATTCCAATTTCAAATAGTATAGAAAATAATAGAAAAGAATAAAATAGAAAATAAGAGAATATAATAAAATAGAAATAATATAATATTATAACCATCTTCCGAAATTCGCATTTTGAATAGAATTAATTCAAATTTGAATAGAAAAGATTACAATAGAATAGAATAAAATAGAAAGAATGTAATATATAACCATCTCCTGAAATTAAAATTTTAAATAGAATTCGAATTCCAATAGAATAGAAAATAATAGAAAATATAAGAATATAATAAAATAGAAAACGATTGAATAGAAAAACAATAGAATAGAATAAAATATAACTAATTTAATATATAACAATCTTCCAAAATTTGAATTTAGAATATACGGTAATTAATTTGAATAGAAAAGATTAGAATAGAAAATAATAGAAGAGAATAGAAAATAAGAGAAAAGAATAAAATAGAAAAGAATAGAAAAACAATAGAACAGCATAGAATAAAATAAAAAGAATATATAACCATATTCTGAAATTCTAATTTTAAATAGAATGATTTAAATTTTGAATAGAAAAGATTAGAATAGAATAGAAAAGAAAATAGAAATACATACAAAAGAATAGACCAGAAAATAACAAAATAGAATAGAGTAGAAAAGAATAGAATAGAATGAAATATAAAATATAACCAACTTCCAAAAATCAAATTTAGAATAGAATGAATTTGAATACAAAAGATTAGAATAGAAAATAATAGAAAAGAATAGAATAGAAAATACGAGAAAAGAATAGAAAATAAATAGAATAGAATAAAACAGAAAGAATATATTTACTTAGATACAAGTCAGATTTCAGGCATCCCCTGCAACAAAAATGTCATTTTTAGTAAAATACTTCCAATAGGAAATCACGGCTAAAGGGATGCAGGCCAAGCAGCTTTCCTCATTAGTACCCTGCAGGTGCCACAACATATTGATAATTATGAAACCACTTCCATTCTTCAGAATAACAAAAGGTGGGAATCTGCATCAAAGTTTGATAAAAACCTTGTAATGCACATAGATGTACATACATTCACCCAGGGGGGAATGTTTTTTTTTCTCAACAAAAGTGGAGTTATGCTTTAAGCAGGCAATGCACTTTCCCTGATGTACAGATGACCACTAGAGGGAGCATTTACAAATCTGTATATGATGTGAAATAATCAAAATATGGAACAGCAATATGTAAAAGCTGCATTGGTATCTGAAGCCGAGTCAAAATACAATACTGTAGCAACCTAAAATATACACTTCCTAAAAATACAGAAGAATTTGGCCTTAATGAAAACTTCCGCTGTAAGAAATGCTGCAGCTGCTGATCTTGATCTGGATATGTTATCTGACTCGCTGCAATGATGATCTAATAAGTTCAGTATTTGCTAAGTCACTGACCCGGAACGAGATATAAAGTAGTCCAGACTTCACTGGCGTTCAGAGGCGGCTCTCTAATTAGGCAAATTAGGCGGTCGCCTTAGACCTCACACTCCCAGGGGCCTCGTGGCCTCCTAATTTGCCTGACATGTGTGGGAGTTGGAGGGAATGTCCACTTGAATTATTTTTCCCGTTTTGGGTGTGAGTGGGTCTCAGATTTGCCTAAGGCCTCACAAAGCCTAGAGCCGCCTCTGCTGGCAGCATTCTTGTTTGCTGCGTGTGCTTCAGAAAGTATTGAAGTCAAACATAACCAGACGGCTAGCAGTTTTTGGAAGAAGTAATCAACACAAGCCTATGTACCCCCCCCCCCCCCCCCATGACAGGTTTCCCTTACGCTTTATAGTAACATCAGCAGTAGGCATCAGTTTGGAAACTCTATTTCTCCCCCAGGCCGCCCCCCCCCGGTCTGCGACTGGATGGGTGTGACTCGGATGCGACTTTGGCTTTGACTTTTCCACAACTGGCCTACAGGGCGGCTCTCTGTGCAGGATCATGTATACATGATACGCGATTCTGCACTTCCACGTGCGCCGCAGGCAAGCTGGGAAAGAGCTGGGTCATGTGACATCTGTATATCAAATAGGAAAAAAGGTAGATTTTATTTAATTAAAATAATTACAGTGCCATCATTAATATGCTGAAAGATTGTGGATAATGTAAATTGAACATTGCAGGGGAGATTTACCAAAGCCGGTGCACTCGGAATCTGGTGCAGCTGTACATGGTAGCCAATCAGCTTCTAACTTCAGCTTGTTCAATTAAGCTTTGACCATAAAACCTGGACGCTGATTGGTTTCTACGCAGAGCTACAGTAGATATTGCATGCTCCAGTTTTAGTAAATAACTCCCATTGTGTGTTTAGTATCACTCTAAATAGATTTTTCTTTTTTAGATCAGAGTTTAGTGTGACTTTAGGGCATTCTACAAGAAATTGACAGAGTGAGGACACATACTGGGGGTACATAGAGATCACTCAACCACTTCAATACCGGGCACTCAAACACCTTCCTGTCCAGACCAATTTTCAGCGCTGTCGCACTTTGAATGACAATTGCGCGGTCATGCTACACTGTACCCAAACTAAATTTTTATCATTTTGTTCCCACAAATAGAGCTTTATTTTGGTGGTATTTGATCACCTCTGGGATTTTTTTTCCTGCTAAACAAATAAAAAAAGACCGAAAATTTTGAAAAAAAATATGTTTTTTTTTTGTATCAGTTTTAAAACTTTGTAAATAAGTAAGTTTTCTTCTTCACTGATGGGGCTGCACTGACGGACACTGATAAGGCGGCACTGATGGGACCCTAACCTCAACCCTACCAATGAAGTGGCACTGATGAGGTGGCATTGATGGGCACTGATAGGTGACACTGATGGGCAACACGGATGGGCACTGATGGGGCTGCACTGACGGACACTGATAAGGCGGCACTGATGGGACCCTAACCTCAACCCTACCAATGAAGTGGCACTGATGAGGTGGCATTGATGGGCACTGATAGGTGGCACTGATGGGCAACACGGATGGGCACTGATAGGTGGCACAAATTGGCACTGATAGGTGGCACTGATGGGCAACACGGATGGGCACTGGTAGGTGGCAGAAATTGGCACTGATAGGTGGCACGGATGGGCATGGATAGGCAGCACGGATGGGCATGAATAGGCAGCACGGATGGGCATGGATAGGCGGCATGGATGGGCACTGATAGGCGACACAGATGGGCACTGATAGGCGGCATTGCAGTGCAGTGTATTGTACTGATGGATGCCAATCAGTGCCAAACAATAATGCATGCCAATCAGTGATGCCTATTGTGGGCACTGATTGGCATCCATTGTGGGCACTGATTGACATCCATTGTGGGCACTGATTGACATCCATTGTGGGCACTGACTGGCATCCCTGGTAGTCTAGGGTGGCATACCTGGTGCTGGGCATCCCTGGTGGTCTGGTGGCGTCCCTGGTGGTCCAGTGTGGGCATCCTGGGGGGGCTGCGCTGATAATCAGTCAGCACAGACCCCCCCTGTCAGAGGAGCAGCCGATCGTCTCTCTTCTACTCGTGTCTGACAGACGCGAGTGAGGAAAAGCCGATCAACAGCATTTCCTATTTACACTGTGATCTGCCGTGATTGGACACAGCTGATCACGTGGTAAAGAGTCTCCGTCTGAGACTCTTTACTGAGATCGTAGTTGCGGGGTGTCAGACTGACATCCCGCAACAACGATCGCCGCGATGCGCGCCCACCTGGGGGCGAGGCGAGGCTCGATATCCTGATCACGTCATATGACGTGAGGTCAGGATTTTGAAACCACTTTGCCGCCGTCATTCTGCTATATGGCGGGTGGCAAGTGGTTAAAGAGGAAATAAACCCTGATGGATGTTACTTCCTCTTTGTTTCCCTGCAAAGGTAAAGCATAATGGGCTACTGTGCATCGGATAGTAGCCCATTATGTGACACTTACCTTACGAGAAGCCCACGATGTCCCGCCTTCCTCACTAGAAGCGAGCGTCCATTCTTCACCCCTCTTCCTTCCGGGGCCGCAAACTCCGGCTCTGTGACTGGCCGGAGTCGCGTGACGTCACTCCCCTTTAACGGCATGACCCCGAGCTAGAAACGGCACAGCGTGCCCCCTCTAACTCCGGCGCATGCGCAAAAAAAAATCGCCCTACATCGATTTGCAAATATCTCCTAGACCGTGCAGGTCTGGGAGATATTTCAAGCACTTACAGGTAAGCCTAGGCTTACCTGTAGGTTAAATTGGTTGTAAAGGGTTTACTACCACTTTAAACCCTTTATAAAAATAAATTCTTGCACTGCTAACTGCTGGTGTCCAAGGGCCACACTGCAAGCACCAAAGGGCCATATATGCCCGCCAGGCCGCAGGTTGGGCACCAGGATTGTATTGGCATCTCACCTTAAGCCAACACATTCTCACCACCATCATTAAATTATCTCTTTGGAAAAAATAAAAATAAAAAAAGGTCTGGACAGGAAATGTTACAGTTGAAGTTGCATTGTGTGCAGGTGTGGATACCATAACAACAATCTAGAAATAAAACATAGATTTCATTTGTTTGGATGCTTCAGGGAAGTGGACAGGCGTAAGATCCTGGTTAGAAAATGCCATCAGCGTTGATGAATGCCTCATTCAGTGGATGGTCGGCAGGAATATTAAGTACACGCTAACATGGAGGGGTCTGATCAGAGATTCTTCTTCCCTGCTGGCTTTCACTGGGATCTAACAAACATTGCAAGGCTTTTCTATCACAGCGGATATCAGGCATCACCCTGGAGCATCAGTCACTGGGCTTCGTCTGTGCATCAACTGGATTAATATTCTCTGCATGATTGAGGTTGTTTTGTGCCTATTCTGTGTGACTGGAGAGATTCCAGGGTGAACAGCTCCAGCCAAATTGTTTTCTTTTTTTCGGTTTGGATAGAGGGGGGGGGGGGGGGTTTGGATTCTCTGCTTTGGCGTTCATTGCTGATTAAGTAACATCTTGTCAAACCCTGACACCCCGGGTGTCACTGTAGCAGGAAGTTAGGGGACATGTCTCCAGACAGCCCAACTCTTCCCTGACATATACAGAGCTAAATACAATGCAGTTTAGATATTTTAGACAACTGGGTTCTTCCAACCTTGTGAAACAGCTCGGGGCACGTGCTTTACTCTTCCAACCTGACTCTGTCTTTTGCAGAAAGCTTGTTCCATAAAGGTACGGTCTGGTGAATTTGGTGTGGAGGAGCTTGAGGCTGCCAAGAGCCCTGGCCTCAACCGTGAATACATTTTGGATTAAAAGTATGACTGTGCCCCTTGCAAAAAGCATGCTCCATTAAGACATGATCTGTTGGGTTTGGTGATGAGGAACTTGAGTGGCCTGCCAAGACTCTAACCTCAACCCTACTGAACACCTGTGGGATTATAAAGCCCTTTTCTGCTCCAGCATGACTGTGCCCCATGCAGAAAGCGAGCTCCATAAAGACATGATCTGATGGGTCGGGTATGGAGGAATTTGAGAGGCCTGCCAAGAGCCCTAACCTCAACCCTACTGAACACCTGTGGGATTATAAAGCCCTTTTCTGCTCCAGCATGACTGTGCCCCATGAAGAAAGCGAGCTCCATAAAGACATGATCTGATGGGTCGGGTATGGAGGAATTTGAGAGGCCTGCCAAGACCCTAACCTCAACCCTACTGAACACCTGGGGGATTATAAAGCCCTTTTCTGCTCCAGCATGACTGTGCCCCATGCAGAAAGCGAGCTCCATAAAGACATGATCTGATGGGTCGGGTATGGAGGAATTTGAGAGGCCTGCCGAGAGCCCTGGCCTCAACCCTACTGAACACCTTTGGAAATTGGAAGGCCCTTCTCTGCTCTAGCATGACTGTCTCTTTTGCAGAAAGCATGCTCCCCTGAACACCTGTGGGATTATAAAGCCATTTTCTGCTCCAGCATGACTGTGCCCCATGCAGAAAGCAAGCTCCATAAAGACATGATCTGATGGGTTTGGTGTGGAGGAAATTGAGAGGCCTGTCAAGAGCCGTGGCATCAACCCTACTCAAGGTACTACTAAACACCTTTGGGATTAGAATGCCTTTTTCTGCTCCAGCATGACTGTGCCCCTTGCAAAAAAGCCAGCTCCATAAACACATGATTTGATGTGGAGGAACTTGAGAGGCCTGTCAAGAGCCCTGGCATCAACCCTACTGAACACCTTTGGGATAAGAAGGCCCATTTCTGCTGCAGCATGCCTGTGCCCCTTTCAGAAAGCATGCTGCATAAAGACACGGCTTTATGCGTTTGGTGTGGAAGAACTTGAGCGGCCTGCCAAGAGCCCTGGCCTCAACCCTACTGAACACCTTTGGGATTTGAAGGCCCTGTTCTGCTCCAGCATGACTATACCCCTTGCAGAAAGCCATATCCATAAAAGACATGGTTTGATGAGTTTAGTATGAAGGTTCTTGAGGGGCTTGCACCGAGCCCTGACCTGAACCCTACTGAATACCTGGGAGAAACTAGACTTTCAATTCTCAGTCAGGTCTTCTTGTCCAACATCAATACCTGACCTCACAAATGCTCTTTCTACTAATACAAAAAAAAAGGTCTACAAGACAAAAAGATTCACAATCAACATACAATAAAGCATACAGTACAAAGATTGGATAAACCAAGAAACGTGGTTTCTAAAGTCAAATGTTCAATGAACAAATGCACATGACTAAAGTGAGTCAAAAGGGACTATTTCATGCAAGATTTTGTTATACCAAGCTAGCAAGTGGAATGTAGATTTATAGTAGATATTGTGAACAGTCACCACAAGAAAATTAAATAAACATACATGGGAAATCATGGGTGTTAGTTTCAATCTAGATAGGAGAAAGGTAAAGCAAAAGGGTCTTGGAGAAAACAAAATATGTAACGGTGAGGGGTATAGGGAAAACATGAACAGAGTCAGAAGACTTTTTCCGATCGTGTGTAGAGAATTCTGACGGACAAAGTGCCACGCATGCTCAGATCAAATTACGAGACCAAAGCTATTGGCTACTAGCCTCTATGTAGTTCCGTTGTACGCAACGAACGTCACCACGTTCAGAATGATCAGATTTTCCTGACAACTTTGTCCGACCGTGTGTATGCAACACCAGTGTCGGACAAAATCCGTCTGAAAAAATCAGACGGATTTTGTGGTCGGAATTTCCGACCGTGTGTATAGGGGCTTAGAGAAAAAAGGGGGGATTATAACAGGGCTCCACTCATCCCTCACCCAGGAGACACCCAGGAACTTGGCCTAAGGGTGAAGTGTACAGGTACTACTAGTTTAGGGACACAAATGACCACAGACACACTCCAACATCTTTTGCAAAGCCTTTCCAAAAAAATGGTGGCTGGTAAAGCCACAAAGCTGGGCCAACTCCATAATAGCCATTGTTTAGGAATAGGATGTTCAACAAGCTCATATAAGTGTGATGGTCAGGTGTTCACAAATGTTTGTCTATATAGTGTATATTGGTTGGAGTTTGGCTTTTGGCTGACTTTTTTTTTGTATATATTGCATCGCTATTCAGTACCCAGTCATAGTCTAGTGCCCTGGTGCCCAACCTGGGGCTCTTTGGCACTTTATGTGTATCTCTCGGGACTCCTCCAGCCACTACTTGGTCACTGATGCGACTTGGGTGCCAGATAGAGCAGAGGAGGAAACTGAAGGTGAGGCGGCACAACCCCCAAGTAGGCTGACATCAAGAAAGAGTAGAGAGCACCCACCCTATTCCATCACATTCTGCAGCTGTTATCTCCCGGCCCACTCCCCACAGCTCAGCTGTCTGGGCCTTTTTCAGCACATCTGCAGCAGATCGCACTGTTGCTATCTGCAAACTGTGTCTCAGGCACATCAAACCCAAGGCCCATGTGGGTACCACATGCAAGGCATTTAACATCCAACCACTCAGCCCATTGGCAAGAGCACCTAAAAGCCACAAAAAAGAGGCACAAATCTGTCCCTCTTCCTCCACAATTGCAATGGAAAAGTGTAGCACCACGTACAGTGGGAAGGCACCACCGACACCCAAAGACCAATTTTTCTGCACCTGTTTGAGAGCTGCATATCATTGCAATTTTTTACAGCAAGGTCAATTCTTGCTTTCATCAAGAGTACCTCTATAGGGTTATGTCGGGAAGGCGCAATCGACACCCAAAGACCAATTTTAACGCACCCGTTACTTCTATCCAAAAAAATCTCTAATCTTGTTCCCAGTGCACTACATTGTGGCCTCATCATACACACTGGCTCCCCAACTGTTGCTGAGCAAAATAAAGGCAGCTTGCACGGAAAATTTCATTTTTTTTTGGGCTTCATAAATGCATATATATATATATAGGGCTGTGGAAATTGAAGATTAATTCCTCGATTAATTGATTATTTTTTTTGATCGATCAAAATTCTTTTGATTGGCACTCACCTCTCCGCCAGCTTCCGGGTCTTCAGGGAGTCCAGTAACGTTAAAGTTCTGATTGAACCTAACGCGTATGGGGGAGGAGCTATGCATGACGTCACTCGGTGCTGCCCTACGGAACTAACACGATTGTCGGCTTTACATGCTGTGTTTTTATCATCTTTATGTGAGTAGTTTGTGTTTGAACACAAAAATTTAATCTTATACTTAAGCGGTGAGCACTTAGATCTTTTCTTTCTACCCATGACCTGCGTCCTTGCTGAGATCTAAGGAGACGTGAGAGAAGTTTATGGTCCGTGTTAACCCTTTTGATACCCGATGGCATGACCACCTGTTTGCACAGGGGTCCATGCCATAAGGTGAGAGTGATTAGTTAGACCGGAGGTGGAGGGATTGTCACGCTACTGTGGGAAAAAATTACTTAAGTCAGTGGTACAGTTTGAATTTAAAAACGTATTTGTGTGAACTGTGAAGTTAAGTCATGGATTGTGGAAACTAACTAGTGTCGGGTGATTGTATATAGTGTATACCACATTTACCACTGACTAATGCAGAGTTGCAATGCAAGGAGATCAGCTAAAAGTAGTTGGATCTGTATGTGCGTTATAATTAATCGAAATTAGTCGATTAATCGATTTAAAAAAAAAAAAAACGATTAATCGAACACGAAAATTTTAATCAGTAACAGCCCTTATATTATATTATATATATTACATATTTTTTATATATATATATATATATATATATATATATATATATATATATATATATATATATATATATATATATAAAACTTGCAATCAAACTCTGTGCGACAGATATAAAATTGTTATACAAATAACTTAAAAGATAGAATGCCTAACAACCAGTTTACTTTCCCTATAAATGTGTGTGTGATTTTAGTGTAGTAATACGTTTTACAGGACATGAAGTCTAACAGAAAAAAGTGTTGTTGGCCCTTTAGGGGAAATGCTTATTTAGAGTGTCTGTTGATGGTTAGAATGTTGTTATACAGGGGATGGTGAGTGTTATGAAGACATCACTGTCCAGTTACACCCCGGGCTAATATCATTAGGACTTCGTGCAGCCCCAAGACAGTCTATTACCCAGCCAGACTTCACATATCCACAATCTATTATGGTATGGTACTGTACAATCAGAAGAAATTCTATATACCTACATAGACTGACTTCTAAGGCTTCTGAATGCCTTTGATGTTTCTAAAAGGGAATCAAAAATAAGTACACAAAAATAAAATAAATAAACAATAAAAAAATAAAATGCAAACATATGTAGCCAATGTGAAAAGAAAAGGGTAAGGCCTGGTTCACACCTCTGCAGGTTGCAGTTTGCATATTTCAAATGCATTTTGCGTTTTTCAAAACACGTTTTTGATCCATTGAAGTCTATGGAACCAGAATCTCCGATCGTGTGTACGCGGCATAAGGCTAAGCAGAGGTCACTATAATGCTCCATACACGCGGTCGCACATTCCGACCACAAAATCCGTCTGATTTTTTCCGACAGATTTTGTCCGAAACTTGTCTTGCATACACACGATCGCAAAAGTTTCCGAGGTGACGTACAAAACGTACGACGGGACTATAAAGAGGTCAGTAGCACAGTGGTGTAGTGGTTAGCACTTTCACCTAGCAGTAATAGGGTCACTGGTTCAAATCCCGACCACGACACCCTCTGCCTGGAGTTTGCATGTTCTCCCTGTGCCTGCGTGGGTTTCCTCTGGGTACTCCGGTTTCCTCCCACACTCCAAAGACATGCTGGTAGGTTAATTAGATCCTGTCGATAAAATTGGGCAAATATGTGTATGTTGTATGTGTTTGTAAGCGTGTCAGGACCCCACAGGGCAAGGACCGCACTATACCACAGATGGACACCAGTGGCAAAAAAAGCGCCCTGAGGCGATTCAGTTCACATAGGTTGCGCTATACAAGTCATTCATTCAGTAGCCAATAGATTTTGTTGCCAAATTTATTCTGAGCATGCGTGGCACTTTTTCTTCGGAATTCTCTACACACGATCGGAAAAAGTCTGATCGGATTTTGTTGTCAGAAAATTTTGGGTCCTGCTCTCAAACTTTTTGGGTCGGAAATTCCGACGGAAAAAGTCCGCTAGAGCCCACGCACGATCGAATTTTCCGACAACATAATCCGATCTGACTTTTTCCGTCGGAATTTCCGACCGTCTGTACGGGGCATTACAGTGATCTCTGTTGGGTTCATGTTTTACAGAGAGCTGCCCTCGCTACAAGCCTGCAATTTTAGTGATCGGCACTCCACCAACACTTCTCCTGCTGGAGATAAGTATAAGGAACAGCAAGAAAGTGAAATATAAATAAGAAGTCTTTCATCTTTTCATCTTGGTGTTACAATAACAACTTAGGTGGTGTACTTACTTTAACTACAGAACAATTTCCTTGTAACTTGTCACAATGGTGATGATAATTAGGTATCTGAAGACACTGAACATGCCCCGTTGATGCTACACTACACGCGTTGATGCACTGAACAGCTAATTGCAAAAGTTTCATTCCAGTTATGAAGTACATCTATATAGCGCCCTGTCAAAGGTTGGAAAAGTGTTAAAGGCAAACCTCCAAGAGAGGTCCCCCCCCCCAAATTAAATTCTATATCCCCTGAATAGTCCATACCAATTCTCTTCCTGTTGTAAATGATGCACGTCCCCCCATTATAGATGCACAAAAAACACTCATTCCTCTCTGTCTTTGCTGTTTGCAGGGTGGGCTGAACATTACAGTGATGTGCCTCCTAGTGGCCACTCCAGGCCATTACAACTGTGCACGTGCGCAGTACACTCTCCCTGTTCCAGTTTACATTTTTCTACATTAAACCTCATTTGCCATGTAGTTGCCCACTCCATTCATTTGTTCAGATCTTTTTGCAAGGTTTCCACATCCTGCGGAGAAGTTATTGCCCTGCTTAGCTTAGTATCGTCCACAAATACAGAGATTGAACTGTTTACCCCATCCTCCAGGTCATTTATGAACAAATTAAATAGGATTGGTCCCAGCACAGAACCCTGGGGGACCCCACTACCCACCCCCTGACCATTCCGAGTACTCCCCATTTATCACCACCCTCTGAACTCGCCCTTGTAGCCAGTTTTCAATCCATGTACTCACCCTATGGTCCATGCCAACAGACCTTATTTTGTACAGTAAAGCCTTGCACTCTGTATGTTACACACTCCTGACCCTGCACTCTGTGCCTCATGTACTTTTGACCCTTGCTCTCTGTGCATTACACACTCATGACCCCTGGTCTCTTTGAATTACAGATTCCTAACCACTGCACTCTGTGTATTACACACTACTGACCCCTAAACTCAGATTTACACAATCCTGACCCCTGTAGTAGTGACAAAAAAATAACAATACGGGACTCTTTCGAGGCCCTGTAATTGGAATTAGTACACTTAGGCTACACACTCCTGACCCTGCACTCTGTACGTTACACACTCCTGACCCTGCACTCTGTACGTTACACACTCCTGACCCTGCACTCTGTGCCTCATGTACTTTTGACCCTTGCTCTCTGTGCATTACACACTAATAACCTGTGCCCTCTTTGCATTACACATTCCTCACCACTGCACTCTGTGCATTACACACTACTGACCCCTGAACTCTGTGATTTACACAATCCTGACCCCCGCACTCTGTATATTGAGCACTCTTGATTTCTGCACTCTGATTTACACAATCCTGACCTCTGCACTCTGTGCGTTACACGCTCCTGACCCCTGAGCCCTGTACATTACATACTACTTACCTCTGCACTCTTTGTGATATGCACTCTTGAGCCCTTTACGCTGTGTGTTTTGCACTCCTGAGCTCTGCATGATAGACACAATGTTATTAATTACATACTACTAGCCACTGCACTCTGTACGTTACACACGCGTACACACGAGCAGAATTTCCGTCTGAAAAATCTTGGATGTTTTTTCCAACGGAATTCCGCTCAAGCTTGGCTTGCATACACACGGTCACAGAAAAGTTTGCTGAACTTTCGACCGCCAAGAACGCGGTGACGTACAACACTACGACGAGCCGCGAAAAAATTCAGTTCAGAGCTTCCGAGCATGCGTCAAATTGTTTCCGAGCATGCGTATGAATTTTGCGCAACGGAATTGGTACAGACGATCGGAATTTCCGATCGGAACTTTTTCCGACCGAAAGATAGAGAACCTGCTCTCAATCTTTTGCTGGCGGGATTTCGGCCAGCAAAAGTCCGATGGAGCATGCACACGGTCGCATTTTCAAAAGCTCACAGCGGTCTTTTGCTGGCCGAATTTCCGATCGCGTGCACGCGGCTTTAGGCTGGATTCACACCTATTGCATTTTTAGTGCTTTTTGCATTTTTGCACCACAGAACGTGTTCCATAGGAAGACCATGTTAAATGGACTGTAGTGCGAATCGGAAAGATGCAAAAAGCGCTAAAAATGCCATAGGTGTGAATCCAGCCTTAGAGGCGATATAGCATGCTGAGATCGGACATTATTTTCAATTACTGTTTTTTTTTTTGTTATGTGATCATAATAAAGAGGTTTTTTTTTTTTTATTCTTTCAACCCACACAGAGATGTTATACAGACAATGACTGCGATTCCCTCGTGTTTTCCATCCAGCTGTATTACTTTAACCCCTTCACCTCTGGACATTTAATTCCAGCACACAAGTGAGCCCCCCCCCGGGGGGACGTATCACAGCAGCTGATGGCCTCATATTTCAGTAAGAAGCATCGCTCGCCTCGGCCTGCCAACTCAAGAATCCAGTGCAGAGAAAACATGTGACGGAATTTCAGGGATTTAAATGAAAAAAAAAATACAAAAAAAAAAATGGAGCCGCGTTTTTTTCCTAATTAGAAATTATTAGCCTCCTGAAATGATCAAATTTTGTACACTTGGCCAATTATCTCTGCTGCGCGTGCAATTACACTCACACCTCTAAACACACTAATGTGCCATGTTGCCGGCTGGCACAGTGGGCTGTGGCGCAGGAGACTATTTTTCCCCTCTGTCTGCAGTCTTGAAGCAACACTTTAATCTGACAGAGAGAGACAATGCTAATGTGACTGCACTTATGTGTGCCGGGGAGCGGGGGGGGGGGGGGGGGGGGGCGGACGCTGTGCGGTACATGGGATGCATGTCTGTTGTCAATCGAGAGACATTTAACCACTTCCATTACAGCCCTCATCTATCCATCCTTCCATCTTTCTATCCATCCTTCCATCTTTCTATGGCCGCACATTATACAGTTTTCTTGTTCAATTTCCTTTAGATTTACCTTCAACTATGTAGTGCCCGGGCCTGTCTGATTGTATACAAGTGTTCAGGTGTGACCTTCATATTATATGGGTGAAGGGAAATCTAAAGAGAAAAGTGTAGAAGAAAATTGTATCATGTATGGCCAGACCAATATCTGTTTAGTAATTCCAACTTTCTGTCTATCTATCTATTCTACCTATCAATGTATCTATCTTATCTGCTGTGATATGTCCCCCCGGGGGGGGGCTCACTTGTGTGCTGGAATTAAATGTCCAGAGGTGAAGGGGTTAAAGTAATACAGCTGGATGGAAACACGAGGGAATTGCAGTATCTATCTTAGGGCTCTTTCACACGGACGGACCGTATGTCCGTTTTTCATCCATCCGTTTTTGGATGAAAAACGGACATACAGGTATCCCTATGGGATAGCGGGTGTCAGCGGATGAGCATCCGCTGACACCCGCTCTCGTCCGTGCCCGCTCGTCTCCGTTTCTGCAGATGGAGGAAAACCCTATTTTTTCATCTGTCTGCAGAGCGGATCGGGTGACGACGGACTCTACGGTCCGTCGTCACCCGATCCCCCATAGGGGAGAGCGGCGCTCTGACAGGTCCGTCCCTGCGCTGTGTGCAGGGACGGACCTGTCATCTTTTGCTCAGCGGAGATCGCTCCGGCGATCCCCGCTGAGCAAGCGGCTATCCACGGGGCGGATCTGCACTGATCCGCCCCGTGTGAAAGAGCCCTAACTCTATTTGTCAATGTATCTATCTATCTCTCTATCTATCTATCTATGCTATCTATTCTATCAATGTATTCTATCTATCTCTCTATTCTATCTATCTACCTATCTACACTATATTGTCAAAAGTATTGGGACACATGCCTTTACACGCACATGAAATTTAATGGCATCCCAGTCTTAGTCCGTAGAGTTCAATATTGAGTTGGCCCACCCTTTGCAGCTATAACAGCTTCAACTCTTCTGGGAAGGCTGTCTACAAGGTTTAGGAGTGTGTCTATGGAAATGTTTGACCATTCTTCCAGAAGAGCATTTGTGAGGTCAGGCACTGATGTTGGATGATATCGATCTATCTATTTTATCTATCTATCTATCTATCTATCTATCTATCTATCTATCTATCTATCTATCTATCTATCTATCTATCTATCTACCTATTTATCTATCTATCTATCTATCTATCTATCTATCTATCTATCTATCTATCTATCTATCTATCTATCTATCTATCTATCTATCTATCTATCTATCTATTCTATCAATGTATTCTATCTATATATCTATTCTATCTATCAATGTATTCTATCTATATATCTATCCTATCTATTCTATCAATGTATTCTATCTATCTATCTATTCTATCTATCAATGTATTCTATATATAGATCAGACCAAAATGAGGGACAAATGAGGGGGGGGGGGGGGGAAGAGGGACAGAAGGACATTGCTCCAAATCAGGGACAGTCCCTCGAAATCAGAGACAGTTGGGAGCTATGAATTTACAATTCATGCAGTGCTTTACATATATTGTACATTCGCATCAGTCCCTGCCCTCAAGGTGCTTACACTCTGAGGTTCCTAACTCACATACTAGAGCCAGTTTGGACAGGAGCCAATTAACCTCCAGCATGTGTGGATGGAACACCATGCAAGCACAGGTAGAGCATGCAAACCCCATACAGACAGTGTCCCCATCTCAAAACCCTGTGCCAACCTAAATAGGAGCTAATTAACCGCCATGCATCTGTGAGATGAAACCCATGCAAGCACAGGGAGAGCATGACAACTCCATGAAGATGGTGTCCTGGTTGGAATTCCAACCAAGGACCCCAGTGCAAACAAGTCAAGGGATTACATTGGCATCAGATAACCCTGACACTCCATAGGTATACAGTATATATATATATATATATATATATATATATATATATATATATATATATATATATATATATATATATATATATATATATATATATATATATATATATATATATATATATATATTCAGTGGTAAATATGTGGTATACACTATATACAATCACCCGACACTAGTTAGTTTCCACAATCCATGACTTAACTTCATAGTTCACACGAATACCTTTTAAAATCAAACTGTTGCACTGACGAAAGTAATTATTTTTTCCACAGTAGCGTGACGATCCCTCCACCTCCGGTCTAACTAATCACTCTCACCTTATGGCATGGACCCCTGTGCAAACAGGTGGTCATGCAAGCGGGTATCAAAAGGGTTAACATGGACCATAAACTTCTCTCACTTCTCCTAAGATCTCAGCAAGGACGCCAGGTCATGGGTAGAAAGAAAAGATCTAAGTGCTCATCGCTTAAGTATAAGATTACATTTTTGTGTTCAAACACAAACTACTCACATAAAGATGATAAAAAACACAGCATGTAAAGCCGACAATCGTGTTAGTTCCATAGGGCAGCAGCGGGTCATGTCATGCGTAGCTCCTCCCCCGTACGCGTTACGTTCAATCAGAGCTTCAACGTCAACACTTGGGGAAGGGGGAGGAGTCTCAGAGGAAACTCCCTGAAGATCCGGAAGCCGGCGGTGAGGTGAGTACCAATCAAAAGAATTTTGATTGATAAAAAAAATTAATCGATGAATCAAGGAATTAATCTTTCATTTCCACAGCCCTAATATATATATATATATATATATATATATATATATATATATTTATATAGCACCAACAATTTATGTAGCTCTTTACATTGTACATTCACATCAATCTTTGCCCTCAAGAGCTTACAATCTAGTGCCAACCTAAACAGAAGCCAATTAACCTCCTGGGAGGAAACCCATGCAAGCACAGAGAGCATGCAAACTCTATGAAGGTGGTGTCCTGGTTAGGTTTCCAACCAAGCACCCCAGTGCAAACAAGTCAATGGTTTACATTGGCATCTAATAAACCTGACACATTTATGTAGCTCTTTATCTATTGTAGATTCACATCAGTCCCTGCCCTCAATGAGCTTACAATCTAAGGTCCCTATTACACATACTACTAGCAATCTAGACAGGAGTCAATTAATCTACCAGCATATCTTTGACGCGTGGGAGAAAACCCACGCAAACACAGGGAGAACATGCAATGCCCATACGGTTAGTGTCCTGGTTGGGTTTCCAACCAAAGACCCCAGTGCACACAAGTCAAGGGTTTACATTGGCATCAGATAACCATGACAATCCATTTACATTAGCTATTTATATAGCACCAACAATTTACGTAGCTCTTTACATAGCGTACATTCACATCAATCCCTGCCCTCAAAAGCTTACAATCGAAGGTCCTCATCTCACATACTAGTGCCAACTTAGACAGGAGACAATTAACCTACCAGCACGTGTGGGAGGGAACCCACGCAAGCACAGGGAGAGCATGCAAGCTCCATAAAGATAGTGTCCTGGTTGGGTTTCCAACCAAGGATCTCAGTGCACACAAGTCAAGGGTTTACGTTGGCATCAGACAACCCTGACACTCTATTTATTTTAGGTATTTATATAGTGCCGACAATTTATGTAGCTCTTTACATATTGTCCCTCAAGTCCCTGCCCTTAAGGAGATTACAATCTAAGAGCCCTAGCTTGCATACTAGTAGCAATATAGACAGGAGCCAAATAACCTACCGTAATCGAAGGTCCCTATCTTCTCATATAGTAGTGCCAATTTACACAGAAGCCAATTAACCTACGAGCACGTGTGGGGAGAAACCTATGCAAGCACAGTGAGCCCATACAGATATACAGATAGTGTCCTGGTTGGGTTTCCAACCAAGGACCCCAATGCACACAAGTCAAGGGTTTGCATTGGCATTAGACAACCCTGACACTCCAGGTATTTATATAGCACTGACAATGTACACAGCACTACACCTATTGTACATTCACACCAGTCCCTGCCCTCAAGCGCGTACAATCGAAGGCCCCCACCTCACATACTAGTGCCAACTTAGACAGAAGCCAGTTGAGCTATCAGTATGTAAGGGGTGGGGGGAGCAATATATGCACCGGGAGAGCATGCAAACCCCATACAGACAGTGTCCTGGTTGGGTTTCCAACCAAGGACCCCAGTGTACACAAGTCAAGGGTTTACATTGACAGCAGACACTCCATTTATTTTAGGTATTTATATAGCACCAACAACTTACATAGCACTACACCCTTCACATCAGTCCCTGCCCTCAAGAGCTTACAATCTAAGGTCCCTGTCTCACATACTAGTGCCAACTTAGACAGGAGCCTATTAGCCTACCAGCATATTTGAGAGGGAACCCACGCAAGCACAGGGAGAGCATGCAAGCTCCATAAAGATAGTGTCCTGGTTGGGTTTCCAACCAAGGATCTCAGTGCACACAAGTCAAGGGTTTACGTTGGCATCAGACAACCCTGACACTCTATTTATTTTAGGTATTTATATAGTGCAGACAATTTATGTAGCTCTTTACATATTGTCCCTCAAGTCCCTGCCCTTAAGGAGATTACAATCTAAGAGCCCTAGCTCGCATACTAGTAGCAATATAGACAGGAGCCAAATAACCTACCAGCATGTGTTTGAAGTGTGGGAGGAAACCCACGCAAGCACAGGGAGAACACACAGATAGTGTTGGGTTTCCAACAAAGGACCCCAATACACCCAAGTCAAGGGCTTGCATTGGCAACAGGCAACCCTGGCACTTCAGGTATTTATATAGCACCAACAAGTTACACAGCATTACATATATTGTACATTCACATCAGTCCCTGCCCTCAAGGGCTTACAATCGAAGGTCCCTATCTTCTCACATAGTAGTGCCAACTTACACAGAAGCCAATTAACCTACGAGCATGTGTGGGGAGAAACCTACGCAAGCACAGGGAGCCCATACAGGTAGTGTCCTGGTTGGGTTTCCAACCAAGGACCCCAGTGCACATTAATTAAGGGTTTGCATTGATATTAGACACTCCATTTATTTTAGGTATTTATATAGCACCAACAACTTACATAGCACTACACCTATTGTACATTCACACCAGTCCCTGCCCTCAAGAGTGTACAATCGAAGGCCCCCATCTCACATACTAGTGCCAACTTAGACAGAAGCCAGTTGACCTACCAGCATGTAAGGAGGGGGGGGGGCCATACAAGCACCGGGAGAGCATGCAAACCCCATACAGATAGAGTCCTGGTTGGGTTTCCAACCAAGGACCCCAGTGCACACAAGTCAAGGGTTTGCATTGGCATTAGACAACCCTGACACTCCAGGTATTTATATAGCACTAACAATGTACACAGCACTACACCTATTGTACATTCACACCAGTCCCTGCCCTCAAGCGCGTACAATCGAAGGCCCCCATCTCACATACTAGTGCCAACTTAGACAGAAGCCAGTTGACCTACCAGCATGTAAGGGGGGAGCCATACAAGCACCAGGAGAGCATGCAAACCCCATACAGACAGTGTCCTGGTTGGGTTTCCAACCAAGGACCCCAGTGCACACAAGTCAAGGGTTTACATTGGCAGCAGACACTCCATTCATTTTAGATATTTATATAGCACCAACAACTTACATAGCACTACACCCTTCACATCAGTCCCTGCCCTCAAGAGCTTACAATCTAAGGTCCCTGTCTCACATACTAGTGCCAACTTAGACAGGAGCCAATTGACCTACCAGCATGTGTGGGGAGGAAACCCATACAAGCACAGGGAGAGCATGCAAACCCCATACAGACAGTGTCCTGGTTGGGTTTCCAAACAAGGACCCCAGTGTACACAAGTCAAGGGTTTACATTGGCAGCAGACACTCCATTTATTTTAGGTATTTATATAGCACTAACAACTTACATAGCACTACACCCTTCACATCAGTCCCTGCCCTCAAGAGCTTACAATCTAAGGTCCCTGTCTCACATACTAGTGCCAACTTAGACAGGAGCCAATTACCCTACCAGCATGTGTGAGAGGGAACCCACGCAAACACCGGGAGAGCATGTAAAACCCCATACAGATAGTGCCTTGGTTGGCTTTCCCAACAAGCACCCCAGTGCTGCAAGGCATGAGTACTAACCACTAATCCCCCCGAGCTGCCCCATCCACAATGCGGGATGCCAATAGTGTGACACATACACACAACCGACAAACCGTGACTGCAGCAGAGCAAACCATTATTTAAAGAGCATCTATCTGCTTGTTAATGTAATATGTGCTTAGGGAAAGGCAGCGGTTGCAGTTTCCTAGGTGAATAATCATCACGCTTGTACTGCACAGAGCAGGCTGGTGCAAAAAAAACATGGTTTGTTGTGTGCGGTGGGTTGTGTACTATGTGCATGCTACGCTTTCCTTGCAACAAACACTGCGGCCCCAAGAGGACTCGACAAAGCTAATCGGGCAATGACACAATGAAATGCTCTTTTGCTAAATTAAATAGCCTAGGTATATGAACCGACGAGGCTGCCATGTAATTTCCTTAAAAGCCGTATCTCTACCGAAGGGCTGGCTTGCTCTACTATAAAAACCCATAAAACACCAGAGCAAGGGGAATTAATAGGCAGTTGTATAGGACTGTAAGGCATGAGGATGGGGAGGTTAAGAAATAGTACATTAGTGCTTGACTTATGTTTTTTTTTTATTTTTTTATTTTTTTATGTTATTTTGCCTTCCAGCCAAAAAGGACAGATCTGCAAGAGTGAAGGGTGATATTGTCCTTCATCTTATTACACTAAGTACTGAGCAGGAAGGGGAGACACAAAGCAAAAAGGGATTGAGATGCCGCTGCAGGCTTCTCATTTAAGAAACACATTAATTAATTTCGAGTCTTTTAATTAACTCCTTGCACGCCCAACCTGAAGCCTTTTTTTTTTTTTTTTTTACGCAGACCCCTCCTGCATCCATTCCCCTCAAAGCACCCTTAACTATCATTCCAGCTACTCCAGCTATTTTTAATCACGGTGTAGCTTTGTATTAACTCCTTGTCTCACTTACAATACTACCGCCAAGCCGATGTAAATTTGAGGCTACAAGGTGATAAAATAAATGAAGACTAGTGAGCCATAAAGGCAGGGAAGCCGAGATCCAAGATGACAAGGTGGGGTATCCTAAACACACTGGCCTTCTCCAAGGCTTAAAGCAGCCAACAATGTAAAAATAAAAATGAAATAGACCAAAGGATAAAATAACAAAAGCAGCTTTCGCTGCAATGTTCATTCTGATGATGGCATCATGCAACCCACTGCCTCTGAGCCCATGTCATCCCAGGCTCACCCCCAGCCTTTGACTGGCCAGCTTTTTCTATAACGTTCACTTGCAATTTACAGGTTTCCCCAGAAGTCATTTATTTTCTGCCACTAGATGCCCTCTGTCTGATGACCAGCGTCATTCAACCCACTTCCTCTGAGCACCGGTCATCCCGGACTTGCCCCAACCTGTGACTGGCCAGTGAAAGGAGAAGCAGCACTGTCATGAGTTCATCTCATTCACTGTGTTCTCCCCTCCTGGTAGCATGCTTCTAAAGAATTGATTGGTCACCCCAGACCAACCCCAACCTGTGACTGGCCAGTGAAAGGAGTAGCAGCACTATTGGGAGTTCATCTCATTCACTGTATTCTCCCCTCCTGGTAGCATGCTTCTAAAGAATTGATTGGTCATCCCAGACCCACCCCAACCTGTGACTGGCCAGTGAAAGGAGAAGCAGCACTGTCATGAGTTCATCTCTCATTCACTGTGTTCTCTCCTCCTGTTAACAGGCTTCTAAAGAATTGATCGGTCATCCCAGACTTGCCCCAACCTGTGACTGGCCAGTGAAAGGAGAAGCAGCACTGTCATGAAATCATCTCTCATTCACTGTGTTCTCTCCTCCTGTTAACAGGCTTCTAAAGAATTGATCGGTCATCCCAGACTTGCCCCAACCTGTGACTGGCCAGTGAAAGCAGAAGCAGCACTATCATGAGTTCATCTCCTTCACTGTATTCTCCCCTCCTGGTAGCATGCTTCTAAAGAATTGATTGGTCATCCCAGACCAACCCCAACCTGTGACTGGCCAGTGAAAGGAGAAGCAGCACTGTCATGAGTTCATCTCTCATTCACTATGTTCTCTCCTCCTGTTAGCAGGCTTCTGATGAATTGATTGGTTATCCCAGACCCGCCCCAGCCTGTAACTGAGCAGTGAAAAGAGAAGCAGTACTCTGGTGAGCTCATCTCTCCAACACTGTGCTCTCTCCTCCTGTCAGCATGTTTCTGATGAATTGGTTGGTCATCCCAAACCCACCCCAGCCTGTGACTGGGCAGTGAAAAGAGAAGCAGCACAGCGATGAGCCCATCTCTCCATTATTCTGCTCTCCTCTTTACTCAGTATGCTTCTTGTAAGCACATGAACTTATTGGCTCCTTGTATTGCTTCTGCCTTCCACCCTCCCGCCCTCTTGTATAGAGACTGCAAAAGGCAGGTCAAAACCAGCTTGCTTCTGATAAATTGATTTGTAATCCCAGACTCGCCCCAGCCTGTGACTGGGCATTGAAAGGAAAAGCAGCACAGCGATGAGCCCATCTCTCTATCGCTCTGCTCTCCTCTTAACTCAGTATGCTTCTTGTAAGCACATGAACTGATTGGCTCCTTGTATTGCTTCTGCCTTTCACCCTCCAGCCCTGCTGTATAGAGACTGCAAAAAGCAGGTCAAAATCAGCTTGCTTCTGATGAATTGATTGGTCATCCCAAACTCGCCCCAGCCTGTGACTGGGAATTGAAAGGAGAAGCAGCACAGCGATGAGCCGATCTCTCTATCGCTCTGCTCTCCTCTTAACTCAGTATGCTTCTTGTAAGCACATGAACTGATTGGCTCCTTGTATTGCTTCTGCCTTCCACCCTCCAGCCCTGCTGTATAGAGACTGCAAAAAGCAGGTCAAAACCAGCTTGCTTCTGATGAATTGATTGGTCATCCCAGACTCGCCCCAGCCTGTGACTGGGCATTGAAAAGAGAAGCAGCACAGCGATGAGCCCATCTCTCCATCGCTCTGCTCTCCTCTTAACTCAGTATGCTTCTTGTAAGCACATGAACTGATTGGCTCCTTGTATTGCTTCTGCCTTCCACCCTCCAGCCCTGCTGTATAGAGACTGCAAAAAGCAGGTCAAAACCAGCTTGCTTCTGATGAATTGATTGGTCATCCCAGACTCGCCCCAGCCTGTGACTGGGCAGTGAAAGGAGAAGCAGCACTGTGGTGAGCTTAACTCAGTATGCTTCTTGTAAGCACATGAACTGATTGGCTCCTTGTATTGCTTTTGCCTTTCACCCTCCAGCCCTGCTGTATAGAGACTGCAAAAGGCAGGTCAAAACCAGCTTGCTTCTGATGAATTGATTGGTCATCCCAGACTCGCCCCAGCCTGTGACTGGGCATTGAAAAGAGAAGCAGCACAGCGATGAGCCCATCTCTCCATCGCTCTGCTCTCCTCTTAACTCAGTATGCTTCTTGTAAGCACATGAACTGATTGGCTCCTTGTATTGCTTCTGCCTTCCACCCTCCAGCCCTGCTGTATAGAGACTGCAAAAAGCAGGTCAAAATCAGCTTGCTTCTGATGAATTGATTGGTCATCCCAGACTCGCCCCAGCCTGTGACTGGGCAGTGAAAGGAGAAGCAGCACTGTGGTGAGCTTAACTCAGTATGCTTCTTGTAAGCACATGAACTGATTGGCTCCTTGTATTGCTTCTGCCTTTCACCCTCCAGCCCTGCTGTATAGAGACTGCAAAAGGCAGGTCAAAACCAGCTTGCTTCTGATGAATTGATTGGTCATCCCAGACTCGTCCCAGCCTGTGACTGGGCAGTGAAAGGAGAAGCAGCACTGTGGTGAGCTTAACCCAGTATGCTTCTTGTAAGCACATGGACTGATTGGCTCCTTGTATTGCTTCTGCCTTTCACCCCCCAGCCCTGCTGTATAGAGACTGCAAAAGGCAGGTCAAAACCAGCTTGCTTCTGATGAATGGATTGGTCATCCCAGACTCGCCCCAGCCTGTGACTGGGCAGCGAAAGGAGAAGCAGCACTGTGGTGAGCTTAACTCAGTATGCTTCTTGTAAGCACATGAACTGATTGGCTTATTGTGATGCTTCTTCCTCTCACACTCCAGCCCTGCTGTACAGGAACAGCAAAAGGCAGGGGCTTACGTTGCTTACATTTTAAATTAAATGATTAAAAAGCTGTCTCTCTTTAAATCTGTCTAGAGTTCAGTGCAACGATATACCGGTATGCAAAGAAAAAAAAAAATGATGAATTAAACACAAAGCAATATACGTAAAACCGAATGATGGTCATTCACCGGATAGAATGGGTTACGGCATTTTGCTTTCTTGCCCATTAAATGAGCCTCAAAGCCTTCAATCAGATCCACTTTTAGCTGCTTGGACTGGACCGACTGGTGAGAACTGATTTCCGAGTAGTTGGGTTGTTCCTAACCATTGTTCTTTGTATGATGTTTAAACAAGCCCACAGGTTCAGAATTGCCAAAAAAAAAGGATAAACGATCGTTTGTAACATTGTGCCTGGATATAGCACACACACACACTCATCTTTAGGTAGCCAAGCCCATTGGAGGAAAAGGATGGAGTGTTTAGAATAATGTGTAACATGGATACCAGCAGAGATCATAGGATCTAGCAAACAAGCATGGATTTTGCTTATTAAATATTCCCCCGTTTCTCATGGCAATCCCAACGAGACGATGTGTTTTAGTTCAGACGCACTGGACACGGTGAGTCACAGCAGACGGGGCTTAACAGCTGCTGGGAATATTTTTTTTTTTTTTTTCTTCCATCCATGCACATATATAATAAATAAATCACATACACACACTTTGCAAGCCTAGAAAAAAAAAAAAAAAAAAAAACCTAAGGGGAAAAAAGGGAAGCCAAGATTGGCTGCCTAACTGTAACCATTGAGGGCAACAGACAAATCCACTGGTGTCTTAGTTTTTGATATAATATGGTAACGGCAGCAAAACAGCCTCCCCAAGGGAATAATACAAATGTCATTTGCTGGGAAAAAAAAAAAGAAATACACGACTTACCCATTTGATAAGCTATCGATCCGGCTTGTCTATGGGAATGTATGCTCTTCCATCACTCTATGCAGTTTTGTAAGTCACATGGAATAGCCAGTAAAAAAAAAAAAAAAAAAAATTACAATCTAGTTACATTAAAGGAATCAGGAATTTCCAACCTTTAGTTCATCCAGCAAGTGAAGAATAAAATGAGTACCAAAAAAAAAAAAAAAAGGAGAGAGAAAGAGGATGCAAGCAAAAGGACATCCCAATCAGAACAGCTTGGCCAACATTTGTCTGGGTGAGGGTGGTAGATCAATGCCTGGCTAGCAAATTGGAGAATCTATGGCACAGGCTCCTGCAGATGGCATGGCCACCTCCAACAGTGTGTTTAACAGACAGAAAATCCAAGGAATCTCCCATGCACTCGTACATCCAGCATTGCATCAGATTAACCAAGTCAGCCTTTGCAAGGAGGTGGTGGTGGGGGGGGGGTCTCACTCAGCACCCAGGTGCCACCCCTGCCCAGTGCAGGGTTAATGGGCTTTCCATTGCTGAAACATCAAATCTTTTTTTTTCTTTTTTTGGTGCCTTCTCTCTTTCCCTCTCTTCCATCAGCCTTTGGCTCTGGCTGCATCCTATGCTACTGCATTTCCCCGGTTCTCCACGGTGCTACATAGAGCTTTAAGGATGGAGGGGAGTTGGAGAGAGGAGGGAAGGGTGGGTGGGGGGGGGGGGATTGCAATGCCTGAATGGCAAAGTCTATAAGAGGGTTGCAGATCCTCTTTCCCAAATGTGAGTCTCCCTGTGAATTCACAAGCGCTTCCCTATAGAAGAAGCAGCTGTGTTGCTGGCTTCAGCAGGGACAGAGAGGAGGTGCTAAATCATTTAGGAGTCTGAGAAAAGGGAGGCTCTGCTAGAGGCAGAGGTATGTGCTGTAGTCATTAGAGGGACCACAACTCAACCCTCAGCAACATCATCTCTGCTCATCCTACAGCAGCAAGGCATTAGCATGCATGGAGTCAATGGGAGAGCAGCTTTCAGCACCAGGGACAGCGTCCCACTGCAGACTGCATAGAGCAACCTTTGTCAAGCTTTTCAACAGAGGAATCCTTGAAATATTTTTTTTTTTTCGGTCTCAGGGAACCCCTGATAAAAAAATACTACATCTACAACTCATGATACATTAGTGAGATGGTCATTGGGAAGAATGTTCCTCACACTTGTAGTCATTGGGAAGAATGCTCCTCACACTTGTAGTCATTGGGAAGAATGCTCCTCACACTTGTAGTCATTGGGAAGAATGCTCCTTACACTTGTAGTCATTGGGAAGAATGCTCCGAGTCCATACACTTGTGGTCAGTGGAAAGAATGCTCCTCACACTTGTGGTCATTGGGAAAAATGCTCCTTACACTTGTGGTCAGTGGAAAGAATGCTACTCACACTTGTAGTCATTGGGAAGAATGCTCCTTACACTTGTAGTCATTGGGAAGAATACTCCTTACACTTGTAGTCACTGGGAAGAATGTTCCTCACACTTGTAGTCATTGGGAAGAATGCTCCTCACACTTGTAGTCATTGGGAAGAATGCTCCTCACACTTGTAGTCATTGGGAAGAATGCTCCGAGTCCATACACTTGTGGTCAGTGGAAAGAATGCTCCTCACACTTGTGGTCATTGGGAAAAATGCTCCTTACACTTGTGGTCAGTGGAAAGAATGCTACTCACACTTGTAGTCATTGGGAAGAATGCTCCTTACACTTGTAGTCATTGGGAAGAATACTCCTTACACTTGTAGTCACTGGGAAGAATGCTCCTCACACTTGTAGTCATTGGGAAGAATGCTCCTTATACTTGTAGTCATTGGGAAGAATGCTCCTTACACTTGTGGTCATTGGAAAGAATGCACCTTACACTTGTGGTCATTGGGAAGAATGCTCCTTACACTTGTGGTCAGTGGAAAGAATGCTCCTCACACTTGTGGTCATTGGGAAAAATGCTCCTTACACTTGTGGTCAGTGGAAAGAATGCTACTCACACTTGTAGTCATTGGGAAGAATGCTCCTTACACTTGTGGTCATTGGGAAGAATGCACCTTACACTTGTGGTCATTGGGAAGAATGCTCCTCACACTTGTAGTGACAAGTATAAGGAGCACTCAATGACCACAAGTATAAGGAGCATTCTTCCCAATGACTACAAGTATAAGGAGCATTCTTCCCAATGACCACAAGTATAAGGAGCATTCTTCCCAATGACTACAAGTATAAGGAGCATTCTTCCCAATGACCACAAGTATAAGGAGCATTCTTCCCAATGACTACAAGTATAAGGAGCATTCTTCCCAATGACTACAAGTGTGAGGAGCATTCTTTCCACTGACCACAAGTGTAAGGAGCATTCTTTACACTTGTAGTCATTGGGAAGAATGCTCCTCACACTTGTAGTCATTGGGAAGAATGCTCCTCACACTTGTAGTCATTGGGAAGAATGCTCCTCACACTTGTAGTCATTGGGAAGAATGCTCCTCACACTTGTAGTCATTGGAAATAATGCTCCGAGTCCTTACACTTGTGGTCAGTGGAAAGAATGCTTCTTACACTTGTGGTCAGTGGAAAGAATGCTCCTCACACTTGTGGTCAGTGGAAAGAATGCTCCTTACACTTGTAGTCATTGAGAAGAATGCTCCTCACACTTGTAGTCATTGGGAAGAATGCTCCTTATACTTGTAGTCATTGGGAAGAATGCTCCTTATACTTGTGGTCATTGGGAAGAATGCTCCTTATACTTGTAGTCATTGGGAAGAATGCTCCTTATACTTGTGGTCATTGGGAAGAATGCTCCTTACACTTGTGGTCAGTGGAAAGAATGCTCCTCACACTTGTAGTCATTGGGAAGAATGCTCCTTACACTTGTGGTAATTGGGAAGAATGCTCCTTATACTTGTAGTCATTGGGAAGAATGCTCCTCACACTTGTAGTCATTGGGAAGAATGCTCCTTACACTTGTGGTCATTGGGAAGAATGCTCCTTATACTTGTAGTCATTGGGAAGAATGCTCCTTACACTTGTAGTCATTGGGAAAATGCTCCTTACACTTCTGGTCAGTGGAAAGAATGCTACTCACACTTGTAGTCATTGGGAAAATGCTCCTCACACTTGTAGTCATTGGGAAGAATGCTGCTTATACTTGTAGTCATTGGGAAGAATGCTCCTTATACTTGTGGTCAGTGGGAAAAATGCTCCTTATGCCGTGTACACACGACCGGGACTAAAAAAGTTCAATAGCCAGTAGCCAATAGCTGCCCTTGCGTCGTATTTGGTCCATCGGACCAGCACACATACAAACGGTTTTGCCGATTTGAGTCCGTCAGAATTGAGTCCATCAGATAGATTTAAAACATGTTCTATTTCTAGGTCCCCCGGATTTTTTCGGATTAGCCAACACACGATCGAACAGTCTGACAGACTAATCCCATCGGACCTAGTTTGCCGGAAAGTCCGGTCATGTGTACGCGGCATCACACTTGTAGTCATTGGGAAGAATGCTCCTTACACTTGTGGTCATTGGGAAGAATGCTCCTTACACTTGGAGTCATTGGGAAGAATGCTCCTTACACTTGTAGTCATTGGGAAGAATGCTCCTTACACTTGGAGTCATTGGGAAGAATGCTCCTTACACTTGTAGTTATTGGGAAGAATGCTCCTTACACTTGTGGTCATTGGGAAGAATGCTCCTTACACTTGTGGTCATTGGGAAGAATGCTCCCTACACTTGTGGTCATTGGGAAGAATGCTCCTTACACTTGTAGTCATTGGGAAGAATGCTCCTTATACTTGTAGTCATTGGGAAGAATGCTCCTTACACTTGTAGTCATTGGGAAGAATGCTCCCTACACTTGTGGTCATTGGGAAGAATGCTCCCTACACTTGTGGTCATTGGGAAGAATGCTCCTTACACTTGTGGTCATTGGGAAGAATGCTCCCTACACTTGTAGTCATTGGGAAGAATGCTCCTCACACTTGTGGCCATTGGGAAGAATGCTCCCTACACTTGTAGTCATTAGGAAGAATGCTCCTCACACTTGTGGTCATTGGGAAGAATGCTCCTTACACTTGTAGTCATTGGGAAGAATGCTCCTTACACTTGTAGTCATTGGGAAGAATGCTCCTTACACTTGTAGTCATTGGGAAGAATGCTCCTTACACTTGTAGTCATTGGGAAGAATGCTCCCTACACTTGTGGTCATTGGGAAGAATGCTCCCTACACTTTGGTCATTGGGAAGAATGCTCCCTACACTTGTAGTCATTGGGAAGAATGCTCCTTACACTTGCGGTCATTGGGAAGAATGCTCTCTACACTTGTAGTCATTGGGAAGAATGCTCCTTACACTTGTAGTCATTGGGAAGAAGGCTCCTTACACTTGTAGTCATTGGGAAGAATGCTCCTTACACTTGTAGTCATTGGGAAGAATGCTCCTTACACTTGTGGTCATTAGGAAGAATGCTCCTTACACTTGTAGTCATTGGGAAGAATGCTCCTTACACTTGTAGTCATTGGGATGAATGCTCCTTATACTTGTAGTCATTGGGAAGAATGCTCCTTACACTTGTGGTCATTAGGAAGAATGCTCCTTACACTTGTAGTCATTGGGAAGAATGCTCCTTACACTTGTAGTCATTGGGATGAATGCTCCTTATACTTGTGGTCATTGGGAAGAATGCTCCTTACACTTGTGGTCATTGAGAAGAATGCTCCTTACACTTGTGGTCATTGAGAAGAATGCTCCTTACACTTGTAGTCTGTTTGAAAGTTTGTTCCTTTTGACGTGGTGACATAAACGGGACTAAAAAAGGAAGTTCAATAGCCAGTAGCCAATAGCTGCCCTTGCATCGTATTTGGTCCATCGGACCAGCACACATACGAATGGTTTTGCTGATTTGAGTCCGTCAGAATTGAGTCCATCAGATAGATTTAAAACATGTTCTATTTCTAGGTCCCCCGGATTTTTTCGGATTAGCCCACACACGATCGAACAGTCTGACAGACTAATCCCATCGGACCTAGTTTGCCGGAAAGTCCGGTCATGTGTACGCGGCATCACACTTATAGTCATTGGGAAGAATGCTCCTTACACTTGTGGTCATTGGGAAGAATGCTCCTTATACTTGGAGTCATTGGGAAGAATGCTCCTTATACTTGTAGTCATTGGGAAGAATGCTCCTTACACTTGTAGTCATTGGGAAGAATGCTCCTTACACTTGTAGTCATTGGGAAGAATGCTCCTTATACTTGTAGTCATTGGGAAGAATGCTCCTTACACTTGTAGTTATTGGGAAGAAGCTGTTATAGCTGCAAAGGGTGGGCCAACTCAATAATGAACCCTACCGACTAAGACTGGGATGCCTTTAAAGTTCATGTGCTTGTAAAGGCAGGCGTCACAATACTTTTGGTAATATAGTGTATGTGTCCATGCACACATAGGCTTTTAGAGGAGTTTAGGAGTAGCGGCATTTAGAGGCAGTCAAAGCTCCTTCTTCTGAACGCAGAGATTAGGAATGCATAATTCACAGGACTCAGCAGTGCATAATGCACTGAATAGAGGGCTCAGAAACATGTATTGTGCAAGCGTGCAGATTGTACAGGGCTCAGGAGTACAAATGAACTAGGATGCAGGCCTCGAAAGTGTGTATTATAAGTGGTACAAGGTTCACAAATGCATAATGAGCAGGGTGCATGGCTCCGGATTGTGTAGTGAAAAGGGTGTAGGTTTCAGGAGTGGGTATTCCACAGGGTGCAGGGCTCTGGAGAAGTTTATACACAGGGCGCAGGGCTCAGGAGAAGTTTATACACAGGGCGCAGGGCTCAGGAGAAGTGAATACACAGGTGCAGGGCTCAGGAGAAGTTTATACACAGGGCGTAGGGCTCAGGAGAAGTGAATACACAGGGCACAGGGCTCTGGAGAAGTATATACACAGGGCGCAGGGCTCAGGAGAAGTGAATACACAGGTGCAGGGCTCTGGAGAAGTATATCCACAGGGCGCAGGGCTCAGGAGAAGTGAATACACAGGTGCAGGGCTCTGGAGAAGTTTATACACAGGGCGCAGGGCTCAGGAGAAGTTTATACACAGGGCACAGGGCTCAGGAGAAGTTAATACACAGGATGCAGGGCTCAGGAGAGTGTATCACATAGGAGCAGGTAATACACAGGCCAGTGTACAACCAAAATTACCTTCCCCAGAGTCCGTTCCCTTCCGGTAGAGTGGCTGCTGTGGAAGAGTAGCTAGTACTCACTACAAGTGCAGATGGTGTTTGAGGTGGTGAGCATTGCAGCGATAGTGGAGGGAAGTTAAAGAAGTTAAAATAACCCCAGTTTTCTGTGAGCTGCACACAGAAATCACATTTGATATAGGCTGCTCATTCTAGTAAATACTTGTTTATCCTGCCAGTAGACCCTTTGGATAGGCACATCCTTTCATAGGATGGAAGCACTCTTTCTTTTACAGTAAAATAGCTGCAACAATGTCACCATTAGTGCTGTTGTAACTGCTTAGACAGGGTTTCTCAGCTAGGGTTCTATGGAACCCTATGGATCCTCAATATGTTGCTAGGGGTTCCTTGAGCAATGATCAACTTCTGCTTCTCAGATAAGTTCCCACAGACACCATTGATCTTTTTAGCTATCTGTAAGGGGTTCATTCTTTAAAATGACCAGGATGTCAATGACACATGTATCCAAAATGTGTAAGGACCATTTTTCCCACTGACCATCACACTAATGTAGCTGTAGATCTAGTGATTTTGAGCAGGGGTTCCTCTGTGTTGAAAAGGTTGAGAAAGACTGGCTTAGATGCTGACATGCTTAACCGCTTCAGCACCGGGCCATTTTTCACCCTTCCTTACCAGAGCACTTTTTGCGATTCGGCACTGCGTCGCTTTAACTGACAATTGCGCGGTCGTGCGACGTTACACCCAAACAAAATTGACGTCCTTTTTTTCCCACAAATAGAGCTTTCGTTTGGTGGTATTTGATCGCCCCTGCGGTTTTTATTTTTTGCGCTATAAACAAAAGAAAAGCGACAATTTTGAAAAAAAACACAATATTTTTTACTTTTTGCTATAATAAATATCCCATTTTTAAAAAAAAAAACTATTTTTTTCCTCAGTTTAGGCCGATACGTATTCTTCTACATATTTTTGGTAAACAAATTGCAATAAGCGTATATAGATCGGTTTGCGCAAAAGTTATAGCGTCTACAAAATAGGGGATGGATTTATTGAATTATTTTTTTTTTTTTTTTTACTAGTAATGGCGGCGATCTGCGATTTTTTTTTCCTGACTGCGACATTGCGGCGGACACTTCAGACACTTTTGACACATTTTTGGAACCATTCACATTTACACAGCGATCGTTGCTATAAAATTGCATTGATTACTGTGTAAATGTGACTGGCAGGGAAGGGGTTAACACTAGGGGGCGCTGTAGGGGTTAATGTGTGTCCCTATAGGAGTGATTCTAACTGTGGGGGGAGGGGACTCAAGGGGAGGAGACCGATCATGTGTTCCTCCGTACTGGGATCACATGATCGGTCTCCTCTCCGCTGACAGGACGTGGAGCTGTGTGTTTACACACACAGCTCCGCGGTCCCGCACGGTCCCGTTGTCTTAACGGGCAATCGCGGGTGCCCGGCGGACATCGCGGCCGCCGGGCACTCGCACCGGGTCCCGAGCGATGCCGCCGGGCATATGACAGGATGGGAGATCCACCTTGTGGGCGTCATATGACAGTGTGCGGTATTGAAGTGGTTAAGGACCGAGCCTCTTTCTGAGATTTGTTGTTTACAAGTTAAAAATTTTTTTTTTTTTGCTAGAAAATTATTTTAACCCCCAAACATTATACCATTTTTTTAACACCTTAGAGAATAAAACGGAGGCCGTTGCAATACTTTCTGTCACACCGTATTTGCGCAGCTGTCTTACAAGCTTTTGGAAAAAAATACACTTTTTTGAATTAAAAATAAGACAACAGTAAAGTTAGCCCAATTTTCTTTTTAATATTGTGAAAGATAATGTTATGCTGAGTAAATTGATACCCAACATGTCACGCTTCAAAATTGCGCCCGCTCGTGGAATGGTGACAAACTTTTACCCTTAAAAAATCTCCATAGGTGACGTTTAAAAAATTCTACAGGTTGCATGTTTTTATTAACAGAGGAGGTCTAGGGCTAGAATTATTGCTCTCTCTCTACCGATCGCGGCGATACCACACATGTGTGGTTTTAACACCGTTTTCATATGCGGGCGCTACTCGCGTATGCGTTTGCTTCTTCACGCGAGATCGTCAGGATGGGGCGCGTTTAAAGAAAATGATTTTTTTTCTTATTTATTTTACCTTTTATTTTTACATATTTTTTTTTTTTTAATTGTGTCACTTTTATTCCTATTACAAGGAATGTAAACATCCCTTAGAATGGAATAGAAAAAAGCATGACAGGACCTCTTAAATATGAGGTCAAAAAGACCTCACATCTCATATTTACACTAAAATGCAATAATAAAAAAAAAAAAAAATGCCATTTAAAAAATGAATTAAAAAAATGGTCCTTTAAGAGCTGGGGGTGGAAGTGATGTTTTGACGTCGCTTCCGCCCTGCTTCGTTATGGAAACGGGTTGCTGCCATCTTCCCCTCACTCGTCTCCATGCCCAGCAAGGATGAAGATCCGAACGCCTCCAGCGCTGCCGACGGTTCCAGTAAGCGAAGGAAGGGCACGGGAGAGCGAAAGGATGGGGGGGGGGCCCTCACCTGCCACCAATAAAAGTGATGTTGCGGCGAATCCGCCACAGAGACCACTTTTATCTTAAACTAGACCGCTCACTGAAGAAGAGGATACCGGGGGTCATGGTAGTTAGCTGCTGCCCAAACAACGATATTCCTCTTCAAAGTACTGACATCTAAGGACGGTGGGCGGTCCGGAAGTGGTTAGGCTTGGTTTACACCTATGCGTTTTTTATTTCTTTTTGCAGAAACGCAGTACAGTCCATTTAAAGAGGAACTGTAGCCTCCCTCTCCCCCCCCCCCCCCTCCAGTTTTTCTCACTGCCTACTTTTTACATTCTTTCGCAAAGTAAGCATACTCTCCTAGCCAGTGTGTCCAGCGTCGAGCTGCCAGGATCCTCCTCTCTGCAGCCGCTGCACCTATCCGGCGCCTCAATGTTGTCTGTGACAGCTGCCGGCTCTTCTGAGTACAGGAGCCACTAGGCCCACCCCCTTCTCTTTGCTGAATAGGACTGCACGTCATACATCCCAGGAGGCACCGGGGGCGCTGTGTCATTCGGCTAGGCAAAATCCAGAAACCAGGGGGTGGGCCGAGCCTTTGATGGGGGAAAAAAAAAGGGTAAGTAAACAAATAAGTAAGTTAACAAATAAACAAAGAAAAAAAACCTGATATCAGCGCAGAGTGGTCCGCAGGAGGGTGAAGGTACGCTTTAGCATAGTTTGCTAAGCCACTGCAATTTTGGAAAGGGTCAGCGACTTTTTTATAAGCAAAATGGTTAGTTTTTGGTTCAACAGACTTCAATGGAGAAGCTGCAAAAAAGCATGTAGTGTTTTTTTGCTGAGATTTTACGTTTTTTTAACCCAACAACAAGAAAAAAAAATCATAAAAAATGCAAAGTGCAAAAAATGCATCAGAAACGCGTGTGCAAAAATGCAAAAAAGCACTGCAAAAACGGATCAATGCAAACTGCATAGATGTGAACCAAGTCTTATATAATCAGTAAAGTAAGGGCATAATTGTATCCATAGCAGACTATTAGAGCTGCAGAATTAATCGTTAAAAAATCCTTATCGCGATTCAACCCCCCTCACGATCTTAATACAGCATTTCCCCCGATTCATGTGAAAAAAGTGCAGAGCAGAGCTGTTAAAAGAAAAAAAAAAACTCTGCTGGCAAATTTTTATTAACAGCGATAAAAGGAAACAATGTATCTCTCAGTTCTTTTAGATCAAAGGAATGAACTTCGGTCTGTAAATGAGGCCAGTTTAACCACGTAAAGTAGTTGTAAAGGCAGAAGTTTTTTTTATCTTAATGCTTTCTATGCATTAAGATAAAAAGCCTTCTGTGTGCAGCATCCTCCCTCAGCCCCCCTAACACTATCCTGAGGTCCCTCTCTGTCTACGAGTGTCTCAGCCATCCAGATTTTCCTTCCAGATTGGCTGAGACACAGCAGCGACACCATAGGCTCCCACTGCTGTTAATCAAAGTCAGCTAGCCAATCAGGGGAGAGATGGGGCAGTGTTGGGCCAGGGCTCCGTGTCTGAATGGACACAGGGAGCTGTTACTCAGTTCGGGTGCCCCCATAGCAAGCTGCTTGCTGTGGGGGCATTCAACAGGAAGGAGGGGTCAGGATCACAGAAGAGGGACCTGAAAAGAGGAGGAGGAGTCCGGGCTGCTCTATGAAAATCCACTGTAACAGAGGAGGTAAGTATAACATGTTTATTATTTTTATAGGAAAAACACGAGACTTTACAATCACTTTAACCACATCAATACAGGGCACTTTCACCCCCTTCCTTCCCAGACCAATTTTCAGCTTTCAGCGCTCTCGCACTTTCAATGACAATTGCGCGGTCATGCAACGCTGTACCCAAATGAAATTGTTATCATTTTGTTCGCACAAATAGAGCTTTCTTTTGGTGGTATTTATTCACGACTCCATTTTTTATTTTTTCCAATATGAGCGATGAAAGAGCTAGAAATTTTGAAAAAAAAATATATACTTTCCTCTTTTTTTTTTTTAAATAAATCCAATAAAATCTAATTTTGGCATAAATTTAAGCCAAAAATGTATTCTGCTACATGACTTTGGTAATAGGTGGTATAGGTGGTATATATAGCGCAGAGGTGGTCTACTAGCTTATGCCCCTGTTGAAGTCTTGTGAGACGAAACGCATCGGGTGGATACGCTACATACACCATTACTGCGTTTAACCTTACATCTTGTTTTGGTCCTTGTTTTTATTTGTAATTTTTAAACTTGACAAACAAGAACTTTTAATTTTATGGTGGGAGATATTACACTCCTCATAATAAACACAATCCATGACTGGATGTCTCTTTCTTATCTTCTATGGTCCTGACCCATTGAGGCCCTTTTTGGTAAAAGCTACACGGTGCCGTTTGCAAACCCTCCTCCTCTGGAAGTTTGGTTGTCGTTATCTCCATTCGATAGTTGGTGAGTATAGACTGCTGCGCCGGCTCAGTCTTGTTCCAGGTTCCTGACCTTGGCTTACCACCCAACATCGCCTGCCGGCATACCCAAGCTCGTTTGACCCCTCACCAACGGTCAGTGGGTCCATCTATAACGGTAAGCGTACCAAATCTTATACCTGCAACATACAGTTCTAGACGTTGTCCAAATTATGAGGATGCTACGTTGTTGAACATTACCATTTGTCTCATAAATATTGATACATCTCTGCATATGAACTCCACCGCTCTGGACTATTGCAGGATTACAATCATTGTGATAATTCCAGCATTGGTCTAAAGTTCTCTCTGGGATTTTATTCAATTATTTCACTGTTATGATTTATTATTTTTTTCTCATGCCACAATGATGTAAATCAGTTGTTTGTGATTTCTTTTTCAAGTATAGGAGTTTAGATTTGTACAAATATACTGTGTTTGCAGACACTAGAGTTTTCGGTTGGTGCGCACATTGTGCACTAACTATATCGCACTGTGTATTATACACGGTTTAAATATCACGAACAGTAGGGATGATCAGTTAATATTGTGATTTTATTATTCACTTTATAATGCATCTTTGACGTGGATTATTTATGTTTCACTATCTAGATGCACTTTTTGTTTTTCACCAAATTCTGAGCGATAGCTTTATATTTGGGATTCCATTCCTACTTACAGCTACTGACCAGATACACAATTTATAGCGCCACACTTATACACCTTTTTATTTCACCTAACATTAGTACCTGACCTCACAATAGCTCTTTTGGCAAATATTTCCACACAGACTCCAAACTGGAAAGCCTTCTCAGAAGCGTGGAGACTGTAGCCTAAGGGGCAACTCCATATCAATGCCCATCTCGATTTCAGCTGCGAAATTCAGATGGTCAGGTCAGAATTTGGCGTAAACAACATGAAGGCATGGATCCATCAACGGTTCAGGCTGGTGGTCTTGTAATGGTGTGGGGGGATATTTTCTTGGCACATTTTGGACCCCTCAGTACCAATTGAGCATCGTTTAAACACCACCGCCTACCTGAGTATTGGAGTATTGTTGCTGACCATGTCCATCCCTTTATGACTACAGTGTCCTCATCTTCTGATGGCTCCTTCCAGCAGGAGAATGCACCATGTCACAAAGCTCCAATCATCTCAACACCTAGTCTTAACACCTAACGTTAGTACCTGACCTCACAATATCTCTTTTGGCAAATATTTCCACACACACTCCAAACTGGAAAGGCTTCTCAGAAGGGTGGAGACTGTAGCCTAATGCCGCGTACACACGACCGGACTTTCCGACGGACTAGGTCCGTCAGTCTTCCCGACAGACTTTCGGCGGAGTTCCGACGGACTTTCCGAATGAACAGACTTGGCCACACACAATCACACCAAAGTCCGATGGATTTGAATGTGATGACGTACGACCGGACTAGAATAAGGAAGTTCATAGCAAGGAGCCAATAGCTGCCCTAGCGTCGTTTTTTGTCTGCCGGACTAGCATACACACAAATGGATTTTTTGATAGGAACTGGGTCCGGCGGAGTTCCGGCTGAAAAATTTGAAATTTCTAAAGTCCGTCAGATTTTTGGACAGTAAAGGTCCAATGGAGCCCACACACGATCGAATTGTCCAACGGAGTCTGACCTTTGCTGTAGAAAAGTCCGGTCGTGTGCACGGGGCATAAGGGACAACTCCATATCAATAGCCCATGGTTTTGGAATGGGATGTCCAACAATAGGTGTGACAGTCTGGTGTCCTCAAACTTTGGCTATATGTTGTACCATTTGCAAATACTTTTGGACAAAATAAATGTATATTCATGTTGGGAACCTCTATCAAAGCATGAAAGCAATTAATATTCTGCATCACTAGAGGAATTGCCTTTGAAATGGAGATTAGAGAGGCGGAGGGGCTTAATGGTTTTGCTATGGGGACCCATCACACACAGTTACAGCCCTGCAGGTGAATCAAGAATTTTGCAGTTCACCAATTCTGCTGATTTGCGAAACAATCCTCTTTGCTTTTCATGGCTGTTTGTATTTGTTTCTATTGCGTTCGGCAGAAATATGCAAAGGTTGATGGTCTAGTGGGCAGATATGTAAAAGCAATGGCATTGGCTAGAACAGCATAACACAAACACTGTTCTCGTAATCAGAGTTTTTCCTTTTTTTTTTTTTTTTTTTTTATTGTGAGCAGGTTAACCTTGTAAAACTGTAAAAATAACTTAATCTAGTTGTTTGAAAACATGTTTCAATACCAAAGAGTGAAGCTTTTTTGTTTCCCGAAACAATATTAATCCTGTAAAGCCCTTCGCTGTTATACAAATGGAAGACAGCTGAGCCACCCACCATTAAACCGCAAGCTTTACAGATTAACAGGCTATTACCTTGTTTAGGCTTCTGAAATTGTGAAACATCCCCAGCTAACTCTCAAAAATCAATACCCTTTTTGCCCGCCCCTAGGATGAGTTCTTAATCTTTGGAGGTACAGTATGTAGTAAGGGCTTTTCGGGGATGAATCAGGGCCACATTTTTGCCTGAATTTGGCCCTGAAACAGAACCAAAGAAGCACAGAACTCTGCAGCCACCGAGGAGATATGTGAGCCGGCTCCATAGAGAGCCAATCACAATCTCCTGTCACGCAAATTCTCTTAAGTTTAAAGAGAATGGTCCGTAAAAGAGAAAATATCCAGTGAGCGGCAGTTGTGTGGACGAAAATGCCTTGTTGAGGTCAGAGGAGAATGAGCAGACTGGTTGAAGATGATAAAAAGGCAACAGTAACTCAAATAACCACTCGTTACATCCAAGGTATACAGCATACCATCTCTGAATGCACAACACATTAAATCTTGAATCAGATGGGTTACAGCAGCAGAAGACCACTCCGGGTGTCACTCCTGTCAGCTAAGAACAGGAAACTGAGGCTACAATTGGCACAGAATCACAAAAATTGGACAATAGAAGATTGGAAAAACTTTGCCTGGTCTGATGAGTCTCGATTTCAGCTGTGACATTCAGATGGTCGGGTCAGAATTTGGCGTAAACAACATGAAAGCATGGATCCATCCTGCCTTGTATCACCGGTTCAGGTTGGTGGTGGTGTAATGGTGTGGGGGATATTTTCTTGGCACATTTTGGGCCCCTTAGTACCAATTGAGCAACGTTTAAACACCACGGCCTACCTGAGTATTGTTGGTGACCATGTCCATCCCTTTATGACTACAGTGTCCCCATCTTCTGATGACTCCTTCCAGCAGGATAATGCACCATGCCACAAAGCTCCAATCATCTCACCACTGGTTTCTTGAACATGACAATGAGATCGCTGTACTCCAACGGCCTCCACAGTCACCAGATCTCATCCAATAGAGCACGTTTGCGATGTGGTGGAATTGGAAATTCACATCACGGATGTGCAACCGACAAATCTGCGGCAACTGCGTGATGTCATCATGTCACTATGGACCAAAATCTCTGAGGAATGTTTTCAACACCTCGTTGAATCTATGCCACGAAGAATTAAGGCAGTTCTGAAGGCAAAAGTGGGTCCAACCCGGTACTAGCAAGGTGTACCTAATTAAGTGGCCGGTGAGTGAACATAGACCATGTCGTTTCATGGATTCTTTTGATGCCCTGTACATACAGCCTATAGTGGAGTAAATCTTCACATTCCTGTGTCAGAAGTTTCAGTTTGTGTTCAAACATGAGACAGGTGGCATGGCACTGCCTGGGTTAATGCATGACCTCTGTCTGTAGTCTGAGAACTAACATTAATATCAGAGGCTTCCAGGAATAAGCAGGATTCAAGGGGTATCACAGCGGCAACTACACAGGATCCTATGGCCGGAACAGGGGAATCCATGTGAAGGCCTATGAAAACCACCAATGGCCGCCGCTAGACCCACCACCTTGGAACCTCATGACACTGACAGCGTGAGGATGGAGGGATAGTAAGGCACTTAAGAGTAAAAATACTCCTTTATCAAACCTGCACTGACAGAAAATTACATTTATAGCAAAAGGAAGGGAGACAGAAAGGACTTAACCAGCCCTTCATACCCATGCTCTCTGTCATGAGGTTTCAAGGTGGTGGGTCTAGCTGCGGCTATTGACGGTTTTCATCGGTCTTCACATGGATTCCCCTGTGCCAGCTATAGGATCCTGTGTAGTTGCCGATGTGATACACCTTAAATCCTGCTTATCCCTGGAAGCCTCTGATGGAAGTGGGCTTTGTTTTGCATTTTAATCACTTCAATACCGGTCATTTTCACCCCCTTCCTGCCCAGGCCAATTTTCAGTTTTCAGCGCTGTCGGCAATTTGAATGACAATTGCGCGGTCAAACATTGTACCCAAATGAAATTATTTTAATTTTTTTCCCCACAAATAGAGTTTTCTTTTGGTGGTATTGGATCACCTCTGCGGTTTTTATTTTTTGCGCTATAAACAAAAGAATATTTTTTACTTTTTGCTATAATAAATATCCCAATTTTTGAAAAAATAAATAAAAATGTTTTCCTCAGTTTAGGCCGATACGTAGTCTTCTACATATTTTTGGTAAAAAAAAATCTCAATAAGTGTATATTGATTGGTTTGCGCAAAAGTTATATTGTCTACAAAATAGGGGATAGTTACTAGTAATGGCGGCGACCTGTGATTTTTATCGTGACATTGCGGCAGACATATCAGAAACTTTTGACATCATTTTGGGACCATTCACATTTATACAGTGATCAGAGCTATACAAATGCATTGATTACTGTATAAATGTCACTGGCAGGGAAGGGGTTAACACTAGGGGGCGATCAAGGGGTTAATTGTGTTACCTAGGGAGTGATTCTAACTGTAGGGGGGAGGTGACTCACAAGGGAAGGAGACTGATCAGTGTTCCTCTGTACTGAGAACACACCATCGGCCTCCTCTCACCTGACAGGAGGTGGATCTGTGTGTTACACACACAGATCCACAGCATACTTCCCAACTGTCCCTGATTTGGAGGGACTGTCCCTGATTTGGAGCAATGTCCCTCTGTCCCTCATTCCTCCTCCTTTGTCCCTCATTTTGGTTTGATTCTGATCCACATAGATGTATATAAAATTCACTTTTTTTTATCTATCAAAAAGTGTTTCCCAGTGCTAAACCTTTCATCTGATGTGCAATTTTTTCCTTCTATATAAAAGGAATAGTAGTGGTAAAAATAGCCCTTGTGGGTTTAACCAATCTTGTTTTTTTGTACAATTCTCCTTTAAGGGGGCGTGACAAGGGGTGTGTCCTATGTCTGCATACTTTTGCTGATAGGTGTCCCTCACTCCCATTGCAAAAAGTTGGTAGGTATACCACGGTCCTGCTCTGTTAACGGGCAATCGCGGGTGCCCGGCGGCCGCGATGTCCGGCCAGGCACCCGCGATTGCCCATTAACAGAGCAGGACCCTGGAACTGTGTGTGTAAACACACAGATCCGCGTCTTGTCAGGTGAGAGGAGACCATTGACTCCCGAGTGGCGCGGCGCACGCGCGCGCCGCCCACATGGCCGGGAAGCCCAGGACGTCATATGATCCCTCCTGCGGATGTCATATGATAATAGGCGAGATGGGAAGTGGTTAATCAGGGCGGACGCTAATTAGGGGCGCACTGGCACCACCCCCCCCCCAATCCATGCCCCCGGCCCCCTAATCTACATGCAGGGGGCCAGACTTATGGATTTCAATAAATTTTTCTAAAGCACATGATTACAGCCTGAGGCTCTAATTGGCTTAAAAAAGGGTCAGCTCTGGGTGTGCGATTATACACAGAGCTGCTTGACGTATGATCCAATCAACCTCGGAAATCAGAAAAAAATAAACAAATTGACAACGTTTCCGGGAAAATAATTTTTTTTTAAATTAAATATAAATGTGAAAAAATGAATAGGTAAATAAATCAAAGAAAAGTGCAAACAAGGTAAAAAATGGTCTCTCAGCTTGGACTAGACAATTTTCACAGTATCGGCTGCCTGATCCAACAATTACTCCTGCAATCACTAAGCTTGAAAGCCGGCTTGGTAAATTAGGTCAGGCCTTGGGGCCCTGCGGGGCCGGCTGCAACTTATTTATTAAAACTATAAAAAGGAGGGAGAATGAATTAGGGTTTCATCCAGATTAAACATATACATGTTGTGTACCGTGAGGCCGAGGCAGGGAAGGCATCATTTCTCAGTGTGCCGCCTGGCCCGGGCTGTTTAATCCTTCCTCCATCATTTGTAGTGGCAACGCAAATGTCAATAGTGTGTTTGCTGGGAAGTACGGTAATAATCTAAATCACAGACTTCAGTCTAATGATGTGCCTGACTTTTCAGGCCAAAAAAGCCAAGCATTTTATGAAGCAGACAATAATTTCTTAGTTCCTTTGGTAATAGGATAACAGTCAAAATTTACTGCGGAAGACTGAGGCGGCTTAGAGGGCCGGGGCTACCTCCAACACTGAGGCGTTATTTTTTTGCACAATGGAAACAGTTTAAAGTAGATGTAAACCCAATTACTAAAATCTTGAATTATCTATAAAGATTAACACCAGCAATTAGTCAAAATATACCCCCCCCCCCCCAATACTGCACGGGTTAATTGCCCACTTCAATGCCCACTTTTACAAAGTCACTGTCAGACTTGAATGACGCGGTCATGCAACACTGTACCCATGTGACATTTTTATTAGTTTTTTTTGAGACAGAAAGAGTTTTTTTAAATAGTGTTTAATCACCACTGTGTTTTTTTTTTTTTTGCTAAACAAATGAAAAGAGACCAAGTTTGGAAGAAAACACATTTTTTTCTGGTTTCTGTGATAGAATTTTGCAAATACTAATTCTTCACTAATGGGCACTGATGAGGCGGCACTGATGGGCACTGATAAGCTGCACTATTGTCCACTAATAGGCAGCACTGATGAACACTGAGAGGTTGCACTGATTTTTCTTAGTTTCTGTTATAAAACTTTACAAATAAGTAATTTTTCTTCTTCACGGATGGGCACTGATAAGCTGCACTATTGGCTGCTGATAGGCAGCACTTATGGGCACTGAGAAGTTGCACTGGTTTTTCTTAGTTTCTGTTATAAAACTTTGCAAATAAATCATTTTTCTTCTTCACCGATGGGCACTGAGAGGTTGCACTGATTTTTCTTAGTTTCTGTTAAAAAATTTAGCAAATAAGTAATTCTTCTTCTTCATCAATGGGCACTGATGAGGTGGCACTGATGGGCACTGATAAACTGTACTATTGGCTGCTGATAGGCAGCACTGATGGGCACTGAGAGGTTACACTGATTCTTCTTAGTTTCTGTTTAATTTTTCTTCTTCACCAATGGGAATTGATGAGGCGGCACTGATGAGGCAGCACTGATGGGCACTGATAAGCTGCACTATTGTCCATTAATAGGCAGCACTGATAAGTTACACAGATTTTTCTTAGTTTCTGTTAAAAATTTTTGCAAATAAGTAATTTTTCTTCTTCACCGATGGGCACTGATGAGGCGGCACTGATGAGGCAGCCCTGATAAGCTGTACTATTGTCTGCTAATAGGTAGCACTGATGGGCACTGATAGGTTGCACTGATTTTTCTTAATTTCTGTTATAGAGTTTCGAAAATAAGTAATTTTTCTTCTTCACCGATGGGCACTGATGAGGCGGCACTGATAGGCACTGATAAACTGCACTATTGGCTGCTGATAGGCAGCACTGATGGGCACTGAGAGGTTGCACTGTTTATTCTTAGTTTCTGTTCTAAGATTTTGCAAATAAGTAATTTTTCTTCTTTGCTGATGGGCACTGATTAGGCAGCACTGATGGGCACTGGTAAGCTGCACTGATGTCCACTGATAGGCAGAACTGATGGTCTGCACTGATAGGCGGAACTGATGGTCTGCACAGACACATTGTGCGCGGAAAGGACTGCTGGTAACCAGCAAGTTTGTTAAAATTCGATCAGCTGTAATTGAACACAGCTGGTCAAACGGTAAAGAGTCGCTATGATTGTCCTTTTACCATGATCCGTGATCAGCTGTGTCCAAGGGACAATGCGGTAACAGAGCGGGCCTGATGTACACCCCAGAGAGCTTGCAGGGGGCAGGGGACGGGGTCCAGGGAGCCGGTCCATGGACATCTTTCCAGACTTAGAGAGCCGCGCTGTAGCCGTCTTTTGGCATGACCACGCAATTGTCAGTTAAAGTAACGAAGTGCCGTACCACAAAAAATGGCCAGTCATTAAGAGAGCAAATCCTTCTGGAGCTCAAGTGGTTAAGAACACTTATACCGCGTACACACGATCGGACTATCTGTGTGCTAGTCCGCCAGACTTTTGAAATGAATGGACTTGCCCACACACGGAGTAAAGTCCGTTAATTTTGAACGTGACTCCAGGTAGACGGGACTAGGGAAGGAAGTCAATGTCCCTGCCTTGATCGGCGAGATTGACACCTTGCTAGCCCCGTCGCCTGGTATGGATTTAAAGGAGTCAGGAAAGGGGGTGGGGACGAGCGAGGGCCCTCCCTTCCCCAAAGCACCCCCCATGTTGAGGGCATGCGGCCTGGTACGGCTCAGGAGGGGGGGCGCTCGCTTGTCCCCACCCCCTTTCCTGACCGGCCGGGCTGCTTGCTCGAACAAGGGTCTGCTATGGATTTTGGGGGGACCCCCACGCCGTTTTTTCGGCGTAGGGATTCCCCTTTAAATGCATACCAGGCAACAGGACTAGCAAGGTGTCAATCTCGCTGATCAAGGCGGTGGCATTGACTTCCTTCGCTAGTCCCGTCTACCTGGAGTCACGTTCAAAATGAACGGACTTTACTCCGTGTGTGGGCAAGTCCGTTCATTTCAAAAGTCCGGCGGACCTCCGCCAAAACTCCAGCGGATTGTCCGCCGGATCTAGAAAAGTCCAGGCGTTTGTGGGAAAGTCCGGTGGTTTGTCCGCCGGACTAAGTCCATCGGACTAAGTTCCCTAGGATAGTCCGATCGTGTGTACGCGGCATTACAGGTCATATCCCACTCCCAGTTTGTAACCGGACAATGAATGGAGAAGCAGCAGACTAGGGTCATTTCTCTGTCACTCTGCTCTCTCCTCCTATCAGTGTGTTTCATAGCACATGAGTACTGAAACAAAGCTGATTGGTTCCTGAAATGACTTGCATTGTGTTCTTTTTGAATGCAGCAGATTCTACCAAGATCCCTTTGTGTTACAGGCAAGCAGTTCAAATGCAATCTTATAAAAAATCAGTTTTAGTAGTGGTTCATTCTCATGTAAAATACAGCTGTCACAAACAAAGCAATCGATGCGATCCTAAAAAAACAAACAAAAAAAGCACGGCTTTCTTTGTATTAGAAACCGGAACTTTTCATCCAGAAAACTTTTCATCCCTGTTTCATTAAACTACATTTATGCATGTAGAGCACTAAGGGGAGATTTTGATTAGCTCAAGGAAGGAAGGATGAAGGATTTTAAAATTAAACTGTAAATTATGAAGTGGTACAAAATCCATGGTTAACCTTGCTTTGACTCGTGAGATCGGGCTTTTGTTTTAAAGGAAATCTGTACTAGGAGAAATACAGAGCCAGCTATTGTTGGATTTCTAAAAAATAATGCTAGTTGCTCGGCCATTTCATGCTTGAACTCTGTATGTTTCATGTCATGACCTGGAACAAGCAAACAGAACATCAGAACATGTGTGTGTGTGTGTGTAGCCCCCTGGTCCTAAACATACATCTAGTTGTGCTAGGTGGTAACTAGCCTGGCTAATTGGTCTGAGTTTGGGGTAGTTTCTCTCTTCTGTCAATAGGTGGCACTGTTGCTTTTGGCATTAGAATGATTGATTACCATAAATTTAGGTAATGGGTAACTAGCTTGTCTCAGCCAATCAGCAGGAGTTTCTCTAACCACTGTGTATGCTGGGATAAGCTATTTTTTTGGGAGGAGGCTGCGGCCTGGGTGGGTGTGTGTTGAGAAGCTCCTGGTTGCTAGGCCTGAAGCTTGAGACCTATCCAGGAGGCATTCTGGCTGCTAGGTCCACCTAAGGCCTATCCAGCAGTTCAGGGTTCCGCAAAGGAGGAGCTGCCAAGGTTAAGCCCAAAGCTAAATAAGTTTATTGTACCATGGATGACAAAAACATTACATGAAAGGTACATACATATAAATTCAATCCTCATATACCCTGTTTCCCCGAAAATAAGACCTAGCGTGATTGTCGGTAATGACTGCAATATAAGCCCTACCCCCCAAATAAGCCCTACCCTGTTTCCCCAAAAAGAAGCCCTACCCTGAATAAAAGACCTACAAGGACTTTAACTAGGGCTTATTTGGGGGTTAGGGCTTATATTGCAGCCATCACCGACAATCACACTAGGTCTTATTTTCGGGGAAACAGGGTAGACGTGCTGCAAACTACGTAAGTTATGTAGCCCATATACAATGTAGCAACTGGCCTTATTGGCATGGTGATATAGAAACGTGCATGTAATAAAGTAAAGGGCTTATAAGCCATCAATGTAAACATAATGCATCAAATCTAGGCCCGACACGTTTCGTTGGGTATGACCAACTCTTCGGGGGCAGATGCAATGGTACTCTGAAAAGAGAAAACATAAATAACCAAGGGTCTTATATAATGATGGGACAAAAATGTAATGGATAAAAGGATAAACGTATTGTCCCTTAAATGGGTTGTAAAGGTTCATTTTTTATTTTCTAAATAAGTTCCTTTAAGCTAGTGCATTGTTGGTTCACTTACCTTTTCCTTCAATTTCCCTTCTAAATGTTTTTTTTCTTTGTCTGAATTTCTCACTTCCTGTTTCTCCTCAGTAAACTTCACACCATCATCCGAGCGGTGTTTAGTCAGCCAGAACAGCTTACTGAGGAGGAGCAGGAAGTGAGAAATTCAGACAAAGAAAACAAAGAAAAAAAACATTTAGAAGGGAAATTGAAGGAAAAGGTAAGTGAACCAACAATGCACTAGCTTAAAGGAACCTATTTAGAAAATAAAAAACAAATGTTTACAACCCCTTTAAGGTACTCACATGTGCTATGTGCACAAGGCTGGAGGACCAAGCCCGGCTAAATTTTGCAAAAACACATCTGAAGTCCCCCAAAAGCATGTGGGGAAATATGTTATGATCTGATGAAACCAAGGTTGAACTTTTTGGCCATAATTCCAAAAGATTATGGAAAGGGGTGTGAAAGGGGTCTTAGTGTCAGATTTGCCTGCCGCAATGTCACAGTCCCTCTATAATTTGCTGATCGCGGCCATTACTAGAAAAAAATAAAAATTCCATAAATCTATCCCATAGTTTGTAGACTCTATAACTTTTGGGCAAACCAATCAATAAACGCTTATTGGGATTTTTTTTTTTTTTTTTTTTTTAGCAAAAACATGTAACAGCATATATATTGGCCTAAACTGATGAAGAAATTTGATTTTGAAAAAAAAATAAATTATGTTTTAATGCAGAAAGTAAGAAATATTTTTTTTTTTTAAATTGTTGGTCTTTTTTTTTATAGCGCAAAAAAAATAAAAACCGCAGAGGTGATCAAATACCACCAAAAGAAAGCTCTATTTGTGGGGGAAAAAAATGACATCAATTTTATTTGGGTACAGCATTGCCCAATTGTCAGTTAAAGTAGTGCCGTATTGCAAAAAATAGCCTGGTGATGAAGCAGGGTAAAATTTTCCGGAGCCGAGGTGGTTAAAGTAACGTAGGTCGAGGAAACGCTACTACTACATAGTTGCCAACATTCTCAAAAAATGTATAGGGACACTTTTTTGTCTGTAGGCATAGTCTTATTATAATTAGGGGGCGGGGCATTCATTTGTAGACGTGGTGTAGCGGGGGGGGGTCGACAAAAAAAATAAAATGTAAGCGGTTTGGAGCAGCTCAATTTCTATTGGCAGCCACTTTCATTGCCAATCGGGCTTCGCCTCTTGTTTCTTCCTCACGAGAGCTGGTCTTCCGTAAAATGGCGGAGACAATTCACTAGTGCTGGCCCCGGACCTCTCAATTGTCGGTTAAAGTAACGTAGGTTGAGGAAGCGCTACTACTACATAGTTGCCAACATTCTCAAAAAATGTATAGGGACACTTTTTTTTCTGTAGGCGCAGTCTTATTATAATTAGGGGGCGGGGCATTAATTTGTAGACGTGGTGTAGCGGGGGGGGGGGGGGGGGTCGGAAAAAATTAAAGAGGTTTGGAGCAGCTCAATTGCTATTGGCAGCTATTTTCACATTGCCAACCGTGCTCTGCCTCTTGTTTCTTCCTCACGAGAGCTGGTCTTCTGTAAAATGGCGTTGGAGACAATTGACTAGTGCTGGCCCCGGACCTCTAGCGGCAGCTCTGGTGAAAAAAAATCGAGAAAACAATGATTTCCTGTGAAATTTCCCAGGACACGCTAAGACAGGGACAAGGATCTAAATACCGAGAATTTCGGGACTGTTGGCAACTACACTACTAGTGTGAAACATGTTCTATTTTTGATATCTCCATAGTGTTTGTGATGTTTTTATGATATACAATAAAGGATTTTGAGGAGTGCAGCAATTATGGAATTTTTTTTTTTTTTTTTTTTTTTTTTTATGTAAAGACCAGGACAAGGGTCTAAATACTGGGAATGTCCCGGGAATTTCGGGACTGTTGGCAACTATGCTACTAGTGTGAAACATGTTCTATGTGTGATATCCCCATGGTGTTTGTGATGTTTTTATGTTGTACAATAAAGGATTTTGAGGAGTGCAGCAATTGTGGAAGTTTTCTTTGATGTAAAGACCGGGACAAGGGTCTAAATACCGGGAGTGTCCCGGGAATTTCGGGACTGTAGGCACCTATGCTACTAGTGTGAAACATGTTCTATTTGTGATATCCCCATGTTTTTTTTTAATGTTTTTATGATATAGAATAAAGGATTTTGAGGAGTGCAGCAATTGCGGAAACCGTTCTTTGATGTAAAGTAACGTATAGCAAAAAATGGCCTAGTCATGAAGGGGGGGGGGGGGGTAAATCTTCCAGATGTCAAGTGGTTAAGACCAGGTACTTGCACTATTTACATTTAAAAATGCAGTTTATGATGTATTTATGAATGCTGAGCTGCATTCCTTTGTATATTTCATATCTGCCTGTAGTTCAGCTTTAAAGTCATCTGTATCTATCTATACAGCCTGTGCTGAGGTGTGAGTAGAACATGTTTCACACTAGTAGCATAGTTGCCAACAGTCCTGAAATTCCCGGGACATTCCCGGGATTTAGACCCTTGTCCCGGTCTTACCGTGTCCTGGTAAATTGTGTTCTAAATTACCAGACTAGATCTTATTTATGAAAGCGTTCACAGGAAAATACTTCATTTGATGTCCATAAAAAATAACCAATCACAACCTCATTTTTATTCTCCCCGTACAAACCAAGATTCCTCCATTACTAGACTTGAAAAAAAGATTGGAACAAACCATATTTTTTTTTTTGTTTTAGTAGTTAAGATCAGTGACAATAATCAAAACTGAGAGATGCCAATTGTAAGACGGCACAGCACCGATAATTGGTCAGACCTTCATTTCCAAGGTGGGAAGAGGATTGGTGAAGAAATTAATGGGATCTTGTTAGAAAAAGGAAGAAAAGAGATTATCTTCAGGAAATAGAATTTAACACATCCCGTCTTATTATGGATATTGATGGAATATACAGTTGATATAATGATTTATTTTCTTTTTTTTTATTATTTGCTCTGTATGTTGCAACCAGAAACACATCAATATCTGATACTAAACCTTTTCACATACAGCACAAAGAATGCTCTTTGATTTTAGCTTTAAAAATGTAGCAGAGTACATTTTCTTTTTCAGAAAAAAACTACAGCCACATTCAGAAGCTTGGGTATACTTATACTCTATATTGTCAAAAGTACTGGGACACCTGCCTTTACAAGCACATTAACCTTAATGGCAACCCGGTCTTAGTCTGTAGGGTTCAGTATTGAGTTGGCCCACCCTTTGCAGCTATAACAGCTTCAACTCTTCTGGGAAGGCTGTACACAAGGTTTAGGAGTTTGTCTATGGAAAGGTTTGACCATTCTTCCAGAAGCGCATTTGTGAGGTCAGGCACTGATGTTGGACAAGAAGGCCTGGCTCACAGTCCCTGCTCTAATTTAACCCAAAGATGTTCTATCGGGTTGAGGTAAGGTCTCTGTGCAGGCCAGTCAAGTTCCTCCACCCCAAACTCGCTCATTCATGCCTTTATAGACCTTGCTTTGTGCACTGGTGCGCAGTCATGTTGGAACAGGAAAGGGGCCTTCCCCAAACTGTTCCCACAAAGTTGGGAGCATGGAATTGTCCACAATGTCTTGGTATGCTGATGCCTTAAGAGTTCCCTTCACTGGAACTAAGGGGCCAAGACCAACCCCTGAAAAACAACCCCACACCATAATCCCCCCTCCACCAAATGATTTGGACCAGTGCACAAAGCAAGGTCCATAAAGACATGGATGAGCAAGTTTTGGGTGGAGGAACTTGGCTGGCCTGCACCTGACCTCAACCCGATAGAACACCTTTGGGTTGAATTAGAGCGGAGATTGCGAGCCAGGCCTTCTCATCCAACATCAGTGCCTAACTTCACAAATGCACTTCTGGAATAAGGTCCCAATACTTTTGATAATATAGTGTATATAAAGTGCAGCAGTACTCAGAAAAGAAAAAAATAACTAACTAGTGCCAAATAATATAAAGTTCATCCAAGGTGCATATGTGAATTAACTAGATATACAGTACAACCCTTTTAATTTACGTATTGCTTTGATTTGCACTGTTTGAAAAGCCTTATAATAAACTTTTGATGTTTAACCACTTGCTTACTGGGCACTTAAACACCCTTCCTGCCCAGACCAATTTTCAGCTTTCGGTGCTCTCACACTTTGAATGACAATTACTCACTCAGTCATGCAATACTGAACCCAAATTAATTGTTTGTCCTTTTTTTCCCACAAATAGAGCTTTCTTTTGGTGGTATTTGATCACCTCTGGGTTTTTTATTTTTTGCCCTATAAATGAAAAAAGACCGAAAATTTTGAAAAAAAAACGCATTTTTTTTTGTTTCTGTGATACAATTTAGCAAATTATTAATTTTTCTTCATAAATTTTGGCCACAATTTATACTGCCACATATCTTTGGTAAAAATAACCCAAATTAGTGGATATCATTTGGTCTTTGTGAAAGTTACAGACTCTACAAGCTGTGGTGCAAATTATACAAAATTGATCACATCTGATGTACTGGTGACCTATCTCATTTCTTGTGACCCGAACAAGCCAGGAAAGTACAAAGACCCCCCAAATGACCCCTTTTTTGAAAGTAGACATTCCAAGGTATTTAGTAAGAGGCATGGTGAGATTTTTGATGTTGTAATTTTTTCCCACAATTCTTTGCAAAATGAAATTATTTTTTATTTTTTTTCCACAAAATTGTCATTGTAATAGGTTATTTCTCTCACATGGAATGTGTATACCACAAATGACACCCCAAAATAAATTCTGCTACTCCTCCTGAGTATTACGATACCACATATGTGGGACTTTTACACAGCCTGGTCACTTAGACCCAACATGCAGGGAGCTCCATCACATGTTCTAGGAGCATAAATTACACATCTAACTTGTTGACTACCTATTACAATTTTGAAGGCCCTGGAGCACCAGGACAATGACACGTGACACTGACGTGGCACTGATGACAGATGGCACTGATACGTGGCACTGATGTGGCACTGATGACAGATGGCACTAGTATGGGGCACTGATGTCACTAATGACAGATGGCACTAATACGGGGCACTGATGACACGTGACACTGACAGATGGCACTAATATGTGGTACTGGTGACAGATGGCACTTATACGTGGCACTGATATCATGTGGCACTAATACGTGGCACTGATGAGAGATGGCACTAATATGTGGCACTGATGACACGTGACACTGATACGTGGCATTGATGACACGTGACACTGATAACAGATGGCACGTGACACTGACAGGTGGCACTGATGACAGATGGCACTGATATGTGGCACTAATGACAGATGGCACTAATAAGTGGCACTGATGACACGTGACACTGATGACACGTGACACTGACGTGGCACTGATGACACGTGGCACTAATGACAGATGGCACTTATACATGGCACTGGGGACAGATGGCACTGGCAGATGGCACTGGGGACAGGTGGCACTGGGGACAGATGGGGACAGATGGCAGCGGGCACAGATGGCAGCGGACAAAGATGGGGACAGATGGCAGCGGACACAGATGGCAGCGGGGACAGATCGCATATTTCGTTTTTTTTTACCTACGGTTGCTCAGCCGTTCATCTCTCTCTCCTCACACGCTGTCTGTGTGAGGAGGGAGAGCGGCGCTGAGAGATGATCTCATATGTTTACATATGAGATCATCTCTCATTGGACATGCCGATCTCGCTGTAAATGGCCGCTGTGATTGGCCATTTACAGCGACCTGTGACCGGCTGTGTCTGACGGACACGGCCAGCACAGAACTTCCCCGATGATTGACATCCTTCACAACACACTTTTGGCAACGTTCATAATGCTTCTGGAAACTGTCAGCAAAGACCTCTTTAGGAATCGATCGCAGGACCCGCTGTCACACATTCGTGGATTGCCGCCACGTCTGCAAAACATGTGGCTTCCATGATTTCTTGACCTTGGACTTTTGCTGGAGACTCTTTTTGGGTTGCAGGGAAGAGGGGGAACGCATATTCCATTGATTGCCACTTGGATTCCCAATCGAACTGGTAGCACCAGGTCACATACCTGTTACGATGGTTTGCAGAATGGATCCTGGTCACATATGGTAAGGAAATCTCCAGAGGTTTCCAACCGTTTTGCCTTCTGTTTGTCTGTTAGCTTGTGTGGCACAAACCGGGAGCAGATCTTATGCTTACCCAAATCTTCATGGATGATGGTGACCTTGCTAATGCCTAATTCCTCTGCCATCAATTGTATGCCGCCGATCTTGTACTAGCATTTGTCGCACTCGTCTGATCATGTCTGGGGTTCTGCTTGTCGACGGCCGACCCGAACGTGATTCATCCTCATTTGTTTCCTTTCCGTTGCCAAAGCATTTGAACCAGTCGTAAGGCTTCTGTAGACTTGCACCAATATTTAATGCGTCTCCTTCACTGTTTTCCCAAATTTTTTGAAAAACTTGATGTTCTCTTGTTGCTCTATTGCACGGTGACCCTTCCTCCCACACTGACTATGTTCGGCTGCCCGCAGCAAGTTTACGCTGATGGTCATGTGTACTCCACGCTAGGTGGGGCCCTTCTCAACGTGTCTCTGGATAGCCATGTGTATGCTCGCACACCTGGCCCATGTTACCGTTGAGATATCGGATCATTCACTGAACTTTTTAGACAAACCTCATAATAACTAATGTCCACAAAAAGTGAATTAAAGTCCAGAAAACACTGGATGCAGAAGCAGTGGATGGTCGTCTATGAGAAGAAGGAGTTTTTAGCTGATATTGAAGTGCTGCTTGCTGCTAATGGAAGCTAGACATGTGCACTGACAAAAAATTTGTTAATTTCCGTTTTAGTCTCATTAGTTTTTTAGCTTTTTTCGGAAATTCGGAAAATCGAAAATTCGGGAATTTGGAAATTCGGAAATTCGGAAATTCAGAATTTTCGGAAATTTCGTGAATTTTCACATTTCTATTTTTCGGATTTCCGAATTTCGAATTTTCGAATTTCCGAATTTCGAATCTTCGAATTTCCGAATTTCAAATCTTCGAATTTCCGAATTTCTAATTTCTGAATTTCCGAATTTTGGATTTTCGGTTTTTCGGAATTCCGAATTTTCGGATTTTCGGAATTCGGGAATTCAAAGATTTGAAAATCCCAAAATGTGAAAATCTGAAAAAAGAAAGAAAATCAGTTTGATTAATAACTAACTATTAAATTAACGAGTACGAATTTATCCGAAGTTACGAATTATTTGAAATAATGAATGCCACATCTAAACAAATGGAAAAAGGTTTTATTATTATTATTGTTATTTATTATTATTAGATTGTTACGTTCCATTTGGTTAGATGCGGCATTCGTTATTTCAGATAATTCGTAACTTCGGATAAATTCCTACTCGCTACGTTCACTAACAGACAAATTTGAAAGGGAATTCCAATACCTATAATTTAATAGTTAGTTATTATTTAGAATTAAACAAATTTTCTTTCTTTTTTCGAATTCGAAAATTCGGAAATCCGGAAATCCCAAAATTCGGAAATCCGATAAATACGAAGATTTGGAAATCCGAAGATTCGGAAATCCGGAAATTCTAAATTCGGAAATTAGAAAATTCGGAAATCCGAAAATTCGGAAATTCGTAGTTTCGGAAATTCGAAAATTCGTAAATTCGTAATTTTGGAAATTCGGAAATTCGTAATTTCGCAAATTTTGAAATTCGGAAATTTCGGAAATTCGGAAATTTCGGAAATTCGGAAATTCAGAATTAACGTCAAAATTCGTTAAAAAATTAATTAGGAACTAAACAAATTGCACATGTCTAATGGAAGCACAGAATTTGGTGAGTGAAATTTTCTTTTTTGATTCAATATATCATTACAGTTAAAAAGACTTTTGTGCTCTATATATGATTCATATACATGTATTGTTTTTTTTCCAATATATATATATATATATATATATATATATATATATGTAAAGTTCAGGGAACCAGCTAGATCGCAGCAGGACACAGGCTTTTCAGTCAAAAGGAGGTTTATTAAACTTAAATAGCTTCACAGCAGTAAAAACAAAAGAAAGAGATTTCTGGGTCCAGAACTGCTATTGCAGTTAAACAGTTCTTGATTTCTGTTGCAGGTAGCTTCCCATGCCAGGAAGCTTCCAGGCAGGACACTGCCATTCACTTGAATAGCTGTACACAAAAAAACCCCATCCACAATCTCCTCTACACTCCTCCACCAGTGGCGGCTGGTGCTCAAAATTTTTGGGGGGGCGCAAACAAACAGCCTCACTGTGCCATCAAACGCTGCCACTGTGCCCATTAAACGCTGCCACTGTGCCCATCAAATGCTGCCACTGTGCCCCAAGTGCTGCCACTGTGCCCATCAAACGCTGCCACTGTGCCCATCAAACGCTGCCACTGTGCCCCAAGTTCTGCCACTGTGCCCCAAGTTCTGCCACTGTGCCCCAAGTTCTGCCACTGTGCCCCTTAAGTGCTGCCACTGTGCCCCAAGTTCTGCCATTGTGCCCCAAGTTCTGCCATTGTGCCCCTTAAGTGCTGCCATTGTGCCCCTTAAGTGCTGCCATTGTGCCCCTTAAGTGCTGCCACTGTGCCCCTTAAGTGCTGCCATTGTGCCCCAAGTTCTGCCATTGTGCCCCTTAAGTGCTGCCATTGTGCCCCAAGTTCTGCCACAAGTTCTGCCATTGTGCCCCAAGTTCTGCCATTGTGCCCCTTAAGTGCTGCCATTGTGCCCCTTAAGTGCTGCCATTGTGCCCCTTAAGTGCTGCCATTGTGCCCCAAGTTCTGCCACTGTGCCCCTTAAGTTCTGCCACTGTGCCCCTTAAGTGCTGCCACTGTGCCCCTTAAGTGCTGCCATTGTGCCCCTTAAGTGCTGCCATTGTGCCCCTTAAGTGCTGCCATTGTGCCCCAAGTTCTGCCACTGTGCCCCTTAAGTTCTGCCACTGTGCCCCTTAAGTGCTGCCATTGTGCCCCTTAAGTGCTGCCATTGTGCCCCTTAAGTGCTTCCCCTGTGCCCCAAGTTCTGCCCCTGTGCCCCTTAAGTGCTGCCACTGTGCTCCCTGCCTGCCCTCTGCACTTACCTTGTCCCGGTGTGCAGCTGGTGACGGCGTCAGGCGACGAGCGGTGTCTCCGTCGGATGTCTCCGTCGGATGTCTTCTCCCGCGCTCCTCCTGTCTTCTTCTGCTGTGATTGGACGCTAGGTGATTGGACGCCTAGCGTCAAATCACAGCGCCTGTGACTTCAGCCAATCAGGTGACAGGTAACAGACCTGGCAACCTGATTGGCTGAGAGGCGGGTCTGTGTTAGGGAAGCGATGTATTCGCTTCCCTAACACAGTACTGTGTAATCAGCGAACGCACAGCCGTGCGCCCGCTGTTTACACTTAGGGAAGCCTATTAGAGCACACCGCTCTAATAGGGTCCCCTATTAGAGCTTACAGCTCTAATAGGGGCGCTTCCAGCAACACCCCCCCCACTGTAATTCAGATGCCCGGCGCCCGATCAGGGGCCGGACACCTGAATAGGGGGCGGCAGCGGTGACAATAGATAGATTCATGCAATGCATGAATCTATCTATTGGTGATAGAGCGGTGCAGGAGAGGGGGGGCGGCGCTCCTGCGCCCTCTATGCACGCACCGCCACTGTCCTCCACACCCATCTACAACTTCCTGTCTTGTTTTAAACCCACTTCCTCTGACAGGTGAGTTAACCCTTTTTGTTCCCTTAAAGGGACCACAGTCCAAACAGAGGGGAAACATAGCGTCCTTCCAGGACACGGCCACGGCGTCCTGTACAATATATATATGAGTGTACAGCTTGTATAACAGTGTAAATTTGCTAGTACACCCCTAAGTGAAAATGTCCAAATTGGGCCCAAAGTGTCAATATTTTGTGTGACCACCATTATTTTCCAGCACTGCCTCAACCCTCTTGGGCATGGAGGTCACCAGAGCTTCACAGGTTGCCACTGGAGTCCTCTTCCACTCCTCCATGACGACATCACGGAGCTGGGGGATGTTAGAGACCAGCGGATTTTTCAAACACACAAAAAAAAAATGAAAACATTTTAATGAATAGAAAAAAATATATATATAACCGATTTTTTTTTTTGTAAAATATAAAAGATGATGTTACACCGAGTAAATAGATAACTAACATGTCATGCTTTAAAATTGCACACACTTGTGGAATGGCAACAACTATGGTACTTAAAAACCTCTATAGGCGACATTTTAAAATGTTTTACAGATTACCTGTTTAGAGATACAGAGGAGGTCTAGGGCTAGAATTATTGCTCCCACTCTAACGTTTGGGGCAATACCTCACATGTGTGGTGCGAACACTGTTTACATATGCGTGTGCGACTTACAGATGCGTTCGCCACTGTGCACGAGCACGGAGGGATGGGGATGCTTTAATTTTTGTTTCTTATTTATTAAATTTTTTATTTTTTTGATCACTTGTATTCCTATTACAAGGAATGTAAATCCCTTATAATAGAAATAAGGATAACAGGTCCTCTTTATGGAGGGATCTGGGGTCAAAAAGACCCCAAATCTCTTCTTTACCTTTTAAAGCAAAAGATCCCAAAAACATTATTTTTTGATCTTTTGATTTTGTTTACTTCCGCCCTAGACCAGAAGTGATGCCATGGCGTTGCTCCAGTCTTCTATGGCCTTAGAGGCAATCAGAGACAATTTAGTCTCTGATTTCCTCTGTGACCAGCCGGCCACACTGTGGATTCATTTCTCAGGCATACCGGTGAAAACGGCAGTGTCGGCCAGGGTCATTTTTTTGGGGGGGAGGCAAACAGTAACAACCTCCCCCCGTTGGTTCGCCCATCTGTCCATCAGCAGGCCAGACTGGTGAACTTACCCCATCTATGCGGCGCTTCTCCCGGGCTCTTGGCAGTTTCGGCTCTCCCATTCTCCTGCTCTCCAAGTACGACGGCTCTGGCTTCCGTTTCCTCCCTCCTTCTCAGCGCCCAATCGGGAGTCTTCTTTTTTCGACCAATCAGAAAATGGATCTCACACCCACTTCTGATTGGCCGGATTGAGGATCGGTGTATATATTCATTTGCTGTTGTAACATCTGGGTGAGCTTATGGGGGCAGCACAGTGGTGTAGTGGTTAGCACTTTCACCTAGCAGCAATAGGGTCACTGGTTCAAATCCCGACCACGACACCATCTGCCTGGAGTTTGCATGTTCTCCCTGTGCCTGCGTGGGTTTCCTCCCACACTCCAAATACATGCTGGTAGGTTAATTAGATCCTGTCAAAAAAAATTGGCCAAATATGTGTATGTGTTTTAAGCGCGTTGGGACCCCATGGGTTAAAGGACCGTGCTATACCACAGATGGACACCCGCAGCAAAAAGCACCCTGAGGCGATACAGTTCGCAAAGGTAGCGCTATACAAGTCATTCATTTATTCCCAAGATCACATATTTTGAAGCCTATTAGAGCCTATGGCTCTAATTAGGTGCTTCAAAAAAACAACCCCCCTGCCGCCTCTGTAATTCAGGCGATCGGCGTCCTGAAAGGGGCCAGACGCTTGAATAGGGGGTGGCAGTGGTGGCCGTGGATAGATTCATGCTATGTATGAATCCATCCATTAGTCATATAGGGGGTGGCATGGAGAGAGGGGGTGGCCACTGCTGGAAAACGGTAAGCCCGAGAAACACCGGCAAGTGGCGGGAGAGGGGGGACATCCCTTCCCCTTGTTTAGAAAGTGATCCAGTGGCTAATGAGCCTCTTGAATAGCTTTCATAAGACAGCCAGCCACCGGCTGAAAAAAAAAGATGGCTGATGGCTTCAGCTAGACATGTGCACAATAGAAAAATTTGTTTATTTTCGTTTCGTTTCTGTTGATTCGTAACGATTCGTAATTTCGTAAGTCGTCAGTGTTCGTATTCGTAAGAGTTATTTTTTCGTTGATTCGTTTTTCCGTTAATTTTCGTTTATTCGAAATTCGGACGCATTCATATTTTCGTAGATTTAGTTACATTCGTACTTTCGTTAGATTGATTTATTCGTACTTTCGTAACATTGTTTTCGTAGATTCGTAATCAGAGCATAATTCATAATTTTATGTAATGTGTATGCTATTATTACATTTTAAGAGACACGGAAAATTACGAATCGAAAAAAAAAGTTACGAATGTACGAATTTTTTCGTTCAATCCATTCGAAGCACGTTAAGCAGCGCCATTGTAAAGCCTCATACACACGATCGGACCGTGGACCAACTTTCCTGTGGATTTTTGTCCAAAGGGCGTTGGCCCCAAGTTGGTATTGCATACACACGGCAGGACTTTTTCAGCCAACTTTCACCAAATCACTTGGTTTTTCTGCTCTTTACCGCCACCTTTGGTCAACTTCTGTATTGTTGTCTGATCTTTTGCATTGGTTCTGCATTGGTTTGTACAAAAGTCCGTTGGTTTTGTGTACACACGGTCAGACTTTGGTCCATCGGACTTTTGTTGGCAGAAAGTTGGTCCGTTCGCACAGCCAACAAAAGTCCGATGAAACCTGGAAAAAGTTGGTCCAATGGAGCGTACACACGGTCGGATGTTGGTCCAAAACAGCTAATTTGCATGTTGGTTGTCAAAAAGTCTGATCGTGTGTACGGGCCTTTAAGAGACACGGAAAATTACGAATCGCAAAAAAAAAAAAAAAAGTTACGAATGTACAATTTTTTTTGTTCAATCCATTCAAAGCACGTTAAGCAGCGCCATTGTAAGAGACACGGAAAATTACGAATCGCAAAAAAAAAAAGTTACGAATGTACAAATTTTTTTGTTCAATCCATTCAAAGCACGTTAAGCAGCGCCATTGTAAGAGACACGGAAAATTACGAATCGCAAAAAAAAAAGTTACGAATGTACGAATTTTTTCGTTCAATCCATTTGAAGCACGTTAAGCAGCGCCATTGTAAGAGACACGGAAAATTACGAATCGAAAAAAAAAAAAAAAAAAAAAAAGTTACGAATGTACAAATTTTTTCGTTCAATCCATTCGAAGCACGTTAAGCAGCGCCATTGTGAGGGACATGGAAAATTACCAATTCGACAAAAAAAAAAGTTACGAATGTACAAATTTTTTCGTTTATTTTGATTTTCGTTGTTCCTGTTTTCGTTTTTCGGATTTTCTTCTCTCGTAGTTTCGTTGTTTCTAATTTGGTTATTTCTGATTTTCGTTGTTTTTCATATTCGTTCGATTCGAACATTCGTTATTCGTTAAATTTTTTAGCGAATCATTCGTTCATTCGTACGATAACGAATGAACGAATATAACGAATTTTAATGGAAAACGAAAAAAAAACTAAACGAATTGCACATGTCTAGCCTCAGCCATAACCCTGGTAAACCACTTGCAAACTGCAACGTATATATACATATTGCGGTCGGCAAGTGGATAAGGGATATCGTGTATTTGTTGAGTTTACTTTTGCTTTAAGGTATGTACAAAGAGATCACTGAGCATAGACGCCAACCATTGCATTGAACAATCACACATCAGTAGCAGTATTTTGATTACACGTATCCAGCATTCGATTCTTTTTGGATTGTGTCTAGCAGCAGCTAATCGTTAATTTTCAACCATGGGGAAAAAGTCTCAAGTTTTCAGAGCATTCAGTTCCGGCAGTTTCTCGTCATTTTTAAACTTCACCAAAATACAGACTGCCGAAGCGTACAGAATCAGACTGGAAATCAATATTCCTGTGGTACTCCTTTCAATATGTCCTGAGGACCTCTGCGAGGGAGTCTCCTTACAGTATATCTCAGTTGCACAGTCATTAATTGGGACTAATTCTTTTTCAATAAAACTGACTTTATTCGTCAGATATTGAGAAGGTCAGCACTATTAAAGTTCTGCACGCACCAGATGTTTTATGCTGATTCGCCGTGTTTGTTAATTGTTTGTGTTAACTCTAAAAATTCCACCGAGACCTTAAAAGCACTGAGGAGCAAAGGAGTCTGGGTACTCTGATAGTAAAAAAATTGGTTCAGTAATTAGAATATGCTTAACCCTGACTTTTTCAGCTTCTGTGATCAATAGAGAGATTCTGTGTGGTGGCAGCTTTTTGGCAGTAAGAACCAGTGGTATGGGCAGGGGCGGACTGACAACTCATGGGGCCCCCGGGCAATAGGAGATATTGGGGCCCCCCGGCAATCAGAGATTATGGGGCCACACAGTATACAGTCACACACAGTATGCAATCACACAGTATACACAGACATGTTTCTATTGGCTGAGAAGTAGACATGTGCAATTCGTTTTTTTTTTTTTTTTCGTTTTTAGTTTTTTTTTCGTTATTTTCGTTCGTTCGTTTTCGTACGAATGAACGAATCGTTCGAATCGTACGAATCCGAATAACGAATCGTTCGAATCGTACGAATCCGAATAACAAATCGTTCGAATCGTACGAATCCGATTAACGAATCATTCGAATCGAACGAATCCGAAAAACAACGAGAATTCGAAAAAAACTAATTAGAAACAACGAATGTACTAATGAAGAAAATCCAAAAAACGAAAACGAACGAAAAAATTCGTACATTCGTAACTTTTTTTTTTTTGTTGAATTGGTAATTTTCCGTGTCCCTTACAATGGTGCTGCTAAACGTGCTTCGAATGGATTGAACAAAAAAATTCGTACATTCGTAACTTTTTTTTTTTGTTGAATTGGTAATTTTCTGTGTCTCTTACAATGGTGCTGCTAAACGTGCTTCGAATGGATTGAACAAAAAAATTCGTACATTCGTAACTTTTTTTTCGATTCGTAACTTTTTTTTTCGATTCGTTACTTTTTTTTTTTTTTTCTTCGATTTGTAATTTTCCGTGTCTCTATTGAACAAAAAAAATTCGTACATTCGTAACTTTTTTTTCGATTCGTAACTTTTTTTTTTTCGATTCGTAACTTTTTTTTTCGATTTGTAAATTATTAAAATGTAATAATAGCATACACATTACATACAATTATGAATTATGCTCCGATTACGAATCTAAGAATGTTACAAATGTTACGAATGTACGAATAAATACGAATGCGTCCGAAAATTAAACTAACGAAAAAACGAATCAACGAAAAAATAACTCTTACGAATGTACGAATCGTTACGAATCTGAACACCGACGACTTACGAATGTTCGAATCGTTACGAATCAACGGAAACGAAAAAAACGAAACAAAAGAAAACGATCTTTTTTTCTGAAACGAAAAAAAACGAAACGAAAAAAAACTAATTTTTTTGTTGTGCACATATCTAAGCCACACAGTATATAGTCACACACAGTATACAATCACACAGTATACACAGACATGTTTCTGTTGGCTGAGAAGGTACTGGAGAGGTGGGGCAGCTATAATCTCAGGATTTTTAGACCAAAAGGATGTCGGTAAGGGACATTTCAGAGACAGATGTGAAAAAAAAACACAGATTTTTACATACTGTCCCTGGTTTTACTGAGGCTGGCAACCCTGATGGGGCCCCCGGGCAATGCCCGAGTGGCCAAACGGTCAGTTCGCCCCTGGGTATGGGAGATTCAGACACAGGGCTGTGACAAGGGGTGGGTAGGAGGGACAGCTGTCCTGGGCACTGTGATATCATGTGAGGTGGGAGGGCACCGTGAGAAGATTGGAAGGGGAGGGGATTTGTGTTGGAAGGGGGAATTTTGGGGGTGGCAGGGGTTAAGAATTGTTCCTAGGAGGGGAAAGTTGGGTGGGGGGGCACTAGGAGTGGTGATTTAGGGGGATCTATGTTAAGAGGGGGAATGGGGGAAGATGATTTGTGGATTAATATTTTATTAATATTTTTTTTCTTTATACATATATATTTTGCTCTGATATCTTCAATCCCGTCACATGGTGCATATTAGATAGAAATAGATGTAATTGGAAACTGCAGTGGTGCCCGTCGTCCCCCAGAAAAAACTTTAACTTTACGAACCACTTCAGTTCCGGAAGGTTCACCCCCTTCCCGACCAGGCCATTTTTTTTCGATACTGCGTTACTTTAACTGACAATTGCGCGGTCGTGCGGCGCTGTACCCAGGGGCGGACTGACAACTCATGGGGCCCCCGGGCAATAGGAGATTATGGGGCCCCCAGGCAATCAGAAATTATGGGGCCACACAGTATACACACACACAGTATACAATCACACAGTATACCCATACATGTACACACAGTATACACAGACATGTTTCTATTGGCTGAGAAGGTACTGGAGAGGTGGGGCAGCTATAATCTCTGGATTTTTAGCCCAAAAGGATGTTGGTAAGGGATATTTCAGAAACAGATGTAAAAAAAAACACAGATTTTTACATACTGTCCCTGGTTTTACTGAGGCTGGCAACCCTGATGGGGCCCCCTAGTGGCCCGGGCCCTCGGGAAGTGCCCGGCCGAATGGTCAGTCTGCCCCTGGCTGTACCCAAACAAAATTTATGTCATTTTTTTCCCCACAAATAGAGCTTTTTTTTGGTGGTATTTGATCACCTCTGTTTTTATTTTTTGCGCTAAGAAAACAAATAAAAAACTAATTAAAAAATATACATATTTTTCTTACTTCAGCTATAAAACACATCCAATGAAAAAAAATAAAAAAATCAAATTTCTTCATCAGTTTAGACCAATATGTATTCTGCTACATGTTATTGGTAAAAAAAAATCCCGATAAGAGTATTCTGATTGGTTTGCCCAAAAGTTATAGGGTCTACAAACTAACTATTTTTTTATTAAAATTATTTTTTTTACTAGTAATGGCAGCAATCAGCGACTTATAGTGGGACTGCAACATTGTGGTGGACAAATCTGACACTAAGTGACACTTTTTGGGGACTAGTGACTCTCGACTAATATATTGATCAATACTAAAAAAATACACTGTCACTGTACTAATGACACTGACAGGGAAGGGGTTAACATCAGGTGCGATCAAAGGGTTAAATGTGTTCCCTGAGAGTCAGGAGCGGTTGGTGGGGTGGCGGCAAACAATGCACCCGCACCCCCCCGGTCGGAAACGAGTCCTGCACTTACCCCATCTATGACACGGGCAGCACTTCCTCCAGGCGATGGGCGGCGGGTTGCAATGCATCTCGGCTTCCTCCTCTGCATCACAGCGGCCGTGCGTCTCCTCCCTCCTTCTCCCTCTAGGCTCACGTCTCCTTTTGTCCAATCGGGAAACGTATCTCAATAAACTTTCTGATTGGCCGGGAGGAGAATTAGTGTGACAATAGTAAATATTCGTTCGCGCTACTGTCACGCAACTGGGTGGGCTCTGCCCCCTGAGCCCACCCTTTTTTGATGCCTATTAGAGCCTAATCACGTGCTTAAAAAAAAAATCATTGGAATCCATGCATCCTGCATGTAGATTAGGAGGCCAGACGCATGGATAGAGGGGGCGGCGCCTGTGTGCCCCTAATGGAGTGGCTTGCCACTGCTGGGAGTGCTTTCTTACTGTGTGGGGGATGGTTTAACTGAAGAAAGACAGAGATCCGTGTTCCTGCTTTGCAGAAACACAAGATCTCTGTCTTCCTTACTAGCAGAACGGTGATCTGCCTTGTTTACATATTTTCTATTGGAACGATCGCCAGGTTCCCGGTGGACATTAGGAGCGGGGCTCCGGCAGTATGCGCGGGCTTGCCCCAGAGCCAAAGAAAAAAATCATGCACAGGTATGTGTTTTTGCGCTTTGGGGCCGCCCTGCCACAGTTTATGTATGTGGGGCGGTCCTTAAGCAAATAATGCAAGAGTTAAAATATTATGTCCCGCCCATATTTTTTTAAAATGTACTCAATATGTTAGAACTAACTCAAAAATTCCCTGAACTATATACAGTAATGACAATCTTGAAAACCAACCCTTAGGTAAGGCATACAGTATATTTCCAATACAGAAATGCTTTCCCGAATGGCCGACGCATTTTAAGAATTGCCAGGAAGAGCTATGGAAAATAAAAATGAAATAAACAATACAAACACATTTGTAATCCATAAGAATAGACAAGGATCCATCTTTGGATCACTTACAGCATGTCATAGTTAGCAACAACATAGTGAGCAGAAATGACCTGAGATCAAAGAGTTAAAATCATGGTGCTTCATGTGTATAGATCCGGCCATAAGGGGCTTTGTAAAAAAAACATATAGAGAAAAAGTTAAAATAAAAAACAAAACCCAAACAGAAGTTCAGTTTTGGGCACCAGTTCTCAAAAAGGATATCGGGGGAACTGGAGAAAGTGCACAGAAGGGCAACCAAACTGATAAGAGTCATGGAGGAGCTCAGCTATGAGGAAAGATTAGAGGAACTGAATTTAAGCTGATTAAGGGGGGATATGATCAACATGTACAAATACATAAGTGGTCCATATAGTGAACTTGGTGTTGAGTTATTCACTTTAAGGTCATCACAAGGGGCCACTCTTTACATCTAGAGGAAAAAAGATTTCATCTCCAAATACGGAAAGGTTTCTTCACAGTATGAGCTGTAAAAATGTGGACTAGACTCTCTCCAGAGTTCTGCCAAGCTCAGTAGATTGCTTTAAAAAATGGCTGGATTCTTTCTTATGCCCCATACACACGGTCGGAAAATCCGACCACCAAATCCATCAGATTTTGTCTGACGGATTTAGTCCAACAATGGTGTTGCATACACACGGTCGGACAAAGTTGTCGGAAAATCCGATCATTCTGAACATGGTGACGTTTGTTGCCTACGACGGGATTACGTAGAGGCTAGTAGCCAATAGCCTTGGTCTTGTAATGTGATCTGAGCATGCGTGGCACTTTGTCCGTCGGAATTCGCTACACACGATCGGAATTGGTGTGATCGGACTTTGTTGTCGGAAAATCTATCCAGCAGGAGATAGAACTTTGTCCGTCGGACAATCCGATGGAAACTGTCCGATGGTGCCTACACACGGTCGGAATTTCCGACAACATTGTCCGATAGGACAGAATCCATCGGAAAATCCGACCGTGTGTATGGGGCTTTAAATGTACATAATATAACCGGGTACTGACATTTATAGGTAAAGTTGATCCGGGGAAAATCGGATTGCATCTCGGGGGATCAGGAAGAATTTTTTCCCCTGCTGTAGCAAATTGGATCATGCGCTGCTGTTTTTTTTTTTTGCCTTTCTCTGGATCAACTGTGGGTGAAGTATTGTGTATATGGGACTTGTGTCTTTTTTTTCAACCTTATTAACTGTGTAACTATGTAAGAACAAAACAAAAACAAAGGCAAAAACGAAAACAAAAAACAATAATAAAAAAAAAAAAAACAATAAAAAAAAAAAGAAAAGAATGAAAGAAGGCCAAAACAAACACCATCTTATGCCGCGTACACACGATCGGACATTCCGACAACAAAATTCATGTTTTTTTTCCAACGGATGTTGGCTCAAACTTGTCTTGCATATCCACGGACACACAAATGTTGTCGGAAATTCCAAGCTCAAGAACACGGTGACGTACAAGACGTACGACAAGCCGAGAAACATGAAGTTCAATAGCCAGTTCGGCTCTTCTGCTTGGTTCCGAGCATGCATGGAATTTTGTGCGTCGGAATTGTGTACACACGATCGGAAACTTCCGACAACAAGCTCCCATCGAACATTTGTTGTTGGAAATTCCGACCGTGTGTACGCAGCATTAGACTTGATGTCTCCTAGGCTCATCCGACTGACTGCGACCAACTAAAGTGAGTCACATTACCTGGTTCCATGCACTGATCACATGTTGCGTAGGCATACCTCCAAACATTTTGAGATGGGAATGAGGGACCCCTACTAGAAAATGTATGTAGGCATAGGACACGCCCCCTGCCACACCCCCTTAAAGGAGAATTAACCAAAAAAAAAAGGTTAATTACATCCACAAGGCCCTTTTGTTTACCACTACTATTCCTTTATATTGGCTTTTAAAATTTACAAATGCAGCAATTTAGAATTTGGATGAAAGGTTTAGCGCTGGGAAACACTTTTTGAAAGATAAAAAGTGCATTTTATATACAACTATATAGATCAGACCAAAATGAGGGACAATTGAGGGGGGAAGACATGTGCACAACAAAAAAATTTGTTTATTTTCGTTTCATTTTTTTTGTTTCCGAAAAAAATTTGTTTATTTTCGTTTCGTTTTTTTTAGTTTCCGTTGATTTGTAACGATTCGTAAATTCGTACGTCGTCGGTGTTCGTATTCGTAACGATTCGTATTTTCGTTAGAGTTATTTTTTGTTGATTCGTTTTTCCGTTAGTTTAATTTTCGTTTATTCGTTTATTCGAAATTCGGACGCATTCATATTTATTCGTACATTTGTAACATTTGTAACATTCGTAGATTCGTAATCGGAGCATAATTCATAAATGTATGTAATGTGTATGCTATTATTACATTTTAAGAGACACAGAAAGTTACGAATCGAAAAATAAGTTACGAATGTACAAATTTTTTCGTTCATTTTGATTTTCGTTGTTCCTGTTTTCGTTTTTCGGATTTTCTTCTTTCGTAGTTTCGTTGTTTCTAATTTGGTTATTTCGGATTTTCGTTGTTTTTCATATTCGTTCGATTCGAAGATTCGTTATTCGTTAAATTTTTTTTGCGAATCATTCGTTCATTCGTACGATAACGAATGAACGAATATAACGAATTTTAATGGAAAACAAAAAAAAAAAACGAAAGGAATTGCACATGTCTAGCTTCAGCCATAAGGCCCCTTTCACACTGGGGCGGTTTGCAGGCGCTATTGCGCTAAAAATAGCGCCTGCAAACCGACTCGAAACAGCTGTTGCTGTGTCTTCAGTGTGAAAGCCCGAGGGCTTTCACACTGAAGCGGTGCGCTTGCAGGACGCTGGAAAATTTCCTGCAAGCCGCATCTTTGGCTCCAAATTGGAAACAATGGGGCAGCGCTCCGAACCCGCCCGCAAAACGCCGCTGCAGCGGCGGTTTGTGGGCGGTATTGACCCTTTTTTGGCCGCTCGCGGGGGGTAAAACCACCCCGCTATCGGCCGAAATGCGCTGCTAAAACTAGCGCCGCTTTACCGCCAGCGCCCCCCACCGCTCCAGTGTGAAAGTAGCCTAACCCTGGTAAACCACTTGCAAACTGCAACGTATATATACATATTGCGGTTGGCAAGTGGATAAGGGATAACGTGTATTTGTTGAGTTTACTTTTGCTTTAAGTTATGTACAAAGAGATCACTGAGCATAGACGCCAACCATTGCATTGAACAATCACACATCAGTAGCAGTATTTTGATTACACGTATCCAGCATTCAATTCTTTTTGGATCGTGTCTAGCAGCAGCTAATCGTTAATTTTCAACCATGGGGAAAAAGTCTCAAGTTTTCAGAGCATTCAGTTCCGGCAGTTTCTCGTCATCTTTAAACTTCACCAAAATACAGACTGCCGAAGCGTACAGAATCGGACTGTAAATCAATATTCCTGTGTGTACTCCTTTCAATATGTCCTGAGGACCTCTGCGAGGGAGTCTCCTTACAGTATATCTCAGTTGCACAGTCATTAATTGGGACTAATTCTTTTTCAATAAAACTGACTTTATTCATCAGATATTGAGAAGGTCAGCACTATTAAAGTTCTGCACGCACCAGATGTTTTATGCTGATTCGCCGTGTTTGTTAATTGTTTGTGTTAACTCTAAAAATTCCACCGAGACCTTAAAAGCACTGAGGAGCAAAGGAGTCTGGGTACTGTGATAGTAAAAAATTGGTTCAGTAATTAGAATATGCTTAACCCTGACTTGTCAGCTTCTGCGATCAATAGAGAGATTCTATGTGGTGGCAGCTTTTTGGCAGTAAGAACCAGTGGTATGGGCAGGGGCGGACTGACAACTCATGGGGCCCCCGGGCAATAGGAGATATTGGGCCCCCCCGGCAATCAGAGATTATGGGGCCACACTAGACATGTGCAATTCGTTTTGTTTTTTTTCGTTTTTCGTTTTTTTTTTCGTTATTTTCGTTCGTTCGTTTTCGTACGAATGAACGAATCGTTCGAATCGTACGAATCCGAATAACAAATCGTTCGAATCGTACGAATCCGATTAACGAATCATTCGAATCGAACGACTCCGAAAAACAACGAGAATTCGAAAAAAAAAAACTAATTAGATACAACGAATGTACTAATGAAGAGAATCCGAAAAACGAAATCGAACGAAAAATTCGTACATTCGTAACTTTTTTTTTTTTTGTTGAATTGGTAATTTTCCGTGTCCCTTACAATGGTGCTGCTAAACGTGCTTCGAATGGATTGAACAAAAAATTTGTACATTCGTAACTTTTTTTTCGATTCGTAACTTTTTTTTTTTCGATTCGCACCTTTTTTTTTTTTTTTTCGATTTGTAATTTTCCGTGTCTCTATTGAACAAAAAAATGTGTACATTCGTAACTTTTTTTTCGATTCGTAACTTTTTTTTTTTCGATTCGTAACTTTTTTTTTCGATTCGTAAATTATTAAAATGTAATAATAGCATACACATTACATACAATTATGAATTATGCTCCGATTACGAATCTAAGAATGTTACAAATGTTACGAATGTACGAATAAATACGAATGCGTCCGAAAATTAAACTAACGAAAAAACGAATCAACGAAAAAATAACTCTTACGAATGTACGAATCGTTACGAATCTGAACACCGACGACTTACGAATGTTCGAATCGTTACGAATCAACGGAAACGAAAAAAACGAAACAAAAGAAAACGATCTTTTTTTCTGAAACGAAAAAAAACGAAACGAAAAAAAACTAATTTTTTTGTTGTGCACATATCTAAGCCACACAGTATATAGTCACACACAGTATACAATCACACAGTATACACAGACATGTTTCTGTTGGCTGAGAAGGTACTGGAGAGGTGGGGCAGCTATAATCTCAGGATTTTTAGACCAAAAGGATGTCGGTAAGGGACATTTCAGAGACAGATGTGAAAAAAAAACACAGATTTTTACATACTGTCCCTGGTTTTACTGAGGCTGGCAACCCTGATGGGGCCCCCGGGCAATGCCCGAGTGGCCAAACGGTCAGTTCGCCCCTGGGTATGGGAGATTCAGACACAGGGCTGTGACAAGGGGTGGGTAGGAGGGACAGCTGTCCTGGGCACTGTGATATCATGTGAGGTGGGAGGGCACCGTGAGAAGATTGGAAGGGGAGGGGATTTGTGTTGGAAGGGGGAATTTTGGGGGTGGCAGGGGTTAAGAATTGTTCCTAGGAGGGGAAAGTTGGGTGGGGGGGCACTAGGAGTGGTGATTTAGGGGGATCTATGTTAAGAGGGGGAATGGGGGAAGATGATTTGTGGATTAATATTTTATTAATATTTTTTTTCTTTATACATATATATTTTGCTCTGATATCTTCAATCCCGTCACATGGTGCATATTAGATAGAAATAGATGTAATTGGAAACTGCAGTGGTGCCCGTCGTCCCCCAGAAAAAACTTTAACTTTACGAACCACTTCAGTTCCGGAAGGTTCACCCCCTTCCCGACCAGGCCATTTTTTTTCGATACTGCGTTACTTTAACTGACAATTGCGCGGTCGTGCGGCGCTGTACCCAGGGGCGGACTGACAACTCATGGGGCCCCCGGGCAATAGGAGATTATGGGGCCCCCAGGCAATCAGAAATTATGGGGCCACACAGTATACACACACACAGTATACAATCACACAGTATACCCATACATGTACACACAGTATACACAGACATGTTTCTATTGGCTGAGAAGGTACTGGAGAGGTGGGGCAGCTATAATCTCTGGATTTTTAGACCAAAAGGATGTTGGTAAGGGATATTTCAGAAACAGATGTAAAAAAAAAAACACAGATTTTTACATACTATCCCTGGTTTTACTGAGGCTGGCAACCCTGATGGGGCCCCCTAGTGGCCCGGGCCCTCGGGAAGTGCCCGGCCGAATGGTCAGTCTGCCCCTGGCTGTACCCAAACAAAATTTATGTCATTTTTTTTTCACAAATAGAGCTTTTTTTTGGTGGTATTTGATCACCTCTGTTTTTATTTTTTGCGCTAAGAAAACAAATAAAAAACTAATTAAAAAATATACATATTTTTCTTACTTCAGCTATAAAACACATCCAATGAAAAAAAAATAAAAAAATCAAATTTCTTCATCAGTTTAGACCAATATGTATTCTGCTACATGTTATTGGTAAAAAAAAATCCCGATAAGAGTATTCTGATTGGTTTGCCCAAAAGTTATAGGGTCTACAAACTAACTATTTTTTTATTAAAATTATTTTTTTTACTAGTAATGGCAGCAATCAGCGACTTATAGTGGGACTGCAACATTGTGGTGGACAAATCTGACACTAAGTGACACTTTTTGGGGACTAGTGACTCTCGACTAATATATTGATCAATACTAAAAAAATACACTGTCACTGTACTAATGACACTGACAGGGAAGGGGTTAACATCAGGTGCGATCAAAGGGTTAAATGTGTTCCCTGAGAGTCAGGAGCGGTTGGTGGGGTGGCGGCAAACAATGCACCCGCACCCCCCCGGTCGGAAACGAGTCCTGCACTTACCCCATCTATGACACGGGCAGCACTTCCCTCCAGGCGATGGGCGGCGGGTTGCAATGCATCTCGGCTTCCTCCTCTGCATCACAGCGGCCGTGCGTCTCCTCCCTCCTTCTCCCTCTAGGCTCACGTCTCCTTTTGTCCAATCGGGAAACGTATCTCAATAAACTTTCTGATTGGCCGGGAGGAGAATTAGTGTGACAATAGTAAATATTCGTTCGCGCTACTGTCACGCAACTGGGTGGGCTCTGCCCCCTGAGCCCACCCTTTTTTGATGCCTATTAGAGCCTAATCACGTGCTTAAAAAAAAAATCATTGGAATCCATGCATCCTGCATGTAGATTAGGAGGCCAGACGCATGGATAGAGGGGGCGGCGCCTGTGTGCCCCTAATGGAGTGGCTTGCCACTGCTGGGAGTGCTTTCTTACTGTGTGGGGGATGGTTTAACTGAAGAAAGACAGAGATCCGTGTTCCTGCTTTGCAGAAACACAAGATCTCTGTCTTCCTTACTAGCAGAACGGTGATCTGCCTTGTTTACATATTTTCTATTGGAACGATCGCCAGGTTCCCGGTGGACATTAGGAGCGGGGCTCCGGCAGTATGCGCGGGCTTGCCCCAGAGCCAAAGAAAAAAATCATGCACAGGTATGTGTTTTTGCGCTTTGGGGCCGCCCTGCCACAGTTTATGTATGTGGGGCGGTCCTTAAGCAAATAATGCAAGAGTTAAAATATTATGTCCCGCCCATATTTTTTTAAAATGTACTCAATATGTTAGAACTAACTCAAAAATTCCCTGAACTATATACAGTAATGACAATCTTGAAAACCAACCCTTAGGTAAGGCATACAGTATATTTCCAATACAGAAATGCTTTCCCGAATGGCCGACGCATTTTAAGAATTGCCAGGAAGAGCTATGGAAAATAAAAATGAAATAAACAATACAAACACATTTGTAATCCATAAGAATAGACAAGGATCCATCTTTGGATCACTTACAGCATGTCATAGTTAGCAACAACATAGTGAGCAGAAATGACCTGAGATCAAAGAGTTAAAATCATGGTGCTTCATGTGTATAGATCCGGCCATAAGGGGCTTTGTAAAAAAAACATATAGAGAAAAAGTTAAAATAAAAAACAAAACCCAAACAGAAGTTCAGTTTTGGGCACCAGTTCTCAAAAAGGATATCGGGGGGAACTGGAGAAAGTGCACAGAAGGGCAACCAAACTGATAAGAGTCATGGAGGAGCTCAGCTATGAGGAAAGATTAGAGGAACTGAATTTAAGCTGATTAAGGGGGGATATGATCAACATGTACAAATACATAAGTGGTCCATATAGTGAACTTGGTGTTGAGTTATTCACTTTAAGGTCATCACAAGGGGCCACTCTTTACATCTAGAGGAAAAAAGATTTCATCTCCAAATACGGAAAGGTTTCTTCACAGTATGAGCTGTAAAAATGTGGACTAGACTCTCTCCAGAGTTCTGCCAAGCTCAGTAGATTGCTTTAAAAAATGGCTGGATTCTTTCTTATGCCCCATACACACGGTCGGAAAATCCGACCACCAAATCCATCAGATTTTGTCTGACGGATTTAGTCCAACAATGGTGTTGCATACACACGGTCGGACAAAGTTGTCGGAAAATCCGATCATTCTGAACATGGTGACGTTTGTTGCCTACGACGGGATTACGTAGAGGCTAGTAGCCAATAGCCTTGGTCTTGTAATGTGATCTGAGCATGCGTGGCACTTTGTCCGTCGGAATTCGCTACACACGATCGGAATTGGTGTGATCGGACTTTGTTGTCGGAAAATCTATCCAGCAGGAGATAGAACTTTGTCCGTCGGACAATCCGATGGAAACTGTCCGATGGTGCCTACACACGGTCGGAATTTCCGACAACATTGTCCGATAGGACAGAATCCATCGGAAAATCCGACCGTGTGTATGGGGCTTTAAATGTACATAATATAACCGGGTACTGACATTTATAGGTAAAGTTGATCCGGGGAAAATCGGATTGCATCTCGGGGGATCAGGAAGAATTTTTTTCCCCTGCTGTAGCAAATTGGATCATGCGCTGCTGTTTTTTTTTTTTGCCTTTCTCTGGATCAACTGTGGGTGAAGTATTGTGTATATGGGACTTGTGTCTTTTTTTTCAACCTTATTAACTGTGTAACTATGTAAGAACAAAACAAAAACAAAGGCAAAAACGAAAACAAAAAACAATAATAAAAAAAAAAAAAACAATAAAAAAAAAAAGAAAAGAATGAAAGAAGGCCAAAACAAACACCATCTTATGCCGCGTACACACGATCGGACATTCCGACAACAAAATTCATGTTTTTTTTCCAACGGATGTTGGCTCAAACTTGTCTTGCATATCCACGGACACACAAATGTTGTCGGAAATTCCAAGCTCAAGAACACGGTGACGTACAAGACGTACGACAAGCCGAGAAACATGAAGTTCAATAGCCAGTTCGGCTCTTCTGCTTGGTTCCGAGCATGCATGGAATTTTGTGCGTCGGAATTGTGTACACACGATCGGAAACTTCCGACAACAAGCTCCCATCGAACATTTGTTGTTGGAAATTCCGACCGTGTGTACGCAGCATTAGACTTGATGTCTCCTAGGCTCATCCGACTGACTGCGACCAACTAAAGTGAGTCACATTACCTGGTTCCATGCACTGATCACATGTTGCGTAGGCATACCTCCAAACATTTTGAGATGGGAATGAGGGACCCCTACTAGAAAATGTATGTAGGCATAGGACACGCCCCCTGCCACACCCCCTTAAAGGAGAATTAACCAAAAAAAAAGGTTAATTACATCCACAAGGCCCTTTTGTTTACCACTACTATTCCTTTATATTGGCTTTTAAAATTTACAAATGCAGCAATTTAGAATTTGGATGAAAGGTTTAGCGCTGGGAAACACTTTTTGAAAGATAAAAAGTGCATTTTATATACAACTATATAGATCAGACCAAAATGAGGGACAATTGAGGGGGGAAGACATGTGCACAACAAAAAAATTTGTTTATTTTCGTTTCATTTTTTTTGTTTCCGAAAAAAATTTGTTTATTTTCGTTTCGTTTTTTTTAGTTTCCGTTGATTTGTAACGATTCGTAAATTCGTACGTCGTCGGTGTTCGTATTCGTAACGATTCGTATTTTCGTTAGAGTTATTTTTTGTTGATTCGTTTTTCCGTTAGTTTAATTTTCGTTTATTCGTTTATTCGAAATTCGGACGCATTCATATTTATTCGTACATTTGTAACATTTGTAACATTCGTAGATTCGTAATCGGAGCATAATTCATAAATGTATGTAATGTGTATGCTATTATTACATTTTAAGAGACACAGAAAGTTACGAATCGAAAAATAAGTTACGAATGTACAAATTTTTTCGTTCAATCCATTCGAAGCACGTTAAGCAACGCCATTGTAAGAGACACGGAAAATTACAATTCGAAAAAAAAAAAGTTACGAATGTACGAATTTTTTCGTTCAATCCATTCGAAGCACGTTGAGCAACGCCATTGTAAGAGACACGTAAAATTAAGAATCGAAAAAAAAAAAGTTACGAATGTACGAATTTTTTCGTTCAATCTATTCGAAGCACGTTAAGCAGCACCATTGTAAGGGACACGGAAAATTACCAATTCAACAAAAAAAAAAGTTCCGAACGTACAAATTTTTTCGTTCATTTTCGTTGTTCCTGTTTTAGTTTTTCGTATTTTTTATTTCGTACATTCGTTGTTTCTAATTAGTTTTTTTTTTCGGATTTTCGTTATTTTCGGATTCGTTCGGTTCGTACGATTCGTTATTCGTTAAAATTTTTTACGAATCGTTCGTTCGTTCATTTGTACGAAAACGAATGAACGAAAATAACGAAAAAAAATGAAAAAAACGAAAAAAAAAACGAAACTAATTGCACATGTCTAACAGAGGGACATTTGCTCCAAATCAGGGACAGTCCCTCGAAATCAGGGACAGTTGGGAGCTATGCGTGGGATATTTTCTTCCAACTCTGGACTCGACCATGGAGGCCATACTGGATCACGGATCATGGTGAGTAATATTTTTTTTTAACAAGAAAATGGTGAGTAATATTTACCCAATTTTTTTTTCTATACTGGGGGGTTGGGTAGGCTGTAAAAAAAATTGAAACCTGACAGGCAGATAGCTTTCAAATGTTGACAGGGGTTCTAAGCTTTCGTCACTATCTAAAACACAAAAAATTGCTTTACACATATCATTACTTTCTTTCGAACTATCTCTTTGCTGCAATAAAATGTCTTTGGCCATTAACTAATAATTATACCTTTTTGTTCTCCTTTCTCTTTTCTTATGGAATAAATAAACTGCAAACGACTCCATAGCACACTTCCAAACTGACAGCAGGCACCAGTGTAACAGCTAATACAATTTCCCCAAGTGGCATGTCTCCCAGTCCTGCAAGAATTCCTGAGCAGCTTGTCGAAGATTCTGACCATAAAAATAGTGTCAGGAAGCTATTAATACGGTTACCAATAAAATTTACGACGATTCCCTCTCTTTATTAAATTACTTTCTTGAATACTGACAGCATGTAGGAGGCAGATGAATAAGGAAATAATTATATTACAAGTTTTATCTGTACATATTTTTCCTTTATTAAAATAGGCTTGTTCTCTGCCTGGCCCAGTGGTTAAGCTGTCAGAGAAAATTCATGTGTTCGAGATGGTACATTGGAAGAATGCACAAAGAAATATCCCCGCTTATTATACAGATTGTGTTTATAGAGGCAGCAACGGAACTTGCTTACAGCCGCTAATCAGCAGCGACACTAATACACAGCGATGCAAATTTGTTATTCCTTCTGTATACAGAAATGGAACATTACTTTCTTCAGCAGTGACAAGGAACATGTTCCATGGAAAATACTAGAGGGGCTTCTAGGGGTTAACCAAGCAGTAAGGCCCCTTTCACACCTAAGCGTTTTTCAGGCGCTACATCGCTAAAAATAGCGCCTGTAATGCGCCTGAAAAAAGCGGGTCCTTTAACTCCAGCGGTGCGCTAGCAGGACGGTAAAAAAAGTCCTGCTAGCAGCATCTTTGGAGCGGTGAAGGAGCGATGTATTCACCGCTCCTATCCATTGAAATCAATGGGACACCGCGGTAATACCGCGGCAATACCGCCGGCAAAGCCGGCAAAACCACCCCACTAGCGGCCGAATACCACGGCTAAAACGACGGTAAAGCAGTGCTAAATATAGCGCGGCTTTACTGCCGCCACCCCCACGCCCCAGTGTGAAACCAGCCTTATGCCACGTAAACACGGCCGGAATTTCCGGTGGAAACAGTCCGATGGGAGCTTTTCATTGGATTTTCCGACCGTGTGTATGCCCATCAGTCTTTTTCTGTTGGAATTTCCCACTATGACCACAAATACCCTCATGGACTTTGGATTGAGAACCTGTTCTTAAGAACCTGTTCTTATTTTTTCCGACGGAAAACCTTTCTATCGGATTTTCCGATCGTGTGTATTCAATTCCGACACACAAAATTCCGACGCATGCTCGGAAACTATTTGACGCATGCTCAGAATCATTAAACTTCCCTTTTATAGTGCAGTCGAACGTGTTGTATGCCGTGGTGTTATTAACGGTGGGAATTTGGTGTGACCGTGTGTAGGCAAGACAGTTTGAGCGAAATTCTGTCGGAGGGTATTTGTGGTCATAGTCTTGCCATCTAGGAACATGCCTTGATTTGTTCCAAGAAAGCATTGACAGTCACTAAAAAGTGATACACGGCCAAATGGCCCATGCTTAGGTCATCCAGACTAGGGCCAGCCACAGACGGAGCAAATTTCTTTTGACGTAACAGTGTTGAAGGGGGGATCCTTTTATGCTGAGCCATTGTGTTCACCCATGGGGGGGGGAGTGGGAAAGCTGTCCCTGCCGGGAGAACACAGTGATTATTGCTAATGGCTATAATAGCTGCTAGCGATAACCTCATGTAAAATCCAACAGGCTGGTTGTACCCAAGTTAATCGATCAATCAACTTGGGTACATTCAGCCTGCCCGTACGTGGTTCGAATCTCGACTGGTTCCTGCTGAACTGGCCAAGATTCTTGCCTGAAGAAGGGGCTCTGCATGGAATGTTGCTGTATATTTATCATGTGACCACGGAATAAAGTTTTGGACCCTTTTGAGGAATCCTTGATGTGCTAATGACATCTCTTCACTTTGCTCAATCAACTTGGGTACATTCAGCCTGCCCGTACGTGGTTCGAATCTCGACCGGTTCCTGCTGAACTGGCTAAGATTTTAACTACTTATAGCCAGCTTAGGGAGCTTTGTAATTTTTCTTTTTTTTATCTTCTGCTGATTGGCCACCTCTAGACATTTATAGGTACGCTGTATTAACAAATGTTTGATCATAACAACTTTATGAGTTGTGTGATATCTAATTTCAAAACCACTGGCATTAATATGGAGTTGGCAATAACAGCCTCTACTTTCTGGGAAGGTTTTCCACAAAATGTTAACATTTTTGTGGATATCTACTCATCACATCTAAGCACATTTGTTGGACACCCCATTCCGAAAGCCATGGTCCTTATTATGGGGTTGCTTATGCCAACATCTACCTCCATTGAAGCTATAACAGCCTCCACTGTTCTAAGAAGGCTTTCCACAAGACTTTAAAATGGTGATGAACATCTAATTCTTGGACATCCCATTCCAAAAGCCAAGGGCATTAATATGGGTTGCCTACACCCCTTCCCCCTACATTTTACAAGCCTCCGCTCTTCCAGGAAGGCTTTTCACAAGGTTTTCAGGTGTTTGTGTACATCTGATCATCACATCTAAATATATTTGTTAGATATCTCATTCCAAAAACTATGGACATTAATATGAGGTTGCTTATTCCCCCTTCCTCTCCGTTGCAAATATAACAGCCTCCACTCCACTAGGAGGATTTCCACATGATTTTAAAATATTGGTTGACTTCATCACTAGAGATGTGCACGATGAAAAAATTTGTTTTGTTTCAGAATAATTTGTCAAGTTAGCCATTTAGTTTCATTATATTTGATATGTTAAGATGATTTGTTTTCGGAATTTGTTTCATATATTCAGATTCGTTTAATATATTCGTTGGTCTGAATCTATTTGTATTTCGAAAGCTATTTCAGAAGATTGACTATATTAATTTTAACGTATTAATTTGATTTGTTATTTCGGAAGATTACTTATGCACTCTGTTTGGGTTGGATGAAGGATCCATCAGAATCTCCAAATCTTAACATAACAAAGAGAAAAAAACGATTCTTGGATTCATTCATTATGTTATGATTCAGAGATTCTGATGGATCCACCTCCACCCAACCCAAACACAATAAGTAGGAATCATCATCTTATTTCACTTTTAAACCTTACTGTATTTATTGCAATATTTCATATGTAGTGCATTTTTTATAATAATGAAAAATGTTAAAGCAACATAAAAACTAAATTGATCTCAATAAATTTGGATCATTCGATATGTCATTACATTATTTCGGATGCAAATGAAACAAATTAATTTTGTTGTTTGCGTATAATTTCTTTGGGATTCATTGAAATTTGTTACTATTGTTATTCGGAGATTCAGATACTTCTAAATCTCAGAATAAAGAAAAAATGTGTCCAAATTTTGATTCGTAACAAAACAAATTGCATATATCTAATCAACACATCTATTTGTGTTTGCTGGACGTCCCATTATAAAAGCCATGGGTGTTAATATGGGGCTGCCTACATTATCCCCTCCTCCATTGCAGCTGTAATTTCCACTCCATTGACACTCTTCTGGGAAGGCTTTCCACAAGATTTTCAAATGTTGGTGGACAGTATCACACCTAGTTGTGTTTGTTGAACATTCCATTCCAAAAGCTATGGAAATTGTTATGGGTTGTCTACCTCACCCACCCTCCATTATGGCAGTCTCCACTCTCCCAGGAAGGCTTTCCACAAGATCTTCAAATATTAGTGAAGATCATCACAGCTATTTGCATTTGCTAGAATTTTTATTCCAAAAACCATCTGCATTAATATGGGAAGACCCCCCCCCCCCCCCCCCCCCCCCCCCCCTCCCCCCCCCCCCCCCCCCCCCCCCCATCCATTGCAGCTATTCCAACCTTCATTCTTTTGGGAAGATTTTTCTTGAAAGTTTCAAATGTTGGTGGACATCATCAAATCTATTTGAGTTTGTTAAACATCCCATTCCAAAAAATATGGGGATTAACATTGGTTGCCTACATCCCCTTCACCTTAATTTCAACTATGTATTTAAAAAATTGTATCACCACAGAGTGGTACTATGGATACGACACACTGATAATTAATGCCACGTGCTGATAGTTGAAGTTATTATATTGAATTTTGGATGATGGACTTTATAGGCATAACACAAATATTAAAAAAAAAGAAATATTTTTATTACAAAAATAGAACTAAAAAACACATACATAAAATTCCATATATTCACAGATTGTGCCTATGTTATATACGCCATCTACATAATCAAGATTATTATTGAAAATTTCGGAAAACCAAGCAATTCACTTAGACAATAATATAAAGATTTTGGAAGACAAGTGGCAGTGTGTCATATATAAGCTCAGCTTGCTCTACATGTTGCACATCAATTTAGGGAAGCCTCCCACTACATGAGAGACAGTAATCCAAAAGACAATGAATGGTCCTTAGTAGGTGTCTTAGCCCCCATACACACGGTTGGAAATTCCGACCACAAAATCCGTCAGATTTTTTCTGACGGATTTTGTTATCACTAATTACCCTAGGATATCTGGTATAAGTTTCTTCTACTAGAGTACTTCAAGAATTGACTTGAAGGTCTGCCTTTTTGAATGTCCATCAGGGTCAAGGACATTATCCCCCGCTCAGTCTATTCTATTTCTTCTTTTTGAAAATAATACGCCAAAAGCTCCTGAGGAAGCGTTATTGAACACGCAACATGTAGAGCAAGCTGAGCTGAGTTATATATGACACACTGCCTCTTCCAAAAACTAAGTGAATTGCTTGGTTTTCTGAAATTTTCAATAATAATCTTGATTATGTAGATGGTGTATATAACATGCTCATAGGTACAATCTGTGAATCTATAGAATGTTATGTATGTGTTTTTTAGTTCTATTCTTGTAATAAAAATATATATTTTTTAAGTTTTTGTCTTATGCCTATAAAGTCCATCATCTAAAATTCAACATAATAACTTCATTGCAGCTATAACAGCCTCCATATTGGGTTTCCTACCCCCCCCCCCCCCCCCTCCAACTCTATTGCAGCTATAACAGCCTCCTCTCTTTAAATGTTGGTGGACATCATCAGACCTATTTGCGTTCGTTAGACATCCCATTCCAAAATCATGGACATTAATATAGACAGTGCCCATTACTTGTCCTCCTATGCAGCTATAACAGCTTCCATTCTGCCTGGAAGATTAATAACTTTTTTGGCATTTGTAGAGGTTACCAATCTTAATATACATTCATTTATCCAATTATATTTGCAAATGCTACATTAGATGGTCAATTGTTTGTGGATACCTGATCATTCCACCTATATGTAGTTGTTGTTGGACATCCCATTCCAAAAGCATGGCTATTAGCGTAGAGTTGCTACCCCCCAGCTTCTACTCTTCTGGGAAGACTAATTGCTTTTATTGCAATTGTATAAAAGATACTAGACTAAATATACCTAAATTATCTATGGGTATTTGCAAATGCTACATGAGGTAGTCAAAAGTTTGTGAACACCTAAACTGTATGAGCTTGATGGACTTTCCTTTCTAAAATGTTGGCCATTACTATAGAATTGGAGAGTTTCTGTAACAAAATGTCTGCCCATTGAGCCAAAGGAGCAAGGGAGTGTGAGGTTAGGTAGTAATGTTGGACAAGAGGACTTCACAATCGATATTCCAGTTCACCCCGAAGGTATTCATTGCGGTTGAGGTCAGGCTCTGCGTAGCACCACTAATTGCAAGTTTACAAAATAAGGGATTTATGGACACTAAAAGCTGAACTCCAGGTAAAATGTTGACAGAGGTTCTGAGCCTTCCTCACAGTTCAAATAAATAACACATGTGAACTGCTATACCAGTTTTTGTTTTTTGTAATTTGTTTTATCTGGTGTGATTTAGACATCCCTATCAGGAAATGCAGCCGGGGGCCACGACCTTCAGTGCAGTTAAAGCAAATGTTAAACCTCAATAAATAAGAAAGAAAATATGTAAAAATTCAGTATACACTCCCTTTAATGTAAATGTCTAGCCAAAACTTTTTTGTGGATAGATAATAGAAGGTTGGTTTCCTCACATTCCTTGTTCTGGTGCCACCTTGGGTAGAAAGTGAGACATTTTCCCCAACGTGGGTACAGCCAACAATAGATCTTACAGAGGTTCCTTTCCTTCCCAACTGTATGGAAAACCTTTTGGTTAGACTTCTCCTTTGAATAAAGTGTATAGTAAGTTTGTACACATTTTCTTTCTAAATATGAAATATATACAACCAGAACCAGTGGAGTTTTAAGCTCCCTTTCACATGATTTTCAGTTTCTCCTTAGCTACTTTGTCATAAAAAAGCCTGTTTTTTAGAGAGCCCCTATTCTCAATGCACAAAATAGTTTGTTTATTACAGTTGTGCTCATAAGTTTACATACCCTGGCAACCAACGGCTAGGTTTGTCAGGGAGAGGCCCTTGTCCTCATCAACATGGGGACAAGGTGCTTTGGGGTAGGGGGGGCCGCAGGGCGCCCCCTTCCTAAAAGCACCCACCCCCCCCCCATGTTGAGGGCATGCTGCCTGGTGTGGTTCAGGAGGGGGGCGCTCGCTTGTCCCCACCCTCTTTCCTGACCAGCTGGGCTGCGTGCTCGGATAAGGGTCTGGTATGGATTTTGGAGGGGCCCCCACGCCGTTTTTTGGCGTAGGGGGTTTCCCTTAAAATCCATACCAGACTTAAGGGCCTGGTATGCTCTTGGAGGGGGAACCCATGCCGGTTTTTTATTTAAAATTTGGTGTGGAGTTCCCACTTGAGAGGCGACATTTCGCTTCAATATAGATGGAGATCCGACTTGGAGGCGACTTCCATTGAAATCAATGGGTACAAGTCACCTAGAAGTCGTACAGGAACCTTTTTTGAAGTCGGAGCGACTGCTGTAGTGTACATTAAGACGGCTTCATTAACTAACATTGATTTTCTCAACAGCGCGACTTGGGGCGACCTGAAGTCAGATCCCGAGTTGCCCCTGTGTGAACCGGCTCTAAGGATCTAACTTTTTTAACTACACATTTTTTTGTTAACTGCTTCCCGACCACCTAACGCAGATATACTGCGGCAAACTGGGTCGCGCGCGCGCCGCCAGCGGCCGCGGGTCCGCTGGTGTCCCGCGATCGGGTCACGGAGCTGAAGAACAGGGAGAGGTATGTGTAAACAAACCTCTCCCCGCGCTTCCTACTCTGCCTGTCATTGATCGGCTGTTCCCGGTCAGCGGGAAAGCCGATCAATGACATCAGACGTCAGCCCCGCCCCCTAATGTAAAAAAAAAAACACACACGTCACAGCCCATAACCCCTCCCCTCCCCCTAGTGGTTAACTCTTTCACTACAACTGTCATTTATACAGGAATCAATGCATTTAAATAGCATTGATTGCTGTATAAATGACAATGGTCCCAAAAATGTGTCAAAAATGTCCGATGTGTCCGCCATAATGTCGCAGTCACAATAAAAATCGCTGATCGCCGCCATTACTAGTAAAAAAAAAAAATATTAATAAAAATGCTATAAAACTATCCCCTATTTTGTAAACGCTATAACTTTTGCGCAAACCAATCAATAATCGCTAATTGCAATTTTTTTTACCAAAAATATGTAGAAGAATGCGTATCGGCCTAAACTGAGGAAAAAAAAATTTTTTTATATATTTTTGGGGGATATTTATTATAGCAAATAGCAAAAAATATTGCATTGTTTTCAAAATTGTCGCTCTATTTTTGTTTATAGCGCAAAAAATAAAAACCGCAGGGGCGATCAAATACCACCAAAAGAAAGCTCTATTTGTGGGAAAAAAAGGACGCCAATTTTGTTTTGGAGCCACGTCGCACGACCGCGCAATTGTCAGTTAAAGCGACGCAGTGCCGAATCGCAAAAAGGGGCCTGGTCCTTTGGCTGCCAATTGGTCCGGGGCTGAAGTGGTTAAACATGTTTTTTGACTGTTAAAGTATGACAAAAATTATAATACAAGACTGTAACTTATTTTTCAAACTCTGCAATGTGAAATCACTATATCTGGCTCAGCCTAGAGGCATTAAGGATGGATAACAATATTAAGTATAAGTAAGTAGATTTTTGTGTCCCAAACACAATGATAGGTCTCATTTTTCTCCCCCAGGAACAACCTGAGGCAGGCGTCACTGATCGCAGACAACATTTGTCAAACAAACCAGATCATGGAAAACTTTTCACAGTGTTAAATATATATATATATATACAGTATTTCCCCTATTTTGTGTATTGTCCTTGGCAAATGGAATGCACTTGGCTCAGAGATATAGCTGTGGCAACAGTTTGTAGGCATTTTATAGTTCTTTAGACTGGTAATATAATTTCAAAAATCATTTTTAATATTCTACATCTTCAGCTTTCAATAAATTAGATCTGGTGATCCTGACATGAATGTCTATGTTCAGGCACTTCTTGTTATAGAGCATTTTTTATCCTCCAAACATGTTAAGTTAATGCCAAAGAGCTCAATTTTAGTCTCATCTGACCACAGCACTTTCTCCGAATTCTTCTCTGAATCATTTAGATGTTCATTGGCAAGCTTCAGACAGGTCAATGGTTTGTTTGGTGACTGTGGTCCCAACTGCCTTGAGATCATTCACAAACTCCTCCTTTGTAGTTATGGGCTGATCCCTCACTTTTCTCATGATCATCCTTACCCCAATGAGACAAAATCTTGCATGGAGCTCCAAACCAAGGGCGATTAATGGCTATTTTGTATTTCTTCCATTTGTGAATAATCCCTCCAACAGTTGTCTCCTTCTCACCAAGCTTCTTGCTAATGGTCTTATAGCCCATTCCAGCCTTGTGCAGGTCTACAATCTTGTGCCTGACATCCCTTGACAGCTCTTTGGTCTTGCCCATGATTGTGAGGCTTGAATGAAAGAAAGAGATTCTGTGGACAGGTGTCTTTTATACACTTTACGTGTTGTCATTAGGAGGACCTTCTTACATTGACAGGACTAATCTGTGTACCACATGAGCACCTACTGTAGTCAGTCTGTGGGAGACAGAATTATTGTTGGTTGGAAGGGGATCAAATACTTATTTTACTCACTGAACTGAAACTCAATTTAGAACATGTGCATCATGTGTTTTTTCTGGATTTTTGGTATGACAAGAATTATAGACCCCTCATTCTCTTGAAAGTGGGCAAATATACAAAGTCTGCAGGGGATCAAATAATTATTTTCCCCACTGTGTATGTGTGTGTGTGTATATATATATATATGTTATTGTATATTTTTACATTTCTTTCTGTATTTCTTTTTATTTATATTTCATTTTCTGTGGAAAAAATGAAATACATTTTAACACATTTATTTTTCACTCCATTTAGAACTAGTAAGGAAATATACAGGAGGATATGTAGAGCCCTGCTTGTGACCTATTGACAGTTGTTTCTATCTTATTACACATAATCAGCCAGGAAAGCAGAGTTTTAATGTGTTCTGAGAGGGTTCCAAGGCTACAGTTAATGTGTGCTTTGAGTGTTAGTATGTTGAACATAGGCATTGGGGACAACTTTTACAAGTGTCTATATCTCCTTATTTAATAATATAGTGAAAGCAGTAATAAATTGAAGGAACTCACAGGACATTATCAGAATTCAGCCTTTTGAACCTAAAAGATCTCTAAACTCAAAAACAAGAAAATAATATATTGCAGCTTGCCAGCCTTTTGATGTGATGGTTACAGGGTTACATTTCTTTTTAAAGCTTAGTGGATTTTTTCCAAGTACAGAAAGACTATAGGTTGATTATGCCACAAATATGGTGTTCTTGTAGCGTCTTGTGCACTGAACTGAAATCTCAAGTCATATGTGTAGCCCCCTTGTAGGTAAAGTATAGGCTGATAGGTAAATTTATTCTGGCCTCTCTGTAGCCAGTGGAACAGCTGTTGATTGCTTTAGCATTCTAGAGGGTTCTGGAATCACAGTGGAATCACAGTGAAAGGAAAGGCAGAGGCGATACCCTTGGTACGCAACACGTCACTTCCGATTTTGCGGCTTCCGGTTTCGGAGTTACCGCAAGTGGAACGCACGCTGATACCGGGGCTTTGCGGTGCCGTCATCGCTCTGCCCTCCAGCTGCGCGCTCTGCTTTTAAATATATTTTTTACATTTGTTCATTAATTGTATGTTCTACTAGCCTATATGGCCACATTTTTTCCTGTCCTGCAATTTTTTGGAATAAAATTTATCACTGATTAAGCAATATCACACTATCAGTGTTATATATTTTTTCTCTATACACGAACACTATCGGTGTTTTACCCCCCATTCCTGGAAAGTGGAAGAGGCTTGGCACCCCCGTAGAGGAGGCTTATCCGAGGAGACCGACCCCACATAGGAGGATTCCTACTGCATACCCTGAAGTTTATATGCCTATTACCCCTGCAGGGGTTAGGCACACTGGTGAGTGTATTCACATTAGGGGGCACTCGGCGGATGGAGGGGAGCACATGAAAAGTCACCGTGTACCAGTTATCTGTTCACCTACTTGAATCTTCTGTTTGTACAAGAGTTTTTAAGACCTACGAGACAGCACAGGATTTCACCATATATGACCACTGAATTTTTTCACTTGGGACAATTATTTATTATTATTTTTCACTTGTGACATTTGTCCATATTTTTTAGTCATCTTCCTCTTTTTCCTTTTTTATTTTTATAATAATATATTGAATTGTGCACTTTAACAATACTGTCATTAGATTTACATTTATTTTCCCATATATATATTATATTTTTTATTACTTTTTCCATATATATACATATTCTTATTGCAGTCACCTTTTGTACTGATGGCTTCTTATACTTATGCTTTGTTTGTTTTATGAATTTGTTTACACAAATCTACCCATTTAATCAAATATTGTGTCCGTAAGGTATTGCACATAGTCACTTTATATAATTTATTTCACTGGTGTTATAGTGGAACAGACCGACTGTCCCTTTCATATATATATTCTTTACATTTATTCATCTACCAGCCATACGCATATTTACTTTTATCATTTATACGCATATTTTATCCTACCCTCCCCACATCTACCCTGAACAGCGCCAACATCCCTTAATTTAAAAACAAAGGCAGAAGGGCAGTCTCAACATTTACGGATACCCAGCCAAACCCTGGAAAAGCGTACCCAGTAGGTGGCTGGGGATCCCATGAATAGCCTGAGTGCTGGAGCAATAGTTGAGTGGTTCCTAGGTCCAGTCCTGTAAGAGGCATCCCTAGCCTGATGGGGGCTCTGCCTCTATCAGCAGGTCACTGAAACGTGGCTGGATGTTCATCAAGGTCCCAGCTGTAGCATACTGGGGGGCCTGCTTCAAGGGTGCCAATCTGAGATATTGGTTTAGATAGCTCACTGAAAAATGACTGTTGGAAGGTGAAAGAGGGTGTCCAGCTGTCCCGTGGTATTGTGTTAATCATAGTGGGAGGAAAGGCATATGTGCAGTCTGAATATTTATGATGATGCAGTCAGTCCATGTGGAGATGTGTTGCTACGGCCATTTTTATTGTCTTAATAATAGTCTTAGCAATAATATAGAGGTAGGTTTAGTAAGAGCATATTGTTTGCAGAAAACCCAGCTACCCCCCCCTCCATTGATTTGTAAATAAACTAGTTTGTATGCAGGAAGTTGGTGGGAGGGGCTTGGGAGCTTTTGAAAGAAATGTGTTCAGACAACAGATGTGTTTGGAAGGATGAAGAGGAAGACATGGGTACCAGAAGCTGGAGAGTTTTGGAGAACTTTTGAGTTGGATTTTGAGCAAGAAACCAAGAAACCATGAAGGACATTACACCTTAAACCCTAAGTTGAGTAATGGTTTAGTTTACCTAATGCGTACATATTGTTCATGTTTATATTTGTAGGCATATTTTTGTAAACTATGATTTGTGTTGTATGTGTAGCTTTCCTGTTTAGAAAAAGAAAAACACACTACAGAAGTCTAAGCTTCCTTAGTTTTACTGCAAGAACTGTAATAGATAGAAGTGGAAGCCTAACAGGGGGTATGCCCAGTAGGTGGCTGGTTGGCACATGAATAGCCTGAGGCCTGGAGCAGGAGTTGAGTGGGTCCTAGGTCCAGTCTTGCAGGAGGCATCTGTAACCTGACAGGGCTCTGCTCCTAAGGGCAGTTTGCTGAAATGTGGCTGGATGTTCATAGAGGCCCCAGCTGTAGCATAGCTGGGGGCCTGCTTTAAGGGTACTAATCTGGGATTTTGGTTTGGAGAGCTCACTGAAAAGTTGGAGGAGGGTGTCCAGCTGTACTGTGGTATTGTGATCTATGTTTCAACCTCACTGAAGATTGCCCATTGGATATCGGAAGGAGGTACTGACTTAAATTCTGAGCCCTAGTGACTGTATGCTGGATCGCTTTAGTAATTGCTCAGCCAGCAGGGGTATTATTGAGAACTTATTGTCAGCCACTTCTTCTGCACTAACGCTTGAGGACTGTTAGGTAGTAATGGGAGAAGTATCCTCTGGCTGTTCAATATTCTTGGGGTATCCCACACTCCCATCCAAGTTTCTACAAGCGATAAAAGAATAAAAGACATTCCCTAGACTATTTATTGAGCCGGAGAGAAATGCTGTGTGCCTAGCCTCCTCTGCACAAATTTCATGGCAATTTGGGGCCATTCAAACTTAGTACATGATGAAAAAATGTATTTACCTCAAACAGAATGATCAATATTAATATATTTTCTCCCAAAGCAGAAGATTATTTCCTTTTCTGTTCCTCAGCCGAAAGGACTAATAACTTTAACCCTATGCTACACTTCCTTTTCAGCAGTTGTGCAAATGAATGGATGCAAATATTAGTACGAGAATGTCTTCTTTGAGTTTTTACCAAACTCTATAGAGTTTTTTTAGCCACTATTGGCTCAATGCTATAAGAGTGATCTGTGAAATCATTATATTAGATAGTGTCGACTGACCAGTGAACAATGAGAACTTACAGCAACGGTCACATGACTGAACATAGTCATTGTCATGGCAAATGATATGTGTTGTAGTGTAGTGAATTAACCCTTAGGCTCCTTCTCTGGTGTGTGGACATTTCAATTTAGTTGCATTGAGACTAAAGGCAATACTGGTGACTAGTCTTTTGTCCTCTGATTGTCTTTTCTACAGTACAGGTGCCCTTTACGTAGAAACTAGATACCGTATATACTCAAGTATAAGCCGAGTTTTTCAGAACATTTTTTTTGTGCTGAAAATGCCCCCCTCGGCTTATACTCGGGTCAAGCACTTTTCTGCAGAAGAGAATTACATTTTCCGACCTGACTTTGGTGCCCCGTATCTCGGGGCCTGTTGGTGATAGGAATCCCAAATTTGGTGTGCAAACCCAGTGGAACTAGCACTACAACATATCCAATATATAGATGGGGTTCCTAGCACCAAGTGGCCCCGAGATACAGGCCCCAAAATCGGTTCGGAAAATGTAATTCTCTGCTGCAGAAAAGTGCTTAAAGTGGGGTTCCAGTCAAAAAAAAAAAAGGGGCTTAAAAATCCTAAAAAAAATCAAAAAAAAATAATTGGAAAAAAAAAAATTTTTTACTCACCTCCAAATGCCTGTTGCTATGGGGTCCCTCGTAGTCTGCCACCTTCAGTGCCCGGGCTAAACGTCACTTCCCCCTCGGCACCGCACAGTCATCTGGGACCTGTCACGTGTCCCAGATGACTGAGCGTCAAATCACGGCGCACGGTGCCGCTCGTGCATGCGCAGTGGGTGCCCGGCTGTGAAGCCACAGCCGGCTTCCCACATTAGGAATGCCGGCGCCGCGAGCGGCTCGTGGAACGAGGGGGGGTCTCGTTCCCCCGCATCACGGGCCCCCTGGACAGGTAAGTGTCCGATTTTTAAAAGTCAGCAGCTGCAGTATTTGTAGCTGCTGACTTTTAAAAAAAAAAAAAATTTTCCCCCAGGACGGAGCTCCACTTTAACATATTCTGAACCGACTTTGGGGCCCCTTATCTCGGGACCACTTGGTGCTAGTAATGTCATCTTGGATATGTTGTAGATCTAGTTCCACTGGGTTTGCACACCAAATTTGGGGTTCCTAGCACCAAGTGCCCCCGAGATAGGGGGCCCCAAAATCTGTCAACTGTGTCCATCTGTAGCAATGTCATTTCGGGACCCTTTGGGTTCAGAGACCCCACATTTTGGCTGCAGCTAGGGGGCATTTAGGAACCCTTAACTACCAAGTTTGAAGTTCGGGGGACCTATGGTTGCAAATGGGCACAGTGAGGCTGCAAATGGGCATTGTTGACCCTCTTTTCCACTTATGGTAGCTGCGCATTTCTCACCCTAGGCTAATACTCGAGTCAATATGTTTTCCCAGTTTTTTGTGCTAAAATTAGGTGCCTCAGCTTATATTCGGGTCGGTTTATACTCCAGTATATACGGTAGGTGCTTTTAAGTGATCTTGCTATAGAGTTTTTTTTTCCCTTTAGAGGACCTTCCATATGTATTACAGTACTTTATCACTTATGCTAAAGGCAAATTAATTCTGCCCTGAAATAACCAGCTTGGTGACAGGTCATCATAATTGTCTTGCCAGACCTCCCTTAATTAGCATAGATGATATCACACCAAACATATCTCCTTAAAAATAATACCGTCGCTATACCCCAGCGACATGTGTGTTAAATCAAAAGCTCTGGGACATGAAGGTTTATCAGAATTAGAATAGAACAATTTTAATTAGGTCCATAGAGAGGGGAGATATCTGTAAAATGGCACACCGAGTGCCTTAAGTGGGTTTTTTTTTCATGTACACATGTTCAACAGAATATGGAAAGATGGAAAGAATGTTTTATCATCTTTAGAATATGCAAATAAAAACAGAATTAATATTATAGCAGACACAAAACACTTGGCTAATAAAGTCTGATCATGATGCCACTTTCTTTAATATGTTGCACCTTGCACGTAACTAAAGGCAACCTGTCATCAGAGGAACACAGAGACAGCTATCGCTCTGCTTTTGAGAATACTAGTTGGCTGCCTGTCATAATAAAACTCTGGTTTCAATGCTTTAAGATGTATGTCAAGCCAAACTTTTCTTTTTTTTTCATTGGAAACAGGGGGAAAAGTTTGGACCCTTGGCCATGATTTTATTGGTAGTGTTTCAAACCGCCCGACACATTAATTCCTCACGATGCCAAAAGGTAGACAGGGAGCTTGGCAAATAGTGGGTCCATACAGATACAGATAAATGCAAGCATGCCAGATTCCAGATTAAGGACTTTACTGGATTTCCTTAAAGCAGAACTTCAATGAAAAAAATAAGTTCAGCTGGTTTGCTCCCTTCTCCCAGCCTGTAACTGTGTTACTGGTAGACATGTGCAATTCGTTTTTTTTTTTTTCGTTTTTCTTTTTTTTTCGTTTTTTTCGTTCGTTCGTTTTCCTACGAATGAACGAATCGTTCGCATCGAAAGAATAACGAATCGTTCGAATCGTACGAATCCGATTAACGAATCATTCGAATCGAACGAATCCGAAAAACAACGAAAATCCGAAAAAAACAAATTAGGAACAACGAATGTACGAATGAAGAAAATCCGAAAAACGAAAACAGGAACAACGAAAATGAACAAAAAAATTCGTACATTCGTAACTTTTTTTTTTGTTGAATTGGTAATTTTCCGTGTCCCTTACAATGGCGCTGCTTACCGTGCTTCGAATAGATTGAACGAAAAAATTTGTACATTCATAACTTTTTTTTTTTCGATTCGTAACTTTTTTTTTCGATTCGTAAATTATTAAAATGTAATAATAGCATACACATTACATAAAATTATGAATTATGCTCCGATTACGAATCTACGAATGTTACGAATGTACGAATAAATACGAATGCGTCCGAATTTCGAATAAACGAATAAACGAAAATTAAACTAACGAATCAACGAAAAAATAACTCTTACGAATGTACGAATCGTTACGAATACGAACACTGCTGACTTACGAATGTACGAATTGTTACGAATATGAACACCGACGACTTACGAATGTACGAATCGTTACGAAACGAAAAAAACGAAACGAAAATAAACAATTTTTTGTTGTGCACTCCTCCCAACCTGCAACCTCTGGGGACATGTCACATGTCCTAGGAGGCAGCAGGACCATTCACACAGCACCAGGCAAGTTTGGTGGGGAGCAGGCTGTGGTTCCTCACAAAACCACTGTTGGCTGCCATATACAAGAGGGTTGTGCCATGGACCCACAGCAGTAAGAAGAACTGGCTACGAGAAGACATCGCTGGATCCCCGGCACTGGTAAGTACCTGATTTTTAAACATCAGCAGCTACAGTATTTGAAGTTGCTGACTTAAAAACAAAAAAATATACTGAAGTTCCACTTTAATATCAAAAACATAGGTAGCATTTCAGAGGCACGAAGGTCCCCCTTTATCAAGGTGAAATATAGAACAACCAAGCAATACAAGAGAAACTTATGTAGCCATAAGAATGAACCCACTGGTCAGAACCTTACAGGTACCTCCCCTCCTACCAAATAATACATACCGTTTCCAGGGCCCATGTATAATTGCATAGTTAGTCAGGGTGAAAAGAGACACAAGTCCATCTAGTTCAATCAATAAAACAGGGGGGGGGGGGGGGGGTAGGAATCATAGAATCCTTTATAAACACAATTCTATACCCACAGTTGATCCAGAGGAAGGCAAAAAAAAACCCAGCAAAGCATGATCCAATTTGCTATAGAAGGGGGAAAAACTACTTCCTGATCCCCTAGGAGGCAATCGGATATTCCCTAGATCAACTTTACCTATAAATATTAGTAAGATGGTTATAAAAATATTATTATTATAATAAAAAAGAGTAGCAACCAGCACTACAATCCAACAGAAAATGTGTAATGCCGCGTACACACGACCAGACTTTTCGACAGCAAAGGTCAGAGGGAACGAATCCGTCAAACAATTCAATTGTGTGTAGGCTCCATCGGACCTTTGCTGTCCAAAAATTTGACGGACTTTAGAGATAGAACATGTTTCAAATTTTTCCGCCGGAATTCCGCCGGACCCAGTTCCTATCGAGAAATCCGTTCGTGTGTATGCTAGTCCGACGGAAGAAAACCGACGCTAGGGCAGCTATTGGCTACTGGCTATGAACTTCCTTATTCTAGTTCGGTCGTACGTCATCACGCTCAAATCCATGGGACTTTGGTGTGATTGTGTGTGGCCAAGTCCGTTCATTCGGAAAGTCTGTCGGAACTCCCCTGAAAGTCCGTTGTGAAGACCATCGGACCTAGTCCGTCGAAAAGTCCGGTCCTGTGTACGCAGCATCAGTGCATGAGGTACAAAAAATACAGCGCTGAATATATCTAAACAGCCAATAATAATGGCATAACAGCATAATAAAGTGCACAATGAAAAAAATATAAATAAATAAATAAAATATAATAAATAGTCCAAAATTGTGGGGAAAAAAAGCAAAAGTTCATTTTGAATGGTGATTATGAAATAGAAATCCAGAACTTGACTTAAGGAGTCACCACGACGAGTGCATCCACCACCCAGAAGAGGAGATTAAATACGCTTAACATAAGGCAGCTTTAACCAAGCATGTAGTAATGATGGTCGGGATGGTAGTCACAGGAATGCTATCCAAGGGTAGACCGCAAGGTTCTCCACACCACCTGGGCCACTTGTCAAATTATAAACTCCGACATCCATAAAAAACAAGAGACCTCCACATAGTGTAAAACCGTTTGGCCATGGATTTTATTAAAAGGTAGAAAACTTACATAGATACCAGAATAATGGGCATCAATAAAAACATCTCCTTGTAGTGATCACATTGGAAGAAGAAAAAAGGGGCACAATGACATACAGCAGACTTACCAGTACTGACGCGTTTTGTCCACAAAGACATCAACTGGGGTGTGTGCTCTAGCAGGGGGGAAAAAAATCATTCCTGATCCCCAAGGAGGCAATTGTATAGTCCCTAGATCAACTTTACCTATAAATGTTAGTACCCAGTTATATTTATTTATGTACATTTAGGAAAGAATCCAGGACTATTTAAAACAATCTACTGAGCTGGCCAGAACCACCTCTGGAGGGAGTCTATTCCAACAATCTACTGAGCTGGCCAGAACCACCTCTGAAGGGAGTCTCTTACTGTGAAGAAACCTTTCTGTATTTGGAGCTGAAATCTCTTTTCCTGTAGATGTAAAGAGTGCCCCTTTTTCCTCTCTGATGACCTTAAAGTAAATAATGCAACACTAAGTTCACAATATGGATCACTTATGTATTTGTACATGTTGATCATACCCCCCCCCCTTAATCTCCTTCTCAAGAGAGAATAAATTCAGTTCCTCTAATCTTTCCTCATAGCTGAGCTCCTTCATGCCACTTATCAGTTTGGTTGTCCTTCTCTGTACTTTCTCCAGTTCCCCGATATCCTTTTTGTTAACTAATGCCCAAAGTTGAACTGCATATTCCAGAGTGGAAGGCGCGTGATCTGACGCTTTGATCAAAAAAGAAATATGTCATTTATTCACATACAAAAATGATAAAAGCATATAAAAAGTATCTACGTATTCATAAAAACAGGTTTACAACATATTCACCTTAAAAGTTTTTTGAAATTAGATATGCCCATACAAGAACAAGTGTTCAAAAAGTGGGTTGACGCGTTTCGAGGGTGTCCTCTTCATCAGAGCCTTGAATGACAACAAGAAAGGTATGCACAAAATATATAGTGGACCAACATAGAGGGGAGTGGCAAGTTGGGAGATGTGTCACATGTTACGTGATGGTTACTCCTTAGCTGTCCCAGCGCTCTACCTATACAGTGCCCTGTGCAAATCCACTGCAGCAAAGCACGTAAGTATAACATGTCTGTTATTTTTATGGGGAAAAAAATGAGACTTTACAATCACTTTAAGCTACTGAGTTCTGTATGCAAAGTAGCTCATATTAGTCTGGTAAATGTGCGTAATAATAGCCTGGCTCACTATAAATAAGTGAACATAAAATATTCATATACAACATTTCATGTTTGACAGCTGAAAGTAAATGTAAACTCAGTCACTAGTTGTTAATAGTCCATTCACTGATCTCTCCTTCCTGTTAATGTCCCGAAAGAGACCAGTAAAACATCACTATGGGGTCCTGGTGTCACTTTCCCCAGTCAGTGTGGCTAACAGAGCACAATCTGCATTCCATTCATTTATTTGGAGGACAGGCGAGACATCGGGGGTCTTTTAGACCCCTGATGTCGCAACAAAGAGAACCTGTCACTAAAAAAAAAAAAATGCACCACATTAGGGGGCTTTTTGTCCCCTATGTGATATAAAAAGAAATTGTAAAAAATAAATACTGTATATACTCGAGTATAAGCCGAGTTTTTCAGCACATTTTTTTGTGCTGAAAATGCCCCCCTCAGCTTATACTCGAGTCAAGCACTTTTCTGCAGCAGAGAATGACATATTCTGACCCGAGTTGGGGCCCCGTATCTCAGGGCCACTTGGGGCTAGGTACCCCAAATTTGGTGTGCAAACCCAGTGGAACAAACACTACAACATTTGGGGTTCCTAGCACTAAGTGGCCCGAGATACGGGGCCCCAAAGTCGTTCAACTGTGTCCATCTGCAGCAATTTCCTTTGGCTGCAGCTAGGGGGCATCTAGGAACCCTTAACTAAGTTTGAAGTGCCCACTTGGCTGCAAGTGGGCACAGTGAGGCATGCAAATGGGCACAGTGAGGCATGCAAATGGGCATTTTTGACCCTCTTTTCCACTTACAGTAGCTGAGCATTTCTCACCCTAGGCTTATACTCGGGTGAATACGTTATCCCAGTTTTTTGTGGTAAAATTAGGTGCCTCGGCTTATATTCGGGTTCGGCTTATACTCGAGTATATACGGTATATAAAAAAACCTGTAAAAATTGAAAGTCAGAGCAATAAATCTAGGCTCGGTATTCACGGTTAAAGTGTTACTAATCCCAGTTGGAAATCAAACATGGAAATGCAATTCTTTTAGTAAATATAAACTGCCAAATACATTTTCTCAGCAGCAGTATATAGCAGTCTTGTGACTTCTATCAGTGTCTGGTTAAAGCTTGTAGGGGGAGTTTTCATTCTCCTCTGACTGGCCAATGAGGCTGCAGGACCCCTGACCCTCTGTCTGGACAGTGCTGATTGGCCCTGTGCCGATAACATGCACCCTCCCAAGTAAAAAAAAAAACTCTCTAGCAATACACACCAAACTGAGCATGTGCAGAGTGACTCTAAAGGTTCTGTACTATCAGGAGATGGATTGGGCACAGTGAAAAGAGGGGGATCAGAGAAGACAGGATCAAACAGCCATTTTACATAATGCAGAGGATTAATCTCTTAGGTTCCACAGTGAGTATAACAAGCATGCTTTACTGCATATACAGACTGATTTTACTGGGTTTAGTAAAACTTTAACCAGTTCCCGACCGGCGCATGACGATGTACGTCGGCAGATTGTCACAGACAGGCAAATGGGTGTACAGGTACATCCCTTTAAATTTTCCGCTGTGCCATCGGGACCTCTGTGAGTCAGATCGCGGGTCCCGCGTACTCGATTGTCACAGGGATACCCGCGATCGTCTCACGGGGAGGAAGAACAGGGAGATGCTAAAGTAAACAAGCATCTCCCCGTTCTGCCTAGCAACAGTGTCACTGATCTCTGCTCCCTGTGATTGGAGCAGAGGTTAGTGATGTTTAAAACACAGTCATGCCCCCCACAGTTAGCAACACACCCCTAGGACACACTTAACCCCTACACTGCCACCTAGTGGTTAACCCATTCACTGCCAGTCTCATTTGCACAGGAATCAGTGCATTTGTATAGCACTGATTGCTGTATAAATGACAATGGTCCCAAAAATGTGTCAAAAATGTCCGATGTGCCCACCAAAATGTCGCAGTCACAATAAAAATCGCGGATCGCCGCCATTACTAGTAAAAAAAAAATATTAATAAAAATGCCATAAAACTATCCCCTATTTTGTAAACGCTAAAACTTTTGCGCAAACCAATCAATAATCGCTTATTGCAATTTTTTTTTTTACCAAAAATATGTAGAAGAATACGTATCGGCCTAAACTGAGGAAAAAGAATGTTTTTTTATGAATTTTTGGGGGATATTTATTATACCAAAAAGTAAAAAATAATGTTTTTTTTTCAAAATTGTCGCTCTATTTTTGTTTATAGCGCAAAAAATAAAAACCGCAGAGGTGATCAAATACCACCAAAAGAAAGCTCTATTTGTGGGAAAAAAAGGACGTCAATTTTGTTTAGCAGCCACGTCACAGGACCGTGCAATTGTCAGTTAAAATGACGCAGTGCCGAATCGCAAAAAAGTGGTCTGGTCTTTGGCCAGCGAAATGGTCCGGTCTGAAAGTGGTTAACTCTAAACTGATAATTTGTAGTGGCTTTTAAAGCATCGCCTATGGACATTTTTTATCCTATCAAAGGTGCAAGCAATTTTAAGGCTTGGCATGTTGGGTAGGTGTGCCCTACAATTAAATGAAGTGTATTTTTTAATGAAATTTTGCATTTGACATACTGTAAAAAATTGGAACTACCACTATCTTATTCTCTAGGGCAGCAGTCCCCAACCTTTTTGGCACGAGGATCGGCTTTATGGAAGAAAATGCGATTTTTCGCAGGCAATTTGTCAGAGCAATGGCTGGTGTAATCCCGGCACCATGCTTGATATGGTGTCAGGGTGATTGAAGCGCATTATTTATATTATTACATTGTAGTAATAAATTAAATAGCTCAACTCACCATAATCAGTGGGAGCCCTAAGCGTGTCACTTGCCAACGTCGCCTGCCACCAGATGTGGATTGTCACTTGCCACATCGCCTGCCACCAGATGTGGATTGTCACTTGCCACGTCGCCTGTCATCAGATGTGGATTGTCACTTGCCACGTCGCTTGTCATCAGATGTGGATTGTCACTTGCTACGTCGCCTGTCATCAGATGTGGATTGTCACTTGCCACGTCGCTTGTCATCAGATGTGGATTGTCACTTGCCACGTCGCCTGCCACCAGATGCAGCTTGTCATTTGCCATGCTGCCTGCCACCAAATGTGAATTGTCACTTGCCATGTTGCCTGCCACCAGATGCGGAATGTCACTTGCCACGTCATCTGCCACCAGATGCAGCTTGTCACTTGCCACGCGGCCTGCCAGTGCCCCCAGATGTGGATTGTTACTGCATTGGTGGCAGCACTGGTTTATTTAGCACTGAGGCAGGAGAGCGGTGAGACATAATGTCATCTCTCTGCTCACTGCCGCACCTCTGACATTGAAGAGGCTGACAGAACTCCGGCTGTGAGGGCGGAAGAGCGGTGATGCGCGGCGAATGGAGAGAGATAAGGTCATCTCTGCTTGCCCGTCTGCCCGCTTCTTTCATCTGCACGCCCACTCGCTTCTCTCATCCACCCGGCTCTCATGCTGCCAGCCCACCTCTCTCATCCGCCCACCCGGCTCTCATACTGCCCACCTCTCTCATGCTGCCCGCCTCTCTCACGCTGCCCACCTGCCTCTCTCATGCTGCCAGCCCACCTCTCTCATCCGCCCACCCGGCTCTCATACTGCCCACCTCTCTCATGCTGCCCGCCTCTCTCACGCTGCCCACCTGCCTCTCTCATGCTGCCCGCCCACCTCTCTCATACGCCCGCCCGGCTCTCTCATGCCGCCCACCTCTCTCATGCCGCCCGCCCACCTCTCTCATGCTGCCCGCCTGCCTCTCTCATTCTGCCCGCCTCTCTCATGCCGCCCGCCCACCTCTCTCATGCCGCCCGCCCACCTCTCTCATACGCCCGCCCGGCTCTCTCATGCCGCCCGCCTCTCTCATGCCGCACGCCCACTTCTCTCATGCTGCCCGCCCACCTCTCTCATCTGCCCACCCGGCTCTCTCATGCCGCCCACCTCTCTCATGCCGCCCAGCTCTCTAATGCCACCCACCTATATCATGCCGCCCGCCTCTCTCATCCGCCCGCCCCCGGCTCTCTAATGCCGCCCGCTCGGCTCCCTCATGGCGCCCACCCTGCTCTCTCATCCGCCTTGCCCGGCTTTTTCATACCGGCTGCACCGACAGCACGGTTGCAGAGAGGCAACGGCCCGGTGGTTGGGGACCCCTGCTCTACGGTGTCTGCTTTCATAAATTCGTAACGTAACGAATAATGTAGCGAATACAAATTTACAGAATTTACGAATTTATCCGAAGTTACGAATTATCCGAAATAGCTAAACTAATGGAATGTAACAAACTAATAATAATAAATAACAATAATAATAAAACTTTTTTTATTATTATTATTATTATTATTTATTATTAATTTGTTCCGTTACATTTGTTTAGATGTGGCATTCGTTATTTCGGATAAATCGTAACTTCGGATAAATTCGTAACGTAAGGAATAACGTATTGAATACGAATTTATAGAATTTACGAATTTTTGTCCGAAGTTACGAATTATCCGAAATAATGACTGCCATAGGTAAACGAATGGAATGTAATGAATTAAAAATAATAAATAACAATAATAATAATAAAACCTTTTTATTATTATTATTTATTATTAATTAGTTCCGTTCCATTTGTTGTGATTTGCATTTTTTATTTCTGATAATTCGTGACTTTGGATAAATTCGTATTCGTTACGTTCACTAATGCCCTGTACACACAACCGGACTTTCCAGGCAGAAAAGGTCAGACGGAATCATTCTGTCGGACATTCCGATTGTGTGTGGGCTTCATCTGACTTTTTACTTTCTAAAATTCTGATGGACCTAGAAATAGAACATGTTTCAAATCTTTCCCCCGGAAATCCGCCGGAACCAGTTCCTATTGAGAAAACCGCTCGTCTGTATGCTGTTCCAACGGACCAAAAACGACGCAAGGGCAGCTATTGGCTACTGGCTATTGAACTTACTTTTTCTAGTCCCGTCGTATGTCATCACATTCTAAATGACCGGACTTGGTGGTGATCGTGTGTAGGCAAGTCTGTTTCGGAGGAACTCCGTCAGAACTCCGTTGAAAAGTCCTTCAGAGTTCAGTCCGACGAGAAGTCCGCTCGTGTGTACGCGGCATTACAGCGGAATTTGAAAGGAAATTCCAATACCTTTAATTTAATAGCTATCATTAGTTAGTTATTTATTCTTTCAAATTTTCAGAGTTTGTTTCTGATTTTTTGGATTTTCTAATTTTCGAATATTCAAATTCATGAATCTACAAATTGCAAACATAACGAATGACCCGAAAAACTAAACAAAAACGAATGAAACGAAAACAAACAAATTTTTTGGCAGCGCACATGTCTATAAGAAAAAAAAAGAACTGAGCTTAGAAGGGAACTGAAACTAGAGCATTGTCAGGGCTGGGCTCAGCCCTTCCTTCTCCACTCAGCTGTTGGCTAATTTCCAGCTCCTATCTCTCCACAGTTACTCAGCTGCTGATGATATCCTGCTCGTCAGTCCTGCCTACTTAAGTCGTCCAGTCCAGTGGATCTCTGCCTTCGCCTTGGTCAACATCACAGAAAAAAAAATCTCCTGCGATCCTGTTCAAGACTTGCTTTTCTGACATCCCTTCTGGCTCCAGATCCTGCTTGCTGTTCCACTACACTGATCCCTGACTTCTGGCTTGGCTGACTCTCCGTTCCAGTTACTGAACTTTGGCTAAGTTTTGACTATGTTTGTTCTCTTTACTTTTATTATTAAACAAGTGTGATTTAACTGTACTTCTGTCTCAGCCTGTTTTCATGGTTTCTGACAAGCATGATCCGTAGATGACAACAGCTCGTGTACACAATCTCAGGCTGCAGTGGGGACAAAGAGAAGATGGGAGGGACAGCTGAAGGCAGGATCAACCAGGTATATTTCACTCTACACAAAACAAATGCTTTAGTGGGTTTGAGAGCATGCACATACCTTGTAATGAGAGTTTTTCATAGTCTGGGTTTGAATGACACATTAAAAGGATGATACAATTCAGGTATACTCCTGATATATTGTGTGGCTATTACCTATTTGGATGTGGGAGAAACATTAACATTTTTGGGCAGGACAATTTTTGGAAGGGTGTGGGATTAAAATAATGATATATAAAATGATATATATATAATGATACATAAAAACTAGCATGTAGTTTGAATTATAGATGGCTGTATACTGTAGATTTATGGATTTTGTGACGTATGTTTTTATGGATTTTGGGACGTATATTTTTATGGATTTCAGGACGTATGTTTTTATATGTGTTTGAATATTTTTTTTAGCAAGAAGGATAGTGGAGTACAGAATCACCCAAGCTGATTTAAAATTAATGATGATGTATTGGGATTTAAAGGCGATAAAGGGCAGCACCTTGGAGGTAAGCCACATAAGAATTGGCAATTCCTATATAGCAATGATATAGATTGTATCATATTGTAAATAAGAGTGGAGTCCTTCTCTGCCAAAAAGTATCATGTTCTCTATAATGGGCCAGTTCACTCAGAATTGATGTTTCAGTGATAGACAGATGCGGATTGGACTAAAAGGTATAATGCTCTGTAGGTATACAGGTATATCTCTTTGTAATTTGCATAAAAAGAAGACTGTTCCTAAATTCTAAGGGGGAGATTTACTAAAACTGCAGCACCATGTACGTGATTTAGCTGTGCATAGTAACCAATCAGCTTCTAGGCTTTATTGTCAAAGCTTACCCACTTGCTGACCGTATACAGTATATATACGGCGGCAATGTGGCTCTCCTGTCCGAAATCATGTACGGGTATGGGACTTTGCACTTCCGGGGCCTGGGGCACGTATGCACGCCATCGGCGACTTGCTCCCGCTGTGACTGGACACAGCTAAAGCTAGAATGTGCAATTTGCTTCGTTCCAAATTGGTTTTTCGATAAAATTTCACAGATACATTCATTTGGAAATATTCAAATTAACGAAACCCAGTTCAGTGAATTTTTCCGAAAATGCGTCAATTCGAAAATCTGAAAAAAATAATTCTAAAGAATGAAAATCCGAAAATAAGAACCAAAATCCTAAAATTTGAAAACCCAAAAATTCGAAAAAAATAACTAACAATAATAACAATAATAACTATTACTAACTATTAAAATTATAGGTATTAGAATTTTCATTTCAAATTTGGCTGTTAGTGAACGTAACAAATAGGAAATTTATCCAAAGTTACGAATTATCCAAAATAACGAATGCCGCATCTAAACAGATGGAACGTAACTAAATAATATTAATAAAAACGTTTTATTATTATTATTTATTATTCATTTGTTACATTCCATTCATTTAGATGCGGCATTCGTTACTTCAGGTAATTCTTAACCTTGGATAAATTCGTATTCATCGTTCCGAATAGTTTTTTTGATTAAATTTCACAGATACGTTCATTTGGAAATATTCGAATTAACGAAACCCCATTCAGTAAATTTTTACGAAAATTTGTCAATTCGAAAATCCGAAAAAAAAAATCCAATAATCCAAAAAAACAAAAATTCTAAAAAATAACTAACTAACAATAATAACTATTACTAACTATTAAATTATAGGTATTGGAATTTCCTTTCAAATTTGGCTGTTAGTGAACGTAACAAATACGAATTTATCCAAAGTTACGAATTATCCAAAATAACGAATGTTGCATCTAAACGGATGAAACGTAATGAAATAATATTAATAAATAATAATAATAAAAACGCTTTATTATTATTATTATTTATTATTAATTTGTTACATTTCATTCATTTAGATGCAGCATTCGTTACTTCAGGTAATTCCTAACTTTGGATAAATTCGTATTCATTGCGTTCATAAACAGCCAAATTTGAAAGGAAAATTCCAATACCTATAATTTAATAGTTAGTTATTATTAATTAGTTATTTATTATTTTGGATTTTCAAATTTTCAAATTTTCAGATTTTCTTATTTTCGGATTTCCCAATTTCCGAATTTATGAATTTTAGAATTTCCGAATTTACAAATTTTATAATTTTCTAATTTCCGAATTTGCAAATTTACGACTACCTCATCTAAGCGAATGGAACATAATGAATTTCAAAGTTACGATATAATTTCGAAAAAACAAATTTAGATCATAACGAATGACCTGAAAAAAAAAAAATGAAACAAATGAAATGAAAACGAAAACAAAAATTTTTTTGACAGTGCACATGTCTGGCGAAAGGACCCACCGATCGTTCCCGAGAGAAGCAGAAAAGAGGTCTGCCTATGTAAGCGAGGCATATTGGCGTTCTGTCAGTAGGGAAGGTCGTATTCTTGTGTTTCTGCTAAGCAGGAACACCGATCTCTGCCTTCACACAGTACAAGCACCTCCCCCACAGTTAGAAAGCACCCCCTAGGAACAGATTTAACCCTGTTTCATTAGTACAGTGACAGTGCGTATTTTTAGCATTGATCTGTGTATTAGTGTCACTGGTCCACAAAAAAGTGCCAAAAGTGTCACTTTGTGTCTGATTTGTCCGCCACAATGTCGCATTCCCGCTATAAGTCGCTGATCGCCACAATTACTAGTAAAAAAATGTATAAATAAATACAAATTCCATAAATATATGCCATAATTTGTAGACGCTATAACTTTTGCGCAAACCAAACAATATATGCTTATTTTTGACCAAAAATATGTAGCAGAATACATACCGGCCTAAATTGAAAAAATGTGATTTTTTTTTTACATTTTTTTAATGGATATGTTTTATAGCAAAAAGTTAAAAATATAGTTATTTTTTCAAAATATGCAGAGGTGATCAAATACCACCAAAAGAAAGCTCTATTTGTGGGAAAAAAGGACATCAATTTTATTTGGGTACAACATCACACGACCGCGCAATTGTCAGTTAAAGTAATGCAGTGCCAAATTGCAAAAAATGGCCTGGTCAGAAAGGGGGTTAAATCTTCAAAAGGGCAAGTGGTTAAAGGATAGAATGGAAAATAATAGAACCTATGTCTGTATAAACAGCATTCTAACAGTATTGTTTACCCACTGAGCCAACTGCAGAACAACATTTTTATTCCTTTTACAAGGGAATAAAAGTGATCAAAAAAATAAATAAATAAAAGGACAGTGTAAAAAATAAAAAATGAATGAATAAATAAATAAATATTTAAAGCGCTCCGTCCCGTTGTGCGTGCATGCAGAAGCGAACGCATACGTAGGTTTCACCCACATATGAAATCGCCACAAACATCAGAGCGAGAGCAATAATTCTAGCACTAAACCTTCTCTGTAACTCTAAACTGGTAACCTGGCCTAATTTTTAAAGCGTAGCCTATGGAGATTTTTAAGTACCAAAGTTTGGCGCCATTTCACGAGTGTGCGCAATTTTAAAGCGTGACGTGTTAGGTATCTATTTACCTGGTGTAACATCATCTTTTTTTAGTTTACCAAAAAATTGGGTTAGATATTTGTTTTTTTTTTTGCATTCAAATTCATTAAACGCTTCAGTTTTACCCCCTTCCTGACCAGAGCACTTTTTGGGATTCGTCACTGCATCGCTTTGACTGAAAATTGCGCAGTCGTGCGACGTTGCACCCAAACAAAATTTATGTCCTTTTTTTCCCACAAATAGAGCTTTCTTTTGGTGGTATTTGATCACCTCTGCGTTTTTTATTTTTTGCGCTATAAACAAAAGAAGAGTGACAAAAAGGTTGAAAAAAAACAATATTTTTTACTTTTTGCTATACTAAATATCCCCCAAAAATATATAAAAAAACTTTTTTTTTCCTCAGTTCAGGCCGATACGTATTCTTCTACATATTTTTGATAAAAAAAATCGCAATAAGCGTTTATTGATTGGTTTACACAAAAGTTATAGCGCCTACAAAATAGGGGATAGATTTATAGCATTTTTATTATTATTATTTTTTTAACTAGTAATGGCGGCGATCTGCGATTTTTATCGTGACTGCAATATTGCAGCAGACACATCGGACACTTTTGACACATTTTTGGGACCATTCACATTTATACAGCGATCATTGATATAAAAATGCCTTGATTACTTCAAATTTTCTAATTTTCAGATTTTCGTATTTTTGGATTTCCCAATTTCCGAATTTCGGAATTTTAGAATTTCCCAATTTCCGAATTTACAAATTTTCTAATTTTCTAATTTCCGAATTTGCAAATTTACGACTACCTCATCTAAACGAATGGAACATAATGAATTTCAAAGTTACAATATAATTTCTTCTTGTGTCAATCACTTTTGACACATTTTTGGGACCATTCACATTTATACAGCGATCGTTGCTATAAAAATGCTCTGATTACTGTATAAATGTGACTGGCAGGGAAGGGGTTAACCCGCTGAAGGGGTTAATATTTTCCCTGGGAGTGATTCTAACTGTAGGGGGAGGGGACTCACAAGGGGAGGAGACCGATCGGTGTCCCTCTGTACAAGGAACACACAATCGGTCTCCTCTCCTCTGACAGGACCGTGGATCTGTGGGTTTACATACACAGATCCACGGTCCTGCTGTGTTACCGGGCAATCGCGGGTGCCTGGCGGACATCGCGGCCGCCGGGCGCGCGCATCGTGTGCCTAGTGACTAGACATGTGCACAACAAAAAAATTTGTTTATTTTCGTTTAGTTTTTTTCGTTTCCGTTGATTCGTAACGATTTGTAAATTCGTAAGTCGTTGGTGTTCGTATTCGTAACGATTCGTACATTCGTAAGAGTTATTTTTTCATTGATTCGTTTTTCTGTTAGTTTAATTTTCGTTCATTCGTTTATTCGAAATTCGGACGCATTCGTAGTTATTCGTACATTCGTAACATTCGTAGATTCGTAATCGGAGCATAATTCATAATTTTATGTAATGTGTATGCTACTATTACATTTTAAGAGACACGGAAAATTACGAATCGAAAAAAAAGTTACGAATGTACAAATTTTTTCGTTCAATCCATTCGAAGCATGTTAAGCAACGCCATTGTAAGAGACACGGAAAATTACGAATCGAAAAAAAAAAAGTTAGGAATTTACGAATTTTTTCGTTCAATCTATTCGAAGCACGTTAAGCAGCGCCATTGTAAGAGACACGGAAAATTACGAATCGAAAAAAAAAGTTACGAATGTACGAATTTTTTCGTTCAATCCATTCGAAGCATGTTAAGCAACGCCATTGTAAGAGACACGGAAAATTACCAATTCAACCAAAAAAAAAGTTACGAATGTACGAATTTTTTCGTTCAATCCATTCGAAGCATGTTAAGCAACGCCATTGTAAGAGACACGGAAAATTCCGAATCGAAAAAAAAAAGTTACGAATGTACGAATTTTTTCGTTCAATCCATTCGAAGCACGTTAAGCAACGCCATTGTAAGAGACACGGAAAATGACGAATCGAAAAAAAAAAAAAAATTACGAATGTACGAAATTTTTTCGTTCAATCCATTCAAAGCACGTTAAGCAGCGCCATTGTAAGCGACACAGAAAATTACCAATTCAAAAAAAAAAAGTTACGAATGTACGAATTTTTTTGTTCATTTTCGTTGTTTCTGTTTTCGTTTTTCAGATTTTTCATTCGTACATTCGTTGTTTCTAGTTTGTTTTTTTCGGATTTTCGTTATTTTCGGATTCGTTTGATTCGAACGATTCGTTATTCATTAAAATTTTTTAGCGAATCGTTCGTTCATTTGTACGAAAACGAACGAACGAAAAATAACGAAAAAAAAAGAAAAAAAAAATAAACGCATTGCACATGTCTACTAGTGACACGCGCGCTCCCTGGAGGGCCGGGAAGGGGAGGGCGTCATACGACGCTCTCCCACCATGAGAGCTGCGCCGCCTGGCCATCAATTGACAGCTGGCGGTCGCAAAGCAGTTAAAGTGATTTTTTTTTTCCAAAGAAAATTGCGTTCGAAAAATTGCTGCACAAATACCGTGTGACATAAAAAATTGCAACGACTGCCATTTTATTCTCTAGGGTCCCTGCTTAAAGAATATATGTATAATATTTTGGGATTCTGAGTAATTTTATAGCAAAAAAAATTATGATTTTTACATGTAGGAGAGGAATGTCATAATGGGCCTGGGTGGAAAGTGGTTAAGTGGAAGTTTTTGTGCCCAGAGATGATCTTTGAATATTAGCGGACTAAACTTTTCTACAAGTCGCATTGCAGGGGGAAGCCATGATGGGCGTTTAAAGGAATCATTCTGACCAAAGAGGGCCACGAGAGATAATAAACTCGCCGTGCGACAAAAATTGGTAACTAATTTTTCTCTCTCTTTGTTTGCAAGTTTAGCGTTCTTTCACGGAAAGCCGTTTTGCGCACAATGGAAGAGAAAATGAATCATTTTGGAAACAATATGCCGGGGACGTGGTCCCATTGTTTCAGTAACACATTCTTTTCCAGCTCAAATAGATAGATGCAGGAATGGTGATACTTGTCAGAGATCCAATTATTTTCCCATTTACGTCTGCTTTTGAAGCTTATCGGAGCAAGGTATTGTGGGCAGCAGCTCTGCCATTACAACCAGCACTCAGAATCCTGCCTGCACTGATTCTTATTGTAATGCAATTAATCTTCCGCTTTGCCCTAATGGATGAACAAGCATATTTACTGCAGCATAAAATCCTAATTATTTTTTGAGCAGATGCATAAAGGGAATTGAAATTAATGGCAAGTGACAATTGTGATAAATGCAAAATATATTTTAAAAATGTCAGATCCTCTGTGCGTCGTGGGGAAGTCACACAGGACGGCCGCTCGGTACGAGACGCGGGTTCCAACCTTCTGCGCAGCGAGAGTTAAAAAAAAAAAAAGCAACAGGTGAGTCGTCAGGCAGAGATGCTGGATGAAGCCTAAAGTAAAGGAATGAACCTTTACCATATGATGATAATTTCACTCAATGACACAGCAATGTCATCATGGCAGGAATGATGATGTCATTCAAATATTTGTTACCTGTGTTCTGCTTACAATCACTGGGAGGTAGTGGAAACCCAGAAAGTTAGTGAGAAATGTGGACTTCTGGCTTATGAGTTATGACTGTTAGGGCTCACTCACCTTTGCAGCTGAGGGGCAGTAAAGTGGTTGAGTTGTGCTTTTGCCACAGCTCTGACCCCTGCACTTTGAAGCCCCCATGGATCTGTCCCCGCCCCTGCAAATCGCAGCCCCCCCCCCCATGGATCTGCCAATCCCTCCCCCTCGTCACATCACAGCTCCCTGCAACTCTGCCCCCATGTATACTGCAGCCCTTGGAGCTCTCCCCCCCATTCACATTGCAGCCCGCCACAGCTCTGCCCCTTTTACATCACAGCCCTCCCATGGCTCTGCCTTCCTTAACATCAACTGCAGCTCTGACCCCCCCCCCCCCTTCACATTACAGCCCCCCCTGCAGCTTTCCCCCCTTTACACATTGCAGCCCCTGCAGCTCTGCCCCTTATTCACATTGCAGCCCCCCACAGCTCTGCCCCCCCCCATTCACATTACAGCCCCCCTGCATCTCTGTCCCCTATTCACATTACAGCCCCCCACAGCTCTGCCCCCCATTAGCCCTCGCAGCTCTGCCCCCATTCACATTACAGCCCCCCAGCATCTCTGCCCCCTAATCACATTTCAGCCCCCCACAGCTCTGCCCCTCATTCACATTACAGCCCCCCAGCATCTCTGCCCCCTAATCACATTGCAGCCCCCCACAGCTCTGCCCCCCATTCATATTACAGCCCCCCTGCATCTTGGCCACCTATTCACATTGTAGACCCCTGCAGCTCTGCACCCATTCACATTACAGCCCCCCTGTATCTCTGCCTCCTATTCACATTGCAGCCCCCCACAGCTCTGCCCCCATTCACATTATAGCCCCCCTGCATCTCTGCCTCCTATTCACATTGCAGCCCCCCCACAGCTCTGCTTCCCACTCACATTACAGCCCCCTGCATCTCTGCCCCCTAGTCACATTGCAGCCCCCCACAGCTCTGCCCCCATTCACATTATAGCCCCCCTGAATCTCTGCCTCCTATTCACATTGCAGCCCCCCACAGCTCTGCCTCCCACTCACATTACAGCCCCCTGCATCTCTGCCCCCTAGTCACATTGCAGCCCCCCACATCTCTGCCCCCCATTCACATTACAGCCCCCTGCATCTCTGCCCCCTATTCACATTGCAGCTCCCACAGCTCTGCCCCCAATTCACATTACAGCCCCCCTGTATCTCTGCCTCCTATTCACATTGCAGCCCCCCACAGCTCTGCCCCCCTTCACATTACAGCCCCCCTGCATCTCTGCCTCCTATTCACATTGCAGCCCCCCACCACTCTACCCCCCATTCACATTATGGCCCCCCTGCTTCTCTTCCCCCCATTCACATTACAGCCCCCCTGCATCTCTGCCCCCTATTCATATTGCAGCACCCCCCCCCCCACAGCTCTGGGAAATCCCCTCTCACAGAGGGGTCATCAGAACAGGTATCCTTAAGAGAGGTCCCCTTGCTTTCATTTTTGACATCAGCCATAAAATTTCAGATTTCTCAATCACTTTCAGCCACATTGATAGAAATCACAAGGGCAAAAAGAGAGGGTGACTCACCCCAGCTGGCAGCAATAAAAACCTAATATGGGAGAAGTAGCAAAGGTTCCACGCAATAAAGGTTATATGGTCATAGGGTCCAGAATAGTTTTCTATTGAATAATTACTGGCATAAGAGTGCCAACGCGTGTCAGAGTTCAAATGCTGCCCCTCCATCAGGGCTTATAATTTATATATAAATATACTGTGTTGCGCTAAACAAAAACAAAGAACAAATTAAATAGAAAACAAAAAGGTGTGATTCTCTCAATGAGTCCAAGTATCAGTTTCTTGACAAAAACAAAAAGTCTCAGAGCCAGTGAAGCAGGTGAAATTTCAATTTCCAAGATCCCAATGACCACCTTTGTGAATACAACGCCACCACATATAGATGTGCTCTTACCAGAGCGCATAGACCTCCTATTATGGAAGGTCAAAGAAAGCTCATGTAAATCATGGAGCTCGTCTTCTGTTGGTATCCAGCCAGAAGGAAACGATGGGAGTCACTACAACAGCCCACACTTGTGTCGACAGCCCTCTTGTCTCAGACCATCAGAGTCGATATAATGTATCAATAAGACAGGAAAGCCAATAGTGTAAACCTTTTACAGTTATGCTTTAATAAAGGTAATGCACTTACACGTTTGAAGATAAAAACAGCTTGAGTGACATTAATGCACAGAAACACAATCCTTAAATCCGGATAGACGTGATAACATAGATATGAACTGCAGCCCGACCGGTTTCGTCACAAAGAGGACTTCTTCCAGGGGTTAGGTCTGTTCAAGCATCTGTATATAATGTGACCTCAGGTATGACTAGCCTTGAATTTTGCTACATTGTTTATGCAAAATGGATAAATAACACCAAATGTAGAGGATAAACTCCTCAGTGCACCGATCCCTTCTTTGGGGGGGTTTAAGATACATGTGAGCAGCCTCACCAAAGTGATTCAGCTTAATAATTTGGATGGGGTCTCCAAACTTTCTAAACAAAGGGTTTACTGTCCTTCAGATTTTAGGAGGGCTGGACTGTGCCCAGTTGGAGAAAACAATGCCCAATCTTTGTTATTAGGGGAAGAAATCATTGGTGTCAGTGGAAGGAATAATGCCCCATCATTGGTGTCAGTGGGAGGAATAATTCCCCATCATTGGTGTCAGTGGAGAGGAATATTGCCCCATCCTTAGTGTCAGTGGAAGGAATAATGCCCCATTATTGGTGTCAGTGGAAGGAATAATGCCCCATCATTGGTGTCAGTGGAAGGAATAGTGCTCCATCATTGGTGTCAGTTGAAGGAATAATGCCCCATCATTGGTGTCAGTGGAAGGAATTATCCCCCATTGTTGGTGTCAGTGGCAGACTTTATGCCCCATTGTAGGTGTCAGTGTCAGGAATAATGCCTCAAGGGTAGTATAAAAGCAAACAAAAAAAAATGTTTGTCCTTTAAAAGAGAAGTATGGGTTTGGACTTTATTCTAGATTTATACTTACCTAGGTGGATGCAGCATGGGTCCGATGCTGCATCTGTCCCCCGGTGCCTCTGCGCTGAGTGACTTTCTAAAATTGTCAGGCCACCGAAAAGTGGAACCTGGTGAGTTGAGTCAACCCCTGGCTTCTTACATGCCATTCATTGCCCTGGATACTCCAATAGTGAGATCTCCCTTCCATGATCCATGATCCATGTTCTCCCTCACCTTTGTGTGTCCCAGCTTCTCCTGTTACATTTTTTTTTCATAGTGACTGGTCTAATGAAAGTGATCCTATTACTCCTGTCCTCGAGTCCTTGTACTGGCTACCTGTCAAGTTTCTCTTTGACTTGGAAATACTCATGTTCACCTTTAAAGTGTAAAGGCAGAAGGTTTTTTACCTTAATGCATTCTATGATAAAAAAGCTTCTGTGTGCAGCAGCTGCCCCAGCCCCCCTAATACTTACCTGAGCCCCATCTCTATCCAGCGATGTCCACAAGTCCCTCGGCCCTCACGGGACTTGCCTGCCTGAATGGCTGAGACACAGCAGCCGTGCCATTGGCACCCGCTTCAGTCAATCAAAGTCAGTTAGCCAATAAGGAGAGAGAGGGGCGGAGCCGAACCACAGCTCCGTGTCTGAATGGACACCCAGAGCTGCAGCTTGGCTCGGGTGCTTCCTGTGGGGGCACTTGCCAGGAGGGAGGGGTCAGGAGCAGCGAAGAGGGACCTGAGAAGAGGAGGATCCAGCCTACCCTGTGCAAATCCGCTGCACACTGCAGATAAGTATAACATATTTGTTTATTTTAAAAAAAAATTGACTTTACAATCACTTTAAAGGATATGTAAAGCTTTGCTTTAAAAAAACAAAAAAAAAGAAACATGTCATACTTACGGTGCTTCCTCAATGTAGTTGGTTTTTCAAAGAATGGTCCTGATGCTCCTCTTCTGGGGTCCCTCAGATACACTCCTGGCTCCTCCTCTTCTTGAGTGCCCTGTTGTAGAGCCGCTCCCGTGTCCTGTTGCATCCATTGGCACAGACAGCAGGACTCGGCCCCGGCCCCGCTCCCGCATCATTGGATTTGATTGACAGCAGCAGGATCCAATGGTTGCTCTGCTATCAATCTATCCAATCAGGACCTGAGACACCGGTTGGAGCTGGTTCGCTCGTCCCCGTTGCTGTAAAGACTGGGTTCAGGTAAGCAAAAGTGGGCCTCTGGGGGGCTGCTGCATCACAGGAGGTTTTCACCTTCATGCTTAGAATGCATGAAGGTGAAAAACCTTGATGGTTTACAACCCCTTTAAGGTTCTGCATGGCTTGACACTCCATTATCAATGTGAACTTTAATCACCCTACTGCCACTCTTGTAACCGTCATTCCTCTAATTCTTTTCTAATGGTCTTCTCTGTGTCCTTCAAACCCACCTACACTTTATGAGGGTCAAGCTCTTCTCTTGTTATGCCCTAAAAGTCTACAACATCATTCCTTAAACTCTTTCACATGAAAACTGAAAACCTTCTTCTTCCAACAAGCCGTTACCTAACTGTTCTTTTTTGTTCTTTTCTTGTGTTTTCATTTGTTTTTATTTCTTTTACAAAACACTATGAGAATGTAACTTTAAAGGTGCTATATACAATAAAGTATATTATTATTATTATCATCATTGTTTAATATTATGTAAAACTAATGTAGCACTGTTTCTAAGCTTACCTCCATTGCAGGGAGAGGGCTAGCATTACCCAAGGGTGTATCCATGGCTGCATTGGAGAAAGTCATGACAATGATGGGCAGCGGTCACTTTAGTCTTTTCTTCAAGTTTTGGATTAGAGCATGTGTCTCAGGACTCCAGACTTTCTCTTCCATCTAAAGCCCCATACACACGCTCGGACAATCCGCGGACCAGGTCAGTCGGACTTTGTCCGACGTACTTTGTCCGATGTTGGCGTTGCGTACACACGGTCGGACTACGTTGTCGGAATATCCGGTCCGGAAGAACGTCGTGACGTAAGTCGTCGTCCACGAGATTACAAAAGGGAAGTTCAGCACCACGTCAGGCACCCGTTGGGCTCCTTCTGCTGATCCCGTGTTTATCGAGAGTTAGTGGAAGTTTGGTGACTTAAGATTCGCGCTTCTCAGTTTTCTGACTCAGATCGTTACTGCTCTTCAGTTTGTGCTTGTCGTGCGTATCTGTTTATTAGTGCGTGTAGTCAGTTCGCATTTGTTGGTCATTGCGGCCTATATCTTGATATAGGACGCTTTGATTTGCACTGCTTATTGTCTGCTCGTTGCTGGTATTCACTTCGTTCTTTCAGGCCTTGCTGTTTATCGGTGCTTTCTGTTTGTCCGTTCTGACCAGCCGACCTTTTGTGACCTTCTGAGCGATGTTTCCCGTGCGTACTCGTCGCCGAGTTCGTGCTGTACGCGGAATTGGTGTCGGGCTTTTAGCTTTGACCCAAGACCCGTCCATGAACAGAGTGACGAGGAGTATGTGGACCAAGAATTGGTTGCTTCAGCGTGACCAGTTCTCGCACATGCCTTTGCTTCGTGAGATCCGGGACCAATATATGCAGTACTTTGTGGGTAGGGGGGCCATTGCTCTGCCTGACGATGTGTGAGAGGCATTTTTTAATAAATCTGATATTTTAACCAACCTATGATTTCATGTCATTTCAGTCTTCTTTTTAGCTTATTTTACTTTGACATTTTTTCCCTTTGCCTTCGACAGTGGGAATGCACTTTCTGGGCAAAAGGAGGTAACAGTCTCTTCTTCCCAAAAAGATTATTCTCATGTTGTGTGTTTGCTACCTAATCTTTGGTCTAGAGAAGGTTTGTACTGCATAACTGACACCCAAAATACTCCTTTTCATCACCAGGTCTGACATGTGTGTATTCTCCAAAATGCTGTGCTCCGTGTTTTCGTACAAAGCACTGTGGGTGTCATTTACATAAGTCAAATCCGCTATGCTCTACAAGTGCATTGAAAAAGTTCCCGGGAAAGAAAATTGGAGTGCAAAGTGGATTTGCCTTTAGTAAATAACACCCATTGCCCCCCATATCCTTTTCATTTTACATACATAATGCATTGTGTTTTTTAAATAAGGAAGCCACACATTTAGAAAAATAAAAGTTTACTAGGAAAACATTCCCAAGTGCGTTTACAATCTTCACGCCAAAACTGACAACATCTTGGTTATTTACAACATTGTTTACAAACATTCCGCAATTGGTAAAACCAGGCATGGAGCAAAACAGAACCTAGGAACTTGGAAAGTTCAACTTTGTAAAGTGAAGACAAGATCAGACATGACTATATGTTCAAAGTGTGTTTGATCTTGCCTTCATCACATGGGGGGGTCACCCCCGAAAAGTGGAAATTTGGAACATGCACACAATTTGGGACTGAAAATGGTCATTAGATGGTAAAACACATGCCTAGAAGCTTCAAAAGTGCCATTTTCCATCATGGGGATGAATGGACGTTTTTTGGGGGTGCAACCCCTTCACCACAACCACTTTCGTAGTTCGTAAAGTGTTTGCACCCCCAAAAAAACGTTGCCATTCATCCACCATGGTGGGAGCTAGCACATGTGGACACAATGTGTGCATGTTCCAAATTTCAGACAGTTTTTAAGTTGCAAATGTGTTCTGAAGCTGGCACAAATGTGTGTTAATTACTTGGTGCGTTTTCATATTTTTCCTAAAATATCAATGATGTTCTTCAATTTTTGTTGAACATCATTGATGTTTTGCTTTATGTAATCTAGATCTCTATTGCAGACCATTATCTCTCCGATGAGTACGTGGGCACTCTCTGTGGTAAAGTGCGATTTTTCTTCCACAACATCCACGTCACCTAAAAACCACAAACAAACAAAAATGGGGTGTTGGAAATGAGGCAGCCATACATGGATTAGCTTACCAGTAGCTGTGTTCTCCCACACTCACCTGTTGTGGTGACAATTTCTCCAAGTTCGATGATCTCTCCTTCCTCCTCCTCCTCCTCCTCTGCTTCTGCTCTTTCCCCTTTTTTGGTAGGTGTTGGTTTGGGGGTTTCCTCAGACGGCCCAAGTTTTCGCTCCCCTATGAGAATGTCCAAAAGGAAGATTTAGCAACACAAGCTATTGAGGGCAGAAATAGGAAATGACAAACATTGCTTGAAAGTGACGGACACTATTTTAGTTTGGCCAGTTACAAATGTCAACTACATGAATGAAGTCACTTTGTAAAGGTGCTAAACTGACTAGCTTTTTGGTAGAAGTTTGTGTGATGGAGACCCCCCTCTAGTATCCACTGGAGCACATGTGTGGAAAAGCATAATAAAAAGGGGGTTTGGGTGTCCCAGCACTAGTGCTCTAGAGTCCAGATGGGTAAACAGCTACTGAGTGACCTCTCCTTTACATTGAATAAATTGGCTTTACATTCTTGATGACATTTCTAGTGAGAACAAACTTCCTTTCCCCAAAAAAACACCAAACATCGTATTATAAGTGGCCGAACGATCGAGGTTGCGTACGATCGAATGCACACACACACGACCATGACAGTGGCAGAAAGATCGAGGCTGAGTACGATCGAATGCACAGACGAACCTGAAAGTGGCCATTTTGGAATGTACAACTTGGTAAAAATCAAAACACAATGGAGCAGTATGCAAGCAAGAAATCAAACACAAAACACAACTACTTACTTTTTTGAAGAATTCTCTTGATCTTTCTGTACTGATCGGCCTCCCTCAGTTTCAGGTCTGACCAGCGTTTCCTGAGTTGCTCCTTGGATCGTTGTACCCCAAAATTATTGTACAGCCTTCTCACAACTTTAGACATGATCTTGGCCTTGCGGACATTGGGGTTGAGGTAAGGCCCATACTTCCCATCATAGTCGCTCCTCTTTAATATGTCCACCATCTCCAACATTTCTCCAAATGACATATTGGAGGCCTTGAATTTCAGGTTCCGGGATCGGGACGTTTCTGCCTCCGGACTTTCCTCGTCCTCCTCCTCGTTGGTGGGATATTTGTGGCGCACCTGCTGTGTCCCCGCCATGTGCTCTCCCCACTACGCCGTAAAGAGAAGGGGTGGGGAATAGACGAGAAAGATCGTCAGGGGCGGGCGGAGTTTGAAGCATGCGCAGTGTATATAAAACGTCACACGCCTGTGTCGTAGCCACGATCTGGGAGACGAGGGGAGAGAAAACTCACACGAGACGATCGCTACAAACGAAGGTACAATTTAACGTTGGTACATAACTAGCCTAGACTGATTTGAACTTGAGGCTTCTTTATGGAGAAGATTAGGAGAGTTTAGCCTGACATAATTTATAGGGTTTGGTGTGTTGTTGTGTCTTGCAGAGATTGATATGAAGGGATTCAACGACATGAGTTTTCTCCCCCTCTTCATTGCCAAATACAGGGATTTTCCCATATTGTGGCAGGGTATACACCCACATTACACCAACAAACCAAAGAGGCACGCAGCCCTGGAGGAACTTGTGGAATTTGTCAAGCCAAGGTTCCCCACGGCAACTGTTGATGATATTAGAAAGAAAATTGGCAGCCTGAGGAGTGCGTATATCAGGGAGAGGAAGAAGGTCGTGAAGTCTGAGGAAACTGCAACTTCAGCAGATGAGGTCTATGTCCCCAAGCTCTGGTACTATCAGAGTCTCCATTTTCTGAAGGACCAGGCTGATGTCACGGAGCCAACCTCAACTCCTCCTTCCACGCTTCCTTGCGCACAGCCCACCCCTGATGAGGCTTCCGAGGAGCAACCTGGGCCTTCCAGTCTGGAAGAGGTGGAGGAGCCCAGCCTGTTCCAGGTATAGTAGTTTTGTTACCATTTATGGGAATAATGAATGATGTTCACTTAATTCAGGATCGCCAATTGCTTAGTTCCTAACGTGTTTGACATATCAACAGACAGTGGTGTGGGAGACATTTGGGGCCAGAATCTAAACTGCTGGGCTGAGAATTGTATGGTTTTCTATTTGTAAACATTTTGCACCAGTCACTAGATGAGAATTGTGTGTGTTTGATGAACAAATAACTGAAACTATGTCCCTTTTTCCTACACAGGAAGACCTCAGCCAGGAGGTGGCTGTGGAAGGTGGCAGTCAGGAGGAGGCAGGGGTTAGTGGCAGCCACCAGCTGGGTAGTGGCAGCCAAGAGGGGGCTAGGCCTCGGAGCCTGACTGACACCCAAACCCCTCCCCTCCGCCCTCCGTACAAAAGGGCGAGAAGGGGGGGTTATGCGGCACAGTCAGCGCTCCGGATGATCAGAGAGGCTTCAGACTCCCTACATGCCACACCCGCCGACGAGGAGACCTTTGGCTCGGTGGTTGTCACAAAAATGATGGGTATGGAGGTGGGGCAACGCAACATGTGTGAGGGGCTCATCCTCCATGTCCTAAATAAGGGTAGGGCTGGGGAGATGACCCCAGTCACACATGTTTGCCATAGTTACCATGCTCCGCCTCCTCCTCCTCCTCCTTCTGCCACCCCACCAGCACGACAGCCACAGCGTGGAAGGAAGCGTGGAAGGAAGACCTGAGAGTGACGACCTGCAATCAGTCTGGTGTGAGAGAAGATGGAGCCTCTTGTAGTACCAGAGCCTGGGGACCTAGATGGCATCTGCTGCAGTTCCGGATACTTTGGACTTCACGACCAGATTGCACTCCCCTTAATATACGTACTCCTCAGGCCCCCAATTTTCTACGCTTGGACAATGATGGTTGCCGTGGGGGGCCAAGACTTTGCAAATTCCCCAAGTTTCACCATGGCTGCGTTCCTCTTTGGTTTGTTGGTGTGACCTAAATAAAGGTTTTTTTGATTTGAAATAATCATTGACTATTGTGTTTTACTTTGCTACAATGACAGTTTTTCTTTGAGTAGGCTGGTACATTTCACTAATCCTAAAGTAGAATTAACAAGGGGCAACAACAACAAACAACCTCCTAGTAAATTTAAGCAAGAAATACAAATGTAAATAATGTGTTTTTGGTAATTTGAGACACACAACCCCCCTCCAAAAAAAAAAAAAAAAAAAACATTCAAATATGTATTCCCCAAAAAAAAAAAAAAAAGACAAATCATGGTAAAAAAATAACAAAGATTCTTTTCCGTTCAGAGTAAAAATAAACATGTAGTGTATAAATGCTGCAAAGTAATAAAGAAGTAAGTTTGTGAGAAGTGCGGGTGAATAGGAGCAGCTAAAACATGTCATTCTTGTTGCATTGTAAAGAAAAAGAGAATGCGCTGCATTAAAGACATTTTAACATTGCAGCGTGACGAATGTGCTGTGTCGATTAGGAAAGGTAGTTTTACCTGACCGAGCGCTTCCGTCACAGAATTTCTTCTGAGCATGCGTAGCACTTTGTCCGTCGGACAAGCGTACACACGCTCGGATTTGGTGTGATCGGACCGGGTTGACGGGAAATCTTTCCAGCAGGAGATAAGACTTTGTCCGACGGACAAACCGACGAACACTGTCCGATGGTGCATACACACGGTCTGATTTTTCAACAACCTTGTCCGATCGGACCAAATTGATGAAAAAGTCCGACCGTGTGTATGGGGCTTAAGGGGGTTCTGGGATCTTCTGAGGGTGGAAACCAATCCCCCACCAGCAGTAATTCCATTCTCTTGCTCTACCACTTTGGCTGCTGTATCCTTCATGACCAGACAGGGCATCTTGAGGACTCTTCGCTAGGCCTCAACCATACTTCAGCCTACTCAGCACAAACCATTACACACACTTTCCTCCCCAGGCCTCAGCCGGGGTAAAGAGAGCTCTCCAGGCCACTCCCCAATTTATATACCCCTACATATCCTCTTACATTTACAGTGGTGTGAAAAAGTGTTTGCCCCCTTCCTCATTTCCTGTTCCTTTGCATGTTTGTCACACTTAAGTGTTTCGGAACATCAAACCAATTTAAACAATAGTCAAGGACAACACAAGTAAACACAAAATGCAATTTGTAAATGAAGGTGTTTATTATTAAAGGTGAAAAAAAAATCCAAACCATCATGGCCCTGTGTGAAAAAGTGATTGCCCCCTAAACCTAATAACTGGTTGGGCCACCCTTAGCAGCAACAACTGCAACCAAGCGTTTGCGATAACGTGCAATGAGGCTTTTACAGCATCCTGGAGGAATTTTGGCCCACTCATCTTTGCAGAATTGTCCTAATTCAGTTACATTAGAGGGTTTTCGAGCATGAACGGCCTTTTTAAGGTCATACCACAACATCTCAATAGGATTCAGGTCTGGACTTTGGCTAGGCCACTCCAAAGTCTTCATTTTGTTTTTCTTCAGCCATTCGGTGGTGGACTTGCTGGTGTGTTTAGGATCATTGTCCTGCTGCAGAACCCAAGTTCGTTTCAGCTTTAGTACACGAACAGATGGTCGGACATTCTCCTTCAGGATCTCTTGGTAGACAGCAGAATTCATAGTTCCTTTTATCACGGCAAGTCTTCCAGGTCCTGAAGCAGCAAAACAGCCCCAGACCATCACACTACCACCACCATATTTTACTGTTGGTATAATGTTCTTTTTCTGAAATGCAGTGTTCCTTCTACGCCAGATATACTTGGACACACACCTTCCAAAGAGTTCCACTTTTGTCTCATCGGTCCACAGAATGTTGTCCCAAAAGTCTTGGGGATCATCAAGATGTGTTGTGGAGAAATTGAGACGAGCTTTGATGTTCTTTTTGCTCAGCAGTGGTTTTCTCCTTGGAACTCTGCCATGCAGGCCATTTTTGCCCAGTCTTTTCCTGATGGTGGAGGCATGAACGCTGACCTTAACTGAGGCAAGTGAGGCCTGCAGTTCCTTGGACGTTGTTGTGGGGTCTTTTGTGACCTCTTGGATGAGTCGTCGCTGCGCTCTTGGGGTAATTTTGGGCGGCCGGCCACTCCTGGGAAGGTTCACCACTGTTCCATGTCTTCGCCATTTGTGGATAATGGCTCTCACTGTGGTTCGCTGGATTCCCAAAGCTTTGGAAATGGCTTTATAACCCTTTCCAGACTGATAGATCTCAATTACTTTCTTTCTCAATTGTTCCTGAATTTCTTTGGGTCTCGGCATGATGTGTAGCTTTTAAGGATCTTCTGGTGGACCTTACTGTGTCAAGCAGCTCCTATTTAAGTGATGCCTTGATTGTGAACAGGTGTGGCAATAATCAGGCCTGGGTGTGGCTAGAGAAATTGTACTCAGGTGTGGACAACCACAGTTATAGTATGTTTTAACAAGGGGGGCAATCACTTTTTCACACAGGGCCATGATGGTTTGGATTTTTTTTCACCTTTAATAATAAACACCTTCATTTACAAATTGCATTTTGTGTTTACTTGTGTTGTCCTTGACTATTGTTTAAATTGGTTTGATGTTCCGAAACAGTTAAGTGTGACAAACATGCAAAGGAACAGGAAATGAGGAAGGGGGCAAACACTATTTCACACCACTGTATATCCTCCCCCCACATGCGCCACTGGCCATGGACCTCCTAGTGGTTGCCAGATTGGCCATAAATCATCATTAATCCAAGATTGTTACTGCCCCCATAACTATTGCCCTTAGTGCCGGTGACACCCCAGCAGGGAACATCAGCAACCCTCAACCTAGAAAAGAAACCAAGGGAAAGGCTATGAGGACAATATGGTGGCTACACTAAAAAAAAAGCAGAGGGTGGGAGCCCTCTGAGATGGACATAGCTTCTTATTTAGGTTCAGGTTGAGATTTGGGAATTCAACCAATGATAGAGAAGAAACTGAAATTAAATTTTTGGATGGGCTGGCCATTTAATTACCTAACATCTGCCATTGGTTTTGGGTGGACTGACCCTTTAATCGCCCATGAAAATATTTCTGTAGAAGTAGAATAAGGAGGTTGGATGCCTACCAAACATTGATGTGTTTTTCTTGCAATGCCTCTGACAATACGCACATTTGATTACTGTGGTATAAATAAAACTGAGACTGCCAATTCCCCATCGCAGCGCTGACACTAACAATCTTTTGATCTGTCTGAACTGTATATTGTCTGTTGCCGCAGAGCTCGCACTTGTTGTGAATAAACACACCGTGCCAGCGAATTTCAACAATTTGAAGTTACATTTATTGGACAGATCAGTGGATAAAACTGTTTTGGCAGTTTCATATTGAGTGTGATTGAGTGTGCCGGCTCGTGTTATTGATTTTATGAAAAGCTTCTCTTGTTTTGCAAGAGTAAAGCTCAGCATCGTCCCCCCACCAAGACGCAGAGAAGGGCGAGGAGCAGACGGCTGTTCCCGGCTTAATACGTTGTCAGAGAGATCTCACCTTCCCGGCCCCGAATGGGCACACGCAACTCTGGGCAAAACTGACAGCCTTGGTGTAATTATCTTTCTAGCTGAATAAATCTCTCCTTTTAATTTGATTGTTTGATCTCTCTTTGAAGAGCCTGGGGCCTCTCGGTCTGTCAAGCAAAAAAAAAAAGAATACAATAAAAAATAAAAAAATAAAAAGACAAAAGCTTGTTATGCTTTTTTTTTTTTAGCTACCATGAGACAACTTTTTTGATTCGTGACAAGGATACGATGATTACAAAAAACATGAACTACTATTAACACCGTTAAAGTTGATTCAAAGTCGCTGGGTTCACACTGTTGCATCGTGGTACCATAGGTGTTAGCGCACACATTACTGCAACCAGTGCACACTGGTGCATATATCCCAACATTTTGAGATGGGAATGAGGGACACCTACCAGCAGACGTATATCGGCATAGGACACGCCCCTTGTCACACCCCCTTAAAGTAGAATTAACCCCCCCAAAAAAGGTTAATTAAATCCACAATGGCTTTTTTTTACCACTACTAAGCCTTTATATTGGCTTTTAAAATGCAGCAATTTAGAATTTGGAAGAAAGGTTTAGCACTGGGAAACACTTTTTGAAAGATAAAAAGTGCATTTTTTATACAGCTATATGGATCAGACCAAAATGAGGGACAAATGAGGGGCAAAGAGAGACATTGCTCCAAATCAGGGACAGTCCCTCAAAATCAGGGACAGTTGGGAGCTATGCTGGTGCACTACGGGGCCATTTGTTATTAATGGCACCTTAACACACCTTATCAATGTGTAGGCAGGTGCGGAAAATTGTATTTGTGTTTTTCACCTATAGGGTTACTGTCCGGTGGCTCCGTTGTTAATAGGCTGTGGTGTGTCTGCCGTTTGTACTGTAGTGCTTCCCGTAGGGGGGGGGGGGGTATTTAAGCAGGAATGGTTTGGGCCAGGAGGTTGGTTGGTCCTGAGAGCTAAAAAGACCATACATAGGAAGATGTAGTGTTGCACCTCAATGGGGTTACCCCTTGGCGGGGGACCCTGAAGCGGGAATGTATAGTCATTAGTCAAGCCATGTTATCGCCAGTTGCTACAAACTAAAGGTATGTAAAAAAAAACAACTGGCTGGCTGGTAAGTGAGCTTGGAATTTTTCTTTGTTGTTTTTTTTCTATGTGTCGCCTTCCATGTGTTTGTTGCTGCAAAGGCCAGTTACAGGCTGGGGTGGTTGCCATTTGTTTGTACTGTTGGTTAATTGGTGCGGGGGCACACTGTATACCTTTGCTGCAATTGTGCTATTGCTGGGTGTCCAGTACGCCCCTGTGCCTTTATACCCCCTTTATACCCCCTCCTTACTGAGCCTGAGTGACCAAGTCAAAGTGTAAGGTTTATGTTAGGCTTCTGGGTAACAAAGAGTAAAAGGAAGGAGGAGCAGCCAGCTCGATAGAGGAGGTAGTGGTGGACAGTGATGGAGGTTCTGTTGGAAGGGTGGCTGTTATGTCTACCCTTCTATGTCTCTGTGTTAGGGCCCACTGCATAATAGAATCCTCATATGGACTGGGCCTGGATCACAGGCATGCAAAGCCTTGCTAAGTATACAGCAGCTTCCCTCCATGCCTTTGGGCTTAACCACTTCAGCCCCGGACCAATTGTCAGCTTAAGGACCAGAGGTCTTTTTTCAATTTCGCACTGCACTACTTTAACTGGTAATTGCGCGGTCATGCAATGTTGTAACCAAACGAAATTTGCGTCCTTTTCTTCCCACAAATAGAGCTTTCTTTTGATGGTATTTGATTGCCTCTGTGATTTTTATTTTTTGCGATATAAGCGGAAAAACACCGAAAATTTTGAAAAAAAATGAGATTTTCTACTTTTTGTTATAAGAAAAATCTAATAAACTAAATTTTAGTCAAACATTTGGGCCAAAATGTATTCAGCCACATGTCTTTAGTAAAAAAATGCCAATAAGCGTATATTTATTGGTTTGCGCAAAAGTTATAGCGTCTACAAACTAGAGTACATTTTCTGGAATTTACGCCGCTTTTAATTTATGACTGCCTATCTCATTTCTTGAGGTGCTAAAATGGCAGGGAAGTACAAAACCCCCCAAATGACCCTATTTTGGAAAGTAGACACCCCAAGCTATTTGCTGAGAGGCATGTTGAGCCCATTGAATATTTTTTTTTTTACTCCCAAGTGATTGAATAAAGACAAAAATAAAAAATAATTTTTTTTTTTCAAAAAGTTGTCACTAAATGATATATTGCTCACACATGCCATAGTTATATGTGGAATTGCACCCCAAAATACATTTTACTGCTTCTCCTGAGTACGGGGATACCACATGTGTGGGACTTTTTGGGAGCCTAGCCGCGTACGGGGCCCCGAAACCCAAGCACCGCCTTCAGGATTTCTAAGGGTGCAAATTTTTGATTTCACTCCTCACTACCTATCACAGTTTCGAAGGCCATAAAATGCCAAAATAGCACAAACCCCCCCAAATGACCCCATTTTGGAAAGTAAACACCCCAAGCTATTTGCTGAGAGGCATGGTGAGTATTTTGCAGCTCTCATTTGTTTTTGAAAATGAAGAAAGTAAAGAAAAACATTTTTTTTTTTCTTTTTTCAATTTTCAAAACTTTGTGACAAAAAGCGAGATCTGCAAAATACTCACCATACCTCTCAGCAAATAGCTTGGGGTGTCTACTTTCCAAAATGGGGTCATTTTGGGGGTTTTATGCCATCTGGGCATTCCATGGCCTCCGAAACTGTGATTGGCAGTGAGAAGTGAAATAAAAAAATTACACCCTTAGAAAGCCTGAATGCGGTGCTTGGTTTTTTGGGTCCCGTACGCAGCTAGGCTCCCAAAAAGTCCCACACATGTGGTATCCCCGTACTCAGGAGAAGCAACAGAATGTATTTTGGGGTGTATTTCCACATATGCCCATGGCATGTTTGAGCAATATATCATTTAGTGACAACTTTTTGTAAAAAAAATATATATATATATTTTTTTTCATTATTCAATCTCTTGGGACAAAAAAAAAAAATATTTAATGGGCTCAACATTGCTCTCAGCAAATAGCTTGGGTGTCTACTTTCCAAAATTGGGTCATTTGGGGGGGGGGGGGGTGAACTGTCCTGGCATTTTATGCACAACATTTAGAAGCCTATGTCACACGTCACCCACTCTTCTAACCACTTGAAGACAAAGCCCTTTCTGACACTTTTTGTTTACATGAAAACATATTTTTTTTTTTGCAAGAAAATTACGTTGAGCCCCCAAACACTATATATATTGTTAAAGCAAAGGCCCTACAGATTAAAATGGTGGGTGTTGCATTTTTTTTTTCCACACAGTATTTGCGCAGCGATTTTTCAAACGCATTTTTTGTTGAAAAAATACACTTTTTTTATTTTAATGCAAATATGATCTTAGGCCGAGTACATGGATACCAAACATGACATGCTTTAAAATTGCGCACAAACACGCAGTGGCGACAAACTACATACATTTTTAAAAGCCTTTAAAAGCCTTTACATGATACCACATTAGATTCACGGAGGAGGTCTACTGCCCTCGATCTGACCTTCGCGGTGATACCTCACATGCATGTTGCAATTGCTGTTTACATATGACGCCAGACCAACGCTTTTGTACGCCTTTGCGCAAGAGAAGGGGGGGCAGGGGTGCTTTTTTTTTTTTTTTTTGTTTTTTTTTTTATTTATTTAGCTTTTTTATTTTATTTTTAAACTGTTACTTCCATTTTTTTTTCTTTGTTATCATTTTTATTGTTATCTCAGGGAATGTAAATATCCCCTATGATAGCAATAGGCAGTGACAGGTACTCTTTTTTTGAAAAAATTAGGGTCTATTAGACCCTAGATCTTTCCTCTGCCCTCAAAGCATCTGACCACACCAAGATTGGTGTGATAAAATGCTTTCCCAATTTCCCAATGGCGCGGTTTATATCCGGGAGGGGGGACATTCCCTCCCACTGCTTGTAAAAGCAGTCTAGAGGCTAATTACCCGCTAGAATTGCTTTTACATGAAAGCCGATCACTGGCTGAAAAGAATGATACCAAGATGATACCTAAACCTGCAGGCATCATTCTGGTATAACCATTCAAATCCAGCAACATACTGGACATATATTGTAATCTTTTTTTTTCATGCAGCCTCTTGGCTGAACGAAAAAAAGAGATTGATTGGTGGGTATGCCCACCATTAGAATACCTCCCTTCATCCACCCACTTCTAATGATGGGCATACATGCACCATTTATATATGCCGATGCATGGGGGCATCCTCCCGCAAAAGTTATGCCGTGTACACACGGTCGGACTTTTCCACGGGGCAAGCCCCCGTCGGAATTTCGACCGTATGTACGTGGCATTAGGAGCCAATCGCTCCTCCCCCCCCTGCTGCCCCCATGCTTCGGCACATATGCTCTTTTTTTTAACTGTGGTGGTGAAATCACCTCCTACAGCGTTGGAGTCGCGGCTTTATGTTTCGTGGGAGCAAACGCTGTTGCTGTCAAGATAAATAAATCCACGCTGCAACTGAATGGCGCACCTGAAAACAAAAAAATGCTTAACACTAAAATACAGTAAACAAAATTACATACCTGAAAAGCAAGCATGATAAAACATAATAAAACATTGCAGAATAGAATGGAGTAAAAAAAGAGCAACAATGGAGAGAGAATAGAGAGAGAGAGAGAGAACAATAAAACGACAACTATTTTTGTTTTTTTTATTTTTTTGAGATTCACAGGTAAAAAAGCTCCTGACTGTTAGCGACTGAATCAAAACGCTACCACAAAAAAACTGTTAGCGATCGCAGGGATCAGGCCTGACTCTGCGAACGCTGCAGTTGTGTGCTTAGTGTTTTGTAAGTGACAGTGATCGATCGATACTGCACTTGGGTGGGCTGGGCTGGGCGGAGGGGGAAAATGCAGGTGCTAGCAGGTATCTGGGCTGATCCCGCTAACAATGCGTTTTTTGGAACCCTAAACTGCTGGGACGCTAGTATAGATCTGATCAGATCAGATATTGATCTTTTCAGATACTGTGCCACTAAGGGAGGTGTATGCTTTGCGCGTGGGTGTTTGCGGTACTGGCACTAACCTGGGGCGACGCAGACCTTATTTGACCCTAAAACCTAATTGATATCACCCGCCGGCGATCAGGGGGTTAAACCGTTATTTGGTAATAAATGGCGGGTGCCCTGACAGTATAAAAAACAAGCTAACTAACCAGCGTCACCCGTAACAGTAATACGGTGATCACTGGTGAAAGGGTTAACTAGGGGCAATCAGGGGGTTAAAACCTTTATTAGGCACTATATGGGGGTACCTGACGCTATATAAAAATCTGACGGGGAACCTAAATAACGAAATAACTAACTGGCTAACCAGCGTCACCAGTGACACTTATACGGTGATCACTGGTGAGAGAGTTAACTCTAGGGGCAATCAGGGGGTTAAAACCTTTATTTAGGTTGTAATATGGGGGTACCAGACCTATAAACCTATTTATAAACCTATATAAAATGGCGGTTAACCTAAAAAAAAAACTGGCTACCTAGCGGCACCAGTGACACTAATGCAGCGATCAGAAAAACGATCGCTTAGTGACACTGGCAAAAGGGGGTGAAGGGGTTAACTAGGGGCAATCAGGGGGTTAAACCTTTATGGGAGGGGTAGGTGGCTACCTTAGACCTAAAGGGGCCTAAAACTAACTGCCCTGACAGTTATTACAGTCACACTGACACTAAATGCAGTGATCAGTAAATAAATGATCACTGCAATTAGTGACACTGTGACTGGGGGGGCAGGGGGTGATCTGGGGGTGACAGGGGGGTTTTTGTGTGCCTATGTGTACTGGTGTCAGTGTACTGTTGTGCACTAACCTGTACGTGTTCACAGCTTGGCGTCCCCGGTCAGATAGACCGACGCACCGAGCGTGACATCACTTCCGCCTGCCTGTCTATACAATAGACAGGAAGGGGAAGCTTTTCATTCGCCAGGAGCTGGATCGCTCCTGAAGCGATGCCGACCGTCCCCGCCGGCGGAGGGGGTTCCGATCGGACACACCACCCGCCGGAATAATGTCACGTACAGGTACGTGATTTTGCCATTCTGCCGACGTATATGTACATGGGGCGGTCGGGAAATGGTTAAAGTGACACTAAACCTTTGTTTTTGTTTTAAAAAAAAAAAAAACATTTCATACTTACCTCCACTGTGCAGTTTGTTTTGCACAGTGTGGCCCCGAACCTCATCTTTTGGGGTACCCCGGCATCGCTCACGGCTCCTCCTTGCATCGGTAAACCCCCTGGGAGAAGCGCTCTACTGGGGGGTTACCTTGTGGGCATGCTCCCGAGTCCAGCATTTGCATCCATAGACGCCGAATGTATGACTCTTCCCCACCCCCGTCACCTGCGTCATTGGATTTGATTGACAGCAGCGGGAGCCAATGGCTGCTATCAATCTATCCAATCAAGAGGTGAGGTATGTGACAGTCTTGGATACTCCAACATTAAGATCTCCCAGCCATAGCTTCAAACTCTGATCCTGCCCACCTGGGAGTTTTGGGTGTTCTCACACAACTTTGTGTGTTCCAACTCCTTCTGTAACATTCTTCATGAATACAATACATACAAATTTAGCAGGGATGGTAGGGTCTCATAATGGGCACAGAAGGTATGAAGACCTGGGTGGTTTTCTCATTCATGCATGAGATGTATTGGCGTCCAATGGGCTGCCTATCCCTTTCCCCTCTGGAGGTCCAAATGTGTGGCTCCTTGTAAGCTATTTGGAGCTGGATTTCGCCTTGAGGAGGTGGGGACAGCTCACAAAGGCCCTTGGATCACAAACAAAAAACCCCTGAAGACGACTACGACTATATGGGTCGAAACGCGTTGGGGTATCAATATGCGTGGCAATTTTGTAATGTAACAATTTGTTCCTCTGTATGATTTTTGCCATGTATGATGGAATGTGTCCTTTAAGCTTGTAACCAGAGCTCATATTTTAAACCAATTCATAAATTAGAATTCTACTTTGGCATAATACATTTTTTTTTTTACCAGATAACTAATTTTGACCAAATTACTTTGCTGCTAAAAAAAAACCCTGGGGGAATCGTCCCATATTGTAACTTCAAACTCTGCTCCTGCCTGGGAGTTTTGGGTGTTTTCACTCACCTTTGTGTGTTCCAACTCCTTTTGTAACATTCTCTATTAATACAATACATACAATTTTAGCAACGATGGTAGGAGTCTCATAAAGTGGTCACATAATGGGCACAGAAGGTATGAAGACCTGGGTGGTCCCAGGAGTGCAGTTGACAAACACGCATGAGATGTATTGGCGTCCAATGTGCTGCCTATCCCTTTCCTCTCTGGAGGTCCATATGTGTGGCTCCTTATAAGCAATTTGGAGCTGGATTTCGCCTTGAGGAGTTGGGGACAGCTCACAGAGGTCCTTGAATCGCTGAACTTCTTTGAAAAAATGTTGTTATAGGTTATAGGACATATGTTCTCAATTCCACTTTTTGAGTGAACAAAAAATTCCCTGAAGAAGACTACGACTATATGGGTCGAAACGTGTTGGGCTATCAATATGCGTGGCAATTTTGTAATGTAACAATTTGTTCCTCTGTATGTTTTTTCCATGTATGATGAAATATTCCTTTAAGCTTGTAACCATATTTTAAACCAATTTATAAATTTGAATTCTACTTTGGCATAATAAAAAGATTTTATCAAATAGCATACAAATAAAATACAATACATACAAATTTAGCAGAGATGGTATGAGTCTCAAAGTGGTCTTATAATGTGCACATTAGGTAAGAAGACCTGGGATCTCATCAATAAAGTCACTTAGAGAAGGAAGACATTTTTTATTTAACTCTTTAGCATTTACCAAAAATAGTATCACTTTTCGGTAGCCTGATCTTTAAATCATTTGGGCAGATAACAGCGGACTGAATTAGTCCCCATTTCATTATATATTGTGGGATGTCAGGGAGTGATATTTCTGTACCTGAGCTTTATCCTCCAGCCAGCTACCATCACCATTATAAATGTTCACGATTTCTTTTATTTATGTTACTCATTAGTATAATGCCAACTTATTTTGCTGAGGTTCACAGAGAATACTGCACCACTCACATCAGTCACTAAACCGTTGGCTCTTATATGTGACGATGACAAGTTGAAGTTGTTCCAATTATGCATTGGATTTAACTTAGAGTACACCATGGGGATTCTGTATGTCCATGACGTGCAAATAAATTGCATATAAGCAGCATATATCAGCTAGGAGGGAAGAAAATCTAAGTAAAAGGAAGAAGAAAAGGGAGATAGGGAGGGCATTTTTGGAACTGGAATGCCTCTTTTTATATAATACCATAACCACAAATTCCATTAAGCTCCAGAGGATGGGATTTGTTTTGATAGGGGTCCCAAATAAGGGGCACTTTTCCCTAATAAATGGCTCTTAAATCTGAAAAACACCAGAGTCTTTAGCAACTCAAAATTGGGTACTGGTATGGGGTTAAATACAACATAAGAAAAGATAAAAAAACATTCCCAGCGCTCAGGGGTCCACCTCACAGGGATGGTGATACAGGTGACACATCACTTACATGGTCCATTGCTTGGTGGATGCAGCCCTCCTCGAATAGGGGTTTCCAATGTAGAACTCCAAAAACAACAAAGGGAAAGACGCAAACAACTGGTGCAATACCCGAGTAAGGTATTTTAATGAAAGGCAATAAAACCAATAAAATGCATACTCATAAAGCAAGGTCCATAAAGACGTGGATGAGCGAGTTTGGGGTGGAGGAACCTGACTAGCCTGACCTCAACCCGACAGAACACCTTTGGGATGAATTGGAGCGGAGACTGCGAGCCAGGTCTTCTCATCCAACATCAGTGCCTGACCTCACAAATGCGCTTCTGGAAGAATGGTCAAACATTCCAATAGACACACTCCTAAACCTTGTGGACGGCCTTCCCAGAAGAGTTGAAGCTGTTAGAGCTGCAAAGGGTGGGCCAACTCAATATTGAACCCTACGGACTAAGACCAGGATGCCATTAAATTTCATGTGCGTGTAAAGGCAGGCGTCCCAATACTTACAATACAATAATAATTAAATACAACCTACCTGTCCCTCATGGGCGGGACAGATAGATAGCAGCACCCTCCTTAGTGAATAAGTAAAGGAGTACTTTTTGATCCCTTACCAGTTTACCTGCACTAGAAAATCTAATCCCCATTCATGTTCATTGATCCTAATTTGTTGCTCTCTGAGTTGCATCAGGCCTAGTACAGCAAAGGCTCTCACCAATAACACTCTCCATATCTTTTATTGAAACACCAAATATGATATCAACAGAAAATTCTGGCATCACCCCCGGGCTCTCTACATCCTTTAAACCTCAAAAAATGATAAAATAAAAAGTATATATTCCTTGTGAGCAATAGAGGGAAATAAGAAAGAAAGAGAGGGAAAGGGGAAGGAATAACAAGTAACCAGAGTCAAGGAAGGAGGGAATAAAAACAGGAAGGAAGAAGGGGAGAGGAATAACATTGAACAAATTCAAGGAAGGAAATAATGAAAACATAAAGGAAGAAGAGAGGAGAAGAGCGGAAAGGAAAAGAGAGGAGAGGAATAACATTGAACAAAGTAAAGGAAGGAAATTATGAAAACAGGAAGTAAGGAGAGGAGAAGAGAGGAAAGGAAAGGAAAGGAGAGGGGAGAAAAAACATTGAACAAAGTCAAGAAAGGAAATAATGAAAACAGGAAGGAAGAAGAGGAAAGGAGAAGAGAGGAAAGGAAAAAGAGAGGAGAGGAATAACATTGAACAAAGTCAAGGAAGGAAATAATGAAAACAGGAAGGAAGAAGAGGAAAGGAGAAGAGAGGAAAGGAAAAGAGAGGAAAGGAAAAGAGAGGAAAGGAATAACATTGAATAAAGTCAAGGAAGGAAATAAAGGGGAGGAGAGGAATTACATTGAACAAAGTCAAGGAAGGAAATAATGAAAGCAGGAAGGAAGAAGAGGAGAGGAGAAGAGAGGAAAGGAAAAAAGAGGAGAGAAAAAACATTGAACAAAGTCAAGGAAGGAAATAATGAAAACAGGAAGGAAGATGAGGAGAGGAGAAGAGAGGAAAGGAAAAGAGAGGAGAGGAATAACACAGAAAAAAGTCAAGGAAGGAAATAATGAAAACAGGAAGGAAGAAGAGGAGAGGAGAAGAGATGAAGGGAAAATAGAGGAGAGGAATAAAATTGAACAAAGTAAAGGAAGGAAATAATGAAAATAGGAAGGAAGAAGAGGAGAGAAGAAGAGAGGAAAGGAAAATAGAGGAGAGGAATAACATTGAACAAACTAAAGGAAGGAAATAATGAAACAGGAAGGAAGAAGAGGAGAGGAGAAGAGAGGAAAGGAAAAGAGAGGGGAGGAATAACATTGAACAAAGTAAAGGAAGGAAATAATGAAAACAGGAAGGAAGAAGAGGAGAAAAGAGGAAAGGAAAAGAGAGGTGAGAAATAACATTGAACAAAGTAAAGGAAGGAAATAATGAAAACAGGAAGGAAGAAGAGGAAAGGAGAAGAGACAAAAGGACACGAGAGGAGAGGAATAACATTGAACAAAGTCAAGGAAGGAAATAATAAAAACAGTAAGGAAGAAGAGTAGAGGAGAAGAGAGTAAAGGAAAATAGAGGAGAGGAATAATATTGAACAAAGTAAAGGAAGGAAATAATGAAAACAGGAAGGAAGATCAGTAGAGGAGAAGAGAGGAAAGGAAAATAGGGGTCAGGAATAACATTGAACAAAGTAAAGGAAGGAAATAATAAAAAAAGGAAGAAAGAAGAGGAGAGGAAAAGAGAGGAGAGGAATAACATTGTCAAAGTCAAGGAAGCAATAACCCTGAGCCTGAGTCAAGAAAGGAAAGAATGAAGAAAGAAGGAAAAGACAGCAAGATAGGGGAAGGGAAAGTAAAAGGAAGGAATAACATTGAACCCAAGTCAAGGAAAGAAAAGAGGAAGGAGGAATGGGAAAGAAAAGGAGGAACAACATTGAACCCAATTTGAGGAAAGAAAAAAAGAAGGAAATAAGCAAAAAGGGAAAGGAAAGGAATAACCCTGAGCCCGAGTCAAGAAAGGAAAGAAGGGAAGAGAAAGACAGCAAGATAGGGGAAGGGAAAGGAAAAGAAAGGAAAAGGAAGGAATAACATTGAACCCAAGTCAAGGAAAGAAAAAAATAAAGGAAGAAGGTAAAGGCAGGAAAGAATAGGACTGAAACCCCGTCAAGGAAAGGAAAAAGGAAGGAAGAAAAAGAAAAGGAGGAACAGCATTGAACACAAGTCAAGGAAAGAAGGAAGGAAGGGAGAAAGGAAAGGAAAGGATAAAGGAAAAGAAAAACATTGAAGTCAAGCCAATATATGTTCTCCCTAAGATGAATCCCCAGATCAGGAAGCCATTGGGATGCAGCTCTGTAAAGATTCAGCGATGCAGAAATTCGTCCAGCCTGAGTGACTGCTGCAGTCTTTATAGATGAATGTCATTATCCTGCAGCCGTCATCTTCCATGACACAAAATCAATGTGTTACCATGATGTTAGTGTCCCGGAGAACACGACACATGATGTTTCCTGAAGATTGCTACCAAAATGAATTGTTTGCTTGTGTCAGTGTTTGAGATGTTCATGGGAAGAGGTTCCGGGGGGACACTCATGCGTGGAAATACACACACACATTTTTTTCTTGTATACAAAACCTCTGCTTACTGATCTCAATAAAGGGATAGCACATTATGCTCACTGCAGGTAAATACTGAACGTTCTCCAAAGAACACTAAATGCAAAATGTCCATTTATTTCACAAACATTTTTTGATCATCAATTCCTTTTAAATTACCTTTAAATGGTGCCATGTTTTATTGCAGTGATCCTGTTCTGAACTGACTGTGCATCATAGTTTGTGTGTGAGCCAGCACTCCAAAGCGTTCATTAAAAGGCCATCTTTATTGAAGCATCAGATAAAACAGCAAGGGGAATGTGTACACATATTGGGCATGCGATGTCTGCTTCCTTGCTGTTTTATCTGATACTTCAGAAAAGATGGCCTTTCATGGACACTTGGGATTTCTGGCTTACATATGCTTGTTATTATGGCACTGTAAAGAAAGAGTGGCCATGCACCCCGCATGGAGGGGCACTAGGTATTGCCAGTGGCAGGTAAACTGTTTTAAAATCCTACTTCACATCATAGTCTGCCAATGATCTGGCAATACTCTCATACAATGGAGTTGTAATGTAAAACATTTTGAATTTTTTTCCACTAAAAAAATCACAGCCCAATTTTGGTTTACACAGTGCAGATTAGAGAATAAAGACTGAAATCACATTGGTTTTTAAAGTAAATGGAAGCCATGATTGAATGACTTTTAGTTCAGTAAAGCACTGCGTATCATGCATGATTGACATTATTTGGTAAATTGATCCTTTGTTGCATCTCAATGCTGCTGATTCCCTGCAGCCACTTACATTTTTCTTTTTTTTTTTATTTTAAATTTTCTAATTTTTGAATTTCCGAATTCCAAAAATATGAAAAACAGCAATAACTGCATGACATTTCTCAGTAGACATGTGCACATGTCTACTGAGAAATGTAATTCGTTTAGTTCCGAATTCGTTTTTTTTAATTCCGAATTTCCGAATTTTTCAATTTCAAAATTTGCGAAATTCCGAATTTCCAAAATCTCAGAATTTCCAAAATCTCTGAATTTCTGAATTTCCGAAATCTCTGAATTTCCGAAATCTATGAATTTCCGAAATCTCTGAATTTCCGAAATCTCCGAATTTCTGAAATCTCCGAATTTCCAAAAGTTAGAATTTCGAATTTTCGGATTTCCGAATTTCTGAAATTTCGAATTCTGGAAATTTTGAATTTCCGAATTTCGCATTTTCGGATTTCCAAATTTTCGGATTTTGGGATCTTCGAATTTCGGATTTTCTGATTTTCAAATTTTCAGATTTTCGAATTTCCGAATTCCGCATTTCGGATTTTCGGATTTTCAGAATTCGGAAATTCAAAAATGAGAAAATTAGAAATTCTGAAAAAAAGAAAGAACATTAGTTTAATTCTAAATAATAACTAACTATTAAATTATAGGTATTGGAATTCCCTTTCAAATTTGTCTGTTAGTGAACGTAACGATTAAGAATTTATCCGAATTTACGAATTATCTGAAATAAGAATGCCGCATCTAACCAAATGTAACGTAACGATCTAATAATAATAAATAACAATAATAATAATAAAACCTTTTTTATTATTATTAATTATTTATTATTAATTAGTTCCGTTCCATTTGTTTAGATGTGCCATTTGTTATTTCAGGTAATTCGTAACTTCGGATAAATTTGTACTAGTTAATTTAATAGTTAGTTATTATTTAAACTGATTTTCTTTTTTTTCAGATTTTTTGGGATTTTCAAATCTTTGAATTCCCGAATTTCGGAAATCCGAAAATTCGGAGTTCCGAAAGTCCGAAAATTCGGAGTTCCGAAAGTCCGAAAATTCGGAGTTCCGAAAGTCCGAAAATTCGGAGTTCCAAAAAACCGAATTTCGATAATTCGGAATTTCGGAAATCCGAAAATTCGGAAAATTCGGAATTTCCGACATCCGAAAATTCATAATTTCGGAAATTCGAAAATTCATAATTTCGGAAATCTGAAAATTCGAAGTTTGGAAATCTGAAAATTCGAAGTTCGGAAATCCGAAAATTCGGAAATTCGGAAAATCCGAAAATTCGTACATATATGTGTAATGTGCTTTCAAATGAGCAATTATGGTCTTCATCGGTCTTCATTAGAATCCCATGGAAGCCATTGTTTTAATTCATTAATTTATTTATTTTTGATAGCATGGGGAAGGGTTAGTTATCATGTCAATTTGTATTGCTTATTTTCCACTAACTTCCTGTTGCATCTCTGTGGCAGGAAGTGAAGGGGAATTTTCCCAATGGTACACAGACAGCAAAAAAGCGCGTTTCCCTAGTACGACTCTATCCATAGCTGTACTTAAGCCTCGTACACACGATCAGATTTTCCAACAGGAAATGTTCAATGTCAGGCTGTTGGCGGAAAATCCGACCGTGTGTACGCTTCATCGGACAATTGTTGTCGGACTTTCCGCCAACATATGTTGGCTAGCGGGTTTTAAAATTTTCCACCAACAAATGTCTGCTGTCGGATTTTCCGAGTGTGTGTACACAAGTCCAAAATACGCATGCTCGGAAGCAAGGACAATTCTCTTCTTCTTTAATTTGATAATAATGAAGCTGCTTTGCTGGTGATACTGATGGAGTTATTACAAATTCATTTTAAAAGGCTTTTTTTTTCTAGTGATATCAAGAATAGTATTATTAAGGTTTTTTTTTATTTGGGCAAGTTACCACAACACCATTATCCTGTAGTTTTTATGATCAAAGATACAACTATGTTGGTGTCCCTTGTCAATATTACATTGTATTTTTTGAATGTAACTGCCGACTCCCAAACTGTCATTTGAAGTAAAACACATAGCCAAGTATTATTCTACACAATTTTTTTTATTGTGCATTAAAAAAAGAAAACAAATGAAATTAGAAATGCTATCTGCCAATAGAACTTAACCAAAAAGTGCATTCTATGCATCCAAAAATATAGAAAATATACCAAATCAAACCATTATTCAACCAAAAAAATCATTCGTATACGTATTCACTGTATACCGCTGTATTCACCGCTCCTAAATCGCTCCTACCCATTGGGGCAGCGCGGCTATACCGCTGGCAAAGCACCGCAGTAGCGGCGCTTTGCGGGCGATTTTAACCCTTTTTCTGAATACCGCCGCTAAAACGACGGTAAAGCGCTGCTAAAAATTGTCGCGTTTTACGGCCTGAAAAATATTGTTAGTGCAAATAAAAAAAGTATCACGGACAGTACTCAATTGTTTCTGTCAGAATTGTGACATACTGCATTATTTCGGACTCCGGTTGTATTATCTCAGAATTATTATATTCTAATTGAGAAATATGTTATCTCAAGAGTTAAAAAAAAATTGTTAGAGTAACACTTAAATTTTTAGAACGACTCGTGTAGCAATTATGTGTATTAGTTCCCTTTTGTAAGCAAACTGCCAATTTCTTTTAAACGTATGAACAATAAAGCGTTTATGGATGTACGTGTGGTCTTTGCAGAAGCGTCTGATAGAAGTGTTCAGAGGAGAGAGAGCGCTGAGAATTATATGGTAATAAAACTGAATAGAGTGATAAAGCGTTTTCTATGACTTACCATATGGCAGATTGCACATTTAAAACCGTAAGCCTCGTACACACGATCGGATTTTTCTGCAGACAAAACCTCAGACTTTTGTCCGAAGGGCGTTGGCCAGGACCTTGTCTTGCATACATAGTTACATAATAACATAGTTACATAGTTAGTTAGGTTGAAAAAAGACACAAGTCCATCCAGTTCAACCACAAATAAAAAATATATATATATATATATATATATATATATATATATATATATATATATATATATATATATCATACAATCCCATATACCCCATTCTATACCCACAGTTGATCCAGAGGAAGGCAAAAAAAAAAAACAGCAGAGCATTCTCCAATTTGCTAAAGCAGGGGAAAAAATTCCTTCCTGATCCCCCGAGATCAACTTTACCTATAAATGTCAGTACCCAGTTATATTCTGTACATTTAGGAAAGTATCCAGGCCTTTCTTAAAGCAATCTACTGAGTTGGCCAGAACCACCTCTGCAGGGAGTCTATTCCACATTTTCACAGCTCTTACTGTGAAGAAACCTTTCCGTATTTGGAGATGAAATCTCTTTTCCTCTAGACGTAAAGAGTGCCCCCGTGTCCTCTGTGTTGACCATAAAGTGAATAACTCAACACCAAGTTCACTATATGGACCCCTTATATATTTATACATTTATACATACAAACGGCAAGGAATTGTTGGCCAACAAACAAGAAAGTAGTAACGTATTACATTTTTTTCAGCTCTTTAGCGCCACCCTTTGGGCTCCTTCTGCTAATTTCATGTTAGTAGAAGTTTGGTGAGAGTTGATTTGCGCTTTTCATTTTGCGCTTTTCATTTCGCACTTTTCAGTTAGTTTCTGAAAGGCCGTTCGTCAACCAGACATGTTGTGCAATCGGAGGAGATAACGTGTTATTTATTATTGGCCTAATCCGCTCTAAGCTGTAAAAAACCTGGTTGATCCTGCCTGTTCCTGCTTCTCCCATAGTGTGCTGACCACGGTAATCATGGCTGCGGATCCATATGTGCCTCCGTCATCCCACCGCTCTCCTCTCTCCCCCTCCTCCCTGCCTGTTAGCTCCTGTGTGCTGCCCCTCCTGCTGCTATTAAAGTGGTTGTAAACCCTCCCTAGTGACTTTTAACTTTTTTAGGTAGTGGAAATATCTCCTAAACGTGCGCCGTTTAGGAGATATTTCAATTGTAGTGCGCTGATGATTTTATTGGCGCATGCGCTGTAATGAAACGAACCTCTGTGACGTTTCTTCCCCCAGAGTGTGCCGTTACTGATGGCTCCTGCTCGCGGGAGTGATGTCATGTGGCTACGGCCAGTCACAGAGCCGGAGTCTGCGGCCCCGGAAGGAAGAGAGGGGTGAAGATGGATGCAGCCTGCACAGGGGACAGCGATGGATTTGTTTGCAGGTAAGTGTCACATAATGGGCTAGTATGCGATGCATACTAGCCCATTATGCTTTTAATTTGCAGGGAGCAAAAGAGGAAGTAAACCCATCAGGTTCCTCTCAGAACAGGCCTTGCCATGGTCAACCAAAGAAGTTGAGTGCACATGCTCAACGCCATATCCAGAGGTTGTCTTTAGGAAATAGATGTATGAATGCTGCCAGCATTGCTGCAGAGGTTGAAGGGGTGGGGGATGCATTAAGATAAAAAAATAACTTCTGCCTTTAGAACTAGACATGTGCACAATAGAAAAATTTGTTTATTTTCGTTTAGTTTCTTTCGTTTCCGTTGATTCGTAACGATTCGTAAATTCGTAAGTCGTCGGTGTTCGTATTATTCGAGTTATTTTTTCGTTGATTCGTTTTTCCGTTAGTTTAATTTTTGTTTATTCGAAATTCGGACGCATTCGTATTTTCGTAGATTTAGTTACATTCGTACTTTCGTTAGATTGATTTATTCGTACATTCGTAACATTGTTTTTGTAGATTCGTAATCGGAGCATAATTCATAATTTTATGTAATGTGTATGCTATTATTACATTGTAAGAGACACGGAAAATTACGAATCGAAAAAAAAAGTTACGAATGTACGAATTTTTCCGTTCAATCCATTCGAAGCACGTTAAGCAGCGCCATTGTAAGAGACACGGAAAATTACGAATCGAAAAAAAAAAAAGTTACGAATGTACGAATTTTTTTGTTCAATCCATTCGAAGCACGCAATTGTAAGAGACACGGAAAATTACGAATCGAAAAAAAAAAAAAAATTACGAATGTACGAATTTTTTTGTTCAATCCATTCGAAGCACGTTAAGCAGCGCCATTGTAAGAGACATGGAAAATTACGAATCGAAAAAAAAAAAAAAAGTTACGAATGTACAAATTTTTTCGTTAAATCCATTTGAAGCACGTTAAGCAGCGCCATTGTAAGGGACACGGAAAAATTACCAATTCAACAAAAAAAAAGTTACGAATGTACGAATTTTTTCGTTCATTTTGATTTTCGTTGTTCCCGTTTTCGTTTTTCGGATTTTCTTCTTTCGTAGTTTCGTTGTTTCTAATTTGGTTATTTCGGATTTCCGTTGTTTTCGGATTCGTTCGATTCGAACGATTCGTTAAAATTTTTAGCGAATCGTTCGTTCATTTGTACGATAACGAATGAACGAATATAACGAATTTTAACGAAAAAAAAAAAAAAAAAACGAAACAAATTGCACATGTCTATTTAGAACCACTTTAAAGTGGAAGTAAACCCCTCTATCGTTTTCAGCCAAGGAAGCTGCCATTTTTGCCTCTGTTTAATCTTCAACTGCCACAGTGCTGCACATGTGATCCGTTATGACACCAGCCATTGGATGGTTTGACTGTTTGGTTGAGAGCACAGCCAATGTGCAGTTAGCATTCCCGGCATGCCTTTTTTTTTTTAAACTGTTAAATCGATGGGTTTACTTCCGCTTTAATATATCGGTGTGCGTAGGGGGGGTTTATTTGTATATTTTAAAGTGAAGTCTGGTTTCAGGTCTAGGTTTTCCGCTATAAATATACCACTGGTCTTTCCGAATTACCAAACAGAAGACTTTATATAACTTTATTTTTTTTTTTTTCAGTGGTCAACACATTTATCAAAGAGTCCTTCAAAAATACTATTTGTAGAGCCTTACGGCAGCTAATCTCAATCAATCATTCATCCTTCAACTATCCTTTTTCCAGAGAGGGCTTAAAGCTGACCACTTTCTGTGATGCAGCCAAGTCAGTTTTTATGAAAGACTCTGATAAATGGGACCTTAGCATTTCTTGCAGACATTCTCATATTTGATGATTAAAGAACAAATTTCTCTCAAGGTTCCATTCCTACTTTGGCTCTGTGTGGCTAAAATCTTTTTCACAAATCAACAGCATGGCCCCGATGCAGGTATATATACTACACAGTGGAGATGAAGCTGATAAATTACCTACCATTCTGGTTGTTAAAACCAATTATTTAATGCTGAAGAAAAATGGCTCTGTTTCGGAAAGGCCATCTGTATTGCTCACGTAGGGAGCAGCTCAACACAAAGCCAACACGGAAAAACACAAAAAAACAACTAATGCTGTATGGACCTGAGATGGTGGTAAAATGACCTGTTTCCCTTGTAATCGGCAGACAGCTTATTATAAACACGTTTCGGTGTAAGGAACTGCTGTTGCGTTTGAGATATTGCACTCCAAGCCGCACTCCTGACTATTGTTTGTACTTCGGAGTCACTCAATGTGGACTGCCATTGTCTGGACAAAATATGAGTGTAATCAAAACTAGACATGTGCAATGTTTTTTTTCGTTTTTTGTTTTTTTTTTTTTTTTTTCGTTATTTTCGTTCATTCGTTATCGTACAAATGAACGAACGATTCGGTAAAAATTTTAACGAATAACGAATCGTTCGAATCAAACGAATCCGAAAACAACGAAAATCCGAAAAAAACGAATTAGAAACAACGAATCTACGAAAGAAGAAAATCCGAAAAATGAAAACAGGAACAACGAAAATCAAAATGAACGAAAAAAATTCGTACATTCGTAACTTTTTTTTTTTTTTTGTTGAATTGGTAATTTTCCGTGTCCCTTACAATGGCGCTGCTTAACGTGCCTCGAATGGATTGAACGAAAAAATTCATACATTCGTAACTTTTTTTTTTTTTCGATTCGTAATTTTCCATTTCTCTTAAAATGGCGCTGCTTAACGTGCTTCGAATGGATTGAACAAAAAAATTTGTACATTCGTAACTTTTTTTTTTTTTTTTAATTCGTAATTTGCCGTGTCTCTTACAATGGCGCTGCTTAACGTGCCTCGAATGGATTGAACGAAAAAATCCGTACATTCGTAACTTTTTTTTTCGATTCGTAATTTTCCATTTCTCTTACAATGGCGCTGCTTAACGTGCTTCGAATGGATTGAACGAAAAAATTTGTACATTCGTAACTTTTTTTTTCGATTCGTAATTTTCTGTGTCTCTTAAAATGTAATAATAGCATACACATTACATAACATTATGAATTATGCTCCGATTACGAATCTACGAATGTTACGAATGTACAAACAAATACGAATGCGTCCGAATTTCGAATAAACGAATAAACGAAAATTAAACTAACGGAAAAACGAATCAACAAAAAATTAACTCTAACGAAAATACGAATCGTTACGAATACGAACACCGACGACTTACGAATCACTACGAATACGAACACCGACGACGTACGAATTTACGAATCGTTACGAATACGAACACCGACGACTTACGAATCACTACGAATACGAACACCGACGACTTACGAATTTACGAATCGTTACGAATCAACGGAAACGAAAAAAACGAAACGCAAATAAACAAATTTTTTTGTTGTGCACATGTCTAAGAACCAGGAGTAAATATTAGAACACTGTACAAAACTTTCTGAAGATTCTTGTGCTGTTTTGGATATGACTAGTGACTACCTGTTATCTGAAGAGCAGCTTAAGGCCCCAGAACTATGGTTGTGTGCAATTACTGTATACGCAGGAGCCCCATGCTCTACATTTTAGACATGTGCAATTCGTTTATTTTTTTTTTGTTTTTTCGTTTTTTTTCGTTATTTTCGTTCATTCGTTATCGTACAAATGAACGAACGATTCGGTAAAAATTTTAACGAATAACGAATCGTTCGAATCAAACGAATCCGAAAACAACGAAAATCCGAAAAAAACGAATTAGAAACAACGAATCTACGAAAGAAGAAAATCCGAAAAATGAAAACAGGAACAACGAAAATCAAAATGAACGAAAAAAATTCGTACATTCGTAACTTTTTTTTTTTTTGTTGAATTGGTAATTTTCCGTGTCCCTTACAATGGCGCTGCTTAACGTGCCTCGAATGGATTGAACGAAAAAATTCATACATTCGTAACTTTTTTTTTTTTTCGATTCGTAATTTTCCATTTCTCTTAAAATGGCGCTGCTTAACGTGCTTCGAATGGATTGAACAAAAAAATTTGTACATTCGTAACTTTTTTTTTTTTTTTTCAATTCGTAATTTGCCGTGTCTCTTACAATGGCGCTGCTTAACATGCTTCGAATGGATTGAACGAAAAAATTCGTACATTCGTAACTTTTTATTTTTTTTTTCGATTTGTAATTTTCCATTTCTCTTACAATGGCGCGGCTTAACGTGCTTCGAATGGATTGAGCGAAAAAATTCGTACATTCGTAACTTTTTTTTTTTTTTTTTTCAATCCGTAATTTGCCGTGTCTCTTACAATGGTGCTGCTTAACGTGCTTCGAATGGATTGAACGAAAAAATTCGTAACTTTTTTTTTTTTTCGATTCGTAATTTTCCGCGTCTCTTAAAATGTAATAATAGCATACACATTACATAAAATTATGAATTATGCTCCGATTACGAATCTACGAATGTTACGAATGTACAAACAAATACGAATGCGTCCGAATTTCGAATAAACGAATAAACGAAAATTAAACTAACGGAAAAACGAATCAACAAAAAATTAACTCTAACGAAAATACGAATCGTTACGAATACGAACACCGACGACTTACGAATCACTACGAATACAAACACCGACGACGTACGAATTTACGAATCGTTACGAATACGAACACCGACGACTTACGAATTTACGAATCGTTACGAATCAACGGAAACGAAAAAAACGAAACGCAAATAAACAAATTTTTTTGTTGTGCACATGTCTAAGAACCAGGAGTAAATATTAGAACACTGTACAAAACTTTCTGAAGATTCTTGTGCTGTTTTGGATATGACTAGTGACTACCTGTTATCTGAAGAGCAGCTTAAGGCCCCAGAACTATGGTTGTGTGCAATTACTGTATACGCAGGAGCCCCATGCTCTACATTTTAGACATGTGCAATTCGTTTATTTTTTTTTTGTTTTTTCGTTTTTTTTCGTTATTTTCGTTCATTCGTTATCGTACAAATGAACGAACGATTCGGTAAAAATTTTAACGAATAACGAATCGTTCGAATCAAACGAATCCGAAAACAACGAAAATCCGAAAAAAACGAATTAGAAACAACGAATCTACGAAAGAAGAAAATCCGAAAAATGAAAACAGGAACAACGAAAATCAAAATGAACGAAAAAAATTCGTACATTCGTAACTTTTTTTTTTTTTGTTGAATTGGTAATTTTCCGTGTCCCTTACAATGGCGCTGCTTAACGTGCCTCGAATGGATTGAACGAAAAAATTCATACATTCGTAACTTTTTTTTTTTTTCGATTCGTAATTTTCCATTTCTCTTAAAATGGCGCTGCTTAACGTGCTTCGAATGGATTGAACAAAAAAATTTGTACATTCGTAACTTTTTTTTTTTTTTTTTCAATTCGTAATTTGCCGTGTCTCTTACAATGGCGCTGCTTAACATGCTTCGAATGGATTGAACGAAAAAATTCGTACATTCGTAACTTTTTATTTTTTTTTTCGATTCGTAATTTTCCATTTCTCTTACAATGGCGCGGCTTAACGTGCTTCGAATGGATTGAGCGAAAAAAATTCGTACATTCGTAACTTTTTTTTTTTTTTTTTCAATCCGTAATTTGCCGTGTCTCTTACAATGGTGCTGCTTAACGTGCTTCGAATGGATTGAACGAAAAAATTCGTAACTTTTTTTTTCGATTCGTAATTTTCCGCGTCTCTTAAAATGTAATAATAGCATACACATTACATAAAATTATGAATTATGCTCCGATTACGAATCTACGAATGTTACGAATGTTACAAATGTACGAATAAATGCGAATGCGTCCGAATTTCGAATAAACGAAAATTAAACTGAAAACGGAACGGAAAAACGAATCAACGAAAAAATAACTCTAACGAAAATACGAATCGTTACGAATACGAACACCGACGACTTACGAATTTACGAATCGTTACGAATACGAACACCGACGACTTACGAATTTACGAATCGTTACGAATCAACGGAAACGAAAAAAAACGAAACGAAAATAAACAAATTTTTTTGTTGTGCACATGTCTAAAAACCAGGAGTAAATATTAGAACACTGTACAAAACTTTCTGAAGGTTCTTGTGCTGTTTTGGATATGACTAGTGACTACCTGTTATCTGAAGAGCAGCTTAAGACCCCAGAACTATGGTTGTGTGCAATTACTGTATACGCAGGAGCCCCATGCTCTACATTTATCCCTAGCATGTACACTATATTGGCAAAAGAATCGGGACCCCTGCCTTTACACACACATGAACTTTAATACCATACCAGTCTAATGCCCCGTGCACACGGTCGGAATTTCCGACGGAAAATGTCCGATCGGACCATGTTGTCGGAAAATCCGACCGTGTGTGGGCTCCATCTGACTTTTTCCATCGGAATTTCTGACCAACAAAGTTTGAGAGCAGGATCTCAAATTTTCCGACAACAAAATCTGATCAGACTTTTTCCGATCGTGTGTTGAGAATTCCGACGGACAAAGTGCCACGCATGTTCAGATCAAATTACGAGACCAAAGCTATTGGCTACTAGCCTCTACGTAGTTCCATCGTAGGCAACGAACGTCACCACGTGCGGAATGATTGGATTTTCTGACAACTTTGTCCGACCGTGTGTATGCAACACCAGTGTCGGACAAAATCCGTCGGAAAAAATCTGACGGATTTTGTGGTCGGAATTCCCGACCGTGTGTATGGGGCATTAGTCCGTAGGGTTCAGTATTGAATTGGCCCACCCTTTGCAGCTATAACAGCTTCAACTCTTTTGGGAAGGCTGTCTATAAGGTTTAGGGGTGTGTCTATGGGAATGTTTGATCATTCTTCCAGAATCGCATTTGTGAGTGTAAGGCAAAATCCTGGGATTTTGCCTTGTTGGACTAAAAGGCCTGGCTTCCCTCTAATTCATCCCAAAGGTGTTCTGTTGGGTTGAGGTCAGGACTATGTACAGGCCAGTTAAGTTCCTCCACCCCAAACTCACTCATTCATATCTTTATGGACCTTGCTTTGTGAACTGGTGAGCAGTCATGTTGGAACAGGAAGACGCCTTCCGCAAACTGTTTCCACAATGTTGGGAGCTTGAAATTGTCCAAAATATCTTGGTATGCTGATACCTTAAAAGTTCCCTTTACTAGAACTAAGGGGCCCCATCATTGGTTGTAATAGGAGGAAATGTGCCCCATTGTTTAAATTAGTGCGAAAAATTGTGCCACATTAATGGTGTCAGTAAAGGAAATGGTGCCCTTTCATTGGTGTCAGCTGGTGTAATAGTGCCCCAAGAGCCAGATAAAAGCAAACAAAGGCCCACATCTGGCCCCTGGGCCAAGGTTTGGAGATCATTGCAATTCACCCAGTCTTACTTTATTTACCAGTGACCATTGTCAGTAGGACATTGTAGGAAATGCAGAATTTTAGAGTTGTTACCAGAGCAGAGGGTGAAAACAAATCTTGCAATCGGTAAATCTGTCTGGGTCTAATGCCGTGTACACACAGTCGGACTTTCCGGCATAAAAAGTCAGACGGAATCTTTTCATCGGATATTCCAATCATTTTTCGAAAATTCTGACGGACCTAGAAATAGAACATGTTTTAAATATTTCCGACGGAATCAATTCCTATCGGGAAAACCGCTCGTCTGTATGCTGTTCCGACGGACCAAAAACAACGCATGCACTGAAGCAACTATGAGACGGAAGCTATTGGCTACTGGCTATTGAACTTCCTTTTTCTAGTCCCGTCGTACGCGTTGTACGTCACCGCGTTCTAGATGGTCAAACTTTGGTGTGATCATGTGTAGGCAAGACCGATTAAGCGCAACTCTGTCAGAACTCCGTCAGAGAAACCTTCAGAGTTTATTCCGACGGGAAATCCGGTCGTGTGTACGCGGCATAAGAGGGGAATTCCCATCACTTTGAGAATATTTACGCTTCATTTTTTTTTGACATCTCTGGGACAAAATGTAAATGATTTATACTCTAAATGGTCTAAGGTTATTAGTGGTGTCCCCCAAGTTTCAGTGTTTGGACCCTTACTCTTTATTTTATATTTGTAAATGATATAGGGTCTGGGATTAAAGGATTTTTTTCCCCACTGGAGCAAATTAGATCATGCTTTATTGGAGTTTTTTTTGCCTTCCTCTGGATCAACTGTGGGTATTGGATAGTGTATGTGGAGGTTTTCTTTTCTTTATGAGTGTGTTGGTTTTCTTATTTTTTTTTTTTTTTTCTTCTATTGGTTTCATTGAACTGGATGGAGTTTTTTTTTCAACCACATTAACTATGTAAACTATGTGAAGAGTAATGTCACCAAGGGGACAAAGCTAGCAAAAATAAAATAACTAGAGTTTTAACTCTATTTTACTCAAAACTAAAAATGCTTGACAATACATACACTATATTAAACCATCCTTAAAGTGGTGTTTCCACCAAAAAAAAAAAAAAATAGCTTAAAAATCATAAAAAAAAAAAAATAAAATAAAAATTTACTCACCTCTGTTGCTAGGGGTCCCTCGTAGTCTGCATCCTTCAGTGCCCAGGCACTGACATCACTTCCCCTCTGCGCAGTCAGTCACCTGGGACGCGTGACAGGTCCCAGATGACTGTGCGGCGTATCACGACGTGCGGCGCCGCTCGCGCATGCGCAGTGGGTGCCCGGCTGTGAAGCCACAGCCGGGTGCCCACAGTAAGAATGCCGGCGCCACGAGCCGAGCGGGGAACGAGGAGGGGCTTCGTTCCCCCGCATCGCTGGACCCTGGGACAGGTAAGTGTCCGATTATTAAAAGTCAGCAGCTGCAGTATTTGTAGCTGCTGACTTTTAAAATTTTTAGGGGGCACCAACTTTACGCTGCCATGCAGGGGCATAGATAAGGGAGGAGGGGCTGCTGAGGAGCAGGGCTGCCGGTGGGGGCTGCACTTAAGGGTTGCAATGCTTCCCGTTTAGTACAGGATGAACATTATGCACCTTACGCATGTGTTCCTGGTCTCTTGCATAGTAAGCTAACATGCCAAGACTTGGGAGATCCTGAGTAATGTCAGGTCTCAGGAGGGAGAGACTTCGCTACCCAGTGGCTGAGGAGGAAGTAGGCAACGGTGCCACTGCCTCCTCAACCAATGGGTACACAAAGTGCATTGTACATTACTTTAATGCCAGGGCAGCTTTTCTCTACCTTTGTAGCACAGAGGAACCCTTGAAAAAATTTTTGGACTCAGGGAACCCATGCTACTAATTTATATATCTGCAACTCATGGTACATTAGTGTGATGGTCTTTGGGAAGAATGCTCCTTACATTTGTGGTCAGTAAGAAGAATAAACCCTTTACAAATAGCTGAAAAGGTCACTGAGTACTTATCTGAAATGCAGAACTTGTTCATTGCTCAAGGAACCCCCAGCAACCTCTGGAAGAACTCCAGGGTTCCGAAGAATGCAGGTTGAGAATGGTTGTCCTAAGGACTACATTTCTGGGATCCTAGCGAAAGGAATTCTAGGAAATAAGGTTACAGTTGGAGTTGCATATGCAACACTTGATGTATGAACTTAAGATCAAGCAATGGAAACAAGCTTAAGTGTTTAAGGTAAATTTAATTATCGAAAGTTGACTTTTTAAAGGGTATTACCTTCCCAGTCTAAACATATCCGGCATGAGCTTAACTACAAAACATTGTAAAGGCAATGGGAATTAACAACTTTTCTTCTTGATTGCTCATTAATGGATTGAACGAGTGAGAGAATCATTTGCGTACATTAACGCTGCTGATGCCTAATAGTATCTGCTATATGGCTGAGCTTCCTATATTAAGTCAATTTGTACACGTTAAAGTTTTCTTCTTGTAAATTAAATTAAACTAAAGAGCGAAATGAACAGATGCAAAGTACAATAATATGACTTTTGTTGTAGTGCCATGCACTGTAATTATGATATTAAATTGATTCATTAATTGCAAAAATATATTTATAATGGAGCACAGCGTGCTTTTGAATATAGATGTTCAGAGACGTCTTCAGATAAAAGGGTTATTTATTTTACTAATACAACGTACAATACAATCACATTTTGAGCCTCTTAAGGCATAAGTGTGAGACTGCTATAGAAATTTAGAAAGTCAAACAACTAGCATTCTCAGAAGGAAGTCAGAAACCTGCAAAAGGCTTCCATTAACACCTAGGTGTCGGCAATCTGTAAATTAAAGTTTCTTCCTATGCCCTGGAAAGGATTAATTCACATCAGGCATGCTCAACCAAGGTTCTTCCAGAGGTTGCTAGAGGTTCCTTGAGTTGTGGCTGATTGAGCCCCAATCTGATGGTGCCCGCAAAGTTCCAGGACCAATGCCACTTGGCTAAGCCAGCAGCATGACCATTTTAGCTGTTTGTAGGGGGTGGCATTGTGACCACCACATTCAAATTGCACTTTTACCACCCCACCCCCATTCTCTACTCCCTTTAGCTGCGACTGTTTCTAGTTTACAGGATTATACACATGTAGAACCGGTACTTTTGATAAGTATGCGCTATGTACTTAAATTTAGTTTTTGCCCAAAACTGTAGTTGAGTTTTGGGGGTTAATTATTCTAAATTATGCTTTGGCATCAGTTTGGCTGGGCTGTATTGAGGTTCTGCCTGCTCATAGGTGGGTGAGCACCTGTGACAGGCCTTAGAACGCAGCCTGGTTGGACGCATTGGGTACCAATCTTCTCTCGGAGCCAATCAGTGGGCGCGTTTGTTACGCTGTGTATTCCGAGAGGGGGGTACTTAAGGTGCTGAAGTCACGTGGTTCGGGGGTTCCGGTCCAGAAGTTGTTGCTGACTCCATGGTCTTGGTCCTTCTGACCAGCCCCCAGAGGCCCTCATGGCCTGGGGTACGGATCCATCCGTTTCCGAGCCTCGGAACTGGCTAGTTCGAGGCGCAGTAACTGGAAGGAGGATTCTAAGGTTTTCCGGTGCCGCCTCAGGTTTGGAGAGGCCCAGCAACTCTACATGCAACCAGGGGAGGACTCTACAGAGGAGGACCACGCACAAGGCTGGCTGCTCGGTAAGAGCCTGGAAGCTGAGCTGTAAGGGAAACTAATTGAATCCGCATTTCTTACGGTATCGCCGGACCGGCTGCGAGATACTGGTACTGTAAGAAAAGTTCCTAACCTTATCCTTCAGTTACAACTAAGTTCTACAACCAAGTTTGTGGCAGAGACTTTGCTAAGCTAAAATCACATGTTGGCTGCTAGATCTACAAACAAGGATTTATCCAACAGTTGAGTTATCCAGTTGCGAGTGGCTACTCCCTGGATCATCTAAAGAGAGACATTTATTGAATGTTAGCAGTTTCAAAGTGCCTGAGCTTCTATTCCCATACCCTCTATTCCCAACTGAGAGACTGTGTTCCTGTTCAACGTTTTAAGCAAATAAAAATCCTAAAAAGGAATTCAAGTGTCGGCCTCCGCAGTTACTGGGTATCAACCCTGGGAACCCCTTGATAAGAACAATAAGTACAAGCTGGTGGAGGTAATCGGTAAGCCACCCCACAGGGGGTTATGGCGATACACACAAAGATGGGGTCAGACATATTTGAACATTAAAAGAGTAAAATCAAGAGTTTTCCTAAAAGTTTAGCATGTTGGTAAATGCTTTGGAGTCAACCTGGAAGGCAAAATTTGGGTAATTTTTATTTATTTTATCATACTAGCTCATTATGAATTACTTACCTGAGATCGAAGCCCCAGAAGCGGTCCTCGTTCCCCTCCTCTGATGCCGCCATCTATCCCGGAGTGACTTCCGGGTATCGTGGCTCCGGCGCTGTGACTGGCCAGAGCCGCGATGATGTCACACCTGCGCATGCGCGCTGATGCCGTTACGGCACATGCGCCATAGACATCGGTGCCGCTATTTCTGCAAATATCTCCTAAACCTTTTAGGTTTGGGAGATATTACTTGCACCTACAGGTAAGCCTTAATCTAGGCTCATCTGTAGGTTAAAGTGGTTGTAATGGGTTTACAACCACTTTAAAGCTAACAAAAGACAGTACAACTTACATTTAAACTTACTTGGTGATCCATGCTTTTAGTTGTTTCAATTCAGCACTTAACCATTTATTGTGCTGTCTCAATGGAGCCACTGTGTGAACGCTCCTCCTTCCAAAGACTAAACTGCATCAAGGTGGCTGAAGGTGAATAGGATTTGCACCCCATCCTCCTACTCATCCAATTTCTGCAATGGACAGGTCAACATCTCCCATGCGCATTGGTGACAGGGATGGAAACAGGAGAGAGAAGGTGCAGGTTCTCCTACTGAAAATTGGGGGAGCACTACCCTGGAAGAGAAAGCATGTTTTAAAAAAAAAAAAAAAAGTTTTTAAAAGAAAAACTTTAGAAAATGGAGAATTTGATAAATAATGAAATTTTAAGGATATTACATGCATGTAAACAGACAACAGGCTTTTCAAACAAAGGTTTAATACAACTTTAGAAGATGGTTCCTACACTGTTGGAAGCTCCTTTGATCTATCTTGGACCTGTTCTGGTGCCAAAACATAGACCCCTTATAGCGTTATTATTTTGCATGTTTTTACAGAAGTAAAAATAAAAGACAGAGACAGTACCCAAATAAGGATCAAATGCACAAAAATTTAAAAAGAATACCAAAGTACACAGTCACACAAATGTTGGCCAACAATTTACGAACGTGGTGACGTACAAGATGAACGACGAGCCGAGAAAAAGGAAGTTCAATAGCCAGTGCGGCTATTCTCCTTCTGCTTGATTCCGAGCATACGTGAACTTTTGTGTGACGGACTTGTGTACACACGATCAGAAATTCCGACAACAACGTTTTCTTGGCAAAAAATTTGAGAACCTGCTAGCCAACATTTGTTGGCGGAAAGTCCGACAACAAATGTTCGATGGAGCGTACACACGGTCAGACTTTCCACCAACAAGCTCACATCCAACATTTGTTGTTGGAAAATCCGATCGTGTGTGGGGGGCATTAGAATCATGATTCCAATGCAGTACTCCCTGAAAATACATAATAATTCCCCTTTAATTCTGCCGCTTAGCAGATCTGGTGTGAAATTCTGTTTGTGTTCCAAATAAGAATAATTCTATAATTACAAGACAGGGTATTTAAACACAACATGTGCTGATCTTCTCCAACAGCCTCTCCACCTTAATGAAAGAGTACAGACCATTAACTCTCGCCGAAATCAACGCAAATTTCCATTTTCATTCATCCATCGGAAGGAAGACTTAATAAGATTGAAATGTGTTTTTTTTTTCCCCCCTTTTTAATAATTTTCTCATCACACCTTTCAGAAATGAATTCTTTGTGAGGACGGCATGCTTGGAAAGATGGTCTCCCATCCGCAATGAAAAGATGCACGCTATTTCATGCAGTCTATCTGCATTAATCAAAACTGAATGGCTTATTTGCTTTTTCCATCCAGGCTAGAAAAAACAAAGTTTTGCTTCTGTGAACACACAAATTTGGCATCAAATGGAGCCACGGTTAGCATAAATTCAACATTTTTAATGCGTTAATAGGGGGAGAAATGTCATCTGTATGATAAAGAGGACCAGAGCTGTCTTCTATGTTAGCTTCCATGCTTAAAGAGAACTAGTCACGATTGAAGGTATGCAATAATTTGATTAGTCATCCTTAAAGCCCAACTCTGGGCTCCTTGCCTCCCAGCCACCCAAATACCTCCATCCAAAACTACCCTCCTTTCGCCCCTTTGGTCCCCACTGGCTTACCCTTTAAACAGTAGACATGTGCAATTCGTTTCGTTTTTTTTTTTTTTCGTTTTTTTCGTTTTTTTTCGTTATTTTCGTTCATTCGTTTTCGTACGAATGAACGAACGATTCGCAAAAAATTTTAACGAATAACGAATCGTTCGGATCTAATGAATCCGAAAACAACGAAAATCTGAAAAAAAATAATTAGAAACAACGAATGTACGAATAGAAGAAAATCTGAAAAACTAAAACGGGAAAATTCGTACATTCGGAACTTTTTTTTTTGTTGTTGAATTGGTAATTTTACGTGTCCCTTACAATGATGCTGCTTAACGTGCCTCGAATGGATTTAACGAAAAAATTCGTAAATTCGTAACTTTTTTTTTTTTTTTTCGATTCTGAATTTTCCGTGTCTCTTACAATGGCGTTGTTGCTTAACGTGCTTCGAATGGATTGAACGAAAAAATTTGTACATCCGTAACTTTTTTTTTCGATTCGTAATTTTCCGTGTCTCTTAAAATGTAATAATAGCATACACATTACATAACATTATGAATTATGCTCCGATTACGAATGTTACGAATGTACGAATAAATACGAATGCGTCCGAATTTCGAATAAACGCAAATTAAACTAATGGAAATACGAATCAATGAAAAAATAACTCTTACGAATTTACAAATCGTTACGAATACGAACACCGACGACTTACGAATTTACGAATCGCTACGAATACGAACACCGACGACTTACGAATTTACGAATCGTTACGAATCAACGGAAACGAAAAAAACGAAACGAAAATAAACAAATTTTTTGTTGTGCACATGTCTATTAAACAGTCTTTAGGTTGATCATGTGATACAAAAGCTCTTCTTAAAGCCCCACTCTTGGCTTTCTACCCCCAAATCTACAACTCTTCTGCCCCTTCCATCCTTTTGGTCCCCACTGGCTAATCTTTTACAAAGTCTTTAGGTTGGTCATGTGATGCAAAAGCTCTTCTTAAAGCCCCATTCTCAGCTCCCTAACCCCCAGCTTCCCAACCCCCCTATATCTACCCCCCATCTGCCCTTTTGGTTCCCATTGGCTTACCTTTTACAAAGTCTTCAGGTTGGTCATGTGGTGCAAAGGCTCCTCTTCCATGTCACCTTTTTCCCAGCAGGGGGGGAGAACTGATTCAGAGAGCAGTGCAGATTTGACGATGTCAGCATTGCTAAGGAGAGAAATGTCATCTATGTTAGCTTCCATGCTTAAAAAGAACTGGTCGTACAGTATGTTATCATTTGATTAGTCATTAGCCCTATTCTGGGTTCCCTGCCCCCCTTAGCCCGCCAGCCCCAAACCCCACCCCCTCCTCCAACTCTACTCTCATTCTGCCCCTTTGATCCCCACTGGCCTACCCTTTATGAAGTCTTCAGGTTGGTCATGTGATGCAAATGCTCATCTTAAAGCCTCACTCTGGGCTCCGTGCCCCCAGCTCCCCAAATCCCTCCCTCAAAATTTACCCCCTTCTGTGCCTTTGGTTCTCACTGGCTTACCATTTACAAAGTCTTCAGGTTGGTCATATGATGTAAAAGTTCTTCTTAAAGCCCAACTCTGGGCTTCCAGCTCCTCAACCCCCCAAATCTCTCCCAAATCTACCTCCCTTTCTGCTTCTGATTCTCCACTGGCTTATCTTATACAAAGTCTTCAAGTTTTTATTCCATGTCACGTTTTCTCCAGCAGGGGTGGTCCTCCCTGATTCAGAGAGCAGTGCAGACTTGGCGAGGTCAACATTGTTAAGGAGAGAAATGTCATCTGTAATAAGGAGGATCAGAGCTGTCTCTATGTTGGCTTCCATGACTAAAGAGCACTAGTTGTGATTGGATGTTTGCTATAATTTGATTATTTGTTCTTAAAAACCCAGTATGGGCTCTCCAGCTTCCAACCAACCAGATTCCCCCAAAATCTTTCCCCTTTTCAGCTCCTTTGGTCCCCACTGGCTTACCCTTTTCAAAGTCTTTAGGATGGTCGTGTGATGCAAGGCTCTTCCTAGAACCCCACTCTGGGCTCCCTGTCCCCAAATCTACCCCTTCTGCCCTTTGGTCCCTACTGGTTTACTCTTTGCAAGTCTTCAGGTTGGTCATGTCATGCAAAGGGTCTTCTTCCATGTCACCTTTTCTCCAGCTGAGGGTGGTCCTCACTGATGCAGAGAGCAGTGCTGACTTGATGAGGTCTGCATTGCCTCTGCACCCATAAACTGTTGTGATATCTCCTCAGGGAACAAGGCCATGACACACCACACTCACAGTATGTGCTCAGTATTCAAGGCTGAGTGACATTGGGTATCATTCAACCTGGAAGTCTGTGGACACCTTGTGGTAAAATAAGGTACTGTGGGGTACAGTTATGGATTAAAAGTAGGTATTGCAATGTTTTCGTACTATTGCGTACCTCATTGTTTGCGTTAAAACCTTTTATTTTTCAATAAAATTTATTGGAACAGAAAAGTAGGTATTGCAGCCTTGACTGCTATTTAATTCTTTATTTAATCAAAACTAGGTGGATCTTTTTAACAAATAAAAGTTTAACCCAGTTAAAAACCTGTAATTTTTTAATAACTGTCCATATAATATTTCACTGTCTTTCCTTTACCCTACGTTCACACCTATACTTTTTTTAGTGCTTTTTGCAGTTTGCAGAAATGCACTATAGTCCTTTTAAATGGTTTCCTATGGTACTAGTTCACATCTATGCGTTTTGTGGCCGGTGCATTTTTGGAACGTGTCGCAGACTTTTTTTTCTGTGATTTGCGGCTAATAGATTTCAATGGAGCTGCCCCAGAAACGCAAGTGGTGCGTTTGTGATGCAATTTTTGATGTGTTTTGCGTTTTTCCGGTTCTTTTTTTTACCACTGTATATAGCTGGTTGCTAAGCAGGGGGCGGGAAGCCGGCTGCCTCGTCCTTAGCAACCGATGAGTCATCAGCTGTCAGCGGGGTTCCTGCTGAAAACTGAATTTAATTTTTTTTATTTGCCGGCAAAGAAACAGCAGAGGTCCCCCCCCCCCCCCCCCAGCTTCATGCCAGGCCCTTCGGGCACTGACTGGTTTCACCAATGTCACTCAATGGAGCGTACTTATTGGGATGTTCCAGCCCTGGATCGACTTCCCTGGCACTCCCCCCTCAACCCTTTCTGACTGTCACCCATGTACTCTTTTTTAGTGCCTGCACCTCTTTGTCTCCACCCGCCTCTGTGCTGGCCCCTGCCGGCACCTGCCTGGCTCTCCTTTAGTATGGAGGGACTTCTCAGTGCTGACAGTTTCAGATTCAGAACCTGGGCTTCCAGAGAAACAATGTGCTTACATTTTGCACAGCAGTATTCACCCTCGAATGATCAAAGAATGCATACATGCCGCAAGATGTACACCGAGTCGCATCTCCACACTCGCCGGGGAACATACCTACTAATTTAATGAGGATTGGGGATTATACCCTGTCCAAATTACCTAACAACTAACTTCCTAACACTAACGGGGGCTTCCAGTTTCCGATAAGCCCCCCGCCTGCAGACCCCGTCATCCACCGGGGTTGGTTGTTGTCCCCTCCCTTTCCTGACCAGCCAAGTGGCATGCTCAGATAAGGGTCAGGTATAGATTTGGTCAGGTATAGATTTGGGGGGGGCTATGCCATTTTTTTTTTATTTGGCATGGGGGGGGTCCCTTCCAAATCCACACTAGACCCGAAGGGCCTGGTATGGACCCGGGAGGGGGGGGGGCTTCCGTCGTTTTCTTTGCAAATTTTATTTTGACATTAAGCTTTCAGCGGGGAATCCTTATGTTAGCTAATGACTCATCGGTTGCTAAGGACGTGGCGACCGGCTTCCCAGCCCCCTCCTTAGCAACCAGCTTTATACAGTGTGTTTTACAGTGCGTTTAAAGAGAGAAAAAAAACGTAAAACGCAAAATGCGTGGTACTAATTCAGAAAACGTAAGGTGTCATTTACCGTCCATTTCCCAGCTCTCTATCTTGACAGAACTGACAGATCCCCTGCAGCAGCCAGCTGGAGAGAGGGGGGGGGGGGGTGGAACCTGGCAGAGCTGCGGGGGACAGGAACGGGGGGGGGGCAGGAGAGAGAGCCAGGAAAAAGCACAGGGGAGCTGGAGAGCGGGGCAGCAGATAGAAGCAGGATAGGAGGAGGAGCATTGGGGGCGGGTACCGCTGAATGTCTGCTTCTCCTCCTCTCCCTTCCGCAGCCATTCAGTGGCTGCAGGAGGAATATGGAGAGATCGTTATCCTCTATATAAAGGGGGCTGCACAGGTCTCTTGCAGCATGGGATCGGGTCGCAGTTGTGACCCCTGAATGTCTGCTTCTCCTCCTCTCCCTCCCTTCCCCTTCCTCTCCCTTCCACAGCCATTCAGTAGCTGCAGGAGGAATATGGAGAGATCGGTATCCTCTATATAAAGGGGGCTGCACAGGTCTCCTGCAGCATGGGACTGGGTCGCAGTTGTGACCCCTGCAACCCCTGTAGGTACGCCCCTGGGAGTGAGCAAGAGAGGGTGGCTACATTCCTTCATACAGTGGGACCATGGAGAATGAATGTAGCCACCTTCTAACAGGAAGTCAGATCACAGCAGCAAAAACATATATCATTTTGGAGATTTGAAGGAGACTGAGCGCAACAGAAAGAACTTTTTTTTAAGTTAAGAATACAGACTTGAATGGAATTTTCTTTTAGTGTCACTTTAACTGTATCCATTTTTGTTGTTATTTTTTATGGATTTATTTTTGAAGAACTTTTGCAAAGTTTCACACCCTCAAGTAACCATGCCAAAAGCTCCATCATGGTCCATTTAGTTTCCAAAGTGCTTTTAATTAAAAATGTTGCTAAGCTAGAGTGATTCAGAGATCATATATTTGCTGCTCTGCATGCAGAGACAAAAACTCCTTTGTCAGGTTCATAATAATAAAATCAATCCTCGGGGGGAAGGGTTGCTTGCACACAGATTGTTATTTTGTCACTGTTATTTGGAAGTTGCAAAAGGGACACTGATGACACGGCTAATTATAAAGGTTGCTGTAACTGCTTGATCATGGTAAACCTTTATTAAGAGAACCTGTCAGGGCTCATTCTGGGATAGTTTGCATAGTGCTTACCGTAGCAGGATCCGCTGATGATGATGGGTCCCCTGTTCTGCCACAACTCTTAAAGTGTTACTAAACCCACACCAGTAAAATCAGTCTGTATATACAATAAAGAATGCTTGTTATACTCACTGTGAAAACTAAGGGAAGAATCCTCTGCATTGTGTAAAAAGGCTGTTTGATCCTGTCTTCTCTGATACTCAGGGCCGGTGCTACCATTAGGCAAACTAGGCAGCCGCCTAGGGTGCCCGGCCACTGGTTTTCCTACTCTCTTCTCTCTGCAGCAAGCAACTAAGTCTTTAGCATCAGCAGTCAGCCGCCGCTCCATTTGCACATAGTGTCAGAGGTGCAGCAGTGGCAGAGGACTGTTTTTGTGTCCCAACTCCCGAATGAATGGAAGCAAGCAAACATTCATTGATGGGCACTGGTAGGCTGCATTGATGGGTGCTGGTGAGGCTGCATTTGATGGGTGCTTCATTAAAAAGGTGGGGTTTACATGGGCAGGGAAAAAGTGGTGGAGTTAGGGCAGGAGCCTGGGGGGGGGGCGGCAATCCTTGCACCAGTCCTGCTGATACTCCCCTTCTTCCACAGACCCCAGTCCATCTCCTGATAGTACAGAGCAGTTGGAGTCACTCTGCACATGCTCAGTTTGATGGGTATTGCCAGAGGGGTTTTTTTTTTTTTTTTCTTGGGAGGGTGCATGTGATGAGCACAGGGCCAAGCAGCACTGTCCAGACAGAGGGTCAGGGAATACCCCTGACCCTCTGTCTGGACAGTGCTGCTTGGCCCTGTCCAGCCTCATAGGACAGTCAGAGTAGAATAAAAACTACTCCTGCAAGCTTTGACCAGACACTGATAGAAGTCACAAGACTGCTATATAATACTGATGAGAAAAGGTATTTATCAGTTTATATTTACTAAAAAAAAAAATTGCATTTCCATGTTCTGTGTACTGTGGGAGACCAGATATAGATAATGCATGGTCCTGGGCTTAGTAACACTTTAAAGTGATAGTAAAGTCTCATTTTTTTTTTTCTTTAAAAATAACAAACATGTTATACTTACCTGCTCACTGTAATGGTTTTGCACAGAGCAGCCCCAATCCTCCTTTTCGGGTCCCTTTCCAACTCTTCTGGCTCCTCCCTGCCGCAGAGTGCCCTCTCAGCAAGTAGCTTGCTTTGGGGGGGCACCAAAGCCAAGCCGCTGCTCTGTGGGTCAGTGGTTCAGCCTCTTTCTCCTCATTGACTCACTAGTTAAGATTGACAGCAGCGGGAGCCAATGTCGCTGCACTGCCGTCTCAGCCAATGAGGAGGGAGAGTCCCGGGCAGCCAAGACACTCCTGCAACATTGCTGGATCGATATGGGCTCAGGTAAGTATTAGGGGGGCTGAGGGAGGGTGCTGCACACAGAAGGTTTGTTATCTTAAAGCGGAGTTCCACCCAAAAATGGAACTTCCGCTTTAAGCACTCCTCGCCCCCTTACATGCCACATTTGGCATGTTATTTTTTCATGTCCCACTTCCTCCTTCCGCCCAGGAACCGCCTTGGCGACTCCTTCTTTCGTTTTAGGCGGCCCCTCCCTCTAGGCGATCTCCTGGGACACGTGACAGGTCCCAGGAAATCGCCTATCCACTCCGGTCGCGCATGCGCCGTGCATGCCCGGCCGTGAAGCCGAAAGCTGTCACGGCCGGGTGCCCAGAGTGGCAATGGAGGCGCCGGGGGAGAGGAGGCGGAGAGGAGCGACACCCCGTTAGGCTGCATCGCTAGACCGCAGAACAGGTAAGTGTCTGTTTATTAAAAGTCAGCAACTACACTTTTTGTAGCTGCTGACTTTTAAAAGGCCTGGAACTCCCCTTTAATGCATAGAATGCATTAGGATAACAAACCTTCTGACTTTATAACCACTTTAAGTCCGCTCTTTTCCCATTGATACACATGGTTCGAGGTAGAGGGCCACTCACACCTGGGTAACTTACAGTATCTCACAAACGTGAGTACATCCCTCACATTTTTGTAAATATTTTATTCTATCTTTTCGTGTGACAACACTGAAGAAATGACACTTGTCTACAATGTAAAGTAGTGAGTGTACAGCTTGTATAACAGTGTAAATTTGCTGTCCCCTCAAAATACCTCAACACACAGCCATTAATGTCTAAACTGCTGGCAACAAAAGTGAGTACACCCCTAAGTGAAAATGTCCATATTGGGCCCAAAGTGCCAATATTTTGTGTGGCCACTATTATTTTCCAGCACTGCCTTAACCCTCTTGGGCATGGAGGTCACCAGAGCTTCACAGGTTGCCACTGGAGTCCTCTTCCACTCCTCCATGACGACATCACGGAGCTGGTGGATGTTAGAGATGTTTGGGGTCGTTATCATGTTGGAATACTGCCCTGCGGCATTCATGGTTCTCTCAATGATCTGTAGCTCCCCAGTGCTGGCAGCACTCATGCAGCCCCAGACCATGACACTCCCACCACCATGCATGACTGTAGGCAAGACACACTTGTCTTTGTACTCCTCACCTGGTTGCCGCCACACACGCTTGTCACCATCTGAACCAAATAAGTTTATCTTGGTCCTCATCAGACCACAGGAGATGGTTCCAGTAATCCATGTCCTTAGTCTCCTTGTCTTCAGCAAACTGTTTGCAGGCTTTCTTGTGCATCATCTTTAGAAGAGTCTTCCTTCTGGGACGACAGCCATGCAGACCAATTTGATGCAGTGTGTGGCGTATGGTCTGAGCACTGACAGGCTGACCCCCCACCCCTTCAACCTCTGCAGAAATGCTGGCAGCACTCACACGTCTATTTCCCAAAGACAACCTCTGGATATGACGCTAAGCACGTGCACTTAACTTCTTTGATCAACCATGGCTAGGCCTGTTCTGAGTGGAACCTGTCCTGTTAAACCGCTGTATGGTCTTAGCTACCGTGCTGCAGCACAGTTTCAGGGTCTTGCCAATCTTTTTATACCCTAGGCCATCTTTATGTAGAGCAATAATTATTATTTTTTTCAGATCCTCAGAGAGTTCTTTGCCATGAGGTGCCATGTTGAACTTCCAGTGACCAGTATGAGAGAGTGAGAGTGATAACACCAAATTTAACACACCTGCTCCCCATTCACACCTGAGACCTTATAAACACTAACGAGTCAAAAGACTTAGGGGAGGGAAAATGGCTAATTGGGCCCAATATGGACATTTTCACTTAGGGGTGTACTCACTTTTGTTGCCAGCTGTTTAGACATTAATGGCTGTGTGTTGAGTTATTTTGAGGGGACAGTAAATTTACACTGTTATACAAGCTGTATACTCACTAAATTACATTGTAGCAAAGTGTAATTTCTTCAGTGTTGTCACATGAAAAGATATAATAAAATATTTACAAAAATGCAAAAGGTGTACTCACCGTCACCATAAAATACTAATGCACAGAAATTAAGCTGACATCCTAAGTCTCCCCTGAGGTGCGGGAGTCTCCCCCATTTGACTGCGGCTCTCAGACACCCGCAAGTGCCGGGTGATATCCCGGCTAAGCCTGTCACTCGGCCACAGACAGAAGACAGAGCAGCCGATCGTCAGAATGGAGTACGGCCGCGGCGCCCGCTCAGGCTGCTCTGGCTTCTGTCTGTGGCTGAGTGACAGGCAGATGTGTGGATGTCCTGTCAGGGAAGACCAGTCTGTGTAAGGAGGAGGACTGTAACAAAGTCCCACCTCCTAGATAGACAGAACACTGATCCAATGCCGGGACATTGAATCAGTGTGTCGTGTATCATAAGAGGTGGGACTTTGTTGTTGCCTATCAGTGCCCAAGGGGGTTAAAGTGGTAAACTAAAAGCAGAATGAGTAAATATTTTCAGCGCTGTAATTTAGCCTATATGATGGATAACTCTGAAAGTTAAACTCTGAAAATGCTGAATTGCTGGCCACCTTCTTCCTGCAGAACTTCCTACTGGGCTTTCTGTAGCAATCAGCCTTCAACGTTCTCCATCTGCTAGTCTCAGGTCTGCACAACTGCCCATATCTTCCCTCATTAGTGGACTTTAGGCCCCATTCACAGCTGAGCATAGAGAGAATGTGCGGGACAGTGCTCAGAGGTGGGTAGGGCGTGGAACTAAGGGACAGTGCTCGGAGGTGGGTAGGGGGTGGAACCAAGGGACAGTGCTCGGAGGTGGGTAGGGAGTGGAACCAAGGGACAGTGCTCGGAGGTGGGTGGGGGTGGAACCAAGGCACAGTGCTCGGAGGTGTGTAGGGGGTGGAACCAAGGGACAGTGCTCGGAGGTGTGTAGGGGGTGAAACCAAGGGACAGTGCTTGGAGGTGGGTAGGGGGTGGAACCAAGGGACAGTGCTCGGAGGTGTGTGGGGGTGGAACCAAGGCACAGTGCTCGGAGGTGGGTAGGGAGTGGAACCAAGGGACAGTGCTCAGAGGTGGGTAGGGAGTGGAACCAAGGGACAGTGCTCGGAGGTGTGTAGGGGGTGAAACCAAGGGACAGTGCTTGGAGGTGGGTAGGGGGTAGAACCAAGGGACAGTGCTCGGAGGTGGGTAGAGGGTGAAACCAAGACACAGTGCTCGGAGGTGGGTAGGGAGTGAAACCAAGGGACAGTGCTCGGAGGTGGGTGGGGGTGGAACCAAGGCACAGTGCTCGGAGGTGGGTAGGGAGTGGAACCAAGGGACAGTGCTCGGAGGTGTGTAGGGGGTGAAACCAAGGGACAGTTCTTGGAGGTGGGTAGGGGGTAGAACCAAGGGACAGTGCTCGGAGGTGGGTAGAGGGTGAAACCAAGAAACAGTGCTCAGAGGTGGGTAGGGAGTGGAACCAAGGGACAGCGCTCAGAGGTGGGTAGGGGGTAGAACCAAGAGACAGTGCTCGGAGGTGGGTAGGGGGTAGAACCAAGAGACAGTGCTCGGAGGTGGGTAGGGTGTGAAACCAAGGCACAGTGTTCGGAGGTGGGTAGTGAGTGGAACCAAGAGACAGTGCTCGGAGGTGGGTAGGGGGTAGAACCAAGGGACAGTGCTCGGAGGTGGGTAGGGTGTGACACCAAGGCACAGTGTTCGGAGGTGGGTAGTGAGTGGAACCAAGAGACAGTGCTCGGAGGTGGGTAGAGGGTGAAACCAAAGGACAGTGCTCGGAGGTGGGTAGGGAGTGGAACCAAGGGACAGTGCTCGGAGGTGGGTAGGGGGTGAAACCAAGGCACAGTGCTCGGAGGTGGGTAGGGAGTGGAACCAAGGGACAGTGCTCTGAGGTGGGTAGGGGGTGGAACCAAGGGACAGTGCTCGGAGGTGGGTAGGGGGTGGAACCAAGGGACAGTGCTCGGAGGTGGGTAGGGGGTAGAACCAAGGGATGGTGCTCGGAGGTGGGTAGGGGGTGTAACCAAGGGACAGTGCTCGGAGGTGGGTAGGGGGTGTAACCAAGGGACAGTGCTCGGAGGTGGGTATGGGGTGAAACCAAGGGACAGTGCTCGGAGGTGGGTAGGGGATGAAACCAAGGGACAGTGCTCGGAGGTGGGTAGGGGGTAGAACCAAGGGATGGTGCTCGGAGGTGGGTAGGGGGTGGAACCAAGGGACAATCCTCAAAGGTGGGTAGGGGGTGGATATAAGTGGTGATGTGAAAGAGGGGAGTATCTGCACCTATTCTCTGAGAAAAACAATGGGTGTTCAGTGCATTTCAGCCTACTCATGCATTTTTCCATCATATGATCAGTTTGTATTATTCAGGTTTGTTAAACTTTACTTTAAAATAATTAAATCAGGTGTAATTTGCTGATGAGGAGCTTGCTTGCCTTGAGAACAAAACTTTAGACTTTTAGACATTCTTCTCTTCGGTATTCTGTTGCACTGAATTAATTGCAAACCTGGTTCCAGGAGGAAAGCAAAAAAACATGAGATCAGGGGGTCACTCAGAATGTACACAAACAATTGAAGGCAGAAAAACATCTCAAAGCCGCAATCTCTCCGGAGCGATTCAGAAGCAATCTTGTGTGATGCATTTTACAGAGACACAGAGAGGGCTTCGCTAATTAGGATCAGAAATATTACAGTGAAGGTTTTGTGCAGCCTCTCGCGCTTGCCCCTGCTGCAGCCAAGCCGTCTGTCTTTTTCTTCATGATCGGTCTGCAGCCGTATGTCACAGGCAATGTAACCAGGCAATGTGTCCTGCTGTTGAAATTCAGAGTACGCATCTATCAGCTGTTCTGGAAGATGGCTCTGGTGTCTTGATAAATAGGCCAAGTATTTCCTGGTAGACCTTCTCCTTCATCTTTATCATAACATGAAGGTCTTGTCCGTGAGCCGACAACATCGCTAATAAAATGTCAGTTATCTCGCTTGTCTTTGCCCCCCTTCTGCTGAATGTCCATGAAGCTTCCAATTATTGAAAAAAAAAAATGTTTTAAAAGTTATCCCTTTTATGACCAGAGGTCATTGATTCCTAGATCTTCAGGCCAAATTTTCTCTGGGTTAAATTAACCACTTGTGTACTGGGCACCAGTGATATAGATATAGTAAGTAACTGAGTTAAAATAAACTGAGTTACCTAACGCAGTTACTTTAGAGGGTAACGAGTAATCTAACTGATTACTTTTCTCCTCATGGTAACACAGTTCCCATTACTTTGGCTTAGTTACCACAATTACATCTACCGCCACTAGATGGCAGTAGTGTAATTCCGGTGTCCTGCCGAAAAAGTTCCCCCGCCGGATAAGGACCCCCTGTACTGCGCAGGCGCAGCGCTTGCGCAGTACGAAGGACTACGGAGCTTCCGAAAATTGCCGAACCTAAACAGCTCTGAGTGAACTCTACACCGCGCAGGTGCAGTTAACATGTAATTGTACGAGGCGATGCCGCACGCTCCCGATGCTCGTGCTACTCTGCTAGGGGCATCTATCGTGTAAGTAAGGGGCGGGTCTAGTATTACTGTAACTAAGGGGCGCATTTATTATTATTGTTATATATTGAGCTCTGCCCATTAATTTAACATTCGCCCTCTTCTATAGCCATCCGCCCCTTACACGATATAATAATAATAGACCCGCCCCTTGCTTACACGCTATAACAGATCTGCCCCTTGGTTAGAGTAATAATAGAGCAGCCCCTTGGTTACACGATATATAATAATAATAATAAATGAGCCCCTTGGTTACAGTAATACTAGACCCGCCCCTTAGTTACACGTATAGAATATTTAAAAAAAAAGTCAGTTACTTTGCTGAGTAACTAATTACTTTTCCAATGTAGTAACTGAGTTACTAACGCAATTACTTTTTGGGAGAAGTAATTTGTAACTAAACTAATTACTTTTTTAAAGTAAGATGACCAACACTGCTGGGCACTTATACCTCCTTCCTGCCCAGGCCGATCTTCAGTCTTCAGCGCTCTCACACTTTTGCCCTGTACAGACGGTCGGAAATTCCAACGGAAAATGTCCGATCGGACCATGTTGTCGGAAAATCCGCCCGCGTGTGGGCTCCATCTGACTTTTTCCGTCTGAATTTCTGACGGAAAAAATTTGAGAGCAGGATCTCAAATTTTCCGACAACAAAATCCGATCAGACTTTTTTCCATCGTGTGTCGAGAATTCCGACGGACAAAGTGCCACGCATGCTCAGATCAAATTACGAGACCAAAGCTATTGGCTACTAGCCTCTACGTAGTTCCGTCGTACGCAACAAACGTCATCACATTCAGAATGATCGGATTTTCCGACAACATTGTCCGACCGTGTGTATGCAACACCAGTGTCGGACAAAATCCGTCTGAAAAAATCAGACGGATTTTGTGGTCGGAATTTCCGACCGTGTGTACGAGGGCTTAGAATGACAATTGCGCGGTCATGCAACACTGTACTCATATGAAATTTTTATAAATTTTTGGAGACAGAGCTTTCTTTTGGTGGTATTTAATCACCACTGGGGGTTTTATTTTTTGCTAAACAAACGAAAAAAAAACTAAACAAATTGAAAATTTGGAAAAAAATTCTGTTATAAAATTTTGCAAATAAGTAATTTTTCTCTTTCAGTGATGTGCGCTGATGAGGCTGCACTGATGGGCACTGATAGGCAGCACTGATGAGGTGGCACTGATGGGGCTGCATTGATAGGGGGCACTGATAGGTGACATTGATGGTCACTGAGAGGGGGCACCAATGGGCACTGCTAGGTGAAACTGATGGGAACTGATAGGCAGCACTGATGGGCACTGATAGGTGGCACTGATGGGCAGGATTAATGGATAGTTTAAGACTGTTCGACTGATGATTTTTTATGGAATACCTTTACTTGGAAATTTTATAAATTGAGATAGAAAATGGAATTACGCTATATGAGCCTTCTTTCTGTCCGAGAACTGGTGTGGATTTCAGGATATGCTGGAACACCTTCAATGACGCTGAAGATAGCTGTGGTTAACATATCTATGCCCGATGTGTTCATCTCTCTGGTGAGTGTGAACCCCGAGGGGGGAGTGTGACGCACGGACTTTGGTGTGGGGTGTATAACTCTGTATCACAGCAGGACTACCATCTGTGTTTTCTGGGACTTTTCTCACCATCTGTCAACTGCTTATTCCTTGTGTGTTACTAACACATGAAAGCAGATCATAATTTTATGACAGTAGCGCCACTGTAATAATTACAGGCACCTGAGTTGGATTTGTGCACCTTTTTATTACTATTTTACTGATATTTTTATGCATTCGCATTTTAAGCGGCAGTTGTTTTATATGTTGTATGCAGTGTTGATACCTACAGTGGTGTGAAAAAGTGTTTGCCCCCTTCCTCATTTCCTGTTCCTTTGCATGTTTGTCACACTTAAGTGTTTCGGAACATCAAACCAATTTAAACAATAGTCAAGGACAACACAAGTAAACACAAAATGCAATTTGTAAATGAAGGTGTTTATTATTAAAGGGGAAAAAAATCCAAACCATCATGGCCCTGTGTGAAAAAGTGATTGCCCCCTAAACCTAATAACTGGTTGGGCCACCCTTAGCAGCAACAACTGCAACCAAGCGTTTGCGATAACGTGCAATGAGGCTTTTACAGCGTCCTGGAGGAATTTTGGCCCACTCATCTTTGCAGAATTGTCCTAATTCAGTTACATTAGAGGGTTTTCGAGCATGAACGGCCTTTTTAAGGTCATACCACAACATCTCAATAGGATTCAGGTCAGGACTTTGGCTAGGCCACTCCAAAGTCTTCATTTTGTTTTTCTTCAGCCATTCGGTGGTGGACTTGCTGGTGTGTTTAGGATCATTGTCCTGCTGCAGAACCCAAGTTCGTTTCAGCTTGAGTACACGAACAGATGGTCGGACATTCTCCTTCAGGATCTCTTGGTAGACAGCAGAATTCATAGTTCCTTTTATCACGGCAAGTCTTCCAGGTCCTGAAGCAGCAAAACAGCCCCAGACCATCACACTACCACCACCATATTTTACTGTTGGTATAATGTTCTTTTTCTGAAATGTAGTGTTCCTTCTACGCCAGATATACTTGGACACACATATTCCAAAGAGTTCCACTTTTGTCTCATCGGTCCACAGAATGTTGTCCCAAAAGTCTTGGGGATCATCAAGATGTGTTGTGGAGAAATTGAGACGAGCTTTGATGTTCTTTTTGCTCAGCAGTGGTTTTCTCCTTGGAACTCTGCCATGCAGGCCATTTTTGCCCAGTCTTTTCCTGATGGTGGAGGCATGAACGCTGACCTTAACTGAGGCAAGTGAGGCCTGCAGTTCCTTGGACGTTGTTGTGGGGTCTTTTGTGACCTCTTGGATGAGTCGTCGCTGCGCTCTTGGGGTAATTTTGGGCGGCCGGCCACTCCTGGGAAGGTTCACCACTGTTCCATGTCTTCGCCATTTGTGGATAATGGCTCTCACTGTGGTTCGCTGGATTCCCAAAGCTTTGGAAATGGCTTTATAACCCTTTCCAGACTGATAGATCTCAATTACTTTCTTTCTCAATTGTTCCTGAATTTCTTTGGGTCTCGGCATGATGTGTAGCTTTTAAGGATCTTCTGGTGGACCTTACTGTGTCAAGCAGCTCCTATTTAAGTGATGCCTTGATTGTGAACAGGTGTGGCAATAATCAGGCCTGGGTGTGGCTAGAGAAATTGAACTCAGGTGTGGACAACCACAGTTATAGTATGTTTTAACAAGGGGGGCAATCACTTTTTCACACAGGGCCATGATGGTTTGGATTTTTTTTCACCTTTAATAATAAACACCTTCATTTACAAATTGCATTTTGTGTTTACTTGTGTTGTCCTTGACTATTGTTTAAATTGGTTTGATGTTCCGACACACTTAAGTGTGACAAACATGCAAAGGAACAGGAAATGAGGAAGGGGGCAAACACTTTTTCACACCACTGTATCTGTTGCAACTGTGGAAGTTCTATATTTTTATGAAACCTAATATTACTATAGCGCTGAGATAGTGGAAGGAGGCCTAGGATTTCACTGTAATTTTGATTTTAAATAGGCTCTGCCTGACCTAAGATGGCTGCCAGAGTGACATGGGATGGTATATTCAAACAGGGTGCTTGGGGCAGTATTCCTTTCACCAATACCAAATCACTATGTTGACAATACTATCACAATATAATTATTAGGGCTGTGAAAGTTAAAGATTAATTGAGGAATTCATCTTTAATTTTTTTGATCGATCAATTTTTTTTTGATCGATCAAAATTCTTTTGATTGGTACTCACCTCTCCGCCGGATTCAGGGAGTTCCGTCGGAGATCCGGTGAACCCCAAGTGCCTCCGTCTGCTAACGAAGGGAAGGGGGGAGGAGTCCGGTGACGTTGAAGTTCTGATTGAACGTAACGCGTACTGGGGAGGAGCTACGCATGACGTCACCCGCTGCTGCCCTACGGAACTAACAATTGTCGGCTTTACATGCTGTGTTTTTTATCATCTTTATGTGAGTAGTTTTGTGTTTGAACACAAAAATTCAATCTTATACTTAAGCGGTGAGCACTTAGATCTTTTCTTTCTACCCATGACCTGGCGTCCTTGCTGAGATCTAAGGAGACGTGAGAGAAGTTTATGGTTCGTGTTATACCCTTTTGATACCCGCTTGCATGACCACCTGTTTGCACAGGGGTCCATGCCATAAGGTGAGAGTGATTAGTTAGACCGGAGGTGGAGGGATTGTCACGCTACTGTGGAAAAAAAATACTTACGTCAGTGCTACAGTTTGAATTTAAAGCGTATTTGTGTGAACTGTGAAGTTAAGTCATGGATTGTGGAAACTAACTAGTGTTGGGTGATTGTATATAGTGTATACCACATTTACCACTGACTAATGCAGAGTTGCAATGCAAGGAGATCAGCTAAAAGTAGTTGAATCTGTATGTGCGCTATAATTAATCGAAATTAGACGATTAATCGATTAAAAAAAAAATTGATTAATCGAACACAAAAATTTTAATCAGTAACAGCCCTATTAATTATATATAATATATATATATATAATAGTTATATAAATACAATCACAATACTAATCACTATGTTGATCTCCAGAGTATCTGCTTTCACAAAATATAAAATAATTTTTTGCGTAATCTACAGGCCTAAAATTTTTCTTGAAACTTGTGCAGAAAAAAAATGCAAAATACTGTTCTGGCGGTGAAAGGGTTAAAAAGCTCTGGTCTGGAAACTGTATGTAAATCTAAATTTTGTAAAAAAAAAATTGGAGACGACTTGATGTGCAGCAGATCGAGCGCATATAGATAGGAAATCGCTAAAAAAATAAAATCTGGAGAAGATCAGCAGTAGACATGTGCAATTCGTTATATTCATTCATTCGTTATCGTACGAATGAACGAACGATTCGCAAAAAATTTTAACGAATCGTTCGAATCCAACGAATCCGAAAACAACGAAAATCCGAAAAAAACTAATTAGAAACAACAAATCTACGAAAGAAGAAAATCCGAAAAACGAAAACAGGAACAACGAAAATCAAAATGAACGAAAAAATTTGTACATTCGTAACTTTTTTTTTTTTGTTGAACTGGTAATTTTCCGTGTCCCTTACAATGGCGCTGCTTAACGTGCCTCGAATGGATTGAATGAAAAAATTCGTACATTTGTAACCTTTTTTTTTTTTTTGCGATTCGTAATTTTCCGTGTCTCTTACAATGGCGCTGCTTAACGTGCTTCGAATGGATTGAACGAAAAAATTCGTACATTCGTAACTTTTTTTTTTCGATTCGTAATTTTCCGTGTCTCTTAAAATGTAATAATAGCATACACATTACATAAAATTATGAATTATGCTCCGATTACGAATCTACGAATGTTACGAATGTTACGAAAGTACGAATAAATACGAATGTGTCCGAATTTCGAATAAACGAACATTAAACTAACGGAAAAACGAATCAACGAAAAAATAACTCTTACGAAAATACGAATCGTTACGAATACGAACACCGACGACTTACGAATTTACGAATCAACGGAAACTAAAGTAACGAAACGAAAATAAACACATTTTTCTGTTGTGCACATGTCTAATCAGCAGCACAGATATCGATTAAAGGGGAATACTGTATTATACAGGTATGTAAAAAATAGAAAATTCAGTTATTTTTTGGTACAAAGCGATTTACAAAATGAAATGTCATGGAGTTTGGGTCTAGAGTCACTCAAATTATAATATAAAATGTACATAATAAAGTATAGCAAATTTTCACAAGCCTGCTGCTCTTTACACTTTTCTGTCCAAATGGTTTTAGCGTTTCTGCCTTGAGTCCTCCTTTAAGACATTAGATAGAGTAGCCCACTGATTCCCTCCATTGTTTTTCGACAAATAATTTATAAGGCCTTAGGTCTTTCTTACACCCATGCTGCGTAGTATTCTGGAGTCCGCCATGGCCGTCTGTTTAACAATTAGACGCCTGACTTTACAGCAGCCGTTCATCTGCTCTTTGTTCTATGCAAATTTTATTTTAAAAATTAAAGATAATCAATGGGAGCTCATTTAAAGGGACTCGCTGTGATGGCCACCCGCCTGCAGACTTTGCCTGTTCCTGTATCAACAGCAATAAATCAATCCGCCTTACGCGTGTTTCCTGAGTACATTGTTAATACGTGATTGAACAGCACAGGTACCATGCTGGTAACCCCTTCAGTGTTGGACGGCAAGCATTAGAATAGGGCTTTATTTCCACATGCTTTCACGTTTCCCTAAGCGGCCCTGCCGGCGCCTGAAATGACCTCCTACGTAGGTAGCAATGGGATTTCTAAATCCTTTCACCCCTCTCTGAAAATTGAAATGACAAAAGAAGAAAAGTTTGAGGTCAACTTTGCTCAAATCTGAAATAAGTTTACAGACCAAAAAAATATCAAGCAAAAATGTAGAATATATAGGGTAAAAATCTGTGGACCCCCCTTAGTCCAGAGAGGTCCAGTGAAGGGTATTGTCCTACAGACAGGGGCGGACTGACCATTCGGCCACTCGGGCACTGCCCGAGGGCCCTGGGCCACTAGGGGGCACCATCAGGGTTACCAGCCTCAGTAAAACCAGGGACAGTATGTAAAAATCTGTGTTTGTTTTACATCTGTCTCTGAAATGTCCCTTACCGACATCCTTTTGGTCTAAAAATCCAGAGATTATAGCTGCCCCACCTCTCCAGTACCTTCTTAGCCAACAGAACATGTCTGTGAATACTGTGTGTACATGTATGTGTATACTGTGCGATTGTATACTGTATGTGTGTGTGTATACTGTGTGATTGTATACTGTGTGTGTGTATACTGAGTGTACATGTATGTGGATACTGTGTGTTTGGATTGTATACTGTGTGTGTATACTGTGTGGCCCCATAATCTGATTGCCTGGGGGCCCCATAATCTCCTATTGTCCGGAGGCCTCATGAGTTGTCAGTCCGCCCCTGCCTACAGATATATACACTATATTGTCAAACGTATTGGGCCTTTACACGCACATGAACTTTAATGGCTTCCCAGTCATAGTTTGTAGGGTTCAATATTGAGTTGGCCCACCCTCAATGGATTGAAAACAGAGCTTCTTCTTTTCAATGCAAACCAAAATACAAAAACTAAGACCCCATGTACACCACCCACCATCCTTGGACAGACCATCTCCCCAAGGACCAAAGCCAAAGTCTCTGAGTCATCTTCGCCTCAGAGATCGCTATGGATGCACAAATAGGATCAGTAGTCAGCGGATCCCACCATCTTCTCCGCCTGCTACGTAAACTCATCCCCTTCATTCCAGAAGAGGAGAAAGCAGTAGTAGTAACAATCATCAATTTGCGACTCGACTACGCAAACTCCCTCTACATAGGACTACCTAATTACCAGATTGCACGCCTAGAAACTGTCCAAAACACGGCAGCAAGACTAGTTACGGGAAAAAAAACCCTGGGAATCCATCTCCCCATCCCTGAGGACCCTCCATTGGCTAACGGTAAAGGATCGGATCACATTCAAGACCCTCTGCCTCACCCACAAATGCACATAAGGAAATGCCCCTCAATACCTATGCGAGAAAATAAAACACTACACACCCAATCGCAACCTCCGATCAACTAACCAAAATCACCTCCTCATCCCCAAGTCCCGTTACAAATCGAAGGGAGAACGAAGATTCGCAGTCCAAGGACCACGGCTATGGAACGCTCTACCCACCAACATCTGCTTGGAAGAAAACCATCGAGCCTTCAGAAAAAAACTCAAGACCCACCTCTTCTAAGAAGCAGGACAACACAGGACAGACCAAGCGCCTTGAGGCGATTCAGTTTGCATTTGCAGTGCTATACAAGTCATTCATTCACCCTTTGCAGCTATAACAGCTTCAACTCTTCTGGGAAGGCTGTCCACAAGGTTTAGGAGTGTGTCTATGGGAATGTTTGACCATTCTTCCAGAAGCGCATTTATGAGGTCAGGCACTAATGTTGGCCTGGCTCGCAGTCTGCGCTCAAATTCATCCCAAGGGGTTTCATCAGGTTGAGGTCAGGACTCTGTGCAGGCCAGTTAAGTCCCCCAACCCCAAACTCGCTCATCCATGCCTTTATGGACCTTGCTTTGTACACTGGTGCGCAGTCATGTTGGAACAGGAAGGGGCCATCCCCAAACTGTTCCCACAAAGTTGGGAGCATGAAATTGTCCAAAATGTCTTGGTATGCTGACGCCTTAAGAGTTCACACACAGATTCCGGTTCTTGGTGTGTCACAAGCGAACGGGGGAGCCCTGCTCACGCGCCCCTAGTGGCCACAGGGAGAAGCGACGTTACAGCCGTAACCATGCCATTCGCCCAGCCATGCCATTCTGCTGCAGTAAAATTGCGGCTGCTGGTCGGCAAGTGGTTAAGGTGGTCAGATGAAACTAAAATTGAATTATTTGGCCTAAACACCAAATCAGAATGAAAGGAAATGTGGCATGGGGGGGGGGGGGTCCTTTTTCCAACGCAGTGATTCAGTTTTTTCAAAAAAAAATTGACATGTTGGTGTTATATCTTTCACTTGAATGTTATAAGCTGCACTAGTACATACAGCTGAATAAAACAAAAAGCGTGTCTGTCTTCATTTTAGGCTGCAAAGCAACAAAATATAATTATTTTAAAGGTGGGTGATTCGTTTCTATACCCACTGTAAATGACCAATGATGAAACAATCTAATTAGAAAGCCCTGTGTTCACAGAAGAGCACCAATGATAACCTTTCACAGATGTATTTGCTGTGATTGTTCCCTTTCTGTCCCTTCTGGACACTTGCGATTAGTTTCGTACGAATCGAAAATTCGTACGGATTTCCGTAAATTCGTACATTCGGGAGGATCCGAAATACAAATTGCTATGCTTCCGAATTTTGTACAAAATATGAAATTTTGTTGACGAATTTCGGATCCAAATTCCGTTACAACAGAAACGTGACTGGTGTTTTGTTGACCAATCAGAGGTTTTCTTCTGCTGCTGAGTGAGGGTTGGGAAAATTACCTTTTTTAACCACTTCAGCCCCGGAGGATTTTACCCCCTTCCTTACCAGAGCACTTTTTGCGAATCAGCACTGCGTCGCTTTAACTGACAATTGCGCGGTCGTGTGACGTTACACCCAAACAAAATTGACGTCCTTTTTTTTCCCACAAATAAAACTTTCTTTTGGTGGTATTTGATTACCTCTGCGTTTTTTTTTATTTTTTGCGCTATAAACAAAAGAAGAGCGACAATTTTCAAATGAACACAATATTTTTTACTTTTTGCTATAATAAATATCCCATTTAAAAAAAAAAAAAAAATGAATTTTTTACTCAGTTTAGGCCGATACGTATTCTTCTACATATTTTTGGTAAAAAAAAAAAATCGCAATAAGCGTTTATTGATTGGTTTGCGCAAAAGTTATAGCGTCTACAAAATAGGGAATAGATTTATTGCACTTTTTTTTTTACTAGTAATGGCGGCGATCTGCGATTTTTTTCGTGACTGCAACATTGTGACGGACACTTCGGACACTTTTGACACATTTTTGGGACCATTCACATTTACACAGCGATCGTTGCTATAAAATTGCACTGATTACTGTGTAAATGTGACTGGCAGGGAAGGGGTTAACACTAGGGGGCGCTGCAGGGGTTAATGTATGTTCCCTGGGAGTGATTCTAACTGTAGGGGGAGGGGACTCACAAGGGGAAGAGACCGATCGGTGTTCCTCTGTACTGGGAACACACCATTGGTCTCCTCTCAACTGACAGGATGTGGATCTGTCTGTTTACACACACAGATCCACGGTCCTGCTGTGTTCCCGGGCAATCGCGGGTGCCCGGCTGACATTGTGGCCGCCGGGCACGTGCCCCGAGTCCCAAAGGATGCTGTGGGTGGTGCGCGCATGCCCCCTAGACGGCCGTGAATGGGAGGACATCATATGACGCCCACCCAGGATGGGAGATCACCCTTGTGGGCGTCATTTGACAGTGGGCGGTATTGAAGTGGTTAATATGGGAGTGGGAGACTGGTACTGGTAGTCGATGGGAGATTCAGAATCCGACAAAATAAGAATGTTCGTTAATTAGAATTATTCGTTATGATGAAGTTAAAAACCCAGGAAGTCATCACAGCACAGGGATGGTGGGAGCCCCTCATAATGATAAATTCATCATAACGAAGGTTCGTAATTGTTACAAAAAGTTAACAAACCTAACGAGAATTTGTAGTTCGTACGAATCAAAATTGAATTTCGGACACAAATTGCGAAATACAAATTAATTCTAATACGAAACGGAAAGAAATTAAACAAATTCAGTGACAGCACACGTGTCTAATCCCTTCTCAATTAATCCCTGATTGTTTGGCCCCAAAATGCATCGGATATCCCTTATTTTTTATGTGACTCAATTGTTTTAGCGATAAATTAATCTGGACCCTTAAGACGACCTTCTTGCACTTCTTGTTTGCTGATTTCACCTGGACTTCTCAGTGGAGGCCATCCCTTCCACTTTGTGGTGGAGCTGTCAAGCCATGACCTGGGGGGGGGGGTCACAAGACTCCCTGAAAAAAAGGGCAGCGTATGACAACATGTGTATATAATTGGTGTAATTAACTCTTTGCCTGCAGTTCAATTTTAATTACCGTATTTATCGGTGTATAACACGCACCCCAAGTTTAGGAAGGAATTTTAAGGAAAAAAACTTTTAGGAGGAAGTTTAAGGAAAAAAAAACTTACGTACAGACATAGGACACGTATAGCTGTGCTGGAGATCATTGGTTTATGGAATTGGCACTGCTGACACGTGGATATTATATTCTATGCAGCTGTGATGTTCGAAACATTTCCTGTCTTGGATTGTTTAGAACATTTCATAAACCTTCTCTTTTTATTATCCGGCACACACATACGTATCTATTCTCCTGTAGCTGTAAAGCTTTAAATGTTTTCCGTGCCTGAAATCACAGTTTTTCTATTATCTGGCACACACATCGCACGATGCCTTGTCAGTGCAGCCTTGCCCAAGTGCCCAGTGCACCCTTGCCCCAGTGCAGCCTTGTTAGTGCAGCCTTGCCCCAGTGTCCTGTGCAGCCTTGCCCCAGTGCAGCCTTGTCATGGCAGCCTTGCCCCAGTGTCCTGTGCAGCCTTGCCCCAGTGCAGCCTTGCCCCAGTGCAGCCTTGTCAGTGCAGCCTTGCCCCAGTGTTCTGTGCAGACTTGCCCCCCAGTGTCCATTGCAGCCTTGTCATGAATTTAAAATTGGTGCCGCCAAGATCGCAGTCGAGACTGGGCGGAGCGGAGCGAACGCTGCTGAGATCGCAGGGACTGGGCGGAGCCGAGATACATATAGCCGAGTGCACTCGGCTCTTCTCGGCTCCGCTCACAGTCAAGCCCAGTCCCGCCCTATGATGGACATAACACAGGTCCAATGGCGGGACTGGGTGTGACTGTGAACGGAGCCGAGAAGAGCCGAGTGCACTCGGCTATGTGTATCTCGGCGGCGTTCGCTCCGCTCACAATCAGCGCAGATCGCAGGGGATTGGTGAGGATCGGCGTAAAACACGCACCCACGATTTTCCCCTGATTTTAAGGGGAAAAAAGTGTGTGTTATACACCGATAAATACGGTATTTTTTTTTTTTGGTGGAGATTGCATTTAAATATTATAACATAGAACATTTGTCTATGCTGTAAAAAATAACAAACAAGTAATGCTTTATGATGCATTTTTAAAGCACCACCTGAAGTCATTAGTCCAGGCGGGAAATTGTTTATGGATGGTCAGACTACTTACAGTATCGTTGTAGACAGCTATAAAATATATATATAGGTACATTCATATTGCATTGTAAACATTGACACTTTAACGCTTCTAGCTCATTAACGTTCATGTATCATAGGCATCAATATTGCATCAGTTTCTTTCAAGCCTCCATAACTAACCAAGTATTTTAAATAAATTATCCAGCCGAGGTTCCCACGGTGTAGGCCAGAAGATACTAAACGGAATGTGATTATCTGTAGGCACTGGGAGCCCTCTACTGGGCTGTGCTGACATTGCATCATTACAACAATACGTAACCTCCACCGTTCTGTGTGAAAGTTTACGTACTTACAAAATTCGTTATTTATATTTATATATGTAAATGTAATGTTTTTTTTTTTTTTTTTAAGGTTTGGATAGACTGAGAAAGAAATACAACTTCTATATTTTACTTTGCGTTTGCATCCCCATTGGGAAGATTTTCCCCATGTCCTATCCTAGTGATCCCTTCTTAGAAATCAGAATAGGGTATTTATAGAGGCAAGAAAGTATTGGCATTAATAAAAAATTCTTAGAAGTTATTTTGCTTCCTACTAAAAAATTTATTTTTTTGTCAGTGTGTCTATTGGAGAGATTTCCCATCACTTCCTGTCCTGACAGGAAGTGAGAAATGATCTCCCCCACAGTGCCGGATTATGAAATAGGCAGAGTAGGTATTGGTCTCTGGGCCTCATGCTATTTAACCCCTTCATATCCAGTGCGGCTCTCCAATTCTGGGAGAGCGTCCTTAGATGTCCTCCCAGAACTGCGCACCCGCCCCCGATCAGGGGCACTTTATGGCCACTGTGTCCTTTGGAGGGCCAATCACAGCGGCCCTTTACCATGTGATCAGATGTGTCCAATCACATGTAAACAGTCGTTATTGGCATTCCTTTCTTCACACGCTGTCTCTGTGTGAAGAAAGGCGAGTCAATAACCATCAAGGCTGACAGTACATTGTTTACACTGATAACCAGGGCATTGGCTATCAGTGCAACCCCATCAGTGCCCATCAGTGCAGATCAGTGCAGGTTATCAGTGCAGATCAGTGCCGGTTATCAGTGCCCATCAGTGTGGATCAGTGCATGTTATCAGTGCCCATCAGTGAGGATCAGTGCAGGCTATCAGTGCCTATCAGTGCAACCTCATTAGTGCCCATCAGTGCCACTTCATCAGTGCCCAGCAGTGCAGCTTATCAGTGCCCAGCAGTGCAGCTTATTAGTGCCCATTAGTGCACCTTATCAGTGCCACCTCATCAGTGCAGATCAATGAAGCTTATCAGTGCCCATCAGTGCCATCTACCAGTGCCCACCAGTGCTGCCTCATCAGTGCCCATCAGTGCCGCCTCATCAGTGCCCATCAGTGCAGCTTATCAGTGCCCATTAGTGCAGCTTATCAGTTTTGCCTCATCAGTGCTGCCTCATCAGTGCAGATCCATGCAGCTTATCAGTGTCCATCAGTGCCATCTACCAGTGCCCACCAGTCCAGTGCTGCCTCATCAGTGAACGCCTCATAAGTGTCCATCAGTGCTGCCTCATCATGCCCATTAGTGCAGCTTATCAGTGCCTCATCAGTGCTGCCTCATCAGTGCAGCCTCATTAGTGCCCATCAGTGCAGCCTCATCAGTGCAGCCTCATTAGTGCCCATCAGGGCAGCCTCATCAGTGCAGCCTCATTAGTGCCCATCAGGGTAGCCTCATCAGCACACATCAGTGAAAAAAATTATTTATAGTAGGTGACCGCGATATTGCGTCAATCTCTGACTTTTATCGGCGAGGTTGACACCTTGCGAGCCCCGTTGTGGGAGCCAGCGCCGAACTGGCTCGCATTGGGAAAGGAAAAATTATTTTTTTCCTTTCCCAATGAGCGACAAGCATTGCTGACATTGAGGTCGGGTTCACACTGGTGTGAGGATCCGACTTGGATCCCGCCAATACCAGGCACTGTGTTTGGTATGAATCATGAGGGGGAACTCCACGCCAAATTTTAAATAAAAAAACGGCATGGGTTCCCCTCCAAGAGCATAACAGGCCCTTAGGTCTGGTACGGATTTTAAGGGGAACCCCCTACCCGAAAAAACGCCCTACCCCCCAAAATCCATACCAGACCCTTATTCGAGCATGCAGCCCGGCCGGTCAGAAAAGTGGGTCGGGAGCAAGCGACCCCCCCTCCTGAACCGTACTAGGCTGCATGCCCTCAACATGGGGGGTAGGTGCTTTGGGGAAGGGGGGCACCCTGCGCCCCCCCACCCCAAAGCACCTTGTCCCCATGTTGATGAGGACAAGGGTCTCTTCCCAACAACTCTGGCCGTTGGTTGTCGTGGTCTGCGGGCGGGGGGCTTATTGGAATCCGAGAGCCCCCTTTAATAAGGGGGCACCCAGATCCCGGCCCCCACCCTATGTGAATGAGTATGGGGTACATCGTACCCCTACCCATTCACCTGGGGGAAAAAATGTCAATACGTGTTTTTTTTATTTTTAAAAAAAAAATGTGTCACTTTTATTCCTAATACAAGGAATGTAAACATCCCTTGTAATAAAAAAAAAGCATGACAGGGCCGCTTAAATATGAGACGTGGTGTCAAAAAGACCTCAGATCTCAAATTTACACTAAAATGCAATAAAAGAAAAAAAAAATTGTCATTTAAAGAAATAAAAAGACTAAAATGGCCCTTTAAGAGCTATGGGCGGAAGTGAGGTTATGACGTCGCTTCCACCCTGCAGTTTCATGTAGATGGGTGGGCATCTTCCCCTCACTCATCTCCATGTCAGCCCAGGGGACAGACGCGATCGCCTCCTCTCCTGCCGACGGCTCCGGTAAGCGGCGGAGGGCACCGGTAAGCGGCAGGGCCTCTCCCGCCGCCGATAAAAGTGATCTTGCGGCAAATCTGCCACAGAGACCACTTTTATCTTGTACTGGACTGCCTGACGGACACGGGGATTCCAGGGTTATGGCAGATAGCTGCTGCCTTAACAAAGATATCCGTCCCCAAAGTAGGGACGTACATCGGAGTACAGTGATCTGGAAGTGGTTAAAAAAAAACACTATACAGTGGAACCTTGGTTTACGAGTAACGTGGTTTACGAGCGTTTTGAAAGACGAGCAACTTTTTTTTTAAATCCTGACTCAAGTTGCAAGTGTTGTCTCGCAAAACAAGCAGGATTCAAGCCTTTGCGGTGTGCAGCCCGCATTCGGCCAGAGGTGCGGGAGCACTGGTGACACTCGGAAAATACTCGGACACACTCAGATATACTCCGTTCCTGGGTGTTCCAGCTGTATCAGAGTATTTCTGAGTCTCTCCGGCACCCCCTCCTCCTCTGGCCACATGCGGTATTGCATGCAATAAAGGTTAATGCGGAATGAATTATCTTCATTTCCATTAACTTCTATGGGGAAACTCGCTTTCATATGCGAGTGCTTTGGATTACAAGCATTCTCCTTGAACGGATTATGCTCGTAACCCAAGGTTCCACTGTATAGCATAACTTTTGTGCAAACAAAAAAATATACACTTCTTGGGATTTTTTCTTACCAAAGAAATGTAGAAGAATAAAAAGAAAATAGGATTGGCGCTCCCCTAAAAAAACATTATGCATGTACACAATACTTCAACATTGTATCCAAATCAATTGTGGCAACAATTCAATAGTGACCAAATAAAAATAAAAAATATGGCTACAAAAGTTTAGTCCTTGCTACAAACAAATAAAGTCCGTACAAAATGTGACAGTTTAAAACTTCTTAGCGTTCAAACCCAAAGGGTTAATATTAGTAAGAATGCCGTGATTAAGCTGCGTCTTGAACAAAATTTTAAGACTGATAGGATCTCAAATTATAGAGAACACATTCGCTTGAAATATATTTGGAAATTCAGCAGCAGGAAGGAGACTCCCTCCTGGGTGGAGCAAGCTCTGTGACATCATTCCGCACGAGCAGGCTGGTGCTGCTGACCGCCACCATATACATCACTGTGTGTGTTACGCTGTTTTTTTACCATCTAAATTGTAAGTGTAATCCAAGATTTAATTAAAACCTCTTCAGCTCTGGAAGTTTTACCCCCTTCATGACCAGGCCATTTTTTGCGATACGGAACTGCGTCGCTTTAACTGACTATTGCACGGTCGTGCAACGCTGTACACAAATAAAGCAACCAGTTTTTGGTCCAAGAAATCCTCCTCTTCCTGTTCCTGGACTGGACTTGGGTCAAAAAAATAACTCCAAGGCCAATAATAAATAACACATTATCTCCTCCGATTCCTCAACATGTCTGGTTGACGAACGGCTGTTCCGAAACAAACTGAAAAGCGCAAAGGGAAAAGCGTGAAATGAAAAGCGCAAATCAACACTCACCAAACTTCTACTAACACGAAGTTAGCAGAAGGAGCACAAAGGGTGGTGAAAATTGAACTGACAATTGAACTTTTTCGTCTCGTAGTACGTCACTACGTTCGTGTTTGTTGGCCGACAATTGTGTACCGTTTGTATGCAAGACAAAAATCAGGCACACGCCTTCGGACAAAAGTCTGCGGTTTTGTCTGCGAAAAATCCGATCGTGTGTACAAGGCTTTATTCTTTTCCCTTTTTCCCCTTGTTTTTGTTTTTGTTGTTTTGGTAAAAATTCTAAATTGCTCTATATGCAGAGATTTTAATATTTAAATAACATATTTGTTGTTTGTTTGAATTGTTCCATTTTTTTAATTTCCCTTTTTTGTAAGAGCTAAAATGCCTGATTTTATTTTTCTATTCTTTTTGCATTGGTATTTGAAATGGCAATAAAAAGTAATTAAATAAAAAAGAAGTCACAAGACTGCTCTAACTGCTGATGAAAAAAAGAAAAAACCTAAATTGAAAAAGAGCATTTGCAAAAAAATATGTCATTTTTTTCCCCATTAAGTTCATGCAATAGAAACGTTGAGCAATCCTGTTGTCAGCTAAAGCCTTTCTCCCAAATGTAAAAAAAGGTAAAAATAAATACTTGAAAGTATTAAAATCATCTTTATTGGGCTAATGTTATCTCTCCAAGCTGAACCGCTCGCTAGATTCTCAGAACAAAATTCAATCTCTCCAATAATTGCACAAGTATTTATTGTGCTCAGTGATGTTTACCTGCGGAGTCTTGTCGAGATTAATCGCATGCAGTATTAAGTGAAATGTTTTCCTCTCCTGAGAGGTGCATCTGCTTTATCAAGGTAGTTTATCCCTGATAATAGTCTGAAGCAGAAGTACTTCCTGAGAGCCTATGGATTACAGTGTAACAGCCACTAACAAGTCTGCGGTTACATATTAATACCAAGCAGCTGCATTATTCTCTTCCCAATTATAAAGTAGCAATACTCACAAGATGTCCCAACTCACCTAAGTAGAACGCAAATCAACCCGACGGTGAGATGCAGATGAACAGCAGATTAGGCATTTAGTGCAAAAAGTAGTTTTGCTTGACATACAAATACTGTATCTATAACTGCTAGACATGCAATTTAACCACTTGCCGACAGCTGCACACCGATATACATCGGCACAATGGCAGCGGTGGGCAAATGGGCGTACCTGTACATCCCCTTTAAAAGCCGGGGATAGCAGGCACGCCCGTGCACAGCAGAATAGGCTTTTAGTGCAAAAAGTAGTTTTTGCCCTTCTGCTTGACATACAAATACTGTATCTATAACTTCTAGACATGCAATTTAACCACTTGCCGACAGCTGCACACCGATATACATCGGCACAATGGCAGTGGTGGGCAAATGTGCGTACCTGTACGTCCCCTTAAAAAGCCGGGGATAGCAGGCACGCCCGCGTCCGCACACAGCAGAATAGGCTTTTAGTGCAAAAAGTAGTTTTTGCCCTTCTGCTTGACATACAAATAATGTATCTATAACTGCTAGACATGCAATTTAACCACTTGCCGACAGCTGCACACCGATATACATCGGCACAATGGCAGCGGTGGGCAAATGGGCATACCTGTACGTTCCATTTAAAAGCCAGGGATAGCAGGCATGTGCGCTCCCATCATACATACAGTCATACATACGGTCATACAGCGTGACCATGCCCGGGGGACCAGCGGACTCAATGTCCGCCGGTCTCCCGGCGATCGTGTCACGGAGCCTCAGAACGGGGAAGTGCCTATGTTGAAAAAATGGTCCTGGACTCCCGCACTCCATGAGAAGTCATCTTTATTGTAGAAAGATCCAAAAACAGTCAGATCAAAACGGACATACAGGAAAAAAAATCCTAACGCATTTCACATCGTTAGATGCTTACTCCAGCCATGAGTAAGCATCTAACGATGTGAAACGCATTAGCCATTTTCTTCCCTGTATGTCCGTTTTGATGTGACTGTTTTTGGATCTTTTTAACTTTCTACAATAAAGATGACTTCTCATGGAGTGCGGCAGTCCAGGACCATTTTTTCCACATTATTGTGCAGAGCCAGCACCTGAGTGTTCACGGTAGGGCGGGAGCTCTTAAGAGGAGTGGAGGCTTAGTGAGCGGCATTTCCTTCTGTAAACAGAAAGATCACTGCTCCCTGTAATCGGAAGCGGTGATCGCTGTCATGTGACTAGTAGCCCACCCCCCTTACAGTTAGAATCACTCCCTAGGACACACTTAACCCATACATCCCAACTTTTTGAGATTGGAATGAGGGACACCTATCAGCAAAAGTATGAAGGCATAGGACACCCCCCTTGCCACGCCCTCTTAAAGGAGAATTGTACAAAAAGTAAAAGATTGGTTAAACCCAAAAGTGCTTTTTTTACCCTTACTATTCCTTTATATTGGCTTTTGGAATTTACAAATGCAGCAATTTAGAAATCAGACGAAAGGTTTAGCACTGGAAAACACTTTTTGATTGATAACAAGTGCATTTTATATACATCTATATAGATCAAATCAGAATGAGGGACAAAGTGGAGGAATGAGGGACAGAGGGACATTACTCCAAATCAGGGACAGTCCCTCCAAATCAGGGACAGTTGGCAGCTATGCTTAACCCCTTCATCGCCCCCCAGTGGTTAACCCCTTCACTGCCATTTCCACAATAAACAGTGCATTTTTATTTGCCTTGGGTTGCATTTTTAGGGGGGCAGCGCTGCCCCAGGCAGAAGGGCAGAGGAGGCTCCTTAACTACTTCCCATCCAAGATCTGGTACAAATTTAGATAGAGGGGCGCCTAGGGCAGCACAAAACCAAAATACTCCACTGAGTGGAAGGGGGGGGAGTTGCATGCAGAGGTCAGACCTGAAGAGGGGTGAAAGGGAGAGGTGGATGGGGGGTGCAGAGGTAAGCAGCTCTGTAAGAAGGCTGAACGCTGAACTCTGTGTCTAGCACACCCCTGAACTCTGAACTCTGTATGCAGTGCACCCCTGAACTTTGAACTCTGTATGCAGCGCATCCCTGGACTCTGCACTCTGTGTCTAGCACACCCTTGAACTCTGTATGCAGCGCATCCCTTAACTGTGCACTCTGTATGTAATACACTCCTGGTATTTAATGCCCCTTTAAGACCCTCCCACTGTTAGTGAAATTTGACCACACCCCCTATTTAATTTGGTTTGGAGGATGTGTGTGTGATGGGGAGGGGGGTTTTGGGGGTCGTGTTTGAGTTCCTTCACATATTTTCTGAGAAACAAAAAGGCTTAGCCTAAAGGATAATAATATGTGTCACAAGGAGGTGGATTGATTGGAGACAGGTGGGCATTGCCTAGAAATGAGAGTTGTCTGCCACTGTGAGTGCAGTGAGTGATGGGGGAGATTATTTTTGGGCAGTGAAAGGGTCCCTGAAGGATAAGAACAGATAGAGACTGTGAACCGATAATACAAATCATGTGCTGCTCAGGCTACAAGGGAAAGCAGTGCTAGGTCCATTGCTGTGCAGGCCAGGAAGGGAGCTTGTCTTGGTTCCAGACAACTGTTAAGCAAAGGATAAATCCCATTAAGCCGCACATCAATGCAGACCCGCTGGTATTGGAATGAATGGCAGTCTCAGCCAGGCCACCTCCCAACGCATTTCACTCCATTCCTCAGAGCTTAATCACGGTTAAGCTCCGAGGGGCAGGGTGAAATGCATTGGGGCGTGGCCTGACAGGAGCCCAGGCTGAGACTTTCATTTATTTAAATACCATCGGGTCTGCATTGATGTGCAGCTTCATGGGATTTATCCTTTGCCTAACAGATAGAGATTGTTGGGTTACTCAATAATACCCCAGGGGTTTACTCTGCCACTGACTTTTCTTTCCCCTTTGCTGGTTCAGGTCACTCCAAGCACAAGATAATGAGAAGACACAAGCCACAGGCAGGTATTGTATTGCTCAGTATCATTTCTATAAAACAGACATAGGTGGCTTAGGCAGTAGCCAATCAAAGGTTAACATTTTGCATATGTAGTGAGAATGAAACTAGCTTAAAATGCAATAATTTCTTGGAGATCCGGTGTTTTTTTTTCATTAAATCAGGACTCAACAGTGTTGTTACAGCAAGATATATTCTGACATGAAACCAGAAAATTGTTAACATAAAACTCACTTTTTTACCTACAGACAGTGCCGCTGTTAGAAATGAGACATGTGCACTGACAAAAAAAAAAAATTTCGTTTTCGTTTCATTAGTTTTTTTGCTTTTTTTTGGAAATTCGGAAATTCGGAATTCGGAAATTTGGAAATTCAAAAATTCGGAAATTTTGCATTTCCGAATCTCTGAATTTCCGAATTTAGAATTTTCCGACTTTCAAATTTTCAAATTTCCGAATTTTCAAATTTCCGAATTTAGAATTTCCGAATTTTCGAATTCCGAATTTTCGAATTCCGAATTTTCGAATTCCGAATTTTCGAATTCCGAATTTCTGAATTTTTGGAATTTGGAAAATTCGGAAATTTGAAAATTTGAAAATCAGAAAATTTTAGATATGGCATTCGTTATTTCAGGTGATTCGTAACTTCGGATAATTTCGTACTCGTTACTTTCACTAACAGCCAAATTTGAAAGAAATTCCAAAACCTATAATTGAATAGTTATTATTAGTTAGTTATTTCGAAATTTTCATTCTTTTGAATTTTCTGATTTTCATTCTTATTTTTCGGATTTTGAAATTTCCGAATTTTCTAATTTCCGAAATTTCTAATTTCCGAAATGCTGAATTTCCGAATTTCCCAAATTCCGAATTTCGGAATTTCCCAAATTCCGAATTTCGGAATTTCCCAAATTCCGAATTTCGGAATTTCCCAAATTCCGAATTTCGGAATTTCCCAAATTCCGAATTTCGGAATTTTCGAATTTCTGAATTTTCAAATTTCCCAAATTCCGAATTTCCCAAATTCCGAATTTCCCAAATTCCGAATTTCCCAAATTCCGAATTTCCCAAATTCCGAATTTCCAGAAATTTTAAAAGTTCGGAAATTTGAAAATTTCAGATATTTGGAAATTTGGAAATTTCAGATATTTGGAAATTTGGAAATTTCAGAAGTTTGGAGACTGAAAAATTTTGGAATTAACAAATTTGTCAAAATTAATTAAAAAACGAATTCGGAACTAAACGAATTGCACGTGTCTATTAGAAATCATGGGGCCCTATACAGGCTTCCTGATGGGGCCCCCCAACTCCCCCTACACTCTACCCACCCAACAAGGTACAGTAAACAGCATCATTGACCTTATCTGCCTCCGCCTCAAAAATTAAAAAAGTCCCTCCTTTGCTCCCACCTCCTGGGCCCTTATGTTGACCCAATTGGGCCCAGGGAAATGTAATTTGAGCCCTGATAAGCAAGTGGGAGCAGGGATGTGGTCTAGTAAAATCTATTTATTTGTTTAGGCAGAAATCAGCAATAAAGCTTCCCGGGCCCCCCTGTTTAGCTGATGAGGCCTGGGCCCAGTACTACCTTATCAGCAGCCCTGCCTACAGAGACTTACTGGAGACAGGTGGGCATTGCCCCCAAATGAGAATAGTCTGCTTTCAATCAGGGCTTCTGTGTAGGACCATTGCTGCAAGGTCAGCATATGTGAAAACACATAGCGGCATTTCTTGCCTAAATGGTTAGGCACATGTACCAAACTCCAGTGCAGGACCAGTGCTTCAAGAGCAGCATTTATGAAGACACAATATGCCTCGTTTCCACTGAGCGGATCGGTTCAGGTTGGTTCGGTATACTATTTTAAGTGATTCCATTATGAAAGCGGCCCATGCAACCAAACCATACCGCACCATTCATGGTCCTGCTTCAGATGTGGGGCCATAGAAAATGGTACGGTATGGTTAGGGCGGAGCTACTGGCATCACACGATACATTCCACTGATTGGCGGACAGAAAAAACATCAACGCTCACGTCAAAGGCATTTTTTCTAAACCTGTATGGCCCCTGGCGGTCTGACTTGCAGTGGAAACGCTCAGCTGAATAGGCTGGACCATTCTAACCCTTCCAAACTGTACCGACCCAAACCGTTCCGCTCAGTGGAAACGAGGCAATAGAGTCTTTTCTGTCCTAAATAACAGGCACCTGAACTAGACCCAAAATTTAAGAATCACAGTTGGAGAGTTAAGGGCATGTAAAATATGGCAGAAGAACTCACTGACACTGTGCAAATGCAGTGAAAGGATCTCTGAAGGAAAAGAATGAGTATCCCAAGGGGGAGACTGATTGGAGACAGGTGGGCATTGCCAACAAATGTCAGTAGACTGCTACTGTGAAATTGCAGTGATGGGATAACCTATTTTGGTAGTGAAAGGTCTCTAAAGGACCAGAAGAGGTATTCAAAGGGAGGAGACTTACTAGAGGCAGGTGGTTATAACTCACAAATTTGAGTAGTCTGCTTTCAATCAGGGCTCCTGTGTGGGACCAGTGCTGCAAGGACAGCATGTATGGGGACACACTGAGCCCTACCCGGCCTAAACATACAAGCACCTGAACTAAACCAATGTCTGAATGGGAGTTGGAGACCATTGAAAGACATGAACAGTGTTTGTTGGCTTTTTTGACTTTACATACACTCTAAGCACGTAAATTGCCTTTACTATATATATATATATATATATATATATATATATATATATATATATATATATATATATATATATATATATAGAGAGAGAGAGAGAGAGAGAGAGAGAGAGAGAGAGAGAGAGAGAGAGAGAGAGAGAGAGAGAGAGAGAGAGAGAGAGAGAGAGAGAGAGAGAGAGAGAGAGAGAGAGAGAGAGAGAGAGAGAGAGAGAGAGACTCCACCAGTGTATGAATATAGGACTTTCAACCAGGCAGGTTGAGGGGCTCCAGTGTATTTGCTTGTTTGGGAGGAAACTGGCTTTTCAGTTTCCTCATTATTTACTAAAGTCCACTTTGGGACCTGGAGCCCGGGGATTTCTTGGAGATCTGGGTGGGATAAAATCCCCAGGTCCTGGGTCCAGGATTTTGAACTGATTGTTCAGGTGTGTATGGGCCTGATTTTAGAGTCAGGACCATGGTTCTGGGCTCCACCCTCCCGAGGAGTCCAGAGACTACACTGGGGAAGCCGGAGAGTGCAAGTGTGCACAGTGAAAGCCAGAGACCCAAGTCTGATGATCAGAGCAGTGAGGGGCTGCTATCTATATGGACGGTGTTGGCAAAGGAATAGTCTGATGGAGACAGATGAGAGCCTGAAGTGGAAGGCCTGAGCAGTGGTGCATCTGCTGCTGAAGAGAGCCAGGCGGCTCGGTATTTTTGTTTGCAATGCTGCATGTTTAAGCCAGGAGGCTGAATATCCTTTTATTTATTGCTGGCGGTGAAAAACCCCTGCGAGGGAAACCACTTTTGCTGGAACCTTGTTTGATTTTCTTTAATAAAAGTGGGCCAAAAATCCCTGAAAAGGAATCATTTGTGTGGACTGTTCTCGCTAGCGGGTGCTACACTTGAGTTAAACAACCCCAAAACTTTACAATATATATATATATATATATATATACAGTATATACAGTGAAGGAACAAAGTTTTTGACCCCCTGCTGATTGTATGTGTTAGCCCATTGACAAAGAAATGATCAGTCTATAATTTTAATGGTAGGTTTACACAGAATAACAACAAAAATATCCAGAAAAACGCCCTATAGGGCGCGCGCGGTGCACGCTGTGATCACTGAGTCACTGAGACTTGGGTGATCAGCGATCCGAGTAAGGGGCGGGCCCCTTACCATGTGATCAGCTGTCAGCCAATGACAGCTAATCACATGATCAAAACAAAAGCTCAGTGATCGTTTTTTTTCTCCTCACGCTGACAGCGGAGGAGAAAAAAAAATCTGATCACCGGCTCATCTTAAAGGGACATCTGTCCCGAAAAGTCAGAGGCAATTATGCCTCATGTATGCCACTTGTCAATGCCCACAAGTGCCACATGTCAATGCCCATAAGTGCCACCTGTCAATGCCCATAAGTGCCACCTATCAATGCCCACAAGTGCCACCTATCAATGCCCACCAGTGCTGCCAATCAGTGCCACCTAAAAGTGCTGCCTATCAGTGTAACCCATCAGTGCCCATCACTGCCACCCATCAGTGCCCATTACTGCCACCTATTGGTGCCCGTCACTGCCGCCTCATCAGCGTACATCAATGACGGACAAAAATTACCCATTTAAAATTTTTATAACAAAAAAAAACATATATATTCTTTTTTTAATTCGGTCTTTTAAAATGTATTTAACAAAAAATAAAAATCGCAGAGGTGATCAAATACCACCAAAAGAAAGCTCTTTTTGGGGGGAAAAAATTATAAAAATGTCATTTGGGTACAGTGTTGTATGACCGCGCAATTGTCATTCAAAATGCGACAGCGCTGAAAGCTGAAGATTGGTCTGGATAGGAGGGGGGGTTAAGTGCCCAGTAAGCAAGTGGATATATATATATATATATATATATATATATATATATATATATATATATACAGTATGTTCTGATTGTGTGATTGGCTCACTAGTATACTATTACCTAAAGTCAAAATAGTTGACTTGTTGACTTGAAATACCCTTTGCATTTTTCACAACAGTTCCATTTTTATTTTGCCTTGTAGAACTCAAGACACAATATGACAAAAGTGCATTGTGTGTAGTTCTTTGGGTAAAGAGAGAGAACATTGATGCTGACTCATCAGTGTGCTCACTTAACCTATTGGGAATTGTTATATGTTAAAGTATATGGAACCCTTAGTTTGGAAAACAACCCAATTTATTTAAAAATGGAAATGAAAAGCAAAACATTTGTGCATATCAAATGTAGTTCTTATCAAAATGCTATTTGTGTGAAAGCCAAGGGCATCCAACATCAACAAGAACACTAATGCATTTCAGCTATACAGCCTTGAATTAAGGCTGTATAGCCAAAACGCATTAGAGTTTTTGTTTATGTGGATGATGGCAGACAGGAGTGTTTGTGTGTGCTTGGACTAGTCTAATGCCCCGTACACACGGTCGGACATTCCGACGACAAAATCCGTCTGATTTTTTTCCGACGGATTTTGGCCCAAACTGGTCTTGCATACACACAGTCGCACAAAGTTATCAGAAAATCTGATCGTTCAGAACGAGGTGATGTATAATACGTACGAGGGGACTATAAAGAGGACAGTAGCCAATAGCTTTCGTCTCATAATTTATTCTGAGCATGCGTGGCACTTTGTGTGTCGCATTTGTCTACACACGATCGGAATTTAAACGATCGGATTTTGTTGTCGGAAAATTTTAGATCCAGATCTCAAACTTTGTGTGTGTCGGAATTTCCGATGGAAAAAGTCAGATGGAGCCCACACACTGATCGGAATTTCCGACAACTCAGTCCGATCGCACATTTTCCGTCAGAAAGTCAGACCGTGTGTACGGGGCATTAGTCTGTAGGGTTCAATATTGAGTTGGCCCACCCTTTGCAGCTATAACAGCTTCAACTCTTCTGGGAAGGCTGTCCACAAGGTTTAGGAGTGTGTCTATGGGAAGGTTTGACCATTCTTCCAGAAGCGCATTTGTGAGGTCAGGCACTGACATGGACAAGAAGGCCTGGCTCGCAGTCTCCGCATTAATTCATCACAAAGGTATTCTATCTGTTGAGGTCAAGTTCCAGCTCACTACTGGGAGACACCTGCTGGTGGACACCAAAACTACAACCTTCTGCTCTGTGAAGCACAGTAACACCAACAGGTGCTCCAGGTCTTGACAGGTACCTTTAGTATTCCGATTATACTGTCTAGCGGACTGAGTTTGAACCTACCTTCTGTGTGTTCATTAATGCTCAAACCACCATTCTTTCGAACTAGTAACAATACATTGATTTCATTTACCACTAAAAGGTCTTGTGTCTACAGAATTTCCTTTTACTAATTCCCAACCTAGTTAACGGTATCTACACTGGTGTTCCTATAATTTCCACTCATCCTGGTGTGTCAGAGGGGTTAAGGTTGTTCTTGGAGTCAAGGTGCAGAACAGAGAACCAGAATTCCAGCCAGCAAAAGATTGAGAGCATGTTCTCAATTTTTCTGTCAGAAAAAGTTCTGATCGGAAATTCCGATCGTCTGTACCAATTCTGACACGCAAAATTCCTACGCACGCTCGGAAACAATTCGATGCATGCTCGGAAGCATTGAACTTCATTTTCTCGGCTCGTCGTAGTGTTGTACGTCACCGCGTTCATGAAGGTCGAAAGTTCAGCGAACTTTTGTGTGACCGTGTGTATGCAAGCCAAGCTGGAGTGCAATTCCATCGGAAAAAACATCCAAGATTTTTCCGATGGAAATTCTGCTCGTATGTACGCGGCATAAGGAATCATGGAACAGACTGTGTATGATTTTAGTGAGATTTATTTACAGTAAAACAAAAACCATCCAAACACCAGCACAGAGCAAGCATAAACATATAAGTGTAACAAAAAAAAAAAAAAAAACTGCGCTGGACCAAAGTAAAATTAGCATAAGCAGCAAACCACATGTGATAAGCAAAAAAGTAAAAGTATAAAAAGAAAAGGTTGCGCTATAGAAAGTGTGAGTAATGTGTCAATGCTTGTTCACAAATACAAAATATGAATAAAAAATATCAGTGATTATCCATACACGTCAGTTATATTTCAAACATATATATAACTGTGGTGATTAGTCTCGAGTTTACATCAACATTTAAGAGTATTGAAAAAAATATATAATGAAAAAACTTTCATACAGGCATTATGAGTACCAATATTGTGAAAATAGAGTGCGGTAATAGTTACCAACTATCGCAAATGTGTCTCAATAATATTGTATATAACACCATTGACTAAGGTTTATTGACCCCTAATCCATATGTGATTACAATTGCATAAAAGACCAGGTGAACACAAAAGTATGTAAAATAAAAAATAATATAAAGTATAAAAGAAGCTGGAAAAAAGTGATCCACATAGACGTCCATAAATGACAGGAAGTCCAATCAAAGTGACATCTGTATAAGTGACTACTTCAATGTTGTATCCGTGACACTGTGACTTTTATTTCACTGTGATCCCGCCACCAAGTAAATTGAAGGCTTACCAATAGTAGGCAAAAGAATCGCCTGCGGCTCAAACCCAGCCAGGGCCTTTTCATCTATCGCGCTCTGGTATGGAGGATCCCGGTGTCTGTGTCCTCAGCAGAAATGTCACAGCCGCTCCAGGGTCTCACCGCAATAAGGAACACTCCAAGTGATGTAAAAAAGCCAGGGATGGATAAAGAAACAGAAGCAAACCATGGGTGGGATCCAACAGGTTTAATTGCTAAAAAAAACGCCAATGGCGTACGTACATCCAAAAATAAAAACAAGAGATTCAAATTTCTCGGCCGGCCGGCTGAAATAGTATGTCACCCGTGCTTGTCTATGGGCATAGAACACGGTGACGTCAGCACGGCCCTCCCCCTACGCGTTTCGTCAGAGAAATGACGTAATCATGGGACACTTATAAACATATAAGTGAACCATATATATATATGGGATAGGGGAACCAAATCCAGGATCAGGAACAAGGGAGAGCAGGTACAAGGCAGTAGGGTATAGGGTACAGGGCAGGAACAAGATCAGGATCAATGACAAACAGAATCTTGTAGCAGCAAAACACTGGAGCCAGAGGAACTAGTAGGGAAGGACCTAAATACCCTCCCAGCAGCCAGCATCAGGTGGAAAATGGTTACTAGGACCAGCTCACTACTGGGAGACACCTGCTGGTGGACACCAAAACTACAACCTTACGCTCTGTCAAGCACAGTGCCACCAACAGGTGTTCCAGGTCTTGACAGGTACCTTAGTATTGCGATTATACTGTCTAGCGGACTGTGTTTGAACCTACCTTCTGTGTGTTCATTTATGCTCAAACCACCATTCTTTCGAACTTGTACCAATTCATTGATTTCATTCACCACCAAAAGGTCTTGTGTCTACAGAATTTCCTTTTACTAATTCACAACCTAGTTAACGGTATCTAAACTGGTGTTTCTATAACTTCCACTCAACCTGGTGTGTCCGAGGGGTTAAGGTCATTCTTGGAGTCAAGGTGCAGAACAGAGAACCCAAATTACCAAGCGGCTCCTGCGGAGTAGTGCTGGATAACTCAACACTGTTGCTTTATATGCAAGCGTTTACTAGAAGGCTTGAGAACTCTAATGCCCTGTACACACGAGCGGAAATTCCGCCTTTTGCTTGTTGAATTCCAGCCAGCAAAAGATTGAGAGTATGTTCTAGACATGTGCAATTCATTTAGTTTTTTTTCGTTTTTTTTTCGTTATTTTCGTTCGTTCGTTTTCGTACGAATGAACGAATCGTTCGAATCGTACGAATCCGAATAACGAATCGTTCGAATCGTACGAATCCGATTAACGAATCATTGGAAATCGAACGAATCTGAAAAACAACGAAAATCCGAAAAAAACTAATTAGAAACAACGAATGTACTAATGAAGAAAATCCGAAAAACGAAAACGAACGAAAAAATTCGTACATTCGTAACTCTTTTTTTTGTTAAATTGGTAATTTTCCATGTCCCTTACAATGGCGCTGCTTAACGTGCTTCGAATGGATTGAACAAAAAAATGTGTACATTCGTAACTTTTTTTTTCAATTCGTAACTTTCTTTTTTTCGATTCGTAGCTTTTTTTTTCGATTCGTAGCTTTTTTTTTCGATTCGTAGCTTTTTTTTTCGATTCGTAACTTTTTTTTTTCGATTCGTAATTTTCCATGTCTCTTACAATGGCGCTGCTTAACGTGCTTCGAATGGATTTAACAAAAAAATTCGTACATTCGTAACTTTTTTTTCGATTCGTAACTTTTTTTTTCTATTCGTAAATTATTAAAATGTAATAATAGCATACACATTACATCAAATTATGAATTATGCTCCGATTACGAATCTACGAATGTTACGAATGTATGAATAAATACAAATGCGTCCGAAAATTAAACGAAAAAACGAATCAACGAAAAAATGACTCTTACGAATGTACGAATCGTTAGGAATACGAACACCGACGACTTACGAATGTACGAATCGTTACGAATCAACGGAAACGAAAAAAACGAAACGAAAATAAACGAATTTTTTTCGGAAACAAAAAAAACGAAACGAAAATAAACGTTTTTTTTTGTTGTGCACATGTCTAGTATGTTCTCAATTTTTTCGGTCGGAAAAAGTTCTGATCGGAAATTCCCATCGCCTGTACCAATTGCGACGCGCAAAATTCCTACGCATGCTCGGAAACAATTTGACGCATTCTCGGGAGCATTGAACTTCAGTTTCTCGGCTGGTCGTAGTGTTGTACGTCACCGCGTTCTTGACGGTCGGAAGTTCAGCGAACTTTTGTGTGACCGTGTGTATGCAAGCCAAGCTTGGGCGGAATTTCATCGGAAAAAACATCCGAGATTTTTCCGACGGAAAATCCGCTCGTGTGTTCGGGGCATAATAAGGAATCTGAGCTGCAGGGATATTTTTTCTATGTTTCCGTCTGTATCGGTAAGCATTTTTTTTTCAGCATTATGCTGCTTTAATACATAATAAAAATGCAAAGTAAGTAATTAGCGATCACCGGTATTGCGTGCGCAGGAAAAATGAGCTTGACACAGCACAACACATATTTATTTTATTACTTCTCAAAATGCAGCATAATTTATTTCACAAACACAATGGAAAAATAAGCAACACCTCAGATGACTGCTTGTCAGAGCCGATAAATGTGCGCGCACACAATCTGACATGTCATTTCCCCGGAGAGGTACGGTATGGATTCATTTATTCATATATGTAGAAAATGGCAAAATCCTCATCTACTTCTTTGCAGGCTTAAAGCAGAGCTCTGCACAAACAAGTAAATACACCAAAAGAGATCTGTTTTTTTTTTGCCAATCCGGTCCTGAGATTTACACTGCTCTGCCACATAGCACAGCTCTGTCTGGCAGGGCAAATGAGCTGATTTTTCTCTGCTGTAGATAAGTAATACTTACAGGTTTTGCCCTTCCCCCAGCCTGTGCCTGGGCAGTAAAAGAAAAAGTGACACACTGATGGACTTATCTCTTTGTCACGCTGCTCTCTCCTCCTACCAGCATGATTCTTACACTTCAACACAACTGATTGTGTCCTTGAACTGCTTCTCCCTCTCCCAGTCTGAGCTCTGCCGTACAAGGACTGCAATAAGTTGATACCAGGACAAATTCAGGTACTGGCACTGCTTACCTTTACCCATTTACCACCACTGTGGTATGCCATACGTTGATGCCGGTTTTACACGCACTTCTGGAAATTGCAGCGTGTAAATCTGACCAGCCGACAGTTGACTGTCAGATGGAAGTGATCCAGCAGCTGTTTCCATAAATCTCTATAACTGCTAGTTCCCCCACCCCCACCATGTTTCCCCTGCTCTGCACGCCCATTGGTGACTTCTGGAGCAGCACAGCAGGTGCTGCCACTTCTCCCACTGACACCAACAATGGGGCACTGTTCCTTCCACTGACGCCAAGGTTAGGGCACCTTTCCTCCCACTGACGCCAACAATAGGGCACTATTCGTTCCACTGACACCAACAATTGGGCACTATTCCTCCCACTGACACCAACAATTGGGCACTATTCCTTCCACTGACACCAACAATTGGGCACTATTCCTTCCACTGACACCAACAGTGGCGCACTATTCCTTCCACTGACACAAAAAATGGGGCACTAATCCTTCAACTGACGCCAACAATGGGGCTCTATTCCTCCCACTGACACCAACAATTGGACACTATTCCTCCCACTGACACCAACAATTGGGCACTATTCCTTCCACTGACACCAACAATTGGGCACTATTCCTCCCACTGACACCAACAATTGGGCACTATTCCTCCCACTGACACCAACAATTGGGCACTATTCCTTCCACTGACACCAACAATTGGGCACTATTCCTCCCACTGACACCAACATTTGGGCACTATTCCTTCCACTGACACCAACAGCGGGGCACTGTTCCTTCCACTGACACAAAAAATGGGGCACTAATCATTCAACTGACGCCAACAATGGGGCTCTATCCCTTCCACTGATACCAACAATGGGACACTATTCTTCCCACTGACACCAACAATTGGGCACTATTCCATTCACTGACACCAAGATGCGGCATTCGTTATTTTGGTTAATACGTAACTTCGGATACATTTGTATTCGTTACTAACAGCCAAACTTGAAAGGAAATTCCAATATCTATAATTTAATAGTCAGTTATTTTGGATTTTCACATTTTCGGATTTTCTTTCTTATTTTCAGATTTTTTTTCTTTCTTATTTTCCGATTTTTACAAATTATCGAAATAACAAATGCCACATCTAAATGAATAGTTGGCATCAGTGGAACAAATAGTGCCCCATTGTTGGCATCATTGGGAAAAATAGTGCCCCATGTGTCACCAACAATGGGGCACTGTTCCTCCCACTGATCCCCACAATGGGGCACGATTTCTTCCACTGATGCCAACTTTGGGGCACGATTCCTTCCACTGACGCCAACTTTGGGGCACGATTCCTTCCACTGACACCAACAATGGGGCACTATTCCTCCCACTGATGCCAACAATGGGGCACTATTTCTTCCAATGACGCCAACTTTGGGGCACGATTCCTTCCACTGACACCAACAATGGGGCACTATTCCTCCCACTGACACCAACAATGGGGCACTATTCATCCCACTGATGCCAACAATGGGGCACTATTTCTTCCAATGACGCCAACTTTGGGGCACGATTCCTTCCACTGACACCAACAATGGGGCACTATTCCTCCCACTGACACCAATGATTATTCCTAGCACTAATATCCTTCATGGAGCACTATTCCACCTATTCCGCCTCCTGCTGGCCACAGCCACTGTGTCGTTTTTTTTACTCCCACTGGCCACAGTCCACCCCCTTAATAGGAAATCTTTAAAAAGTGATACAAATTGTAGATTATTTGCTATTATAGAAGAAAAAAAACTTGTCAGAAACTTGTAGAAATCTTTTTGTTAAACAAGCGTTAGCCCTCTGAAAATGTAATTATCAGCTACGTATCGTATCAGGCTCCAGAAATTGCTGTATTTCCAAATATGAATGAAAATGCCCTTTGCTGTCAACTCTGATATCTCGGCGTGACGCCGTCGATCCCATTTTGTGCTGCAAGATTCACAAATTACTGTTAAATCATTTACATTGATATAGAGACCTCCGAATCATCCCCTGAAAGTACATTTTCGCAATGAACACACCATGTTAATTTTTAATTTTTTTTTTTATATTGCCCTTTTGGCCTTTAGCTGAGGAGTCTTTCCAGAGATGCTAACGCCAGTTCTAAAGAGAACCTGTCATGACTGGGCTCAGATCATCAGAATATTCAGTCTGAAATTAAACCTTTCACTGCCAGAGCCGTTTTTTGCATTACATTACCACATTTTGGTAAAATACAAAAGATGCGGTTGTGCTGAGTAAATAGATAGCTCTTTTTGCGATACGGCACTGCGTCGTTTTTAACTGACAATTGCGCGGTCGTGCGACGTTGCGCCCAAACAAAATTGACGTCCTTTTTTTTCCCACAAATAGAGCTTTATTTTGGTGGAATTTGACCACCTCTGCTTTTTTTTTTATGCTATAAACAAAAAAAGAGCGACAATTTTGAAAAAAAAACGCAATATTTTTAACTTTTTGCTATAATAAATATCCCCCAAAAATATATAAAAAAACATTTTTTTTTTTCCTCAGTTTAGGCCGATACGTATTCTTTTACATATTTGGGGCATGGGAGCCATATATCCCACACCTATGAGCATGTAATCAACACATGGGCCCTGAACAGGGCAGGCGGCCGAATGGCATGGACCTGTACGTAGGAGGAGCCAACAGTAGATATTCTGTCCCTTAAAGTGGGGTTGCACACACAAAAAAAAAAAAATCATTAAAATTCCTAAAAAAAAAAAAAAAAAAACATTTGGAAATGTATTTTTTAACTCACCTCTAAATGCCTGTTGCTCATAGTCTGCCTCCTTCAGTGCCAGGGCTGGTGACATCACTTCCCCTCGGCACAGGAAGGCCTCAGCTCTGCCCCCTCCCTCCTGCCAGTCATCTGGGATACTTGACAGGTTCCAGATGACTGCACGGCCAATCATGGCGCCCGGCACCGCTCGCGCATGCGCAACGGGTGCCCGGCTGTGAAGCCATAGCCGGGTGCCCACAGTTACAATGCCAGCGCCGCCGAGCGGAGGGGGGGGGCGAGCAGGGCTTCGATCCCCCGCATCACTGGACTCTGGGACAGGTAAGTGTCCGATTATTAAAAGTCAGCAGCTGCAGTATTTGTAGCTGATGACTTTAATTTTTTTTTTTTTTTTTTATGGAAACTCCTCTTTAAGAAGGTGGGGGATGGGGTTGATTGCAAAAGGTCTTTTAGGCCAGGCTGGAGATCCCTGTAAGAGGCTGCTTCCCTGGAGGGTTGTACCCAGGTAGGAGGTGTCTACAGAGAGCACAGTCCTGAGAATACTAATGACCTTGGGCAGAGAAGAGATTGAAGGGATGTCCTGTGATTGTCTTGCTATACCCTGAACAACACCAGTAAAGTGCAGTGAAGTTATTTATTGTGCAGACATTCCTTTTTCAGATATAAAAGTCTATGGCCAGGAATGTCACGAGGAGGCTTATGGCAGGAAGCAGGGCACTAGACATGTGCACAACAAAAAAATGTGTTTATTTTCGTTTCGTTTTTTTCGTTTCCGAAAAAAAATAGTTTTTTTTTTGTTTCGTTTTTTTCGTTTCCGTCAATTCGTAACGGTTCGTACATTCGTAAGTCGTCGGTGTTCGTATTCGTAACGATTCGTACATTCGTAAGAGTTATTTTTTCGTTGATTCGTTTTTTCGTTAGTTTAATTTTCGGACGCATTCGTATTTATTCGTACATTCGTAACATTCGTAGATTCGTAATCGGAGCATAATTCATAATTTGATGTAATTTGTATGCTATTATTACATTTTGATAATTTACGAATCGAAAAAAAAAGTTACGAATCGAAAAAAAAAAAGTTATGAATCGAAAAAAAAAGTTACGAATGTACGAATTTTTTTGTTCAATAGAGACACGGAAAATTACAAATCGAAAAAAAAAAAAAAAAAAAAGTTACCAATTGAAAAAAAAGTTACAAATCGAAAAAAAAGTTACGAATGTACGATTTTTTTGGTTCAATAGAGACACGGAAAATTACAAATCGAAAAAAAAAATAAAAAGTTACGAATAAAAAAAAAAGTTACGAATCGAAAAAAAAGTTACGAATGTACAAATTTTTTGGTTCAATAGAGACACGGAAAATTACAAATCGAAAAAAAAAAAAAAAAAAAAAGTTACGAATCTAAAAAAAAAAGTTACGAATCTAAAAAAAAGTTACGAATGTACGAATTTTTTTGTTCAATCCATTCGAAGCACGTTTAGCAGCACCATTGTAAGGGACACGGAAAATTACCAATTAAACAAAAAAAAAAGTTACGAATGTACGAATTTTTTTCGTTCGTTTTTGTTTTTTTCGGATTTTCTTCATTAGTACATTCGTTGTTTTGAATTTGTTTTTTTCGGATTTTTGTTGTTCTTCGGATTCGTTCGATTCAAATGATTTGTTAATCGGATTCGTACGATTCGAACGATTCGTTACGATTCGTTATTCGGATTCGAATGATTCGTTCATTCGTACGAAAACGAACGAACGAAAATAACGAAAAAAAAAGAGGAACGAATTGCACATGTCTACAGGGCACACGATGGAGTAAGGGTTGGCCTCAGATGGTATTGTGTTCTAGCAGGGCCGGAGCAGGGGTAGGGCCTTGTGCTTGGGCGCCAAAATTAGCCAAGCGCAAGGACCCTCCTACAGCCGGCTTCCCACAATTAGAATTGTGCAGCCGGGGAACGGAAGAACGGCAAAGAACTGGCCAAGGTGACGATGGCACTGGATCTCTGAACAGGTAAGTATCCTTTTATTAAAAGTCAACAGCAGCAGTATTTGTAGCTGATGAGTTATTATTTTTTTTTTTGGGGGGGGGGTCTGAAGAACCTCTTTAACCATATGGAATGTGACGGTAGTGTGTCTGTGGGTATGGTAGGTATTGTCCTCTGCCTAAAAAAAGCTCTTGTTAAAAGTTGGCCTACTTTCTCCACCTTAAAGTTTCCAAGTTCTTCTACGAGTTAGTGCCTACCATTCTCTTTAAAGACTCAATGAAACATCATCACACAAGCAACCTGAGAACAGTTTTCCTGATTCCACTGTCAATTTTATTTTTTGCTTATGTGCAGGATATAAATGGAGAAGGGGAGCAAACCGTGTCAAACTGGTGGCACTTAAGATAGGAGAAAAAAGCGTCCTTATAAATGTTTCAGCATCATGATCCTTTTGAAAAAGTTTAAGACAGGGACAAGATCTGTCATTTGCTGAAGAGTCAAGAGACATGCCGACTCTGCGTAATGCAAAGTTGACATGAGAGGCTATCTAGACTGAATGGGGTTTTTGTGCACTCAGATAGAGAGACAGGTGAACTAAGGTAAAAGTTTACTAATCTTACAAAATTAAGTTTCATTTACTGATATGTTGCCTTCCCTGGTTCCTCCTTTCCTTCCTTAGCAACATAGTCATAACATTTTTAAATAAAACCTTTTGTGCTTTCATTACATACCTCATGTGATCACCGGGTCTCTGTGCTTTTCTGTGTAATGCCGGCAGATCTTTGCTGGTGGGAGGGGCCAGCAGGGTTCTGTACACAGTGTCCTGGAAACATCACAGCACCCCTCCTCGCAAGAAACCTCAGCCTTGATGCGTGCAGCCCTGCCCCCTTGTGACGTCATCGACCCAGCATGCCTCGATCAGTGATATCACAAAGGGGCAAGGCTATCCGCTAACATTATAGGGTGACTCCGCCCCTTAGCTATTTAGAAAATGTCAGGGGGAGGAGCAGGCAGATGGCAGGAGCCTTCGACAAGGCCTGAGGTTTTTTCTTTTTTCCTGGGTCCGGTGGTGCGGTGGGCGGCGTGATTGATAAAGGATCTACATCAGGGGACATTGTTTTTGATTTTTTAAAGTGGTTGTAGAGCCTCAAGGTTTTTGATCTTAATGCATTCTATGCATTAAGGTGAAGAACCTTCTGTGCTGCAGGTCCCCCCCCCCCTTTTTTTCTTAGTGGTAAATATGTACAATCCAAACAGTGATGCACAAAAGAATCACTAACTAACAAATCAAATTACTCAAACATACTACTCGTGAAAAACATCCACATACAGAGCAGTAATGAATAAAATAGAAATGTCCGTTAACAACAAGTGAATGGCAGACGGGATGTCACACAACCATAAGGACCGTTGGACTGTAAACTTCTTCAAAATAGATGATATGGTTTATGCACGCTTACCAGAAATGTTGGAGCCGACTGTCGTATGACAACGAGTCAAACATGCGTGGACACTCCCATGAGCCAGGCAGGGAGTAGCTGGACCTCAGGTAACCCGGAAGCTTTGGGGTGCGCCCCACTCATGCGGTGTCAACCATAGGTAAGGCAAATGCTGCAGCCGGTCCCGGTCATGAGGATGGTTCAAACCGCCAGAGACACCACAACGGGAGATCCAATGATGGCAAATGTAAGGTAATGGTAGTGGAACCAATGGTGGAACCCAAAAGCACTTTGATCAGTAGAGCATAGAAAAGAAAAAAGAAAAATAGGGGCTCCGATGGTGCAGGTCAAAAAGGTTTTAATTTATAAAAAACAGCATACAAAAATGGTATAAAAAAGTGATCACATGAAACTAAAAGCAATGTGGGGAATAGAATACCAGGCCCCAAACCCCCTTTTTTCTTACTTGAGCCCAATTTGATCCAGTGATGTGCACTAGCCCAGCAGCTCCAGCTGCTGTCTCTCTCCTCATTGGACAGATTGATAGCAGCAGGAGCCCCCGGGAAAGCAGCTTTCCGTGGGGGCACCGGATGAAGAGGAGGGGCCTTGAGCGCTGGCGGGGCACCCCAGAAGAGGAGGATGCTGCTCTGTGCAAAATGGTTGTGCAGAGCAGGTAAGTTTAGGCATGTTTGTTATTTTTATTTAAAAAAAAACAAAGGAATTGTCAAAAACTTGTGTAGTGTCTTTATTCACTTTTTACACGTATTTGGTGAATGGCTAGGGGTACAATGAACCCCATACTCATTCACATGGGGTTGGGCAGAATCTGATAACCCCCCCTCTGCCTGCAGACCCCCACAGCCACATCCCTGGGTTGTGGGGAAGAGGTCCTTGTCCTTATCAACAAGGTGTTTTGGGGTGGGGGGGCAGAGCTTCCAGTCTGTCTTCCTGCTGTTCTGGGATGCACAGCCTACTCTTCAGCATTCATCAACGGAAGACCAGTCAGGTACTCGTGTTCACTCTGTGCTCTGGCAATCCCTGTTACCTTCCCAGGGCTCCTGAGCTAGAGGTGTAAGAGAAGCCTACCTGCACATCAGGCTCCACCACCAGGTACTTTACATCATCATTCCTTACTTACAACACACCACACTCAACCTCTCTGAACATTTTTTTTGTATATGGGAACTCAAAAAGCAGGTTGATATGTGTATTATGTTGATGTTTTGATACAGTATGATTAACAGCTATGCCTTTCTTTTTGGATAGGCCATCTCTATCTGTGGTCAAGATATAGAGGTCCTGAGGAAGCTATAATTGTGAAACACGTCGACCTCTCTGAACATTTTTTTTTTTTTTATATGGAACTCCAAAAGCAGGTTGATATGTGTATTACATTCATGTTTTGATACAGTATGGTTAACAGCTATGCCTTTCTCTTTGGATAGGCCATCTCTATCTGTGGTCAAGATATAGAGGTCCTGAGGAAGCTATAATTGTGAAACACGTCGACCTCTCTGAACATTTTTTTTTTTTTTTATATGGAACTCCAAAAGCAGGTTGATATGTGTATTACATTCATGTTTTGATACAGTATGGTTAACAGCTATGCCTTTCTCTTTGGATAGGCCATCTCTATCTGTGGTCAAGATATAGAGGTCCTGAGAAAGCTATAATTGGGAAACATGTTGATCTCTTGACATAGCAGTAATAGAGTCAAATAAGAGTTATAATTGACATGTTGTATATGTATTGAGCTAATGGTTTTCTTTTAGAAAAATTATGTTACACAATTTTAACTTTTGTAATAAAGACAACATTTTGTCTATTGGATTTTCATTGTCCTCCACTGTTACCGCTAAAGTTCGTCAGCTGTTCTTTTCCAAATTTCAAACTCTCTGAATATCTGTTTGGGAGAGCATACAATAAAAATGTTTCTATTTTTCTACTAACACCCCCCCCCCCCCCCCCCTCTCCTTACCCTGGCCCTGGCAGTGGAGACATCGAAGAGAAAAACACTGGCATTGAAATGATTTACATTAATGGAGATCCACAACTACTCAAGTAATTGAATTTCCTTCAGCTGTATCAATGTTTCCATTACGGCTAAACTTTAGTGTAACTGAGAAAGGTGGCAATCAGGCAGACAAAATACTGCTTCATTCCCACTCTATAACATTACATCACATCCACTGCAAATCAGAAGAGCCTCCAAAAAAAAAGAAGAAAAAAAGAAAAAAAAATCATAATGAAGACGAGGATTCGGCTGGGCAAGAAATAATCAGAAAGATAAATCTCTCCTTTATATTTCCGTGGCTGTTTGCACTGTATCCATGTGTAAGCAATAGAAATATTATAGAAAGCATCTCATGTTGAACAAATGCAATCACTCTGCTCTGCTGTTTGGTAATGAGAAGGGATTAATTCCTATTCATAAATACACTAGCTGAACGCCCATTAAAATTCCGCCGGCGGTTTTGAAGATGACTTTCGGATGACAACTGAAGCCTTTTTTTTTTTTTTCCTAAGCACTTACCGGCACCGTTTTATCTAAATTGTAGCTTTCCTTCAAGAACAGTGTCTACTTCTTTTCTCCAACCATGCAGGAGCTTTTTAAATTATATGCAATAGTGCAATTTATTCATTACATTTTAATTACGGAAGTCCTCTATTGTCAAGTATTTAGCCGTATTTACTCATTATTATACAATTAAATTGTTTCCAGATTAAAGTGAACCTGTATCGTTTAATTCGCCAATCGTACTGAAGTGAAAAAAATAATAAAAAATAGTACAAGCCCAAGGGTGGTCCTGTCAAAGTATACATGGGGCCACACAAGCACCCATCCCTTTATCTTGGAAGGAAGTAGTCTTGGGGTCACCACTTTCTTCACCATAGGTATTGGGCATTTAACATTGTTGTGATAAGGAAGGAAGATTATTATAACTAGCTGGGATGGTGGTTGGCACCGTCAACTTACAAAGAGACAGTGGGGTTGATTTACCAAAGGCAAATAGGCTGTTCTCTTTGCAAAGGGAATTTTCCCTTAGGTTAGTGAATTTTGTGAAAATTCATACCCAATCACGTACAAGATAATTAATAAAAAAAAAAAACTGTATTTTACCTTGCACATGGTTGGATGATGGAAGTCAGTAAACTTTCACCTAATTCTCTAAGCTAAGGGAACATGCCCTTGCATATTGTACAGCCTATTTGCCTTTAGTAAATTAACCCCACTGTGTTCTGATAGTTCACACTCCCTAGCAAAGTACACTATATTACCAAAGGTATTGGGACAACTGCCTTTACATGCACATGAACATCAATATTGAGTTGTCCCACCCTTTGCAGCTAAAACAGCTTAAACTCTTCTGGGAAGGCTGTCCACAAGGTTTAAGAGTGTGTCTATGGGAATGTTTGACCATTCTTCCAGAAGCACATTTGTGAGGTCAGGCACTGATGTTGGATGAAATGGCCTGGCTCGCAGTCTCCGCTCTAATTCATCCCAAAGGTGTTCTATCTGGTTGAGGTCAGGACTCTGTGTAGGCCAGTCAAGTTCCTCCACCCCAAACTCGCTCATCCATGTCTTTATGGACCTTGCTTTGTGTTTTTGCCACAGGAAATACCTATACAACATTACACAATGAATTCAGAACAGGAATATCGACAGTTGGAGAAATTGTGAAGCTAACATGTGATTCTATTTGGAATTTGAAAAATACATTCATGTCTATTCCAAATAAAGAGAAATCGAATGATGTTGCTAAGCAGTTCTGGAGCAAAATCAACTTGCCTGCGAGCAATTGATGGAAAACTCTGCTAATAAAACCCTGTCACAGTGGTAGCCGTTATAATTACAAAAAATATTTTTCTGTTGTGCTAATGGCTGTGGTTGATACAGACTATAAATTAATATTTATTTATGTAGGAGCATTTGGGAGTTATGCAGACTCTTCTGTTTTCCTGAATTCGAGATTTGGGAAGCATCTTCAATCTAATCGACTCAATTTGCCTGAAAACTGACCTTTACCCAGTACAGAATGTCCAGATATGCCATTTGTTTTTGTGGCAGATGAGGCTTTCGCTATCAATGAACATTTAATGAAGCCCTACTCACAGAGGAATCTTGACACCCGGAAGAAAATCTTCAATTATCATCTCTGTCAAACACAAAGGCTGGTTGAATGTTCCTTTGGCATTCTTGCCAACAAATGGCAATTTTTCCATAAACCTATCAATCTCAAGGTCGAAAGTGCAAGTAAATTAATAAAGGCAAGGCAGCATGTGTGTTGCACAATGTAGTAAGGGATAGAGAAGGCGTCAATTTTGAGGACACATTGGCTCACAATTTGGAACCTGCTGATTTCCCTCATGTCCGTGGTCCAACAGTGGGTTTCAGAATTAGGGATGAACTGGTGGATTATTTTGTGAGCCCTGCTGGAGCAGTAAATTGGCAAGGAAATATGATTTAAAACTTATACGCATCAAATAAAAATGATCATTACTATGTTTCATTGAATATTTTCTCATGTTTGCAAGTATATACTTTCAAAAATAATTGCATATTGTTATCGATTCTGAATATTTGTTTATTGCTGCAATAAAAACATATTTACTTTCATGTTGTTTATACTTTATTTAGGAGTTCAATAATAACAATAATATACATAAACTAACAATGACTTTGGTTTGGGGGTTTGGGACTACCAGAACTGGGATTAGGTTTAGGGTTGGGGGTTTGGGACTAGTAAAAGTGGGATAAGGGTTAGGGTTAGGGATTTGAGACTAGTAGAAGTGGTATTAGGGTTAGGGATTTGGGACTAGTAGAAGTGGGATTAGGGTTCGGGTTAGGGATTTGGGACTAGTAGAAGTGGGATTAGGGTTAGGGTTGGGGGTTTGGGACTACCAGGACTGGGATCAGGGTTAGGGTTAGGGATTTGGGACTAGCAGAAGTGGGATTAGGGTTGGGGGTTTGGGACTAAAGGGACTGGGATTAGGGTTAAACTTTTGTGTTTTGGGACTATTCTGACTGGGATTAGGGTTAAAATTTTGAGTTTTGGGACTATTCTGACTGGGATTATGTTTAAACTTTTGTGTTTTGGGACTATTCTGACTGGGATTAGGGTTAAACTTTTGAGTTTTGGGACTATTCTGACTGGGATTAGGGTTAAACTTTTGTGTTTTGGGACTATTCTGACTAGGATTAGGGTTAAACTTTTGAGTTTTGGGACTATCCTGACTGGGATTAGGGTTACATTTTTGAGTTTGGGGACTATTCTGACTGGGATTAGGGTTAAACTTTTGTGTTTTGAGAATATTCTGACTGAGATTAGGATTACATTTTTGTGTTTTGAGACTATTCTGACTGGGATTAGGGTTAAACTTTTGAGTTTTGGGACTATTCTGACTGGGATTAGGGTTAAACTTTTGAGTTTGGGGACTATTCTGACTGGGATTAGGGTTAGTTATGGGGTTTGGGACTAGCACACTCCCGCTTATCTGACAAGGATTATGGGATTGGTACTCACTTTTGGCGGCTTTTTGTTTTCTTGGAAGGTCATTCCAGTCCTCAATATGATGTTCAGCAATGGCACACCATCCTAAAGACTTTTTGCTGCGGTTGGCATACATGGGATTTTTGAAGTCCACAGGTTCAGGGTGGTCCCACATTGATTGAATAAACTCCTCTGGTTCTATTGCTGCTGCATTGAATCTGGATGGTCTTGCCACATTTTCTCTACTGGCTTGCATCCGGTTATCTGTAGCATCCATGCTCTCTTGTCTCTCTCCTAAACACCTCTCAACAGGATTTCCTGTATCCCAGCATTCTACACTGCACTGCGGTCATGTGACCTTCCCACAGCTTCAGGACGGTTTTCAGGCACTTTTAAGGTGCTTTTAAATTGCTTCCTATTAATTTCAATGGACTTGGGCATTTTAGTAGCACTTTTTTCAGCGCTCCAAAGATGCTGCTTGCAGGACTTTTCTCAACGCCCCTCCAGCGCAACGCCCCAGTGTAAAAGCATCCATTACGATGAATGGGAGGCAGTTTTCAGGCGCTTTACAAAAAAACAGCCTAAGAAAACATTTTTTGAAAAAAGAAAAGAAGAAAAGAGTGTTATAAAATAGAAAGGGAAAGGAAAAGGGAAGGAAAGAAAATGCTAGGAAAAGGAAAGAAAAGGAAAGTTTTAAAATAGAAAGGGAAAGGTGTGGGAAGGGAAAGGAAAGGAAAAGGAAAAGGGATGGAAAGAAAAGCAAAGAGGGGTATGAAAGAGAAAGGTCAAGAAAAGAAAAGCGTTATAAACGGAAAGGAAAGGAAAAGGAAAGGAAAAGGAAAGGAAAAGGAAAGGAAAAGGAAAGGAAAAGGAAAGGAAAAGGAAAGAAAAAGAAAGTTATGAAATACTGTAGAAAGGAAAAGGTGTGGGAAGGGAAAGGAAAGGGGAATGAAAAAAGGGCAGGAAAAGGAAAGAAAAGGAAATGGAATGTCATAAAATAGAAAGGGAAATGTGTGGGAAGGGAAAGGAAAGGAAAAGGAATGTAAAGAAAAGAAAACAGGGGTATAAAATCGAAAGGGAAAGGACAAGGAAAGAAAAGCGTTATAAAATAGAAAGGGAAATGTTTGGAAAGAAAGGAAAATGAAAATGAAAGGAAAATGAAAGGAAAAGGAAAGGAAAAGGAAAGGAAAAGGAAAGGAAAAGGAAAGGAAAAGGAAAGGAAAAGGAAAGGAAAAGGATAGTTATAAAATAAAAAGGGAAAGGTGTGGGAAGGGAAGGGAAAGGAAAAGGGATGGAAAGAAAAGAAAAGAAAGTTATGAAATACTGTAGAAAGGAAAAGTTGTGGGAAGGGAAAGGAAAACAAAAAGGAATAAAAAAAACGTCAGGAAAAGGAAAGAAAAGGAAAGTCATAAATTAGAAAGGGAAAAGTGTGGGAAGGGAAAGGAAAGGAAAGGAAAGGAAAAGGAAAAGGGATGGAATGAAAAGATAAGAGGGATATAAAATTGAAAGGGAAATGTGAAGAAAAGAAAAGCAAAGCGTTATAAAATAGAAAGGGAAAGGTGTGGAAAGAAAGGAAAATGGAAGGAAAAGAAAAGGAAAGGAAAGGAAAAGGGAATGAAAAAAGGGCAGGAAAAGGAAATAAAAGGAAATGGAATGTCATAAAATAGAAAGGGAAATGTGTGGGAAGGGAAAGGAAAGGAAAAGGAATGTAAAGAAAAGAAAACAGGGGTATAAAATCGAAAGGGAAAGGACAAGGAAAGAAAAGCGTTATAAAATAGAAAGGGAAATGTTTGGAAAGAAAGGAAAAGGAAAATGAAAATGAAAGGAAAAGGAAAGGAAAAGGAAAGGAAAAGGAAAGGAAAAGGAAAGGAAAAGGAAAAGGATAGTTATAAAAATAAAAAGGGAAAGGTGTGGGAAGGGAAGGGAAAGGAAAAGGGATGGAAAGAAAAGAAAAGAAAGTTATGAAATACTGTAGAAAGGAAAAGTTGTGGGAAGGGAAAGGAAAACAAAAAGGAATAAAAAAAACGTCAGGAAAAGGAAAGAAAAGGAAAGTCATAAATTAGAAAGGGAAAAGTGTGGGAAGGGAAAGGAAAGGAAAGGAAAGGAAAAGGAAAAGGGATGGAATGAAAAGATAAGAGGGATATAAAATTGAAAGGGAAATGTGAAGAAAAGAAAAGCAAAGCGTTATAAAATAGAAAGGGAAAGGTGTGGAAAGAAAGGAAAATGGAAGGAAAAGAAAAGGAAAGGAAAGGAAAAGGAACATTATAAAATAGAAAGGGAAAGATGTGGAAAGGAAAAGGCAAGGAAAGGGGAAGGAAAGAAAAGGCAAGGAAAAGGTAAGTCATAAAATAAAAAGGGAAAGGTGTCGGAAGGAAAGGGAAAGGAAAAGGGATGGAAAGAAAAAAAAGAAAGTTATGAAATAGAATGAAAAGATGTGGGAAGGGAAAGGAATAGAAAAGGGGAGGAAAAAGGGCAAGGAAAAGTAAAGAAAAATGAAATGGGAAGAAAGGAGTAGAAAAGTGAAAAAAGGGGGGGAAAGGAAAGAAAAGGAAGGGAAATGGAAGGGAAAAGGAATTGAAAGTGAAAGAAAAACAAAAGAAAAGAAAGAGTTGAGAATTGATAAAAGGTTAGGTAGATAGATAGATAAATACTATGAGTGATGACACATCACATTACCTTTTCCCTGCATAAAACTAAGCTTAGCATTCATTTTATGATACATTTTTATCATACATTGATTTTCTTTATACACCACTTCTACAAAATCAGATGCAACTATGCTAAAGCAGTTCTACCAACACAGCTTGAAAGACAAGAAGCAGCCCGAGGGAATGTTCCATCTGTGATCAGAGCCGAATTAAGAACAGCATGGGCCTGGTGCTGAGGATTTTGGTGGGGCTTTTTATAAAAAATAAAAATGCAAACAATTTTTTTGTTATAACAAATTAAATTAAGTAGCGAGAGGGAGGATGAGAGAGAGAGAAAGGGGATGAGAGAGGGGTGAGGGGTAAGGGAGGGAAGATGAGAGAGAGAGGGGGGATGAGAAAGAGAGAGGATGCGCATGAGCATGCGTGGGACAACGCAGCTAAGCCAAGGCAAGTGACCGAAGGCACAGAACCCGGAAGGAAGACCGGGTGAAGATGAAAGCGCCCGGGACTCACTGGATTGATCCCAGCGCAGTGCTGGGTGGCTCAGTCTGACAGGTAAGTGTACCCTAATGTGCTAATATGCTGTGCATACTTTTACATTATGGCATAACCTACCTCAGGGCCTCTAAAAAGTAGTAATGTTAGCCAAGTTGACTACCACTTTAATATCACAAGATCCCAGGAGCCTCTCATGGGACCCTCTACTGACCCGGGGGGCCCTTGGGAATTGCCCAAGTGCACAGTTGCCAACATTTCACAAATATTTTTAGGGACACTTTTTTACCAGTGGTATATTTAGAGTATCTGACATCCCCTATGTTCCTCTATACATCACAGTGGTAATCACAAAATAAATGAGTACTAACAATGGGCAAAACAAATATGAGGACTGAGAAGATTTTCTTTAGTAGAACTAACAAAAGTGTGCCCATTCTAGAGCTGGTAACATTGAGGATATTCAATATAATTTTAAAGAACTGTTTTTTGTGGGTAAGAGGCATAGGGGAGGAGTATGGATGGTATAAAAGTGGGGAGTATGTGCAGGTGAGGGAGAGGAATGTGGAGGGTATGATAGGGGCGGTATGTACAGGAGAGGAGTGTGGAGGGTATGACAGATGGCAGTATGTACAGGAGAGGAGTGTGGAGGGTATGATGGGACAGTGTGTACAGGAGAGGAGTGCGGAGGGTATGACAGTGGGCAGTATGTACAGGAGAGGAGTGTGGAGGGTATCACAGTGGGCGGTATGTACAGGAGAGGAGTCTGGAGGGTATGACAGCTAGCGGTATGTACAGGAGAGCAGTGTGGAGGGTATGACAGCTGGCACTAAGTACAGTAGAGGAGTTTTCTGAAAGTGGGCAGTATGTACAGGAGAGGAGTGTGAAGTGTATGACAATGGGCAATAAGTACAGGAGACGGGTGTGGAGGGTAAGACCGTGGACAGTATGTACAGGAGAAGAGTGTGGAGGATATGACAGTGGGCAGTATGTAAATGAGATGAGTATGGAGGGTAAGACAGTGAGCAGTATGAACTGGAGGTGTGGAGGGTAAGACAGTGGGCAGTGTGTACAAGAGAGGAGTGTGGAGGGTATGACAGTGAACAGTATGTACAGGAGAAGAGTGTGGAAGATATGACAGTGGGCAGTATGTACAGGAGAGGAGTGTGAACGGTATGATACTGAGCAGTATGTACAGGAGACGAGTGTGGAGGGTAAGACAGTGGGCAGTATGTACAGGAGAAGAGTGTGGAGGATATGACAGTGGGCAGTATGTACAGGAGAGGAGTGTGGGGGGTATGACAGTGGGCAGTATGTACAGGAGATGAGTGTGGAGGGTAAGACAGTGAGCAGTATGTATAGGAGACAGGTGTGGAAGGTAAGACAGTGGGCAGTATGTACAGGAGAGGAGTGTGGGGGGTATGACAGTGAGCAGTACAGGAGAGGAATGTGATCCATGTGAAACACACAGATCCACGTCCTGTCAGGGGTGAGGAGACTGATTGTGTGTTCCCAGTACAGAGGAACACTGATTGGTCTCCTCCCCTTGTGTGTCCCCTCCCCCTACAGTTAGAATCACTCCCTAGGTAACACATTTAACCCCTTGACCACCCCCTAGTGTTAACCCCTTCTCTGCCAGTGACATTTATACAGTAATCAGTGCATTTTTACAGCACTGATTTCTGTATAAATGTGAATGATCCCAAAATAGTGTCAAAAGTGTCCGATATGTCTGCCGCAATGTCACAGTCCTGATAAAAATCGCAGATCGTCGCCATTACTAGTAAAAAAAAAACAATAATAAAAATGCCTTAAAACTATTCCCTGTTTTGTAGACACTATAACTTTTGCGCAAACCAATCAATACACGCTTATTTAGATTTTATTTTTGCCAAAAATATGTAGAAGAATACGTATCGGCCTTAACTGAGGAAAACATTTTTTTTTGTTTAAAAAAAATTGGCATACCGTATATACTCGAGTATAAGCCGAGTTTTTCATCAAATTTTTTTGTGCTGAAAATGCCCCCCTCGGCTTATACCCGAGTCAAGCACTTTTCTGCAGCAGAAAATTTTCCGACCCGACTTTGGGGCCCCGTATCTTGGGGCCACTTGGTGCTAGGAACCCCAAAGTTGGTGTGCAAACCCAGTGGAACCAGCACTACAACATATCCCAGATGGGGTTCCTGGCACCAAGTGGCCCCAAGATACGGGGCCCCAAAGTCAGTTCAGAAAATGTCATTCTCTGCTGCAGAAGTGCTTGACATTTTCCGAACCGACTTTGGGGCCCCGTATCTCGGGGCCACTTGGTGATAGGAACCCCATCTTTGGATATATCAAATTTGGGGTTCCTAGCACCAAGTGGCCCCAAGATACGGGGCCCCAAAATCGGTCAACTGTGTCCATCTGCAGCAATGTCATTTCAGGACCCTTTGGGTCCAGAGACCCCAAATTTTGGCTGCAGCTAGGGGGCATCTAGGAACCCTTAACTACCAAGTTTGAAGTTCGGGGGACCTATGGCTGCAAATGGGCACAGTGAGGCATGCAAATGGGCATTGCTGACCCTCTTTTACACTTATGCCCCATACACACGGTCGGAAATTCCGACCACAAAATCCGTCGGATTTTTTCCAACGGATTTTGTCCGACACTGGTGTTGCATACACACGGTCGGACAAAGTTGTCGGAAAAGCCGATCATTCTGAACGCGGTGACGTTCGATGCGTACGACGGAACTACGTAGAGGCAAGTAGCCAATAGCTTTGGTCTTGTAATTTGATCTGAGCATGCGTGGCACTTTGTCCATCGGAATTCGCTACACACGATCGGAAAAAGTCCGATCGGACTTTGTTGTCGGAAAATTTGAGAGCAGGAGATAAAAAAGTCCGATGGAGCCTACACACGGTCGGAATTTCCGACAACATTGTCTGATAGGACATTTTCCGTCGGAAAACCGACCGTGTGTACGGGGTATAACAGTAGCTGCGCATTTCTCACCCTAGGCTTATACTCGAGTCAATAAGTTCTCCCATTTTTTTGTGGTAAAATTAGGTGCCTCTGTTTATATTCGGGTCGGCTTATACTCGAGTATATACGGTATTTATTATAGCAAAAAGTAAACAATAATGTGTTTTTTTCAAACTTGTCACTCTTCTTTTGTTTATAGCGCAAAAAATAAAAACCGCAGAGGTGATCAAATATCACCAAAAGAAAGCTCTATTTGTGGGGGAAAAAAATGATAATTTCATTTGGGTAGAGTGTTGCATGAACGCGCAATTGTCATTCAAAGTGCGACAGCGCTGAAAAATGAAAATTGGCCTGGGCAGGAAGGGGGTGAAAACAGGGCCGTCTTTAATATTGATTGGACCCTGGGCAAAACTTTTCTTGGGCCCCCCCAATGCAGTTTCGATCTCTACCTGCTCTGAGACATACAATAAATAGCAGCTAGACTCAAAATCAGTTTACTGAATCAGATCAGGCAGCTATTGCGATTGGTTGCCAGAGGTTACAGTGTATCATTACCACTCACTGACTGGTTGCTAGAGGTTACAGCACACATTACGGCTCACTAATTAGTTGCTAGAGGTTACATCACATGATTTCTGTTTGTTGATTGGTTGCTAGAGATTACTGTGGATATGACCTCAGGGGGGCATGATATACACATCAATGCTGCCGGCCGCCGCTATTTACATATGAATGCTGGCGCTATTTAAATATGAATTCCGGTAATTTACATGTAAGGGTTTGCAGGTGAGTCATCTTTATACAACAATAGGGCAGAGCTAGACATGTGCAATTCGTTTCGTTTTTTTTCGTTTTTCGTTTTTTTTCGTTTTTCGTTTTTTTTCCTTATTTTCGTTCGTTCGTTCTCGTACGAATGAACGAATCGTTCGAATCGTACGAATCCGAATAACGAATCGTTCGAATCGTACGAATCCGATTAACGAGTCATTAGAATCGTACGAATCCGAAAAACAATGAAAATCCCCAAAAAAAAATATTTGAAACAACGAATGTACTAATGAAGAAAATCCGAAAAACCAAAACGAACAAAAAAATTTGTACATTCGTAACTTTTTTTTATTTTTATTTAATTGTTAATTTTCCGTGTCCCTTACAATGGTGCTGCTAAATGTACTTCGAATGGATTGAACCAAAAAATTCGTACATTTGTAACTTTTTTTCGATTTGTAACTTTTTTTTCGATTCAGAACTTTTTTTTTCGATTCGTAACTTTTTTTTTTTTTTTTTCGATTTGTAGTTTTCTGTGTCTCTACTGAACAAAAAAATTCGTACATTCGTAACTTTTTTTTCGATTCGTAACTTATTTTTTTCGATTCGTAACTTTTTTTTTTTTTCGATTCGTAAATTATTAAAATGTAATAATAGCATACACATTACATACAATTAGGAATTATGCTGCGATTACGAATCTACGAATGTTACGAATGTACGAATAAATACGAATGCGTCCGAAAATGAAACTAACGAAAAAACGAATCAACGAAAAAATAACTCTTACGAATGTACGAATCATTACGAATACGAACACCGCCGACTTACGAATGTACGAATCGTTACGAATCAACGGAAACGAAAAAAATGAAACGAAAAAAAACCATTTTTTTTCGGAAACAAAAAAAACGAAACGAAAAAAAAAAACGATTTTTTTTTTGTTGTGCACATGTCTAGGCAGAGCTGGACAGCATTAGTAGCAGCACTTCACACTGAGATATCGGGACACAGCACAGGACTAAAACCTCAAGGGACGAGTTGATTTAAACCAGGATAGTTGGCAAGTATGAGGCAGCTGCTTTGGGACCCACAACAATGACAGGGCCCAGGGCAGCTGCCCCTTTTGCCCTACCTTAAAAACGTCCCTGGGTGAAAATGCCCAGTATTGAAGTGGTTAAGGTAAGGGGCCTGGAGCTGCAGCTCCAATAGCTAATGTCTGTGATAACAGAAGAAAAACCTGACTGCCTCGCTCCAAGCCCCACACACACACACACACACACACTGAAGAGCCTCAAAGCCGGCACGTGTGAAATAAAAAGACAGGCAAGCCTTGTGTCCTGGATATAGTCTGTGAGATGTCACATCCAATGACAGCCTCAGTGCGGAAGCCACTATACGAAGAGGCATTGTGTCAAAGAGATGCCCACTGTGACTCCACTCTAATACTCCAGCTTGGCCAGCATTCAGGGAAGTGAGGAGAAATCCTTACACCAGCAGTTTTTACTGCGTCGTCTTTCTCCGGTGAAAGGACAAAATGAAGACGTGTTGTGTTTCATCATGTGTTGTAGAACAGACAGGACAAGGCGAAGGAGCAGAAGAGCAGAATTCAGCTCTTCTATGGAAGACAACCGAAGATCCCTTCTGTACTGTGAAATAATTTAGGCCTTATTTTTGCATCAGTCGGTGTAAACGTTATGTGGTTGAACATTTATCTTCTGATATCTGTAAAAGAGAAATTTCAGTCTTGGTTTTCTCATTTCCTCCTCCTGCCTTTTCCAAGTCCCGTTATTATAAGATTATGGTGCTTTAGCAAAGATCTTCCAACCTGCCGTTATTTCTTGTTTTATAGGCCAAGCTGCCTATATTGATGTGTTCAGATCTTGAAAATATATCTCTAATGTTTTTTTGTTTTTTTTTTGCAAACTGTCAACTGTAGAAACAACTCAGTGGCAGTTAGATTGTTCAGCTTTGGGTGTTTATTTATTGTTGTATTATTATTAATAATAATAATGATAACTTATTTAACTTGATCAGATCCGCACTATAGCCGAATGATGGCTACGGTGTGGATCTGCTTTGCCGGGAGGCCGTCGATAGAAAAAAATGGCTGGAGATCCGTAGGGGGAGATATGGGGTCTTGTTAATTTAATGATGTATCAAGTATACCTGGAATATACAACGTACTCCTATAGTCTATCGAATTGATTGACTCATGGGGAATACCACTTGTATACTTCCTGTGGGGCTGTACTGCTTGTATCAAAAAAAGGGCCCACACTGAGATAGGGCATTAATTGTTGGGTTTAGAAAGGTCCTTTAATGAAATAAAATTTGCTCAACATGTTTCGCGACTGTAGTTGTCGCTTCTTCAGGAACTTCTGTATTTCTACGTAAAATGGTTGTATACCCTAAAATATAACTTGCACCTATAGGTAAGCCTAGATTAAGCCTTACCTGTAGGTACAATAAATATCTCCTAAACCTGCACGGTTTAGGAGATATTTGAAAAGAACGTTTTACAGCGTTGTCTACGGCGCATGCGCGCCGTAGACAACGGTGCATTTACAGGGTTAATCCCCATCTTCAACTGCGGCTCACCGCAGTTGAAGTGTCCCGCGCGCATGCGCGGAGCGACGTCCTCGCCGCTCTGGCCAATCACAGCGCCGCAGCGGCGCTGTGATTGGCCGCAACAGCGATACCCGGAAGGGTATCTGTTTAGATATGGATGCGGCCGGAGGGGGAGAAGAACACGGCGTTGAGGGCCTCGATCTAAGGTAAGTGATGCATAATGAGCTAGTATGCTAGTCATACTAGCTCATTGTGACTTTGTCTTGCAGGTAGTTGTTAAAAAAAAAATGTTTAAATGGGTATACAACCACTTTAAAGTGGTGTTTCCACCCAAAAAAAAAAATTGCTTAAAAATAATAAAAAATAAAATTAAAAAATAATTCAAAAAAATAAAATGTACTCACCTCTAAATGCCTGTTGCTAGGGGGTCCCTCATAGTCTGCCTCCTTCAGTTCCCGGGCACTGACATCACTTCCCCTCGGCGCCGCACAGTCATCTGGGACCTGTCACGTGTTCCAGATGACTGTGCAGCGTATAGCGCGGCGTCGCTCGCGCAGTGGGTGCCCGGCTGTGGCTTTACAGTGTGCCCACAGTAAGAATGCCGGCGTCACGAGCGGAGTGGGGAACGAGGGGGGGCTTCTTTCCCCCGCATCGCTGGACCCTGGGACAGGTAAGTGTCCGATTATTAAAAGTCAGCAGCTGCAGTATTTGTAGCTGCTGACTTTAAAAAAAATGAATAGACTTCAATAGACTTCAATTACAATAAGATATTAATAAAAGAATGTACAATTGTTGTGATACATACAGTGGTGTGAAAAAGTGTTTGCCCCCTTCCTCATTTCCTGTTCCTTTGCATGTTTGTCACACTTAAGTGTTTCGGAACATCAAACCAATTTAAACAATAGTCAAGGACAACACAAGTAAACACAAAATGCAATTTGTAAATGAAGGTGTTTATTATTAAAGGTGAAAAAAAATCCAAACCATCATGGCCCTGTGTGAAAAAGTGATTGCCCCCCTTGTTAAAACATACTATAACTGTGGTTGTCCACACCTGAGTTCAATTTCTCTAGCCACACCCAGGCCTGATTATTGCCACACCTGTTCACAATCAAGGCATCACTTAAATAGGAGCTGCTTGACACAGTAAGGTCCACCAGAAGATCCTTAAAAGCTACACATCATGCCGAGACCCAAAGAAATTCAGGAACAATTGAGAAAGAAAGTAATTGAGATCTATCAGTCTGGAAAGGGTTATAAAGCCATTTCCAAAGCTTTGGGAATCCAGCGAACCACAGTGAGAGCCATTATCCACAAATGGCGAAGACATGGAACAGTGGTGAACCTTCCCAGGAGTGGCCGGCCGCCCAAAATTACCCCAAGAGCGCAGCGACGACTCATCCAAGAGGTCACAAAAGACCCCACAACAACGTCCAAGGAACTGCAGGCCTCACTTGCCTCAGTTAAGGTCAGCGTTCATGCCTCCACCGTCAGGAAAAGACTGGGCAAAAATGGCCTGCATGGCAGAGTTCCAAGGAGAAAACCACTGCTGAGCAAAAAGAACATCAAAGCTCGTCTCAATTTCTCCACAACACATCTTGATGATCCCCAAGACTTTTGGGACAACATTCTGTGGACCGATGAGACAAAAGTGGAACTCTTTGGAAGGTGTGTGTCCAAGTATATCTGGCGTAGAAGGAACACTGCATTTCAGAAAAAGAACATTATACCAACAGTAAAATATGGTGGTGGTAGTGTGATGGTCTGGGGCTGTTTTGCTGCTTCAGGCCCTGGAAGACTTGCCGTGATAAAAGGAAATATGAATTCTGCTGTCTACCAAGAGATCCTGAAGGAGAATGTCCGACCATCTGTTTGTGTACTCAAGCTGAAACGAACTTGGGTTCTGCAGCAGGACAATGATCCTAAACACACCAGCAAGTCCACCACCGAATGGCTGAAGAAAAACAAAATGAAGACTTTGGAGTGGCCTAGCCAAAGTCCAGACCTGAATCCTATTGAGATGTTGTGGTATGACCTTAAAAAGGCCGTTCATGCTCGAAAACCCTCTAATGTAACTGAATTAGGAAAATTCTGCAAAGATGAGTGGGCCAAAATTCCTCCAGGACGCTGTAAAAGCCTCATTGCACGTTATCGCAAACGCTTGGTTGCAGTTGTTGCTGCTAAGGGTGGCCCAACCAGTTATTAGGTTTAGGGGGCAATCACTTTTTCAGACAGGGCCATGATGGTTTGGATTTTTTTTCACCTTTAATAATAAACACCTTCATTTACAAATTGCATTTTGTGTTTACTTGTGTTGTCCTTGACTATTGTTTAAATTGGTTTGATGTTCCGAAACACTTAAGTGTGACAAACATGCAAAGGAACAGGAAATGAGGAAGGGGGCAAACACTTTTTCACACCACTGTACATACATGCATGGCCATATAAACAAAATATAAGAACTCACCACGAATGGTGCTAGAGAGGGTTTTAACGCTTACCCATTCCGGTAGGACATAGAAGCTAACCACCACCTCTAAAAAGAGAGAGGGAGACCACGGGACCAGGCGTCAAACCAGCAGGAAACCAGCACATAGATTAGGGTATGGGGGTGCACCGGATAACTATGGATATATAGATAGTTGCTAAACTAATTTGTATGTTACAGGGCGTAATACTGCAGGGAACATAACTGTACTTGCATAGCTAACACAGTATGGCCTTAAAAATGTTCATAGGCGCTTGGACAGCCTTATGTATGTGTATGAATCCATCTACTGGCTTGTATACACTTTTTGATAAATTTTTAGGCATTTTGCCAAGGCACCCCTGAAGAAACCTCAAGGCACCCCAGGGTGCCTGGGCACACTGGTTGAAAAGGCTGGTCTATACAGTGGTGTTTGCCTTTAGGTTGTCATTTGGAGCTGGTTCCCTTTTTCGTGAACCCTTTAAACCAAAAAGTGTGTCTTTTTTCAAATAGGTCTAAAGGTTAAAAAAATAATCACATAAAAAAGCAAACCAGCTATGGCATGCAAAGTATGCCCATGTCTGAAGAATAGAGTGGTGGCAGTTATTCTTAGCCCTCTTGACCTCAGAGGTTTAGTATCAGTTGCCCCCCCCCCCCCCCCCATGGGGCAACTACTCCATCTATAAAATAGCAGTATCTCCAACTGCTATGGTGGTGCTCGATCCAAGCCAGGATTATATATGATCAGTGTTTTACACAGTCAAGAAACAAAAGGCGAGACCGTGTATGCTCCAATATGACCTCTGCTCACTCCGGGGAGATGATCCCCATCTGCAATATCACCGTGGCTAAGCTACTTCTAAGTACATCGACTAGACTGATATCATCAGGAGGAGAACAGAAGACACTCAGAACTGTATTTTCTGCTCTCCGCTAAAGGATTCTCTGGCTCATCTGAAGCCGCTTAGAAGTTTCATTAAGGTCGGGGAAGGAGACAGTGCAAAGCCTTCACATTTCAAAAGTTTTCGCTAAGTTTGGTCGATGTAGCTTAAGAAAAAGCCAACGGAGGGACTCGGCGGATGGGGAATCCAAGCAAGCTAAAAGGGCACCGAGGCTGTGCACGGAGGCCTGCGATATAGATTTACTTCTCCCTGACATTATAAAAAGGGAGAATAATCCACTTCTGTACATATAATTATGGCTCTGAATTAGAAAAAAAAAAAAAAAAAAACGATTTAAGAGATTTTCTGTGCCGAAAGGGGACTGCGGTCTATCAGAAAACCGGTTCTCATGTTAATAAATTTTAAGGATTAAGACGGAAGGCAGAAAATGAATCCTTTTACAGGGATATCTGAAAAAAAAAGATATCATACACAATTTGAGAACTTGCAAGTTTTTTTTTTTTTTCCTTACCCACATTGAACAGAGAAGGATAAATAGCATGAGGTTTATAAGTGAATGTCACTGGAGTCTTGTGGTCGGGTCGAAGGACTGGGCATGCTTTCAGAGATATAGAAAGACAATGAGAAGAGCAATGATAATACAAGAAGTTCTGCACTCCATGGTGGCGAATTAGGATTAAGTTTAATGAATCCTCTTGTATTGTACTGTACTGTCTCCTTTTAAGCCCCATACACACGGTCGGATTTTCCGATGGATTCTGTCCTATCGGACAATGTTGTCGGAAATTCCGACCGTGTGTAGGCACCATCGGACATTTTCCATCGGATTGTCCGACGGACAAAGTTGTATCTCCTGCTCTAAAGATTTTCCGACAACAAAGTCCGATCACACCAATTCCGATCGTGTGTAGCGAATTCCGACGGACAAAGTGCCACGCATGCTCAGATCACATTACAAGACCAAAGCTATTGGCTACTAGCCTCTACGTAGTTCCGTCGTAGGCAACAAACGTCACCACGTTCAGAATGATCGGATTTTCCGACAACTTTGTCCGACCGTGTGTATGCAACACCAGTGTCGGACAAAGTACGACGGACATGATCCGATGGATTTGGTGGTCGGATTTTCCGACCGTGTGTATGGGGCTTTATATTGTAAAGTGCTGTGCAGATTGCTGGCGTTATGTAAATCCTGGATAATAATAATTATCATCATTATTATTATTTACAATTTATATAGCGCCAACAGTTTGGGCAGCACTTTACAACATGGGGGCAAACAGTACAGTTACAGAGGGGGGTTCTACACTGGAGTAGCCACTAAACAGTGAGTTTACTTCACTCCAGAGGTGACTTTTCAAGGCCTTTGTTGCCCACTTTTATTTAAAACAAAGTAAAATTTTACATGAATGTCCTCCCACGCAAGAGGTTCTCACCATCAATGCAACAAACATAAAATTCAACCTCCCCTGTTACATGTTTCAGATATACCAGAGAAAATATATAGTAAATCAGTTGTGCGCCATCTCATCAATGCGGCTAGGGCGTGCATAGTACGACAGTGGCTGGATATGAGACCCCCAACAATCTTTTCGTGGTTTACACGAATTGAAGAAGTAAATAGGATGGAAGATTTGCTATTAGTGGCCCAGAATCTACATGAGACCTATATAGAAACGTGGGACCAATGGAATATATTTAACCACTTCAATACCAGACACTTAGACACCTTCGCCAACGCCAAGTCTGACAGACGCGAGTGAGGAAAAGCCGATCAACGGCTCTTCCTGTGTACATCGTGATCAGCCGTGATTGGACAAGGCTGATCACGTGGTAAAAAGCCTCCGCCGGAGGCGAAAGCTTCTCTTTGTACCTTGAGGATCGTGGAGAGGGAGGGGAAGGAGGGGTTGACGGGGGCCTCCATTACCCTTTTCGATTGCTAGATTGTCTGGAGGTCTTTTCTTCCTTCAGTTTATACCCATTATATCTTGATTCCCCTTTTTGTGTGTGTGTGTTTTTTTTGTGTTGTTTTAGTTGGGTGCTTGTCTTGTTTTGTCTTAGTTGGAGGTCACATTATGTAAAGAGTGAAAAGGTGTTGTCTAGACATAGAGGGAAAAGAGGACAAAGGCAAGACAGAATATGGACTACTCAATATAAATAGCTGTTGCTGTAATTGAGATAGGAGTAATGGTATAATTTAGTTTGTTTGGTAGTTTGGTATAATTTAGATCTGCTTGGTTCCTATATGTTTGAAATATTTGATTTATTAATGGTTAATCTATCTGTGTATTGGACAACTTAAATAAAGAATAAAATTGTAAAAAAAAAAAAATCAACCTCACGGCTCTTTATCAGCCCTGTGGCTCAGGCCTCGTGCCTTGGCCCAGCTGACGGCCAAACACATTTCCAAGTGCTCGTGCACACACACTGTACCTCCGTCAGCTTCGCTTCTTATTCTGCAGCTTTCCAGCTGCTCCATCTCTCATAGACTCACTCTTTCAGGCTTGGACCTTGGTCTGTCCTGACCTGGACAGCTTGGTGCAGATATGCACCTCTTACTGCTCCCTTCACGCACTGACCCATACCTCCCAACTTTCTGAGATGGAAATGAGGGACACCTATTAGCAAAAGTATGTAGGCATAGGACACACACCCTGCCAGGCCCCCACTTAAAGGCGAATTGTACAAAAAAATTATTAGTTAAACCTATAAGTGTTTTTTTTTTACCACTACTATTTCTTTATATTGGCTTTTGGAATTGACAGATGCCGCAATTTTTTTAAAAATTGGACTATCAAAACACTTTTTGATAGATACGTAATGCATTTTATATACAACTATATAGATCGGCCCAAAATGAGGGACAAATAAGTAGAAAGGAGGGACATAGGGGGACAGTCCCTCAAAATCAGGGACAGTTGGGAGCTGTGCACTGACCCCCCCCCCGGGAGTGTGGGGCACTGACCTCTACTTCTGATTCTAACATAAACCCAGGACACACCTGTGCCATTAGTGTGCTTGTTTCCTGGAAACCCTGGCCCAGCCCGCCATATTGAACAGTGGCCTCACCCTGCCACAAGTGCAATTGCAGATCTGCAGAAGCGCGGCACAATTTGTTTAACATTATTACCTATGGGTCCCATTCACATCTTTGCAGTTTCCTGCAATGCATTTTTGGGATAGGTGTAGGGACTTTTTTAGAAGTAGAACAGTGTGTTTTTAGCTCCATAAACTTCAATGGAACTGCATAAAAAATGCATAAAAATGCATGTTTTTGCTACGAGTTTTGAGTTTAACAACCGATCTTCTCCAGTAGCGGTTGGTGTTTTCCAGTGGCGGCACCCCCCCTCCCACTGTTTGCCAGTTGGTCCGGCTCTTACCCCATCGTGGCAGGTAGCGGTTGGCAGGCAGCATGGTGCAGTGGCTCATCTCCGAGTGTCCTCTCCTCCATGGCGGCTTCAAGTTCCTCCCCTCCTCCTCCTAGGTGTCCAATAGGATTGCCTGTCCTTTCAGCCAAAACCCGCTTCCTGATTGGCCAGAAGCAAAATCAGTTACATAGTTACATAGTAGGTGAGGTCAAAAAAAGACACAAGTCCATCAAGTCCAACCTATGTGTGTGATTATATGTCAGTATTACATTGTATATCCCTGTATGTTGCGGTTGTTCAGGTGCTTATCTAATAGTTTCTTGAAACTATCGATGCTCCCTGCTGAGACCACCGCTTGTGGAAGGGAATTCCACATCCTTGCCGCTCTTACAGTAAAAAACCCTCTACGTAGTTTAAGGCTAAACCTCTTTTCCTCTAATTTTAATGAGTGGCCACGAGTCTTGTTAAACTCCCTTCCGTGGTTTTATCCCTATTGTGGGGTCACCAGTACAGTATTTCTAAATTGAAATCATATCCCCTTTATCTATAATATTGATTCGCTGTTATAACACACCTGGGTGGGCTCGGAGCGCACTTTCTGCGACCCGAACCCACCCTATATTGAAGCCTATTCGAGCTTCAATATAGGGTCTTTTTGAAGCACCTAATCGGTGCTTCAAAAAAACAGCCCCTCAGCATTGGAATCCATGCGCCGGTGTCCTGAAAGGGGCCGGACGCATGGATAGGGGGTGGTGCCCGTGCGACCTTAAAGGATGGGCCGCCCCTGGTCTCCTCCTTCTACCAAAAAAATGTAAGAAGCATAAAAATGTGCCCCAAAAATGCATCAAATAATGCATCAATCACGCACGCATAAATTTGAACCTAGCCTTATGCTAAAACACTCGTATAGGTATATTATGATATATTGCCATGTGTCGCAGACATGTGCGTTTTACTTCATTTACTCCAGGTAGAGTGCCATACCGGGGCGATTTCTCTTTGTCTGCCTGTCAGCCGGTGAAGATAAATGTTTCTTTGGCAAAGACGTGTCAATATAAAGAGCAGTGCATCACCCAGGTCGGGCCGGGAGAGGCGGCAATCCTTTCACTGATCACCGGCTAGGAAGATTGATTAATAATGAGCAGATGACATATGACAGCAGATGAGATAATCTGCAAAGAAACCCGAGATAATGACTGATTTCTACATCAAGAGAAAGACTGGATCACCAAGACGACGCCTACCGTAAGTCTCCGCACAAATGCCCCGCCGTGTTAAATATGAAGGCATCACCATTAATAATTTCCCAGCTTGTATTATGAGAGTAACATAGTTCTGGGGATCGGACAGGTACAGGCGGATGTGTGTGACGGAAATTGCTGTTTTACTGCACTTAGCTCATTTATCACAATACGAGGCAGAAGACAGAATGGTGGTTAGGTCTTCAGTGTTGAAACAATATACAGTGGAACCTTGGATTACGAGCATAATCCATTCCAGGAGAATGCTTGTAATCCAAAGCACTCGCATATCAGAGCGAGTTTCCCCATAGAAGTCAATGGAAACGAAGATAATTCGCTCCGCATTGACTTCTATTGCATGCAATACCTCATGTGGCCAGAGGAGAGCCTCGGAAATACTCGGGGACAGCTTAGCTGAACTCGTAAAACCTTAGAAAGGCTCGGGAACACTCAGGAACGGAGTATTTCCAAGTGTTTCCGAGTATTTCTGAGTGATTCCAAGTATTTCCGAACAGCTTCAAACCATTCCAAGTGTCACCGGAGCCCCCGCACCTCTGGCCAAATGCGGTACTGCACACCCCATTAGCTTGAATTCTGCTCGTTTTGCGAGACAACACTCGCAAACCGAGTCAGGATTTAAAAAAAAAAGTTGCTCGTCTTTCAAAACGCTCGTTAACCGCGTTACTCGTTAACCAAGGTTCCACTGTACCGATAATGGCCACATCACATATCTTATTTAAAGTGGAACTTTTTGTAACTTTTTTTTTCTCATTACAAACATTTTCACCTGGTGATCTGGCCATTAACATACCTCCTGTATTAGAACCTAATTAGTAGTGTGGATGAATGATAACACATTTCCAGCACCACATTCCCTTTGCACAGAGCAGCCCCGATCCTCTTCTTCTCGGGTCCCCCACTGGCGCTTTTGGCTCCTCCCCATTGACCAGTGCTCCCAGTAGTGGTATGAGGGCACTGGAGCGTGGTCCTTCCTGAGCCCTGCTCTATGCGTTCATAAGACACCTAGAGCTGTGGTCAGCCCCACGCCCCGCTCTCTCCTCATTGGCTCACTGGCTGTAGCTGTGCACATTGCTGGATCGAGATGGGGCTCAGGTGAGTATTGGGGGGGGAGCAGCTCACTGAAGGTTTTTTACCTTGCATGAAGGTAAAAAACATTTAGCATTTACAACCACTTTAACTGTATTTTTACTTACAGCTAGCCTAAATGCTTAAATCTGTCTTCTCCCCATCTTCCACTGAACAGCAGCACTCAGACTGGGAAAGGGAGGAGCATCACCAGGAACCAATCTCTAGTGGACTGACATGTGCCGAAAGGGTATACGTAGCTGCTTCGGGCAGAAGCTTCCAGTCGGACAGCTGCTCATCTGATGACATCTATGGAGGCCTAAGAGGACCATGAGCTCCTCCTGCCCTCCACTCTCTCTCTGCATGGTGGTCTCTGACAGCACCACCTGTGCAGGGAGCAGTGACGGCTGGTGGGTTCTTCTTTTAGGGGGAGTGGCAAACAAAGAACACCCCCCCATCGGCATTGCACGGCACAAAAAAAAACCCAGGCAGTCCAGCACTTACCTGCGGGGCTGTGATGTCCTCTCCTCCTCTCCTGGAGTGGGGGCAGCGGCCGCGGTGGCTCTGGTGTCTGCTCCTCCAGCTTCCTCCGCCGCGTGTCTCCTCTTCTGCCAAAGTGCTAGGCCTCCAATAGGATCGTCTGACACTTTGGCCAATCGGGAAACAGGTCTCACAGACCTGCCTCCTGATTGGCGGGGAGGGACTTTAGTGTGAAAATAGGGAAAATATATTTTCTATGGTCACACAACTGGGTGGTTTCGGAGTGCAATGCTCTGCGCTCCGAGGCCACCCTTTTTGAAGAAGAAGAGAAGAACATTGCAATGATGATCAGTTGACAAGTTTCACACTAAAAAAACTGTGCTTGTTCTTTTCGTGTGAAACGCGTCAACTTATCATCATTGCAATTTTGTCTGGCTCATGACAATAAAGAAATTTCTACAGCATCTTTTGGATCCAAGTGTGCAATCAATCTCTTCTTCAAAAAAGGGTGGCCTTGGAGCGCCGAGCATTGCGCTCCGAGACCACCCAGTTGTGTGCGACCATAGCGAATGAATTTTCCCTATTTTCACACTGAAGTCCCTCCCTGCCAATCAGGAGGCAGGTCTGTGAGACCTGTTTCCCGAATGGCCAAAGTGTCAGGCGATCCTAATGGTGGAAGAGGAGACACATGGCAGAGGAAGCTGGAGAAGCAGACAATGGAGCCACCGCGGCTGCTGCCGCACTCCAGTAGAGGAGGAGAGGACACCACAGCCCCGCAGGTAAGTGCCGGACCGCCCGTGGGGTTTAGCATCTTGGATCGGGTGTGTCCATTTTTTGCCTGAATCGGCGTGTGCACCCTTGTTCTGTTTCCACCCTTCTTTTGAAGCCTATTATAACCTCTGGCTCTAATCAGGTGCTTCAAAAAAAACAACCACCCCGCATTGAAATCCATGGTTCGACGCCACTGATACGTAGATCAGGGGGCAGTGATGTAAGTAACTGAGTTAAAATAAACGGAGTTACATAACGCAGTTACTTTAGAGGGTAACGAGTAATCTAACTGATTACTTTTCCCCTCATGGTAACTCAGTTCACATTACTTGGGCGGCGTTACCTCAATTACTTCTACCGCCACTAGATGGCAGTAGTGTAATTCCGGTGTCCTGCCGAAAAAGTTCCCCCGCCAGATAAGGACCCCCTGTACTGCACAGGCGCAGTGCTTGCGCAGAACGAAGGACTACAGAGCTTACGAAAATTGACGAACCTAAACACCTCTGAGTGAACTCTACAACGTGCAGGCGCAGTTAACATGTAATTGTCCGAGGCGATGCCGTACGTTCCCGATGCTCGTGCTACTCTACAAGAGGCATCTATCGTGTAACTAGGGGTGGGTCTAGTATTACTGTAACCAAGAGGCACATTTATTATTATTGTTATATATCGAGCTCTGCCCATTAATTTAACATTCGCCCTCTTCTGTAGCCATCCGCCCCTTACACGATATAATAATAATAGACCCGCCCCTTGCTTACACGCTATATACAGATCTGCCCCTTGGTTAGAGTAATAATAGAGCAGCCCCTTGGTTACACGATATATAACAATAATAATAAATGCGCCCTTGGTTACAGTAATACTAGACCCGCCCCTTAGTTACACGTATAGAATATTTAAAAAAAAGTCAGTTACTTTGCTGCGTAACTAATTACTTTTCCAATGTAGTAACTGAGTTACTAACGCAATTACTTTTTGGGAGAAGTAATTTGTAACTTAACTAATTACTTTTTTAAAGTAAGATGACCAACACTGTCAGGGGGCCATAAGCATGGATAGGGGAGGCAGCGCCCGTGCGCCATCTATCTATGGGCCACCACTGGCAGGGAGGTCAAACTACACCTGCCAACAAGTAAACTGGGAGTGTGGAGGTGACACCACTGAAAATGTGGTGTCACTCTCCTGGGCTTGTGCTGTCTGACACATGAGAGAGCTGGCATATGTATATTTCAACTGTGTTTTATCTGTTCTCCCGGAGATCGGCTTTATTCGAGGTGAACGTTTTCTTCAGATGAAAAAAGTATTCCCAATAAGAAAACTCGAGTTCCATTTTCATAGCAGGGAGAACACTGTCAGCCGTCCCTGTGATTTCTTCACAAGATGACGGATAGCATCGCCTCTGCTTCTTCCCTTCATGCCCACAAACCAATCAACGATTAAAGGCACGTGTAATAATTCATAAGCCAGGTGGTGTCACTTATTTCATAAAGCTTAAACTTCTTCTTTTTTTTCCTCGCTCTCTCTCGTTCTCTCTCTCGAACTCGTCCCCATTTCCCCAGAAAGCTGATGACAACACGAAAGCAAATCCCATCTCAGGGTCTTTCAGGCTTCAGGAGAAATATTTTGCTGACGCGACTTAAAAGCTTGTATGAAAGATTTAACAATAGCAGACGGAAGTGTTGAATGTGGCTTTCTCCGAGACCTTCTTGACATGCAGATGGAAGTGGAGTGTCTCAAGACGCAGCATTTTCATTGTGGTTGACTGACTAACCCTTTCATCACCAGATGTTGTCACCCCCTGTAGAGCAAGCAGCAGGGGAGCCATGTTGTTCTGCTGGCAAGACTGCATGAAGGAGAAAAAAAAGACACAAAAAAGTGACAATTTTTTTTTCTTAAAGGACTATGTTATTTATACTATCTCCTTTTTCCCTCGTGTATACTGTATTTATTGGCATGTAACACTCACTTTTTCACCATGAAAAAATGGTGCAAATGGCGTGTGCGTGTTATACGCCAATGCTTCAATTTTATCTGCCTCGGAGGGGACAGGGAGAGGGGTGGGATGAGCACCGTCAGATTACATACAGTGAGAATCTCCTGTTTACTTGGCGACCTCTGTAATAGGAAGTCCCGTCTCCTGGGCTGCCATTAGACCACTGTTCTGTCTATCATAGGAGATTCTCACTGTATGTAATCTGTCGGTGCTCGTCCTGCCCCCCTCCCTGTCCCCTTTAGGCTGCAGATGGGCATCGATCAGGCTGCACTGATGGCAATGGTGAGGCTGCTGCATTGAAGGCAACGATGAGGCTGCTGCATTGATGGCAATGGCGAGGCTACTGCATTGATGGCAATGGTGAGGCTGCTGCATTGATGGCAATGGTGAGGCTGCTGCATTGATGGAAATGGTGAGGCTGCTGCATTGATGGCAATGCTAAAGGTTTCTGCATTGGTGGAAATGGTGAGGCTGCTGCATTGATGGCAATGGAGAGGCTGCTACATTGATGGCAATGCTGAGGCTGCTGCATTGATGGCAATGGTGAGGCTTCTGCATTGATGGAAATGGTGAGGCTGCTTCATTGATGGCAATAGTGAGGCTGCTGCATTGATGGCAATGGTGAGGCTGCTGCATTGATGGCAATAGTAAGGCTGCTGCATTGATGGCAATGGTGAGGCTGCTGCATTGAGGGCAATGGTAAGGCTGCTGCATTGATGGCAATGGTGAGGCTGCATTGATGTGGACTGATGAGGCTGCAGTTGTGAGGCTGCAGATGGGCATTGATCAGGCTGTATTGATGTTTTATACACCCGTGCGTGTTATACCTCGATGAATACGGTATTTAAAGTAAATTGTTTTTTGATACACATGCTTAGTTTACATAATAAGTAATCCAGTGGTGGAACTAGCAGGGTCACAAAGGTCTCACTTGTGACCATAGGCGTGCGCACAGGGTGTGCCAGGTGTGCCTGGGCACACCCTTATCAACCCTATGTAGCGCATATACTCCCTGTTTGTACTCCTGATATTGAACCAAAGTCCCCTAACAGAGCTGCTAAAAAAAAAAATAGTAAAAAAGTAAATAAAATAAAAAATCAATTGTACAAAATAATACAAAATAAAATAATAAAAATAACTACCATCCACTGCCCTACTGACACCAATCTCTGCCCCACTGACACTGTCAGTATATATAGACATGCACACACGCATATGTGTTTGAGCTTCAGGGTGCACACCCTAATGCAATAGGCTGTGCACACCTATGCTTGTGACTGAGCCCTGGCTTTCCGCCACCATAGGGGGGCCCTCTGCAGAGCATGTGAAGGGACCAGTTGGGTTCACACTTCTACTAGACATGTACAAATTGTTTAGTTCCAAATTCGTTTTTTTATGAATTTTAACAAATGCCTTAATTCAGAAACATCCAAATTCACGAAAACTGGTTTAACAAATGTTTCCAAATATTCGTAAATTCGAATATTCGAACATTTGTAAATTAGAAAATTCATAAGTTTGCAAAATTTGTAAATTAGAAAATTAGAAAATTCGTAAATTAGAAAATCCGAAAACCCGAAAATGTGAACATGTGAAATAATAACTAACTATTAAATTATAGGTATTAGAATTTCCTTTCAAATTTGGCTGTTAGTTAAGTAAGGAATACTAATTTATCTGAAGTTACAAATTATCCAAAATAACGAATGCCGTATCTAAACGGATGGAACATAATGAATGATTAATAACAAAAAACAATAATAATAAAAACTTTGTATTGTTATTATTTATTATTAATTTGTTCTGCTCCATTTGTTTAAATGCGGCATTCATTATTTTGGACAATTCGTAACTTTGGATAAATTCGTATTTGTTACGTTCACTAACAACCAAATTTGAAAGGAAATTCAAATATCTATAATTTAATAGTTAGTTATTATTAGTTAGTTAGTTATTCTTTCAAATTTTCAAATTTTCTTATTTTTTTTTAATTTAGGATTCTCTTTCTTATTTTTGGATTTTTGAATTTACGAATGTACGAAATTACGAATTTACTAATTTTAAAACAAAATAAAACGAATGACCCGAAAAACAAACAAAATAAAAAACGAATGAAACGAAAACTAAAAAAAAAAAAAAACTTCTACCACCCCAAAGTCATGTGACTTCCTTGTGATCTCCTTGAGACTTCCTTGCGACTTTTGTGATTTAACATTTCAGTCTACGGCATTCAAATTGCACCAAAGTCACAGAAGAGTGGTGTACGAAAAAGGAAGAAGGAAGATAAAAAAGTTTATTCCAAACAAATTGATATGTATAAAGGAAGATACTACGTGTTCATGAATAAATAAATGACAGTGATCTCAATTGATAAAATAGTATAAATTGATGTCCATACAAGGGATAAATGAATAAATGGCTAATGCGTTTCTAGGGGATTCCTCTTCATCAAAACCTTAGACAGCGAAAACTGGTCTGTAGGTTGTAATATGTCTATATAGAGAGAAATGACTGGATGGGAGGTATATTGCACAATGAATGGTACATTCTTATAGGCGGATTCTCCTTTATTGTGGTAGTGTTTCTTTCCACATGGCAGCACTCTCAGCACCAATGCCATAAGGGGATATATATATATATATATATATATATATATATAAACACACACACAGATAATCTCGTCTATTGGTAATTACTGTTGGTCTTCGAGACCCAATTGCTGGTTTGAATGTTACAGCCTGTGGTCCGTGGCTATCCCTGCGGTGGATTGCAGCCAGTACATGACACCATACAGCACCAGACGGCATCGCGTCAGGGAGACCACAGGCATAGCCAAGTAATGATTTTGGCATTCAGCCACGGACCACAGGCTGTAACATCCAAACCAGCAATTGGGTCTTGAAGACCAACAGTAATTACCAATAGACGACATCATCTGTGTGTGTATATATATATATATTCCCTTACGGTGCTGAGAGCACTGTGATGTGGAAAGAAACACTTTCTCAACCAGGGATTCCTCTAGAGGTCAATATTCTTGCTTGAGCTGCAGCTTGAACCACTTCCTTGAGCTGTGACTGATCAACCGCTCATCTGATACCTGCATAATTTCGAACCAACACTTGAAGGCAGGTGTAGTTTGTACTTCCCACACAGATGGCGCTCCGGCACAAAAGGGGAAGGAAGTTGTGAGGAACATGATTCCTTTATGACTTCTTTGAGGGGAATCACTTTGGGCGGGGGGCTTGTGGAACCCAGCGTACCTTGGAGAGCACTGGAAGCTCATTGTCCAGCTTCCCCGGCCCCTCCTATGTGTAAGTTACCCTGTGTCTCTTAGGGGCACAGGGTGACCGAGAACTCCAGTTGGGTCTGCCTAACCCAACTTACCGTACAAACCACACCGGACTCAGCATTTCCTTTTGACACTGTTGTCCCAGATTCTGTGTGTGTGGTTTGTGCTGAAGAAGTGAAGGGGCTCTTTTCACTTGGGACATGTTTGTGAGCAATATCCTTCACCTTTAAAGCGGATTTCCACCCTATTTTACAAGTTATTCTTAAAGGAATGACCACCCCTCCACCACTAGTTTTTGGATAATTATTTTAATTTTTTTTTATTTTTACTTACCTTATGTGAAGTACTGAGTGTACTTTCTTCCTACCTCAGCCTCGGCCCACTGCGTCATTTCCTCCTTCACCCCGCTGCCTTCTTGGACCTGGGTGTGCCATTCTGAAAGTGCTGCGCGACTCGCCCATGCGCAATAGGAAACCTGTGGTGAAGCCTGCAGGCTCCACTGCCGGTTCCCCTTAGTTACAATGGCAGCGCCTGCACCTGAGCCGATGGACTATCGGCCTCGGAGGGCCGACATTGCGGGCTCCCTGAACAGGTAAGTGCCCTAATATTAAAAGTCAGCAGCTGCAGTGTTCGTAGCTGCTGACTTTTTAAAAAAAAGTTTTTGCAGCTGGAACACCACTTTAAGGCTGCTAGACTCTTGTAAGAGTATTTCACAGACCATTACTAGATAGTTTGAGGTGGGGTGGGGTGGGGTTTTTTATGTGTTTGTTAAGTGCCTGTATGTACCCCATTGTCCTATTGTTTGTGTCAGCCTTAGGAGCAACCTATTATGGGATGTATGTCTATGTAGATTATCTTTGAGAGGGGAGAGGGGGATTTCTCCAGGCAGCTCAAAGATAGTCTACTGATAGGAAGTTTGAATCCACCTGTTTCATGCTACTGGTGGTGAGGGGGGAAAACCTCCAACAGCCTCCCTGCTAATAAGGTGGTCTATTGTTGAAATGTTGAATACCTGTGTGTGCCTTATTGCTGATTGAACGGTTTACCCCACCCTGAGGGAGGGGTGGTTGTCCACTGAGTGTATATCTGTTGTTACATGTGTTTGAATAAACAGTCTGTCGTTTTACCTTACACTGGTGCTTCGACAAAGTGACTGGGTGGGCTAAAGGACCTTGGATCATGCTGGTACTGGACCGAGGAAGCATTTATGGCAGAGAGACTCATCTTAAGTATGGGGGTCGTCACAACTTCCTATGGTCACAAGGAGACAGTTGTCACCCCATGTGACTCTAGCAGCCATCTTGGGTCAGGCAAAGTCTCTCCTGGGTTTGGTGCGCTTTATGCAAGTGACTAGCATAGGGGCAGGATCCCTGTCTGCCAGGGACAATGCTTAGAGGTAGGGAAAGGTTCCAGAGGAATAGGGACAGTGCAGGGACTACATCTACACCTCTTTAGGAAGCCTCCCCTTTGGGTGTGGGCCAGCCAGGCCACATTCCAGTCCTTGTTGCAGATGCTATCTGCATCTCTTAGTCTTCAGACCACTGCCACTGTTCGTGAGTGGCTCTGGATGGGTGTGCCTACCCGGCGGGCCTAAATAAGTTGTGTTGAACCTTTCTACAAAATAACTTTGTTGCCTGACTTGGACTCTGTGTGTTTACTGCCTGCCACACCACGCTGCACCTTGCTCACACACTACTTAGCCTAGCCAGGAGCATGACACCAATGATCACAAACCATTCCCAACCAGGGTTCTGCGGAACCCTAAGGTTCTTCTAGACATCACTACTCTTGCTTGAGCTGTGGCTTGAACCCCTAATTTAAACTGTGGCTGTTTAACCTTTCACCTGATGGTGGCTTCAATATATGGGGGCACAATGCCACTTAGCAGAGCCAGCAGCATGACAACAGTGATCTTTTTTAGCTGTTTGTAAGGGTTTAGCCATTCTCATCTTGACCTACCTCATGCACACTGGATATTTTGCTAACTTTCCTAGATTCTGTTTCTCCTGGCAGCAAAGCTTTGGCAGAAAACATACTTGACGCTTGTAAACACATTTAGGCATGTTTAGGTGTCTTATAGGCATGTGCGATTAGTTTCGTACAAATCAAAAATTCATACGAATTTCCGTAAATTCGTACATTCGGGAGGATCCGAAATACGAATTGCTATGCTTCCGAATTTTGTACGAAAATTTGTTTACGAATTACGGATCCAAATTCCGTTACAACGGAAACGTGACTGGTGTTTTGTTGACCAATCAGAGGTTTTCTTCTCCTGCTGAGTGAGGGTTGAGAAAAATACCGTTTATAATATGGGAGTGGGAGACTGAATCGGACAAAATAAGAATTTTCATTAATTACGATTATTCGTTAGGATGAAGTTGAAAACCCAGAAAGTCAGCACAGGGATGGTGGGAGACCCTCATAATGATAAATTCATCATAACGAAGGTTCGTAATTGTTACGAAAAGTTAACAAACTTAACGAAAATTTGTATTTCCTACGAATCCAAATTGAATTTCGGACACAAATTACGAAATACGAAATAACGGCTAATACGAAAAGGAACAAAACTAAACTAATTTATTTAAGATGCCCATGTCTAGTGTCTTGAGTGTTTTGGGCGGTAATTTATTTCATTGGCCAGAATAATAATTTATTGAATAGATTTACCACTTTAAATAATAATAGTGTCCATCTTTTAATGTGAAAAATCATATCAAATTGTAACAAAAAAATACAACCCCATTCAAGTCCACTGTGCAAGGATTTTCTCTTAAATAAAATCAATACACCACGTGGAAAGGTCCGTCGCCACCACCACCAACATACTGTATAGCCATACTTATTACCATGTGGTTTGACCCCTTATCAGTGGAGGTCTCTTAGGGCTTAAAACCTCTCAAATGGCTCACAGGGCACTTGCTCCAAAATGGTCTCGTTAATATCAATCTCCGGTAAGTTCAATGGATCATGAGATCAAAAAGGAAGCATTGTACTCACATAAGACAGAAGTCACTCGCACATCAAGATTATAAACCCAGCACCAGGGGCGGACTGACAACTTATGGGGCCCCCGGGCAATGGGAGATTATGGGGCCCCCAGGCAATCCGAGATTATGGGGCCACACAGTATACACACACAGTATACAATCCCACAGTATACACAGACATGTTTCTATTGGCTGAGAAGGTACTGGAGAGGTGGGGCAGCTATAATCTCTGGATTTTTAGACCAAAAGGATGTAGGTAAGGGACATTTCAGAAACAGATGTAAAAAAAAACACAGATTTTTACATACTGTCCCTGGTTTTACTGAGGCTGGCAACCCTTATGGGGCCCCCCTAGTGGCCCGGGGCCCTAGGGAAGTGCCCGAGTGGCCGAGTGGTCAGTCCGCCCCTGCCCAGCACACGTGCACATAACGTGATGATGTCAGTCTACGTGCCCCATCCGACGCGTTTCATTAAAAATACAGTCTTCAGGGGAACCAGGAAGCACTTCCTACAGAAAGTAGATGGTGACCCTAGATGATACCTGAATAAAGATGGAACCATCCTTCTGGAGAAAAAATCAGAATCAGGCATTGTTACTGGGAATACTGTGATCTCTGTGAGAGATAATAATTGCAAGTGTTATACTGACAAATTACTTAACATTCATCACTTAACATGAAAAAATATGAGCCCGCTTTAACTAGGCCTCTAGAAACTCATTATTCAATATGTATTTTTCTTTTTTATATCTCCTAATTGCCATGCTTAGTAGGTAGGCATTACAAAACACTGACAATATACAGTAAGCAAGCACAAGGTGAACAAGAGACTAATAATTTATTTCAAAGCCACTTTGAACTTCACCTCTTTTGTAGTGAGAAGAGAGGAATGACGGGAACATACTGAAAAAGTAACGTAAAACCTCAGAGACCAATTATGAGACAACTGTGTACCTACGCGGTTCATGTCTCTATAATTTTTAACATAGCATTTTGTAAATAATCTTTTCATCTTGAAAAAAAAAAATACACAAAGTAACGGATGGAGGATTGTCAACACGGGCCTATAGCAGTCGGTCGGTATGCGAAGGAAGATGAAATGGGCCGAGGTGTTCAGTTTGTAATGGTAAGGTTTCCTATTTTTGATATCGGTTATATCTTCCTCTCCGGAGATTAAGAGCAGCCAAGCAGATACTTGGCTGCACCTGGATCAGTCTAATAAAAGGCAGATGTAGTAGGAACCATACTGCCTCTGGAATTGGTTAGCAGGTTATACAGAGAGAAAAAAGCAACCCTACTGAGAGTAGCTGCATATTTAAAGAGGAACTGAGCTCTGGAACGCTGTACACCATAGCAAGAGGCAATCAGGAGTCAAAGGACTAGTCAATGGGATTACCTTTGGTCTTCCTGAAGCTGATCTTTTCCCCATTACTTACCATGACTTGTTCTGCACTGTAGTGTAGAGGTGGCCATCTTGGTAGAAGAGCAAGGCTATGTGATTGTTAGTACATGGGTTAGCAGCCCACTCGTGGGCAAAGACCATAATATCACTCCGGACCTCGTATACAGAAGGATAACAACTTTCCCCATGCCAATCCCACATGTCCTACAGAGTCATTTCAGGAGTGACATCATAGAGTGCTGTTTCTCCTCACCAGCTCTTGCACACTTAATCCTTTACCACCTTTACCACCTTCAGCCCGTAGGCTAGGAGGGAAGCTGCTGTACAGGCCTTGCACACCATGGTTGCAGGTCAGTTCTCTAGGACAGGTTCCGTTCTGCAGCAGGACCCTAACATAGGGACCCAAACACTTGGAAGGACAAACCACAAAAAACAGTTCACCCCTCCTATATGATCTTTGTCTCATGGCTACCACCGCTTCCACTCCCAAGCTTGTTGCTCCTTCTTCTTGCGACTTCACTCACTTCATTACCCAAAGGGTTCCCCAAGCATATTGACAGTGGATTCACATTCTTCATACAAGAACCAGGCCAGACGTTGAGACTTAAAGAATATATGCTTTACTCCTAAATCCCCGTCCATTAGATACAGATATTTATCACTTCTAGCAGGTTAGAGCACATAACAGTGCAGCATCATTAATGGAAACATCTTCAAATCCTCCCTTAACTAAGTGCTGTGATGTTCAAACCTGTCCAGAGCAAAGGTGACCCCAACAGGTGAAATAATACTAAGTGCAGTGTTTAATCCCGTGCCAGGATCCCTCTGAGGGGTCAATGTTAGCACATTGTTCACATCTTCCCGTTTATGGTTCTTAACTCCCCACTCCGGAAGACCAGGAGGCCCGACCTCCTGTATTTATCACTCCTCTAAAGACAGGAAGGGGGAGGCACACTACAGGACAAATCTATTAACCTCTAATGCATGCAATATTATTAATTATGTGGGCACCTGCCTACATGATGACTGGTAATCTGATGACTGGTGGGGTAAATGATGAAGATGCACCAGGGGAGGTAGAGAAAGCACTGACCCACAAAATGGATGAAATACAAGCAGGGGGATTCTTGCATGGTAGATCTTCAGGTATAGCTTCCCCTCCAGCAAGGAGAACAGTGAGTAACGCAGTAGTGACATCAGCAAATCTCACTTCAAATATCTTGAGACTGGCAGTTAGAGGCAGCAGTGCCATATAGCTCAGGACATATATAGTGAGGAATATAGAAATAAAGAGTGCATGGATCTGCCGCAGCATAAAACACAATTTTATTCATATACTACAAAATAACATACTGCACTTACATTTCAAAAATGAATAAATCCCTTCATATATGGTCTGGGTCTCATAGAAGTAACTGGAGACAGCAGTTCTGAAGATGGAAGTCCAATCCTATCTTTGCAGTAATGGAAAAACTCCATCCTCTTCCTGTATCTGATGTTTAAACAACGCACACTTACCAAAGGGGGAGCACTTTAAAAACATGTTACTGTAGCAACATTTGATACAGTAAGTTGGGGGAGTCTCAGAGCTGCCGGACACCAGCACAAGGGATGGTACTTACATTTAACATTTAATGTAAGTACCAGCTGTCCTAGTTAAAATCCAAAGTCCTCTGCTCCCCCCCCCCCCCAACGGAGGAGGGGGGCAGAAAGGGTGGGCATAGTCTGAATTTTTGACAAGTGCCCATGACAGGTCCAGTGCTAATATTAACCACGCAGCACCGGAAGATTATGGCTGCAGGGGTTAAGGTGGCTCTAAAGGCTGAAGGTTTTTTACCTTCATGCATTCTATGCATGAAGGTAAAAAACCTTCAGCATGCAGCTTCTCCCACAGCCCCCCCAATGATTACCCAACCTCGACCCAGTGATGTGCCAGAGAGCAGTTGCTCTCCCGGGTCTCTGCCTCTGGCTCCCACTGCTGTCAATCACAGATAGTGAGGAGGGATGCTGAGTCCCATTCTGTGTGTCTTATGGGCACACAGAGCAGGGCTCGGAAGCAAGCACACATGAACACCCCCATAGCAAGTGGCTTGCTATGAGGGCACTCGGAGAAGAGGAGGGGCCAGGAGCGCCAGTGAGGGACCAGAGAAAAGGAGGATCAGGGCTACTTTGTGCAAAACCATGGCACAGAGCAGGTAAGTATAATGTGTTTTTTATTTTAGTAAAATTCTGACTCAAATTTTAATACAAACCCTTGACCTGTCATGAGCACTCGTCAAAACTGTAGACCATGCCTGCCCTTTTTGCCCCCCTCCTCCATTCATGGAAGCTGTAGTTTCCATGAATGAAAAGAACTTCATGAATGGATAAGTTGGACCTTTCATCCATCCATCCTATGACTTATCCATCACTGGTTTTAACTCTGGCAGCATCGTAAAATGATGACTGTAGGGAAAAGGAGAAACAGAGGATTTCACATTTCAACTGGGGCAGTTGGCACCAGCACAATGGGCACCTCTAATTAAATATAAGTACCTCCCCTTGTGCTGATTTAAATTTTTAATTTTACATAAACCTAGACTTTAAAGTAACTTTTGCAACTCCCAGGAAAAATTTAAAGCCCATTGCACATTTACAATCCGCCAACAAATCACCTTCATTTTGTCTTTCCTATTGACTCCAATGCTTTTCCAAAAAATAGTGAAATTTTGCTGAACTTGCTTGATTTTTGTACGAATTTCTGGGAAATAAAAATTCACTCTCACTTTAGCTCATTCCTACTCACAGTAATTTGCAATTTTCTAAGTATTCACAAGCATCTAGACCTATGTACATTCCCAGTTCAGGCAATCCTCTTTCTTTATCTGTGGTTATATTATTCCCCATCTCAGTTCTTACATCGTGGTGAAGAGCCTTAAGATTTTACCTCTATAATAAGCAAGGGTTATTTCTCCTGAGCATGCCCCATGACATCCAATATTTTCCTTCTCTACAATTCCATTCTGTTTCCCTCTTTAACATATGATGTTCTATTTTTTCTATGTATATTTAATGAACATTTGGTTATTTTTGTGTGTGGGAGATGAAGAATCTTTCAAGTAATGAATATTTTATTTAAAACTTTTTTTTTTTTTGTTAATTTCAATGAGTTGTTCATCAGCTCGAGCAAACAAGCTGGAATACAAACCTTTAAAAGGACGTCTTTACATATCGATATGCATTCAGTGCTGCCTTATATGGATGCCTATGAATGTTTAATGAATATTTATATTTGAGCTGGATAGTTTGTTACCAGCGAGGGGTTAAGCATGAAATTATTGATGGGAGTGAGAAAAAAAAAATATGTATTTATTTTCCAGGTTGAGTTGTTAGAGGAAGAGAGAGAATGAGAGCATGGGGAGACATAGGAATACAGGTGGTATCAGGAGAGTACTTACCGAGGCCGAAGTGCCGAGAGTGGTTCACCCTTGCAACTGAGCGCAGTCCGCCCCCTGGAGGTGAGACAGGGGGTGAATGGCACAAAGAGGCACAGGCTACCCAACCGGAAGATGAGGACTGGAGTAGGAGCCAGGTACTGGGATCAGGAATCCGTAGAGAAGCTTCCAGGATACAGGTGCAGGTACAGGTCTGTAGACAGGTAAATCCGGGTCACTAGCAGAGGTTCAGGGCAGGAGACAGTAGACAAATCCGGGTCACAAGCAAGGTTCAAGAGGGCCAGAGGCAGCAAACGGGTAGTCCAGTAAACAGTCCAGGGGTCAAAGAGCAGGAGAAGGCAGCAAGGTCAAAGAGGCAGATCCGAGGTCAAACAGGCAGTCAATCAATCAGGATACCGGAAACAGGAACAGAGTTCAAGCAGGAAGCTGAAGACAAGCCAGCGCTGGACTGATCTGAACCACTTCCTTAAATAGGACCTGTAAGTGGTCATGTGACGCTGTCACGCACTGGGACGCTCAAGCGTGCGCTAGTGCGCATGCGCGTGCGTCGGAGCGCTGAGCCGCGAATGCGCATGCGCCGGAGCGCCGTCCCGTTGCGCGTGCGCACAGGCACCCGGCGCACCGTGTTAACCTGCCTGTTCTCCTGACAGTGCCCTCCCCCGAGGGGCGGCCTCCGGACGCCCAAACTAGCCATCAGCTCTGGATGCTCGGTGTGGAAGGCCCGTATTAAACGTGGAGCATGCAGATTTCCTGAGGGCTCCCATGAGTTTTCTTCCGTGGGGTAACCCTCCCACTTGACCAAGTACTGGAGTTGCCTCCCCCTCTTCCTGCAACTCAAGATCTTCTCCACCACGAATTCCGTCTCGCCATCCACCAGAACTGGTGGAGGTGGGGGTTCAATCCTGCCCGGGAAAGGACTAGGAGTAACAGGCTTCAGGAGGGAAGCGTGGAAGACAGGGTGTATCCTGTATGAATCCGGCAGAGAGAGTTCAAAAGCCACAGGATTGATTTTCCGTTTTATTTTGAAAGGGCCGATGAATTTAGGTCCTAATTTCCGTGTGGGGACAGCTAACTTGAGGTTCACCGAGGATAACCATACTTCGTCTCCTATTTCAAAATCCGGGTTCTCCTTTCTTCCCCGATTAAAGTATTTTTCATACCCCTCCTGGGCTTTCTGCATGGCTTCTTGTATCTTTTGGAAGTTCTGTTGAAGGGACCGTACTCGGTCCTGGACAGCCGGAACGGCAATTTCAGGAAGGAACCCTGGTAGGAAGGAAGGATGGAATCCGTAGTTGGCCCAAAAGGGCGTTTGATTGGTGGCGGTATGGACCGCGTTGTTATAAGCAAATTCTGCAAATGGTAGAAGACTGGACCATTCGTCCTGGGAATCTGAGCAAAAGCAACGAAGATACTGCTCCAATGACTGATTCGTCCTCTCTGTTTGACCGTTACTTTGAGGATGATAGGCCGAAGAGAGGCAAATTTTAATCTCCAGGGTCTTGCATAACTCTTGCCAGAACTTAGAAGTGAACTGGGGACCCCTATCCGAGGTAATAGTTGCAGGTAAACCGTGGAGTCGGACAATTTCTTTGAGAAAGATATCGGCTGTAGCAGAAGCAGACGGGGTGCCGGTAACTGGAAGAAAATGTGCCATTTTTGACAGTCGGTCTACTACGACCATTATTGTAGTGAATCCCTCTGAGGAAGGTAGTTCCACGATAAAGTCCATTGCTATCTCCGCCCATGGACGCTCAGGGATGGACAAGGGTCTCAGCAGGCCCCAGGCTTTAGAGTTGGTCCCCTTGTTCCGTTGACAAACTACACAAGATGACACATAATCCCGACAGTCTTGTCTCCACCCAGGCCACCAAAAGGAACGAGACACTAGCTCCGTTGTTTTACGAACCCCAAAATGTCCTGCAAGTTTGAGATCATGCAGAGTCCTGAGTGTCAAGGGTCTTACTTCAGTAGGAACAAATACCTTTCCCTGGAACCAGTGTAATCCGTCATGCATCTCCATTGGAGGAGTTCCTTGATTAGAAGGTTGCCCAGATGCTGCCTTAATAGCGGGAATCAGATCAGGTTGCAAAATTAGAGAGAGAAAATTCTGTGATGGAAGAATGGTACTGGGTTCAGTTTCTTGGGGTGTTTCATGGAACATCCTGGAGAGAGCGTCTGCCTTCCCATTTTTCGAGCCGGGTCTGTACGAGATATGGAAATTAAACCTAGCAAAGAAAAGAGCCCATCGGGCCTGCCTAGGCTTTAGGCGTTTGGCTGTCCTGAGGTATTCCAAATTTCGGTGGTCGGTCCAAATCATAATTGGATGAGAAGCCCCTTCCAGGAGGTACCTCCACTCCTCCAAGGCAAACTTGATGGCCAGTAATTCTCTATCTCCCACATCGTAGTTCCTCTCTGGAGGACTTAACTTCCGGGATGCGAAAGCCACAGGATGTAGAAGAGCCTTGGGACCTAGTCTTTGGGACAGGATAGCTCCCGTCGCCGTCTCTGATGCATCCACCTCCAGCACAAAGGGTAAGGCTGGATTTGCATGCATCAGGATGGGAGCTGACGAAAACAACTTTTTTAATGTGTCGAAGGCCCCTTGAGCCTCCGGGGACCAATGGAATTGGGTGCCTTGATGAGTCAATTTGGTGATGGGTGCCACTATGGAAGAAAAGCCAACAATGAATCTTCGGTAGAAGTTTGCGAAACCGATGAATCGCTGTACCCCTTTCTTGTTTACCGGAGCGGGCCATTCTAGTATGGCTTTAACCTTTTGTGGGTCCATGGAGACCCCATTTGTAGAAATGATGAACCCCAGGAACTGCACTGTAGTTTTCTCGAATTCGCACTTCTCAGCTTTGAGGTACAAACTGTGACTCCGAAGAATGGAAAGAACTTGTTTCACGTGCACTTGGTGAAGTTCCGGGGTGTCTGAGAAGATAAGGATGTCGTCCAAATATACGACAAGAAAGTCATCGAGATGTTTGCGGAAAATATCATTGACCAGGTGCTGGAAAGTTGCTGGTGCGTTACAGAGCCCAAAGGGCATCACCAAGTATTCATAGTGCCCGAATCTGGATCTAAAAGCAGTTTTCCATTCGTCTCCTGCCCTAATTCGGATAAGATTATAGGCCCCACGAAGATCCAACTTGGAGAAGATTCGGGCAGATCTGAAACGCTGGAAAAGTTCTGGGATTAGTGGCAGGGGATACCGGTTTTTAATTGTGATTTTATTTAATTCCCTGTAATCGATGCAAGGCCTCAGGGAGCCATCCCTCTTTCCTACGAAAAAGATGCCAGCTCCAGCTGGTGATGAGGAAGGGCGAATGAACCCCTTTTCCAGATTCTCATCAATGTAGGCCTTGAGGACCTTTAATTCTACTTCGGACAGAGGAAAGATACGACCAAAAGGGATCGCTGATCCAGGGAGTAGGTCGATGGGACAATCATATGCCCGATGGGGCGGCAGACAGTTCGCTTGTTGTTTGTCGAACACATCTCGGAACTCTAGGTAAACTGGGGGTACATGAAGAAGGCTCTCGGGAACCGAAGAAATGGTGGAGCAGGAAGCGGAGGCCTGAATGAAGCAATGCTGAGTGCAGTGAGGAGATGAAAAGGAGACTTCTTTCCTCCCCCAGTTGATCTGTGGTTCGTGGATTTGAAGCCATGGAAGTCCCAAGATGACGGGGAACATAGGAGATGGGATGATGTCGAACTGAATGAGTTCCTGATGGCCAGAGTCAGTGGTGACCCGGATGGGTTGGGTTTCATGGGTGATAAGTCCTGAACGGGGAAGAGAACCATCAGCCAAGTGTACCTGCAAGTTTTGTTTCTTCAGGACCAGAGGTAAGTGTAATTTGGACGCTAATGTGGCGTCAAGGAAGCAGCTGCAGGCACCGGAATCAACGATTGCTGATAGTCGGATCTCCTCTCCCGACAGCTGTAAGGAGACAAAGAGAGCGACATAAGTCTGGGAGAACCCAGAAGACTGATAGTTCATCAGACACGGACGGTAGGACTTACTCGGTCTTATAGGACAGGTACTGAGGAAATGTCCAGAAGCCCCACAATACAGGCAAAGATTCGCCCGTCGCCTACGGAGCCGTTCTTCAGCCGTGAGGGGGGCCCGGACCAACCCCAACTGCATAGGTTCCGTCTCCTGGTTGGCCACGGCTGAAGCCGCAGTGGCGGGTGGAGGCAAGGTAGGTCTGGTGAAAGTCCAGTTGGAGCGGGGGGACTGGAAGCGTTCGGAACGCCTCTCCCGCATGCGCCGGTCCAATTTGGTGGCAGCTTGAATCAGGTCCTCCAGCGTGTCGGGAGTTTCGGATCTTGCCAGTTCATCTTTTAACACTTCGGATAGCCCCTGGCGGTACTGGTATTTGAGGGCCGGTTCGTTCCAACCGGTGTCAGCTGACCACTTTCGAAATTCTACGGTGTAGTCCTCCACCGGTCGGCGCCCCTGAAGTAGGTTATGTAAAGTAGCTTCAGCTGTGGCCCCACGTTGCGGATCATCATAAAGTTGTGCCATACTTTCAAAAAAAGTCTCTACCGCATTCAATGCGGGGTTCCTCTGCTCCATCAAACTATGGGCCCATGCCTGGGGTTCCTCGGCCAGGAGCGAAATGATGAAGCCCACCTTTACAACTTCTGACGAAAAAGTCCTAGGTTGAAGAGCCAAGTAGAGGGAGCAAGCATTCTTGAAGGCCCGGAACTTCTTACGGTCACCCGTAAAGCGTTCAGGGGTAGGGACCCTGGGTTCGGGTGAGGCCATGATTACAGTAGGATTAGTTGATCCAGGAGGAGCGGAGATTCCGCTGGAAGCTGAGGGGGCTGCCAAAGTAGGTGCAGCTAACCCAGAAAGATGCTGCAGGCGACTGTCCACTTGAGTGTACCCTTCTTGCAATTTTTGTACGGCTTCAGTTAAAGCTGAGACTTGTTGGCACAAAGCCTCAAGGGGTGAACGCACTCTGTCGGCCTCAGACATGGCTGGCTTGTACTATCAGGAGAGTACTTACCGAGGCCGAAGTGCCGAGAGTGGTTCACCCTTGCAACTGAGCGCAGTCCGCCCCCTGGAGGTGAGACAGGGGGTGAATGGCACAAAGAGGCACAGGCTACCCAACCGGAAGATGAGGACTGGAGTAGGAGCCAGGTACTGGGATCAGGAATCCGTAGAGAAGCTTCCAGGATACAGGTGCAGGTACAGGTCTGTAGACAGGTAAATCCGGGTCACTAGCAGAGGTTCAGGGCAGGAGACAGTAGACAAATCCGGGTCACAAGCAAGGTTCAAGAGGGCCAGAGGCAGCAAACGGGTAGTCCAGTAAACAGTCCAGGGGTCAAAGAGCAGGAGAAGGCAGCAAGGTCAAAGAGGCAGATCCGAGGTCAAACAGGCAGTCAATCAATCAGGATACCGGAAACAGGAACAGAGTTCAAGCAGGAAGCTGAAGACAAGCCAGCGCTGGACTGATCTGAACCACTTCCTTAAATAGGACCTGTAAGTGGTCATGTGACGCTGTCACGCACTGGGACGCTCAAGCGTGCGCTAGTGCGCATGCGCGTGCGTCGGAGCGCTGAGCCGCGAATGCGCATGCGCCGGAGCGCCGTCCCGTTGCGCGTGCGCACAGGCACCCGGCGCACCGTGTTAACCTGCCTGTTCTCCTGACAGGTGGGGAGGTGGAGAGAAAAAGAAAGAAAGAAAGAAAGAATGATGTGAACAATGGATGAGAATAAAAGAGAGAGACAGAGGGATGTGGACAAAGGGTGGAAAAGGGTGAGAGAGAGAAAGAGAGAGGGAGAGGAGGATAGGGGGAGAGAGAGAGGTGGACAAAGGATGAGAAAGAGAGAGGTGGTGGGAGGTAGACAAAGGGAAGAAAGAGAAAGAGAGAGATAGTGGGAGGTGGACAAAAGGTGGGAAAGAGAGATAGGTGGAGAAAGAGAGAGACTGTGGGATGTGGACAATGGATAAAAATGAGAGAGAGAGAGGTGGTGGAAGGTGGATAAAGGGTGGGAAAGAGAGATAAGTGGAGAAAGAGAGAGACTGTGGGATGTGGACAATGGATAAGAAAGAGATAGAGAGAGGTGGTGGGAGGTGGACAAAGGGTGATAAAGAGAGAGAGAGAGAGAGAGATGGTGGGAATTAGACAAAGCGGGGAAAGAGAGAGAGAGAAATAGTTGGTGGGAGGTTGACAAAGGGTGGGAAAGAGAGATAGATGGAGAAAGACTGTGGGATGTGGACAATGGATAAGAAAGAGAGAGAGAGAGGTGGTATGACAAAGGGTGGGAAAAGAGAGATAGAAAGAACGAGAAAGAGAAAGACCGTGGAAGGTGGCCAATGGGTGAGAAAGAGAGAGAGAGACAGAGGGATGTGGAGAAAGGGTGGAAAAAAGGCAGAGAGTGAAAAAGATAGAGGGAGGTGGGCATGTGGAAAAAGGGTGGGGAAAAGGGAGTATAAAAAATTCTGTTAAGTGTATAATAATTGGTTCGCGTGATCACGGACATATGTACGCAAATGATCATGTACAGATGTGTGCAGGTGATCACGGACATATGTGTGCAGATAATCATTGGCACATGTTATTTTACTGGGACATATGTGGGGGGCATGTGTTTTTATTATTTGGGGACATGTGTTTTTATTTGGGGACATGTGTTTTTATTATTTGGGGACATGTGTGCTTTAGGGACATGTATGTTTTGGGGACATGTGTGGGGATATGTGTGTTTACACTAGACTGGTGATCAGTGAGTAAAAAGCTGTAAAAAAATAGCTAATACTCACTGATCACCAGCCGGCTGCAGCGATCCGCTCTCCTCTCCTCAGCGACGACTTCCGTGTGAAGAGAGGAGAGCTCTCCGCTCTCCTCTCCTCAGCGACGACTTCCGTGTGAAGAGAGGAGAGCCGATTGCCTAGCAACCGGCTGTTTGCTTACATCACATGACGGCTGTGATTGGACACGGCCATCATGTGATCAGGAGGGCCACTCACAGAGCCCTCCTGCCGATCCGAGATGCGCCGTGTCCGGGTGACACGAGCGCATCGGGATCGCGCCGCTGCGCTGGCACGTGCGCGCGATCCCCCTACTTCTGAAGGATGTTCAGGAACGTCCTATCAGAAGTAGAAGGCTCCCACCCAGCCGTATATGTGCAGTGGCCGGGTGGGAAGTAGTTAAAATCACTGCTCCTGTAAAAATTATTTTTTTTAAAAAATGTTTTGCATTGATTCATGTCCCCTAGGACAGTACCCGGGCCCCTATACCCTTTTTACGCCCAATAGCTTGCATATAAGCCTTCAAAATGGGCAATTTTGATTTTTCAAGTTCAGGTCCCATAGACTTTAATAGGCTTCATGGTTCGGGTCTGAACTTTAGCGATGTTCAAGAGTTCTGGCACAAAGTGATCTGGGAATTGTTTTTTTTTTTGTTTTGTTTTGTTTTTTTGTTTTTACTTCTTTTAAGTTTTCTACTTATCTTAACCTTTGGAAATCAATAAAACAGAATGTTCCAAAAAAGGTTCTCTTTAAACGTTATCATTTGTGCAGTCATTTCCATCTTCAAAATCAGGGCATGCAGATAATACAGGAGTGATTACTATGATATAAAACTGGGAAACATCATGTTTGACACACAAAATCTAAACCTTCATTGTAACATCAGACGCGATATGAGAATATTGGTGCATTTAACAAGACACTCATTAAAATTAATAAGATGTATAACTGTATTCTAGACTCCTGTGTGGCTCGGAGAACAGAGTTAATTAACCTCATTTTATAGTACATATTGTGAACAATTAGGCTCCTTTTTAGCACTCATTGTACACCCCCCATCATTAGATAAAAAGGCGAAATGCTGAGTGGACTCTTGTACTCTGGGAGCAACTAATAAATACACAGCGGACCCCCCCCCCCCCCATATGAAAAATGGTTCTGAACAGAAAGTGTTTGTGTCACCAATAGCACCTGATCCTTATTTTCTGTACTTCAATGGATACAATGCTAGCAAGAAACCAAATGTGATCAGATCGGTGTGAGCCGTGGAGCGGTGCGGCGGAGGCTGGAGGTCATCTGTTGTGCCATACAGTTGAAGGATCACCATCAAGCAGAGTCATCATCATCCTCATCATTGTCATCCTCATCTCCTGTTCCGGTGTGGTGAGCGGGTGATTGCCTAATTTAACAGACACTGTGTATAGACATCTGTTTCCTACGCTGTCTGTCATCTTTAATCACTTCAATACCAGCCACTTAGACACCTTCCTGCCCAAGACAATTTTCAGCTTTCAGCGTTGTCACAATTTGAATGACAATTGCGCGGTCATGCTACACTGTACCCAAACACATTTTTTATCATTTTGCTCCCACAAATAGAGCTTTCCTTTGGTGGTATTTGATCACCTCTGCGATTTTTATTTTTTGCGCAACAAATAAAAAAAGACCGAACATTTTGAAAAAAAAAGCTTGTTTTTCTTTGTTTCTGTAAATTTTTTTGTAAATAATTATGTTTTCTAATGCAATGACAGGCACTGATATGGCTGCACTGACAGGCACTGATAAGGCGGCACTGTTGGGCACCGAAGAGGTGGCACCAATGTGGTGGCTCTGATGAGGTGGCACTAATGGGCACTGATGATGGGCACTGATAGGGGGCACAAATAGGTGGCACTGATGCGCACTGATAGGTGGCACTGGTATGCAGCACTGATGGGCACTCATAGGCAGCATTGATGGGCACTCATAGGCAGCACTGATGGGCACACATATGCGGCACTGATGAGTGCTTATGGGTGGCACTTATAGGTGGCACAGATGGGCACTGATGGGCACTGATAGGTGGGCACTGATGGGCATGGGTGGGCACTGATGGACACTGATGGGTGGCACTGATGACATTGATAAGTGGCAATGCTGGGCATTACTGAATTATAATTTTACATTATGGTGCCAGTCAGTGCCCATTTGTGGGCACTGATTGACACAGATTGGGCACCGATTTGGCACATTGGGCACATGTGGATGGCCATGGGGATGTACCTGGCCATCCACATGTTGCCCCCTTCCCTGGTGGTCCTGGGGGCTTCCCTGGTGGTCCAGTGTGGGCATCTGAGGGGGGGGCTGTGCTGATAAACAATCAGCGCATACCCCCCTGTCAGGAGAGCTGCCGATCGTCTGTCAGACGCAAGTGAGGAAAAGCCGATCAACGGCTTTTCCTGTTTACATCATGATCAGCCGTGATTGGACACGGCTGATCACGTGGTAAAGAGCCTCCGCCGGAGGCTATTTACCGAGATCGGTGTAGCGGTGTGTCAGACTGACACATCGCTCCACCGATCGCCGCGAAGCGCGCCCCCACGGGCACGCAGGGGCATGTTATCCTGAAGGACGTCATATGATGCCCAGTCAGGATAACTGAACCACCGCCTGGCCATCATTCTGCTATAGGCCGGGCGAGAAGTGGTTAATGCCAAGATTTGCTCCAGTATCCTATGGACACTATACACAGACATCCATGCCATTCATTGATCTGCTGTTGCTTGTAGTTCCACAAATCCTAATATCTTTAAATCCGTGATCACTGTGAATTCAATTGCAATTCTTGTTGCTCAGAAAAGGAGTTTTGTTTATTTGCTACACATAACCTATTTCAACAGCTACCCTAACTTAGCAAGAAGATGGGGTTGATTTGCTATTGTCAGAAGTATTCGTTGCATGCAATTAAGTACTTAAAAGCTAGCTGAAGATTAACTGGATTTTCACACAACCGCACTGGACTACCATTACTTCCGTCCCTACTTAGGGGACTGTTGCTGAAATCATCAAAACTGCTTTTCACCAAGAACTCTCTTTAGCCACTTACCCACTGGGCACTTAAACCCCCTTCCTAACCAGACCAATTTTCAGCTTTCGGTGCTCTCACAGTTTGAATGACAATTACTCAGTCATGCAACACTGTACCCAAATTAATTTTTTGTCATTTTTTTCACATAAATAGAGCTTTCTTTTGGTGGTATTTAACCACTGCTGTTTTTTTTTATTTTTTGCGCTATAAATCAAAAAAGACTTAAAATTCAGTAAAAAATAAAAATAAAAAATTCTTTGTTTCTATTAAAATTTATTGCAGAGTATTGGTGAGTATTGGCAGGGTATTGCAGTGTTGCACAGTATTGGCAGAGTATTGGCAGGCTATTGCAGTGTTGCACAGTATTGGCAGAGTATTGGCAGAGTATTTCACAGTATTGGTAGAGTATTTCACAGGATTTGTAGAGTATTGCACAGTGTTGGCAGAGTATTGCACAGTGTTGGCAGAGTATTGCACAGTATTGGCAGAGTATTGCACAGTATTGGTAGAGTATTTCACAGGATTTGTAGAGTATTGCACAGTGTTGGCAGAGTATTGCACAGTGTTGGCAGAGTATTGCACAGTATTGGCAGAGTATTGGCAGAGTATTGCACAGTATTGGCAGAGTATTGCACAGTATTGGCAGAGTATTTCACAGGATTTGTAGAGTATTGCACAGTGTTGGCAGAGTATTGCACAGTGTTGGCAGAGTATTGCACAGTGTTGGCAGAGTATTGCACAGTATTGGCAGAGTATTGCACAGTACTGGTAGAGTATTGCACAGGATTTGTAGAGTATTGCACAGTGTTGGCAGAGTATTGCACGGTGTTGGCAGAGTATTGCACAGTATTGGCAGAGTATTGCACAGTATTGGTAGAGTATTTCACAGGATTTGTAGAGTATTGCACAGTGTTGGCAGAGTATTGCACAGTGTTGGCAGAGTATTGCACAGTATTGGCAGAGTATTGCACAGTATTGGTAGAGTATTGCACAGGATTTGTAGAGTATTGCACAATTTTGGCAGAGTATTGCACAGTGTTGGCAGAGTATTGCACAGTACTGTCACTGACCAGCGCTGTGGGCACTACACATCCAGTCCACAGCGCTGCTGCCATCTCTCCCCCTCTCCGCTTCTCCCCTCTCACTGTACCGATCGGTACAGAGAGGGGAGGGAGGAACCGGCGTCATGACGTGACGCCGGTTTGTTTACATGTGATCGCTCCGTCATTTGACGGAGTGATCACGTGGTAAATGCCCGCTATCAGCGGCCGTTTACCGTGATCTGTGATGCTCCCCAGGGGGGCGCACGGGAGCAAGGTTCTGGGAGGACGTCCCACGGACGTCCACCCAGAATAAGCTGACCGCACTGTAGCCGTCTTTCGGCTATGGCCCGGGCGGCATGTGGTTAAAGAGCAGGTTGAATTGTGCTGTAGTTACTGTTTGTTGGAGTTATATTTGGTTATCTGTCATTTTGCTGAGTTGTATGCGGGGAAAGCAGTAGAGAAGGATCTGGCACTTAAAGTAGTCATTCCTTTGCTCTCATGTAGTTCTTTCACATAGACAGTATATGCACTTATCTGATATGTAATGTGCATTGTCTAATATTTGAAGGTGATAGTTAATATTGCTACTAGTAATACCTTATATAAAATAACTTTTGTTGGAGTTAAGTTTGAGTTTGTTCTTTCGTTCTTTCTCCATTTATCCTATTGAGTAAACCTTTGTTGATTTATCTCATTCTGGTGTACATCATTATTATTAGTATTGTCTAAAGGAAAAAATGTTTGAACCCAGGGTGTCAGAGGTGACAGAGGACTTTCAGGGTCAGGGTAGCCAGAGGGGTATTGATCTACCTTGCCACCCTCAAGAGGGCAGCGCTACACCTCTTAAAGCGCCGCATCGGCGTTAAAAGTTTAAAGGATAACTCAACTTTAAAGGATAAAAATAGAGCAAATAAAAATAATACAGCATATAACATTGTTACAGAAGCCATATTGTATTTTAATGTTACAAAGAATTACCTTTCCTTTTCAATCTGCAGCCGCTGTAATTTTCTATAAAATTCAATACAATATGGTAAACTGGAGGCCTTCTTTAGACCATTGGTGTACAGAAGGCCTCCATAGTTACATAGTTTTCTGGTTGAAAAAAGACACAAGTCCATCTAGTTCAACCAATAAAAGGGAAAAAAAATAAAAATTAAAAATATCATTATAAAATATAAAATCATACAATCCTATACCCACAGTTGAGGAAGGCTAAAAACCCCAGCAAAGCATGAACCAATTTTCTTCAGCAGTGGAAAAAAATCCTTCCTGATCCCCTAAGAGGCAATCGGATATAAATACCTCCAAATAAGTCATTTCCTGCTTGTCAAGATCCAATGTTCATATGTGACAGCGTTGGACCAGTGTGCAGTCTTGTATCCCTGGAGGTAACCTGGGATGTGTTGTCCTTCAGGGAGATACAAAGATGATAAAGGTAAGACATGGGTAAGCCTTTCTCACTGTGACCCACAACAAAAATTACAAGTACCGCTCAAGGCTCCACCAGGTCCTCCTGCATGACAAACCGCTAGGAGTGGCAACAAGGACAGAGCCTGCCCCAGCTTGTTCATGGAGAAGGGTTACCCCATGAATAAGCTCCAGGGCCAGAGTGAAGCACATACGGGGATGTGGCCTGGTTGGAGCTCGGGCTGAGGCTGTCATATAACCTCCTCGCAGGGTTTTACTGTGATGTGCGACTTTTAGGACTTCTTTTCCCTACATGGGTAAGCCTTGTTAGATCTCAACTTTTGCATCTCTGGTAGAAAGACACTTGGCAAGATAGATTCACATGGGTGTAGAGGTGCCCTCAGTATGGAAGGTGTGACAGACCTGGCCGGGACAGGGGCTGTTGGAGGGGACTGAATGCAAGCCTATTGCTTTGCGATTATGGGCCCTGGCATTTGGGGGAACGGTGCTCTTTGGGCTGCATGCCTGGGGACCCCAGAGCTGGTGTTACTTGGATTTGGGTCCATGCTGGCCCCAGGACACAGACTCTGTATGTGTATTTGGCATATTAGCAAGAGATGCTAATGTCATGAACTCCAGCCCGCCTGTCTGTTGGGTAAATGAATATAGTCTGGCTTGTAGGAGTGTTTCACCTATTGTTGTGTGTGCTAATTAACCCAGCAATTGAATGAAGGAGTCCAGTGTCGATTAAGATAATTAGCTCATGCTAATTAGGTTAGGTGTGAGTCATCTGGCTGTATATATGTGTGACATGTCAAATAAAGATTAATTCCTGATGTACCCTACACTGGTGTTGTCTAGTGACTGGGTAGGCTAAAGGGTCTTGGATTGTGTGGTACCGGACGGAGGAAGCATTTACGGCGGACATCTTGAGTACGGGGTCCGACACAATTGGCTGGCAACGGTGGGATCGTGCTTCCTTGTCGTGAACACATCCAAACCATCACCTGGATCCAAGGCCCGGATAGCAGAGGTACAGATACGTCATCATGGAAGAGGAATTCGGAAGGAGGTTGCGAGAGATGCGGATACAGCACAGAGGATCAGTATCGGTGCAGGTCCTGCTGGGATGGTATGATTCTGTTCACCTACAACTCTGGAAAGAAGCGCTAGCCTGTGAGCAGCGACACCAGGGGAAAGTTCTCCCCTCCATCCATGTAAGGTACTGGTTGCAGTATGAAGTACGAATGCTGTTATTGGGGGAACAACCGAAGCAGGAGTGGACAGCTGAGTTAAGCAGGCTGATCCAGGCAGAAATGCGTTTGGACGAGAGCTACAGAGCCCTCCGGTGGTATGTAGCCCAAGTGTGCCCGTGGACAGCGGATGACAGGCCCACGGAAGGCTTTGATTATAATGGCCTGGGATTGTTGTACTGGAGGCTGTCCGAGGACCCAGACTTTGGGAGTGATCTGGAGTGGCGTTTGGAGGAAATAACGGAGCACAGAGAGCAAAGATTGAATGTCTCGGAAGTGCTCTGGGCACAGGAAGATTTGGAGTTCCTGGCCGCTCAGGAATGGGAGCTGGAGATTGCCTACATACAGCTGCTAGACCCTGCTCAGCAGCAGGGTGGGGCTCCCTTTGCCTGGGACTATCAGGAAATACCAGCAGACAGCTCTGAAATCCTGGCTGAAGACTCAGCAATGTGGCATAGTAACAGAGTGCTTTGCCCACCTGCCCCCGCAGTTATGGACGCGGAGGTCTTATGGCGGATGCAGCAAGTGCTGACTGACCTTGACAAACCTGTTACTGCACAAGATGAGGTTGGATGGAGGAATATGCCTGTCCAGCAGCATGCAAGAGAATCGGCAGTGGAAAATCTGGAGATTGCCATCCCCAAAGCTGAAGTGCTGACAACAGGGCAGAGCTCTGCTAACCTCTGCCCAGCACCGATGGCATCTTCTAGGTTCCACGGACAGATGGTGAACCTCTATCCCCAGCCATCAGTTGTAGAGACTGGGGATTTAATAGACTTTTCTGCTGAGGAAAAACAACCTGATGAGCCTCCATCAGAAGAGCTGGTATTAGGGCCAAACTTCACTGAGCTCTGTCCAGCACCAACAGCAGTATCCGTGGAGTTACAAGGAACTTCCCCAGCTGAAGCGCTGGTCACCGGACAGAGGGTCCAAGACCTCTGCCCCACACCTGTGTCAGTTTTGGAGGCTCAGGGTGAGAAGGTGGCGATCACTTACCAGCAGAAGATACAGGGGGAGAAGGGAGAGGAGGTTTTTGTTGTCCCTCCTCAACAGTCGGCCAGGGGGGAGAAAGCGGTCTTTCCTCCCCAGCAAAGATCCGTGCACCTGGGAGACAATACCACAGACATGTCATCCCAGCAGCCAGATGAGGGAATGGAAAAGGAAGCAGCCGGCTCCCCTTCCCAATGGCAGCTACACAATTTGGGAGTGGAGGAAGCCAGCCTCCTGCCCCAACGGTTAACCAGAGCGGAGGATGTGGAGTCCCCAGCAGAAGTGCTGGCAACAGGGCAGAGTGCTACCCACCTCTGTCCAGCACCAGCACCAGCTGCAGAGTTCCAGGGAGCTGGGGCAGTCGGCCTCTCTCCCCAACAGTTAGCTGGAGGAGATGATGTAGGGAAGCTCCTACACCCAGCTGAACTGCTGGCAACGGAACAAAGTGCTGCTGGCCTCTGCCCACAACTAACAGAGGGCAGATTTCCTGTAAAGGGGGATGGGACTGCAGTCCCCACCTGTATACCCCCGGGATGCTGGGCGGTCGGCCCAAATCCCCAACAGCATGAGGGAGTGATCCCAGTCACCCTGTCTTCTCTCCAGCGGCTGAAAAGACTCCAGGGAGAAGGACCAGTCCGGGCCTCTCCCCAGCGGCGGATATGTTCTCTGAGAGAGGCAGAGGTTGGCTGGGTGAGGAATACTCCATTTGGAACTATTTGTTTGGGGTACTGTGTGGATCCCAGCAGTAGAGGACTGGAACTATGGACTAACTTCGGAGTCAACCCGTCTGGGGTCTCCTCCTGTGTTAGTCTCCTGCCAAAAGGGGAGAAATGTGACAGACCTGGCCGGGACAGGGGCTGTTGGAGGGGACTGAATGCGAGCCTATTGCCTTGCGATTATGGGCCCTGGCATTTGGGGGAACGGTGCTCTTTGGGCTGCATGCCTGGGGACCCCAGAGCTGGTGTTACTTGGATTCGGGTCCATGCTAGCCCCAGGACACAGACTCTGTATGTGTATTTGGCATATTAGCAAGAGATGCTAATGTCATGAACTCCAGCCCGCCTGTCTGTTGGGTAAATGAATATAGTCTGGCTTGTAGGAGTGTTTCACCTATTGTTGTGTGTGCTAATTAACCCAGCAATTGAATGAAGGAGTCCAGTGTTGATTAAGATAATTAGCTCATGCTAATTAGGTTAGGTGTGAGTCATCTGGCTGTATATATGTGTGACATGTCAAATAAAGATTAATTCCTGATGTACCCTACACTGGTGTTGTCTAGTGACTGGGTAGGCTAAAGGGTCTTGGATTGTGTGGTACCGGACGGAGGAAGCATTTACGGCGGACATCTTGAGTACGGGGTCCGTCACAGAAGGTAATCACACTTGAGGTTGTTATTATAAATGTTTATTGAAATTCACAGTTCTCAGGTGGTTAATAAAACCAACGTGTTTTGGGAGAAGTGCCTCCCCTTTGCCAGGGCTGGAACTGGAGGTCAAGTATGATAGAAGCCCTTTGAGTGCTGTCAAATGATGGAGAGCCAGCATTTGTCAAAAAACATTTATAATAACCACCTTAAAGCGGAGCTCCACCCTAAAGTGGAACTTCCGCTCATCGGATTCCTCCCCCCTTCCGGTGTCACAATTGGCACCTTTCGGGGGGGAGGGGGGACAGGATACCTGTCTTTGACAGGTATCCTTTCCCACTTCCGGAAGTACGCCGCGGCGCGATCGCGGCGTGACGTCACCGCGGGGCTCCCTCCTCCTCCTCCCTCGGCCGCCAGGCTAATAGGAGAGAGGAGCAGGGCCTCGCACGTGCGCAGTAGGGTTCCCGGTGTGAAGCCGAAAGGCTACACTGCCGGGTTACCTTACCCGAAATGGCGGTGGCAGCACCCGCCAGCTGATGGAGACATCAGCTGCGGTGCCGAAATCGAGGGACAGCAGGACAGGTAAGTGTCCATTTATTAAAAGCCAGCAGCTTCAGTATGTGTAGCTGCTGGCTTTTAATTTTTTTTTTCCCGAGCGCACCTCTACACCCATTTCCTGTTTATATGATTGGTTCACTGATTTTCCCAGATGTCTGCACTAAGACACAAGCCACATTTTAGGTATCCCCTACAATGGGAATTTCAGTTTTGGTGAGATACTCCCCAAGGGTTAAATACATTTAAAGGGCTGAAGATCCTTCAACTTTTCCCATTAGAACACTGAGAGTGCACCAGGTGATTATAATGAATCAGACTCTCCCATTCAGAATCAGCCTGCAAAGGACACAGTGAAACAAACAGTGATATCTTCACAGCAGAAAAAGGTAGGAATCGGCTCTCAACAGAAGTGAAATTACATTTTTTCAGAGTACAGGCCTCTGTAATCAGCACATGTGCCAGAGCCCATCTATTGCTGCAGTTTGTCATTCGTATCTGTTCCTATAAGTACTGAATGCAGGCAAAGAACAGTTCTGGACAGCCGCACTCCGGAATATAGCCTTTATTGTAAAAATCCAAAAATACAAGCCACAGCAGAAAATGGGACAAACGATCTGTGCTTAATCATAGCTTACTGAATGCAGGTTATCTGAGTTAACCCTATCATTCCCTGATAGGCAGAACTCTGCACCTACCCTAAATCAAGTTTAAGCCATCCAATGAAGGATATAGCAACTCAAGTTCAACTTCTCCATTTAAAGGGATATACATCTACCAATTCCTCCCGCTTCTACTAAATCTATTTTTTTGTACCATTCAATATTCTTAAAATGATCTTCCACACCAAATTCATCTATTAAAGGGGAACTATGCTCACTACTTTACCAGCTTCAGAGATTATTCAGTTTACTGCTTGGAGACTGCATCCCTCATTATGCACCAACGTATGGGCCCCAACTAGCCGGCAGATGAATCCAACATATACTTATGGTTTAGTGGTGGGCAGTAACTTTGGCAGCCTTGCTGAAACCTAAACTTAGTCTCTTTCAATTGAGGGTCTCCAAGTGAGTAAGCCTTGTGTGTATATTACTCCTTTTCTCTCACTTGGGGAAAATCTCCCAGTCCCAGAGCTATCGTTCCCATCTGCATTCCCGCAAGATGGGTGGGTGTGTCTAATGCAGCGTACACACGATCGGACTTTCCTGTGGACTTGGTCCGGCAGACAATCCGACGGACTTTGCAGCTGAGGTCTGTCGGACTTTTAAATGAACGGACTTGGCCACACACGATCACTCCAAAAGTCAGCCGGATTCGAACGTGATGACGTAGAATAAGGAAGTTCATAGCCAGTAGCCAATAGCTGCCCTAGCGTCTGCTTTAGTCCGTCGGACTAACACACAGACGACCGGATAATTTTGAGCCAAAACTTCTTTCTAATCCGCCGGACTTTTGGGAAGAAAAAGTCCGCTGGAGCCCACACACTATCGAATTGACCAACCCTGGTCCATCGGACTAAGTACGCCGGATAATCTGATCGTGTGTACGCGGCATCAAAAGGGTACTTTATTGTGTTGAATTATTCCTTTGCTGTATTACCTCGTCTATTGATAGTTTCAGTTGACTGTATTTTTTTCCTGCCATACTATTCTTTGATCTTAATACAACTTAACTATACATTTTACAAGTGTGTGCATATTTTTCTTTGTGTGACAGCCAGGAGACTGCCTGGCCAAGTTACTGTGGTGGTATCAGCAGGGGTGGTGCCCTGCACAGGGCTCAGTGATGAACAGAGGACCCAAATCTTCTAGCGGCTCCTGCGGGGCTCTATAAATGCAAGTTTCCATAGACTATCTCAGTATCAAGCAGGCCAACTACCTTGCCCAGAGAGACTACCAGTGTTTCTTAACCAGGTTGCCCTTTGGATTTTCCCAGGGTGCCACAAGCACAGCACCCAGTTTGCCCTAGATCAGCATCATGACTTGCCATGGTGCTGGAATGCCAGCTGCCAGCACCATACCGAACAATGATACTTTAGGACCGGGATGCATTCTTTGCTATAGTGATGGCGGTTGATCCGCCTTCACCGTGCCAACGCATGATGTTGATCCAGGGAAATTGTCATTTTAAACTGGGGTGCCACAAGATTTTGTACACTTCTAAAGAGTGGCATTACAGGAAAAGACTGAGAATCTGCGCTTGAGTTATATATTTATTTCATGCAAAGCACAGCATTTACTATTTCTATTTCATAAACGTTTTCCTCTTTCTGTCCTATTCAATCACATTCAGTTCCCCCATTCTTGTTATTGATCATCATTCCGGATGTGCCCAGCTGTGATTTCAGAGTCAGTACTTTCAGCATCTGCCTGTTTAAATTTAAATAAGAAGCCTTTTAATTCACAATCCATCTCATATCTATTGAGACAACATAAAGCTTTGAAGTGGCTATTATGACGTGAGTAAACATTAATTTACATGGGAAATTAGACTGCAGGGCTGCAGGTGAGCACAGTGTGTGCGAGGTGAGAGATGAAGGACATATACAAAAATATAATCATAATGTAATATTAATGCACAGGAAACAATGTGCATGCTGATGTAGGAGTGTGAATTGCATGCAAATGCAGACATGTAGCTCCCACATAATATTGTGTATATCTATCTATCTATCTATCTATCTATCTATCTATCTATCTATCTATCTATCTATCTATCTATCTATATATATATATAGATAGATAGATAGATAGATAGATATATATATATATATATATATATATATATATATATATATATATATATATAGATATAGATATAGATATAGATATATATATATATATATATATATATTGCATTAAAAGGAAAATATAATGTATTTACGACAAGCTTATATTTTATTTGTATTAATAATTATATATATATATATATATATATATATATATATATATTGCATTAAAAGGAAAATATAATGTATTTACGACAAGCTTATATTTTATTTGTATTAATAATTGTATTATTTTTTATTATAATTTTATATTATTCTAAGTTATTAATTATTGTTGAGTTTATCTTAAGCACTCTTTTTTGGGTCACAGCAATTTTTACATTTCTGCTATTACATTTGTATGATCAAACTAACACATATTTTTTTTCAGGACAAATAAGTTTTTTTTGATAATATCAGCTTGAAAAAAATTATTATTATTTTCTATGCAATCAGTAGGCAAAGTGATGCAAAAACTCAAATTGCTCTTTATTTTTCATTACTATAGAAAGAAGTATACATTTTATACTGTTTGTACAAAGCATCACAAAGCTATTTAGAAAAAAGGCTTTCTTTTTGAATTGTAATTTAATTTTTATTTTTTAGGTAACAATAAAAAAAGAATAAGTTAAAGGAATAAAATTAAATATGAATTGTTTAAAAAATAGAAATAAAAAAATTCTAAAAAGTAATATATAAGGGGAAAATAAGGGGGGGGGGTTAATTGAGGATGATTAGGATAAGGTTTAATAAGGGGAAAAGCAGGAACAACAAAAAAATATTCTTTTTATTTGTCATATTGCTTTCACTGATATTATATGCAAATCGAAGCTTCGCTCCTTTGATCTGCAAATTAATAAAAGTAGAAGTACATACATCAAAAAAGTGATAATGTTACTTTGGGGGTTATTTACGAAAGGAAAATCCACTTTGCACTGCAAGTGCACTTGGAAGTAAAGTCGCTGTAGATCCGAGGGGGGCATGCAAGGAAAATAAAAAAAACAGTATTTTAGCGTGCAGATGATTGGATGATAAAATTAATTTCAGATCTACCCCTTAGATTTATAGCGACTGCACTTCCAAGTGCACTTGCAGTGCAAAGTGGATTTGCCTTTCGTAAATAACCCCCTTTGTATCTCTAAATAATGTTACTGAACTGTGTTTACAAACATCAATCAGAAAGGTTTGTCTTTGACAGCAGTGACTAGAGCCGACTTCTGTGTTTATACAGCATGGTCCATTGACTTTTAGGCTGGGTTCACACCAATGCGAATTTGATGTAGCTGACACCGCATCAAATTCGCATGACATTTTAAAATACGTTCATTTGAATGAAGCTGGTTCACATATGTGCATTGCATTCACACTCCGCATGGCCCAAAAAAACATGTATGTTTTCTGGACATTGCAGGGCGAATTGCAAGCACATTATCTTCTATAGGAACGCATCTGATTCTTAGATGCATTCCGTTGGGAAAAGGATACAATTCTGACCTGATCCTGATGCAACCCTTACCTGATCAAAAACTGACGTGAAACGCTGAACAACTACTTTGTCAATTAGCTGTGAAAACGGAGCTTCAATTTGCACCCCTGACAGGATGTGGATCTGTATGTTTACACACACAGTTCCACATTCCTGCTCTGTCACGAGTGATCGCGGGTGCCTGGCAGACATTTCCGTCAGAAAAATCTTGGATGGTTTTTCCGACGGAATTCCGCTCAAGCTCGGCTTGTATACACACAGTCACACAAAAGTTTGCTGATCTTTCGTCTGTCAAGAACGCGGTGACGTACAACACTACGAGGAGACGAGAAAATGAAGTTCAATGCTTCCGAGCATGCGCTGAATTGCTTTCGAGCATGCGTAGGAATTTTGTGCGTCGGAATTGCTACAGGCGATCGGAATTTCCGATCGGAACTTTTTACGACCGCAAAAATTTAGAACATGCTCTCAATCGTTTGCTGGCTGGATTTCGGACAGCAAAAGTCCGAAGGAGCATACACACGGTTGCATTTTCTGACCAAAAGCTCTCATCGGTCTTTTGCTGGCCGAATTTCCGATCGTGTGTACGCGGCATTAGAATTCCAGCCTAAACCTAACTAGTCTTAAAAATGCAGTAGTAATGAAGTACTAGTACTAGCTTGGCTGTCTTGCACTGCCACTGGCTGCAATAGTTCAGTTACTGAGAGTTGGTGGGTCACTGGCCACTTTGTACTTGCTCCTGGCTGCAATTGACTGGTGGGGTATTGCACTCTGCAGTCCCCTCTCTTGAATGTATGGCTGGATTAATTACTCACTCGGTAACACATGGGAAGCTTCCTGACCCCAGATATCTTGCCTCTAATGGCCCGTACACACGATCCGAATATCATACGACAGATCGGACAACTTTTTTCACTTAATAGTCGCAAGTAGAAATTGAATAGGTTACTAAAGTCACGAAAATTCTCGTACAGAAAAAAAAGTGATGTCATGTGTTGTATTTTCGGACGACAACTGTACTGACTAAACAAAAATCGTACGGTCTGGTATCGTACGAGGAAAATTTTCACGCTTGTCCGATCTAATAATATCGGATGAATTGTCGTGATCGGCTCTCGAAAGCTCTGTACTAATGATCCGATTATCACACGATTGCGACGAAAGCTGTATTTTTCGTCCGATTTTCAGATCGTTTGTATGGGCCATAACTCAGGTTTCCTCAATCTTCAGTAAACCTCCCAGCTGAGGCCTGATGTCTTCCACAAAGGATCCTCTGACTTCTCCTCCGTCTCTCTCTTTCTGCCCCCAGCACAGGAGTTGTCTCCAGATGGCTGGACCCTGGACTCTGCTCCCAGACTGCCAGGCTTCAGATTATTTATGGGTTGCTTTCAGGGCTCAAGTCCTGCGGGAATACATGGGAATGGAGTTCCTGTACTTTTTCCACAACAGGAACTCAGTTCCCATTAGCAGCCGTGTCCTGCAAGACTTTGAAGTATGCCAGCTGTGTGGCAGGTGCTACACCAGCAGCTGCAGACACAGCTCGCAATAGTAGGCATTTAGGCATTGCCAGTAGGGGGCCCCATGACAGCTTCCGCTTCGATCTACCTGTCAATCACAGCTAGCTGACAGGTAGATCAGGTCCCTGCTGCTAAGAGTTTGTATTTAGTCAGACCTCACACAATACGAAATACAAAATACCACTTTTGAAGCATTCGTGTATATGAGTGTATCATTTTTTTTTTTTTTTTGGTGGGCAAGTGGATCTTGGGTGGGAGTTCCCACACTTTTTCCCCCAGGACTTGACCCCTGGTTGCTTTACCACCTTCTGGGTCCACCTCCCCAGAGATTGGTGGAAGGCCTGTGTTCTGGAAACCTCTAGTGAGTTACAGAATGCAGGGAGAGGTAATAGAGCCACAGCCTGTGAAACACTCCACAGTCTCCTAAACTATGAACCCCTGCTCCTCTGCCTACAGAGGAGCTAACTAAATTTACCAACTAGCAATTTTGGAGGGTGCTACATGTGGATGGAGGAATTTGTTAATTTTTGTTCATTTGAAAGAAAAAAAAATCCATCTATGGCAAGCTTTTGTCAGCCCCTAGCTTCTTTCATATTTGCATACTCCAATAGTGAGCATTCCTTGCCATAATTGTCAGCTCTGTCCCAGTCCACCTAGGAGTTTGGGGTGTTCCGACCCAAAAATGTTGTCTATTTCTGCTCCCTTTAAACAAAAATACATGAACTGCAACAACAGAAAAAAAAAAAGTTTCCATTCTCTGCAAATGTTAATTTGTCTGCAATTATCGGGGTGTGACTGCCGTAATGAATGTCTACAATTCTCCTCGCCTACTGTAGGCGGCTGGAAGTTGTCAATGGCAAATTAGCTTCAGCTGTAAGCAATTGACCAACTGGCGGATCAGTATGATGCCAAGCTGGCAGTGATGACTTGAGCAAACGGGATACAACACATCTCTGCTGCATCATGACAGCATCAGCAAACAAACACTCCAGTGTTTTTCTTCTTCTTTGGAATTTGTGGCTTCAGCTTAAGTATGTTTGACTCATGCTCAATTAAGCTCCTCAGCAGTAAAGTGACATTCCTTCTCATGGGATCTTCCACATCTGTCACATCGTCCCAGCTAGTCTGATTGCTTGTTGTAAAGTAGAGTGGGAATCAGCATGCATCTGCAATGAGATATAATAAGAATATATGAAATCCCTATGCCATATGTGTGGGAGTATAGTGTGGTTAACTTGGCAGCACAGTTTCGAAAATGGCCATATAGGTCTTCAAACTGGTGAAACCAATTACTATTACTCTACTGGTGTTTCTTGACAATCTCCTCTAGCTTTGCACCTCTTACCTTTGGTGGGAGACGTACAAGAGGCAAGACCCCATGCCAGTGGCTGAGAGTTTGTTAAGGACATCAGTAATAGAAAGAGGGAGCGCAAACTAATTCCGCGTACACATGATCGGAATTTCCAACAACAAATGTTCGATGGGAGCTTGTTGTCGGAAATACTGACCGTGTGTAGGCTCCATCGGACATTTTTTGTGGGAATTTCCGACAATAAAAATTTGAGAGCTGGTTCTCAAATTTTCCGACAACAAAATCTGTTGTCGGAAATTCCGATCGTGTGTACACAATTCCGACGCACAACATTCCACGCATGCGCAGAAACAAGCAGAAGAGCAGCACTGGCTATTCAACTTAATTTTTCTCAGCTTGTTATACGTGTTGTTCGTCACTGTGTTCTTGACGTTCGGAATTTCCGACAACATTTGTGTGACCGTGTGTATGCAAGACAAGTTTGAGCCAACATCCTTCTGAAATAAATCCAGGATTTTGTTGTCAGAATATCCGATCATGTGTAAAATTCCATTTATTAAAAAACAGACAATTGGCAACTCACTGCATGAGAGTAAAATTGTTCATCAACAAGGGTAACTGCTGTACATCTTGGTGACTGGATCTCCCTCGTTGTGGATCCTACAGCCACCGACTCTGGGGAGCGAATGCTGACTGATAAAACCGGAAGAGTCCTAAACCACCCTGGAGTGCACGAGGGGCGCAGTAGTGGAAGTAACGTCACACTGGGACAGTCCTGACTGTAGAGCGGTGTGGCTACGCGTTTCGGAGCATCCTGCTCCTTTCTCAAGCTATCCTGCAGTGAGTTGCCAATTATCTGTTTTTAAATAATTCATATGTCTTTTATACTACACTTAGTTGGCACTCCCTCTTTTACTGCTTTTTATCCAGAGACTGCTTCTTTCTCTTTGGTTGAGTTGCCCTGTGTTATGGACATTGTTATTACATATTTGTCATGGTTATGCAGTAATGTTTGTCTGTCAGCTTACCTCTCCATGTGTTCACATTAAGAGGCCAGCCACTCTCACATGGCTGCTTAAGTAATCTCTCTTCAAAGCATGGCTCCACCCCAGCCCCTATCAGAGAACTCCATATTAACCTGTGCACTAGACATGTGCATTAGTTTCCGTCCAAATTTCGGGTATTTTCGTTATCGTTCAGAAAAACCGAAAGATCCGACATAAACAAATTATTTATTTTCATTTTCATTGTAACAACAGTTCGATATAGATAGGAGATTCGACATGACACTGACAATAGTGATCTGTGTCCATCAAACCTGTGGTCGAATGTGACTAACCTTAGCTCTATTAGTCCAAGATTATTCTACAAAGAGAGAAAAGATTCAACATAGAGAGAAAAGATTCGACATAGAGAGAAAAGATTCAACATTATAGAGGCAATAACAAAAAAGGTTGAATGTGCCTAACCTAACTCTATTAGTCCAAGATTATTCGACATAGAGAGAAAAGATTTGACATAAAGATTAGACGAAGCAGTCGGCGTGAATGGACATTTATGGTCAAATGCTCCGCCCATAGGCTATAGAAGAATTATAATGATGTTGGTTGACTAGTAATAATAATTAATAAATATAATTATTACTAGTGTCATACAACATTAGAATTCTACTATAGCTTGTAGGCGGCACATTCGACCGGAAATGTACGATTGCGGCGTCGTACAGTTTAGCTGCTCCGTCGAATCTTCTTAGAACATTCGACAGACACCATAAGCCTTCAATGACAGATTCGACCTTAATTATTTCGGATTTTCGGGACGAATGCATTTTTTAACGAAACTAAATAAATAAAAACTAATTTTGGGAGTAACTAAATAAATTTATTTTTCGCATGAAAACGAAATTCCGAAACGAAATATTTCAGTGTGCACATGTCTACTGTGCACTGCAAGCCAGCTCTGCTGATCAATATTGTGTGTTTTGGCTTCCGTGTGCTCATTGCTCTGTGTCCTATGTCTGATCCTGTTTACCGACATTGGCTTGTTCTTGACTGTCCTCGTCTGCTTCATATCCTGACCTTTGGCGTGTTCCTTGACTATTGCCTGTTTTGCTATAGCCTGCTATGTTCCAGGACTGGGAGGTTTAGGCATCACAGACTTTGACCTACTGGTTGATATAGCACCTGCATGGCCAGTCCCCACCAAGCCTGTCAATCAAACTCATTTTATAGCTGGTCTTAGACCAACACTGTTGCCTAAACAATGCAATAATTTCCAAGCCCAAAGATCTAGTCTGTAATCATTGATGTGCTCCAGCACTTCTGTTTCTCTGGTTATCAACTTTGGCTTGTATATTGACTCCACTTGTTCGCTGTCTGCCCTTACCTTTGGCCGGTCCCCATTTCTGTAATTCCCTGCTGACTTTATACTACGCTCTGGTTCTATACCACTTCAGCTGCCATTGTCAGAGTGTCACAACCTGGTTCACTTGCAAAGATGGTGGCCATTATGGTTGGTGGCATCTCATAGGTTCCTGGTGTTATGTGCACACCATGTGAGTGCATTGTAAATACAACTATGTGGTATATATTTAATGTTTATGGCCATTTAACTATTTGATGTATGTATTGTTTTAATAACATATCTGTGCCATGTGCTATATACGCCTAGTGTTACATCATCGCAAAACACGAGGGACCTGAGAAGAGGAGGATCCGGGCTGCTCTGTGCAAAACCAACTGTATAGAGTAGGTAAGTATAACATGTTTGTTATTTATTTTTTTACAATCACTGTAAAGTGCAAAAAAAAATATGAAAATCCCTTTAAATAGATCGCCTGGGGGGTCCCCTTAGTCTGCCTGTAAAGTGGCGCATCTGTAGCATGTTTAGAACACGCTGAAGCAAAAATTACATTTATAAAGAAAAAAAAATAGTTAAATCACATTTAAATTGACTTGCGGTTACAATTGCCAACACCCAGGTAAGAAAAAAAATGTCAAAAGCCGCCAAAATTAAAGAAAAAAAAATCCGTACCAGATCCTTAACTGAGTGCCCCACCTCCCCCTCCTGAACTATACCAGGCCACATGCCTGCAACATGGGGGGGGGGGTGCATTGCGGGCAGGTACACTGCCCACACACTGACTTCGGGAACTGCCCATGTGACTGTCAGCCCGCCCCTGAGGCCTCAGCTGAGCTGACGTCACTGGTTACTAGACGCTGGGCGGCCGCTAGCCTAGCAACCGGACTGTGTCAGAGAGAGTCAGAGTCAGACTGAGATGTAATGTTAACTAACGGTGGCGGCGGCGGACGGGCGGAGAGTAAGTCTGGTGGTCAGTCAGTCACTGTGTTTTTTTTTTTCATTCCGGGACACTGTATTGTCCCGGAATGAAGCTCCCCGGGACACGGGACATTAAACTTAAATCCGGGACAATCCCGGGCAATCCGGGACACGTGGGCACCCTATTTGGGAAAGGTGGGCCCCCCCACCCAGGACTGGGCAGGAAGGGGTTATTCTGATTGGTTGCTATAATTTCCTATGACTGACTTAAAAACAAGTCTTGTTCTTTGCCTAATTGAATTAACCTAATTATTATGTGGATATCATATGTTGTAAGCCGCCCTTTAACATGCTATGCATATGTTATATATTTTTGTTTATCTTGCTCTTTATATTTTATAGATCCTTGGATGGCAGCCAGCCTTTTTCATTCTATGATCCAAGCATTGTTTGCTTCTGAATAATACCTTATTGGAATTTCGTTTTAACTTTGCAGAGGAATGATTCAGATAATTCAGTGCTACTTTATCTATTTGCTTTCATAAGCTTTGGTTTAATATAAAGCTTCCAGAGCGCAGCTGACATTCTATCTTGCCATTATCAGTAATACGCCATAAAAATAATAATAGCCATCTTGGCCATCTTGTGTCAGATACTGCAAAATGGTAAGATCCAGCTCTTCTTAAAGTATTTGTGAAGTCAACTGTAAAAAATATAGCAAAGTATTCCAAATTAGTTTCTCATGCTCTAGTAAGCCCTATTTTATAGCAAAAAATCTATCATATGCCTTAGTCAGTGGTCACATGACTGTAAAGCCTCCCTTCCTGTCCTTCTTCCATGTAGGACCATGTCTCTGTAGGAGAGGGGGGCGGGCTGCCTAATGATGTCAGACACAGAATTGAAAAATGTGTACGCTGAATTCTAGTAGTGTCTTCTATGCTCCTATAGTCTGATATCAGAGAAGGGCTAAGCAGAGGGCGTGGTGGCAAAGCTGACCATGGGCACAAGGAACACTATGCATCGGCACAGCCTCCTGTACCTCCAATCAGCTAGATCAAGCATGCAAATTGACCAGCTTGGCCTGGTCAGAGTTAGACAGGAAGGCAGGGGAACTGACATACATCCTTAGGCCCGTCACCTGCTGACTTGGCATCCTCCACAGGCAGCTTAACTCTGGTGGATATGTTATGGAAGTAAAAATGGGGAGGTAGGAAGTGGCGCACCCAAGGTTGCCATGGTTTAGTATAACATTCAATCTTGTCTTGGAGAGTTGCATCAATTTTGGCATGGATTATAGCCTTAGTGATCCTGTGCTTGGTCTCTGCTGTATTAAGGGAGTTGGTCTTCCAAGCTTTCACTGTTGTTTGTTTAAGAGCTGTGGTCACTTGGGAATTATTTAAACTTGACCTGGGATAGGTTGGGGGGGGGGGGGGGGGGTACAAGTTAAGCAATGTTAGGAGGAAGCCAGGGGAAACTGTAGTAGAGAAGAGTGTGGAGCTGATTTGGAATATCTCAGCTGAAAACCAAATTACTCTAATGCCCTGTACACACAATGGGATTTTCCGATGGAAAATGTGCGATAGGACCTTATTGTCTTCCGTCACACAAAATTTGAGATCTGGTTCTAAAATTTTCCGACAACAAAATCCGTGTGTACACAATTCCGACGCACAAAGTGCCACGCATGCTCGGAATCAAGCAGAAGAGCAGCACTGGCTATTGAACTTAATTTTTCTCGGCTCGTCGTACGTGTTGTACGTCGCCGCGTTCCTGAAGTTCGGAATATCCGACCAACTTTGTGTGACCGTGTGTATGCAAGGCAAGTTTGAGCCAACATCCGTCGGAAAAAATGCCATGGATTTGGTTGTCGGAAAATCCTATCGTGTGTACAGGGCATTAGACAGCACCACCAGATATGGAAGTGGGTACCACTATCATCAGTCCATTTCTACCTTAGTTCACCACTATACCACAGACATATACTAAACTATAAGGACTCTCCCTTCTCTCCTCCTCTTTTTTTTCCCAATGGACACTTCAAACCACCCATATGCGATCTTCATTTTGCTTTTTTGGTCCGACCCCTCAGACCCTTGACCATCCAAATCCCTGAATGTGAAGAGAAACCTTAAACAACTTCAGTATTTCTCCATGAAAAACTATAATGCATACAACTTTACACCAAACCTTTTTGTGAAATTGATATATTCGTTCCATTACAGGGAATGGTATGAAAAGGCACCAATAGATAATACATTAGGAGCCCAAAAGGAACCCTGAGAATAAGTACTTAAGTTACTATCAGCATAGGATCAAAGACGACTTTCCCCCCCGTATTTATCCCTTCCCCATTTTAAATGTTTGACATCTCTATTTCTTCTTGCATCACTCTTGGCTCACTATGTCTCCAACCATAAATATGTATACACAACGTACCAGGCCTGCACACTTTATATGTGTTTCCACATTGTAAATGATGTTACCATTGTGAGAATATAGACATGAGGGCTACTTTCACATTGTATACCTCTGTATACCTTGTATCATTACTTTAAGCAGTATTAAACCCAAAAACAAACATGTATTATATTGCAGCTTACCATTTCTTAGATGTAGTGGATGTATTCCTTTTCTTTTTTAGTCTTTCATTCCTTTCTTTTCACCTGGTGAACTGGGCAGTAAGCAGTGGCGGCTGGTGCTCAAACTTTTTGGGGGTCGGCCCGCGGCCCCACCCACCCAGCTAGCCTTCCGAGCCACCACCAAACCCATACTTCCCACCCCACCATTGCTCGATCGATCGTCGCTACCCTCCCACCACCCACCCCCTGGATTGCCGCTTCGATCACTTGCCCGTAGCCCGCCAGGCCCCCCGCCAGCCCTGCACTTACCTTCATCCCTGCATCGCTCTCCCCAAGTCCTCCTAGCCAATCCGGAGTCCTGGAATCCGGCCAATGGGGTTTTACGATTCCCATCCAATTAGGTCTCAGAACCCACTTCCTGATTGGCCCGGAGGAGAAACAGGAAGACATTAGCGAATATTAATTCACTAATGTCACACAACTGGGTGGGCTCCGGGCACAGTGCTTCGCTCCCCAAGCCCATGCTTTTTTGAAGCCAATTAGAGCCTCAGGCTCTAATCGTGTGCATCCTAAAATAAACCCCATTGGAATCCATGCGTCCGGTGCCCTGCATGTAGATTAGGGGCCGGACGCATGGATCTGGGGGACGGCGCCCTGCATGAGCGGCCGCCACTGCCAGTATGTCTGTTTGGATATCAAGAGGGTTACATAAGAAGGTTTGACTGGTATTAATGAGTGGTATGCCATATGTTAATTAGCTAAATGTTCGAAATAGTATGAATATATGTTTGAAATGCAAATCTAGTACATTTAAGTTCCAAGTATATTTGTTCAATAAAGATGTGTTATATTCTCACCACTCAAAACAGTGGCCTGGATTCTTCTACAATATAACCCAAGAAAGAAAAATAGTATGCAGATCATCTTATTTAAATGTTTGATTCTGAACAATAGGCACAAAAAAAAGTTTACAAAGGCTAAAAAATCCACTCTTTGTGCACCCAGTGCCTTTGCAAACCCTGATACTGTCTTATAAAAGCAACAGTAACATTATCACTGTGCTGTACATAGCCTGTGCAGAGCTATGGGAGGGACCCAGTAGGCTCCTCCCACTACAGGCTGCCTGTAGAAAACTATAGGAGGGGGCGGAGACAAGACCAGTCACTCTGCACAAGGAGAGAGAGCAGCAGTGAGCGGTCTTGCTTACAGGAAGCTTCCGCACAGAGAAAAGGTAGAGCTGTTTCATGCTGTATTACGGTACAGATCTGGAAGACATCAGCAGAGACCAGGTTTCAATTATTATACATGACTACAATATCTAGACTTTATTTACATGAGTTTTCAGCTTTAAATTACTTAGATACAAAAAGGGCACATTATACACAACCTACAGAGTGGAAAAATAAAAGCGTTCAGTCTTTAAAAAGCTATAGAAAAAAGGGAAAATACACTTTGGTCTCTAGAAATTGAGTCTTTACATTGTAGATGGATTATTACATTCAAATATATTCAAAGTATATGCAAGAAATCTTCAGCTGAACACTTCGAATCTCAAGGACAACAGCAAAGCCACACAAGGTCAGTGCAAATCCCCCCCAACTCAGTATGCATCAGTACGTGTCATTTGGGTCGTGGCAGTTCTGTGAATGCATATTTCCATCTGTATAATTTGTGGATGCAGACATTTCTTTGAGTACATGGGCTAAACATCTATTAATCAAAGATGGATTTGGCCACAGAAAAATATAGATACATTATGTATAGATAGCAACATACAGTATATGTAGTATATCAGCGGTATATAATAAGGCAAAAAAAAAATCTGTCAAAACAGGAATTTCCCGTCACTTTGGAGACATTTTTACCTTGCTTCTTCCCGTGTCTCTCAGACAGAAAGTAAATAGAAATCATGAAAGTGATTCTTTAATGAGTTTATTGATAGAGGAAACTCCCTCTCCATTTCCCCTAGCGGTTTTTGTGCTTTGTGGAGACTGCCCATGTACATGAATGAATGAATGATTTGTATAGCGCTGCAACTGCGAACTGAATCGCCTCGATGCTTGGACCATTCCTACAAAGATGGAGTAAGGAGTTGGGATATTATAACTCCAGAGCTCAGAAGTTACATCATAAGAAGCCACCCAATGGCTGTTATACCACGTAACCACGATCGGACTTTCCGCCAACAAAACCGGGGATTTCTGTTCGAAGGTTGTTGGCTCAAACTTGTCTTGCATACACACAAATGTTGGCTAACAATTCCGAACGTGGGAACACGGTGACGTACAAGACGTACGACGAGCCGAGAAAAAGGAAGTTCAATAGCCAGTGGGGCTCCTTCTGCTTGATTCCGAGCATGCGTGAGCTTTTGTGCGAGGGACTTGTGTACACACGATCGGCCTTTCCGACAACAACGTTTTGTTGGCGGAAAATTTGAGAACCTGCTAGCCAACATTTGTTGGCGGAAAGTCCGACAGCAAATGTTCAATGGAGCATACACAAGGGCGGACTTTCCGACAACAAGCTCACATCCAACATTTCCCATCGGAAAATCCGACCATATGTACGCGCCATTAGAAGGCACCGATCAGGAAGAGGCAAAACCTTACCAGTTTTGTTGGTCCTTAGAGGAAGGACCCGCCTGATCACCTTATAGGGCTTTGTTCATTGGGTTTTCTTTAGGGACATATACTAGGTAGATGATCTGCCTCTGGGCGTATCCTGCCGAGTATGCCAAGTTGTGTTTGAGGCCTACCCATCCTGCACCCGGGGTACCTATTCCCATGTACACGCTCATTAATGTCTAGGACCAGGCAGGGCCGCGTTCATGTGAAAGTCAACATTATGGCGGTACCCCTGTTCGAAGATGAGCCGTACACTGTATGCAGTAATTAAATGTACAGTGTCCCTCTGTAAAAGGTATTGGGGTTTATTTATTAAAGCTGGAGAGTGTAAAATACAGTGCAGCTGTGCAAAGTAGCCAATCAGCTTCTAACTTAGGCTTGTTCAATAAAGCTTTGTGAAAAAAAACTGGAAGCTGATTGGTTTCTATGCAGAGCTGCACCAGATTTTGCAGTCTTCAGTTTTAGTAAATCAACCCCACTGTCCCATGTTACTACACACCCTTACTTGTCAAATGTTGCATATAGGAGGAACACTGCTGAGCATATGAACTCTCCACCAGTCCAGCATACCTCTGCCACCTCACTCCCAGTGACAGAATTGGGTCCCGCCATACACATAGCGTGGACCTCATGCATGCACATAATTAACTCCTTCTGCCCTCTTGTACCATGCAGTTAGGGACATAGGGTCTCCATACTGCCGGTTTGGTCCCAATTGCTTTTGGGGAACTGACCGCTAGGAATGGAGGCAGAACACCAACCCCCTCGCTACCGGAAGACCTGGCACCTACACCACACTTTATTAACTGGCTGTTATACATTCCCACCAGTACATGGTTACCAGTTGCAATCGCTCTCCCATTCCAACTTTTCTGCCAAGTTAAACTTTCGTAGTGGTCTCACTTCATACCTAAATTACACTATAGGAGGGGAAAAATTAGAAAAGGCTGTGTCCTGACTCTGCCAAATAAGTGTGATCCAGGTGACCTGGTTAGCATACACTCAAAAACCAAGACAAAGACACCCCAAAAAAGAGGTCACGTCATGCGGAATTCCATCAGCCATTCCATCCAAAACTCAGGTTTATTTATTGGCTTGTATACTAGTGTACTCCAGACCTGAGATTTTAAGCCTTGTGACTCCTAACATGAGATTTCAAGCCCTGTGCTTGTTTGCATTTAATTTGCATAAAGATGAAATTCAGGTATGGATTTTATTGCATAGTTACATCTTGTTCCAGTTCCAGCTTGGACCAATGTAATTATGCATAAGAATACACCCCCCCCCCCCCCCCCACAGCTTATTCTATAGCTGGAACCTTGTTGAATATCAGAAGACTCCAACATTTAGAACAGCCCAGGGAAATCAAAAGCTGCTCCAAAGATTACAGAGGAGTCAAAAATAACTAAATATACCTATCATTCTAGCAAACTACCTAAGAGGGTGCTACACATATAACCCACGATGAACCCCTTCGCAACCGCACTGTAGCTGAATGATGCCTGCGGCACCGCCGCACTTTGCTGGGAGGCCATTATATGACATTCGCTCATGCTTGCTCTGCCTGTGCACCCCCTGCAGCTTGCATCGGCAGTGATCTGTGGTCCTCCGGATGCAGCTGATCACAAATCGAGGTAAGGAGCCAATCATGGCAGTTCTTTACCATGTGATCAGCTGTGTCCAATCATGGCTGATCACAATGTAATCAGGATTTGCCGGTTATTGGCCATCCTCCCCTCACAGTTATAGTGTGTGAAGAGAGGAGAGTCGAAAACCGGCAAATCCAAACAGGGGGACATCTGCACTGACAATCAGGGCCCTAATCATCAGTGTCCTGATTATCAGTGCAGCCCCAACAGTGTCCACCAGTGATGCCAGTCTGTGCCCACCAGTGCTGCCAATCAGTGCCCATCAGTGAGGCCTGTCAGTGCCAATCAGTGATGCCTATCAGTGCCACCTATCAGTACTGCCTATCAGTACCCATCAGTGGCACCTATCAGTGCAGCCTCATCAGTGCCCATCAATGCCACCTGATCAGTTCCACCTTATCAGTGCTCATCAGTGCCGTCTTATCAGTGCCCAGTGCCACCTATTAGTGCCCATCAGTGCAGGCTATTAGTGTCCATCATTGCAGCCTCATCAGCGCACATCAGTGAAGGAAGAAAATGACTTATTTAAAGAATTTTATAACAGTAAGGAAGAATTTTTTTTTATTATAAAATGTTTAGTCTTTTTCCATTTTGTTTAGTAAAAAAAAAAAAAAATAAATAAATAAAACATTGGTGATTAAATACCACCAAAGAAAGCTCTATCTGGCTAAAAAAAAAAATGATAAAAATTAAGTTTGGGTACAGTGTTGCATAACCGCGCAATTGTCATTCAAAGTGCGGCAGCGCTGAAAGGTGAAAATTGGCCTGGGCAGGAAGGGGGGAAAAGTGCTTAAGACTAAGATCCTCGCTTCTGTGCAGGAATTAAACAAATTATGTACATAATTAATATTCATTCCCTTTAATTGCATCCCTATTTTTGTGATCCTGAGCAGATCCTTTCTGCAAATACAAATGTTTTGAAAATAAACCTCCGGTGGTCATAAGATGAAGTTTTTAGGATGATTTCCAGCGGTTAATGCGTGCCGCACTTAGCCCGTTCTCTTTCTCTGCATACATAAAAATGCCCACATTGAAGGTGAGAGGCATATTTCATGCTTCCCCTGATGGATGTGTGGGTTTTAATTCTGACATTCTCAAATACATTGCTCCAAGCTTAACCACCTATTTTTTATTGAAGGAAATATTATAAATGGTAAATCTGCTGGTTCTCCACTTCTTCCTTTTATCTCTTAATTTCTGAAACCTGAAGCGTTTAGGAAAAAAAAAAAAGAAAAGAAAATGGTGAACTTTTCTTGAAAGGGAGAAGGGAACAGAGAAACCCCAATGGACTCTCTTTGTATTTATGCTATCTAGTTCAATGTTCTTCTATTCAATAAATTGTTCTATGGAAATTCAGTCAATCGTTGTCTACTAAAACAATTTCACATGCTGGCCTATGGTGAATGCGAATGCGGATACATTTTTGTTAAAGGACAAAAGTGATATTTAGTTATAGGTCTTCATATATAATATATATATATATATATATATATATATACATATATATATATATATATATATATATATATTGGAAGCCCCAACAGCGAGCGAGACCACTTTTTTTTTAATTTCTAAGCTGGTCCTATAAATATTTCGGAAGAATCGGAACCAAACCCCCAGTGGTCTGTAAGATAAAGTTGAGGTTTTAGGCCGACTTCCAGCTGCAAATGCATGCCGCACTTAGCCTTTCCTCCTTCTCTGAATACATAAAAATGCCTTCATGAAGGTGAGAGGTATATTTCATGCTTCCCCTGATGGATGTGTGGGTTTTAATTCCTGACATTCTGAAATACTTGCTTAACCACCTATTTTTTATTGAAGGAAATATCATAAATGGTAAATCTGCTGGTTCTCCACTTTTTCCTTTTATCTCTTAATTTCTTCAACCTGAAGCATTTACAGAAAAAAAAAAAAAAAGAAAAGAAAATTGTGAACTTTTCTTGAAAAAAGAGAAAAGAGCCTACAACCCCCGATGGAACCCTCTTGTATTTATGCTATCTAGTTCAATGCTTTACTATTTAATATATCTTACAATGGAAATTCAGTGAATTGTTTTCTACGAAAACACACAGACAGACACATATTTTTTAAAGGAGCAGTCCACCTAAAAGTGTAACTTAGTCTTAGGTGGAGCCTGGTGGACTTAGTCAGCCCTGGTTTCTTATAAGTGTAGCCACCCTGCCATACACTATATTTATGTTCACCCCAGCCACCTACTGGGCATGCTACCTCAGGGATTGGCTGCAGCACAAAAAATATCCAAGCTGTCCATTTGACTCTCTCAGCCGTCTATGTTCTGGAAGCATATCTAGCCACATTTTTATTAAAGGAACAGTCCACCCAAAAGTGATATTTAGCCATGGGTGGAGCCTGGTGGACTTAGTCAGCCCTGGTTTCTTATAAGTGTAGCCACCCTGCCATGCACACTATTTATGTTCACCCCAGCCACCTACTGGGCATGCTACCTCAGGGATTGGCTGCAGCACAGAAAATATCCAAGCTATCCTTAATATTGGGGTGGAGAAATTTCCACCTGAATGCAGAGCGATAGCCACTCATATATTGTTAGCAACCCGTAATCTTATCTTACGTAATTGGAAAAATACCTTAGCCCTTAACACTTCTGAAGTGATTGCACTAGTCAACAGAAACCAAACTTTTGAACGTCTACTAGCCATTAACTCCTCAACCTGTAAAACCTTTGATACCCATTGGAAGAATTGGACCGATAAACATAAAAATGTCTAATACCGTATTACTTGATGTATATTGAACAACTCTAAATGACTAGAAAGCGATATGGTAACTACGCACAACACTCTTCATATCTGTGTGTAAATGTTATACTCTTACTCTGTATATTTTATATATTTGATTTGACTTGCTATTTCTTTGTTAAATTGTAAACTCAATAAAAATATTGAAACAAAAAAAATATCCAAGCTGTCCATTTGACTCTCTCAGCCGTCTATGTTCTGGAAGCATATCTAGACACATTTTTATTAAAGGAACAGTCTACCCAAAAGTGATATTTAGCCATGGGTGGAGCCTGGTGGACTTAGTCAGCCCTGGTTTCTTATAAGTGTAGCCACCCTGCCATACACAATATTTATGTTCACAGCAGCCACCTACTGGGAATGCTACCTCAGGGATTGGCTGCAGCACAAAAAATATCCAAGCTGCCCATTTGACTCCCTCAGCCCTCTATGTTCTGGAAGCATATCTAGACACATTTTTATTAAAGTAACAGTCCTCCCAAAAGTTATATTTAGCCATAAGTGGAGCTTGGTGGGTTTAGTCAGGCTCAGCCCTGGTTTCCTATAAGTGTAGCCACCCTGCCATAAGCACTATTTATGTAACCCCCCGCCCCCCCCAGTTATCTACTGGGCATGCTTTCCCAGGGAATGGCTGCAGCAAAAAAACATATTCAAGCTGCCTATTTGACTCTCTCAGACATCTAAGTGTTCTGGAAGCATGAATGAATGAATGACTTGTATAGCGCTACCTATGCGTACTGAATCGCCTCAGGGCGCTTTTTGCCACTGGTGTCCATCTGTGGTATAGTGCGGTCCTTGCCCTGTGGGGTCCCGACACGCTTACAAACACATACACATATTTGGCCAATTTTATCGACAGGATCTAATTAACCTACCAGCATGTCTTTGGTGTGTGGGAGGAAACCGGAGTACCCAGAGGAAACCCACGCAGGCACAGGGAGAACATGCAAACCCCAGGCAGAAGGTGTCATGGTTGGGATTTGAACCAGCGACCCTATTACTGCTAGGTGAACGTGCTAACCACTACACCACTGTGCTGCCCTTCAGACAAAAGTGTCAAAAGTGTCAAAAGTGATATTTAGCCATGGGTGGAGCCTGGTGGGCTTAGTCGGCCCTGGTTTCTTGTAAGTGTAGCCACCCTGCAATACACACTATTTATGTCTACCCAGCCACCTACTGGGCATGTTCCTCAGGGATTGGCTGCAGCACAAAAAATATTCAAGCTGCCCATTTGACTCTCCCAGCCCTCTATGCTCTGGAAGCATATCCAGACACATTTTTATTAAAGGAGCAGCCCACCCAAAAGTGATATTTAGCCATAAGTGGAGCCTGGTTGGCTTAGTCAGCCCTGGTTTCCTGTCAAATAGTAGTTCTGCTTTGGCTGTAGTCAGCCAATGACAATTTATAGTCTGTGGTTTGTTCAGCTTCCCCCAAGTTCAGCCTGGCTGTCAGTTCTCCCTTTTGTCCATAGGTGGCACTGTCAGCTCTGGTATTAGTGGGAGATCTGATCGTTGGATCAGCTAGAAAACTGACCACGCTCTGATTCCATTTCTAGGATTAGGATAAAAAGGGATCGGAAAGCAGAGGGACTGACAGGGACACCAGAGATTTCACACAAAGTAAGCAATACAAAGAGAACAGGGTCCTTTTTAATATGAGTGCATTTTACAGCAGACACATATCAGGAATATGAAATGGTGGGTTTACAAATTCTTTAATTCTCCAGCATCTACCAAACAATAAAATAACAGTTTTGGATGAACTGTTTAACCCCTTTATGACTAGAGATCTTGATGACTAAATGTGTCATTAGATAGTCAATAACATAGCAGTAACTCTCTGGCTAATCTGTACACATAAACAGTTAATATTCATATTTTTATTGGCATAGAAGGTTTTTTTCTTTGTACATTGTTTAAATAAGAAATAAAAAAATGCTGTTTTTATTAGGATGTACTGTGACATACTGAAGCAGAGCATGATCCCCTCCCTTCAGAGACTGGGCCGCAGGGCAGTATTCCAACATGATAACGACCCCAAACACACCTCCAAGATGACCACTGCCTTGCTAAAGAAGCTGAGAGTAAAGGTGGTGGACTGGCCAAGCATGTCTCCAAACCTAATCCCTATTGAGCATCTGTGGGACATCCTCAAACGGAAGGTGGAGGAGCGCAAGGTCTCTAACATCCACCAGCTCTGTGATGTCATCATGGAGGAGTGGAAGAGGACTCCAGTGGCAACCTGTGAAGCTTTGGTGAGCTCCATGCCCAAGAGGGTTAAGGCAGTGCTGGAAAATAATGGTGGCCACACAAAATATTGACACTTTGGGCCCAATTTGGACATTTTCACTTAGGGGTGTACTCACTTTTGTTGCTAGCGGTTTAGACATTAACCGCTTCCCGACCACCTCACACACATATACTGCGGCAGAAGGGCACGTACAGGCAGATTAACGTACCTGCATGTTGTCCTTTAAGAGGCGGCTTGCGGGTACGGGTGCGAGCCCGCCGGGAGCTCCTTGAGGGTCCCGTGGACTCGATGTCCGTGGGGATACCCAAGATCGTCTCAGGGTGAGGAAGAACGGGGAGATGCTGATGTAAACAAGCATCTCCCCGTTCTGCCTAATGACACACTCACTGATCACAGCTCCCTGTAATCGGGAGCGGTGATCAGTGATGTGTCACAAGCAGCCACGCCCCCCACAGTTAGAAACACTCCCTAGGACACACTTAACCCCTACAGCGCCACCTAGTAGTTAACCCCTTCACTGCCAGTGACATTTTTACAGCAATCAATGCAATTTGTTAGCATTGATCGCTGTATCAATGCCAATGGTCCCAAAAATGTGTCAAAATTGGCAGATCCATAATGGCGCAGTCACGATAAAAATCGCTGATCGCCGCCATTACTAGTAAAAATAAAATTATTACTAAAAATGCCATAAAACGATGCCCTATTTTGTAGACACTATAACTTTTGCGCAAACCAATCAATAAATGCTTATTGCGATTCTTTTTACCAAAAATATGTAGAAGAATACACATCGGCCTAAACTGAGGAGAAAAAAATGTATATATTTTTTGGGGGTTATTTATTATAGCAAAAAATAAAAAAAAATAATGCGTTTTCTTCTAAAATTTCCGCTATTTTTTGGTTTATAGCGCAAAAAATAAAAATTGCAGAGGTGATCAAATACCATCAAAAGAAAGCTCTATTTGTGGGGAAAAAAGGAAGTCAATTTTGTTTGGGAGCCACGTCACACGACCGCGCAATTGTCAGTTAAAGCGACGCAGTGGCGAATCGCAAAAAGCGCTCTGGTCTTTGGCCAGCCAATTGGTCCGGGGCTGAAGTGGTTAACGTCTGTGTGTTGAGTTATTTTGAGGGGACAGCAAATTTACACTGTTATACAAGCTGTACACTCACTACTTTACATTGTAGCAAAGTGTCATTTCTTCAGTGTTGTCACATGAAAAGATAGAAGAAAATGTTTACAAAAATGTGAGGGGTGTACTCACTTTTGTGAGATACTGTATATATTTATATATATGCGTGGGATTGACGTCATCGCGGCGCCGTCGAATGACAGCAACGGAGCCGCGAGACCCACCAAGAAGATGGAGGCTCTGTACACAAGGGGGCAGCGGTGACTTCGCTGGCTCCTGTGTCAGGTAAGTGACACATAATGGACTCCAATGCGATGCATAGTAGTCCATTATGCTTTACCTTTACCATTTGGGTTTACTTCCTCTTTAATAAAAGAAAGTATTTTTTTTAATTATTAATATTATACATTTTATATTATTTTATATAATTTTTTTATTTTGTTTTATATCAGTATTTTATATAATAGTTAGACATGTGCACAACAGAAAAATTTGTTTATTTTCGTTTTGTTTCTTTCGTTTCCGTTGATTCGTAAAGATTCGTAAATTCGTAAGTCGCCGGTGTTCGTATTCGTAACGATTCGTATTTTCGTAAGAGTTATTTTTTCATTGATTCGTTTTTCCGTTTAATTTTCGTTTATTAGTTTATTCGAAATTCGGACGCATTTGTATTTATTTGTACTTTCGTAACATTCGTAGATTCGTAATCGGAGCATAATTCCTAATTTTATGTAATGTGTATGCTATTATTACATTTTAAGAGACACGGAAAATTACGAATCGAAAAAAAAAAAAGTTACGAATGTACGAATTTTTTCGTTCAATCCATTCGAAGCACGTTAAGCAGCGCCATTGTAAGAGACACGGAAAATTACGAATCGAAAAAAAAAAAAAGTTACGAATGTACGAATTTTTTCGCTCAATCAATTCGAAGCACGTTAAGCAGCGCCATTGTAAGAGACACGGAAAATTACGAAACGAAAAAAAAAAAAAAGTTACGAATGTACGAATTTTTTTGTTCAATCCATTCGAGGCACGTTAAGCAGCGCCATTGTAAGAGACACGGAAAATTACGAATCGAAAAAAAAAAAAAAAAAAAAAAGTTACGAATGTACGAATTTTTTCGTTCAATCCATTCGAGGCACGTTAAGCAGCGCCATTGTAAGGGACATGGAAAATTACCAATTCAAAAAAAAGTTACGAATGTACGAATTTTTTCGTTCATTTTGATTTTCGTTGTTCCTGTTTTCGGTTTTCGGATTTTCTTCTTTAGTAGATTCGTTGTTTCTAATTAGTTTTTTTCGGATTTTCGTTGTTTTTTGGATTCGTTCGATTCGAACATTCGTTAATCGTTAAAATTTTTAGCGAATCGTTCGTTCATTTGTACGATAACGAATGAACGAATATAACGAAAAATAACGAAAAACGAAACGAATGGCACATGTCTAATAATAGTATGGGGGGTAAGGTCCCTGTCAGGGGGCCCAGGGCAGTTGTCCCTTTTGTCCCCTATAAATTGGCACTGCCTATAGATAAGACCTGTTCCAGACTTTTTCACAAGCCCCCCCCCCCCCCCCCATGTGTTCGTCATTGTTCCCTATATTGTCTTATTTTTTTCCCCCAGCATTGCAAATACATTTTTCTTATTTCTTAGATTCTAGACATGTGCACTGCCGAAAAATGTGTTCATTTTAGTTGTTGTTTTATTTGTTTTTTGTTTTTTTTGCCCTGTTTTTTGGGTCATTCGTTATGGTCGGATTTTGTTATTTCGAATAAATTTGTAACTTCGTAAAAATTTGAATTCAATTCAATAATTTTGGTGAGGGGTTCCCCTTAAAATCCATACCAGACCTGAAGGCGTACTATAGACACTTTTATTGTTTCACTTTAACCACTTGCCTACCAGGCACGAACACCTCCTTCCTGACCAAGCCATTTTTCAGCTTTCAGCGCTGTCGCATTTTGAATGACAATTGCGCGGTCATGCAACGCTGTACCCAAATAAATTTTTTATCATTTTTTCCCCACAGATAGAGCTTTATTTTGGTGGTATTTAATCACCTCTGCGGTTTTTATTTCTTGCGCTATAAACAAAAGAAGAGGGACAAGTTTGAAAAAACATAATATTTTTAACTTTTTATTATAATAAATATCCAATTTTTTTTTTTAAACTAATTTTTTCCTCAGTTTAGGCCGATACGTATTCTTCTACATATTTTTGGTAAAAAAAATCGCAATAAGCGCATATTGATTGCTTTGCGCAAAAGTTATAGCGTCTACAAAATAGGGGATAGATTTATGACATTTTTATTATTATTTTTTTTTTTACTAGTAATGGCAGCAATCTGCGATTTTTATTGTGACTGCGACATTGCAGCGGACATATTGGACACTTTTGACACATTTTTGGGACCATTCACATTTACACAGCGATCAGTGCTATAAAAATGCATTGATTACTGTATAAATGTGACTGGCAGGGAAGGGGTTAACACTAGGGGCGCTGCAGGGGTTAATATGTTCCCTATGTTAGTGATTCTAACTGTGGGGGGGAGGGGACTGACTGGGGGAGGGGACCGATCGGTGTCCCTATGTACAAGGGACACACCATCGGTCTCCTCTCCAGTGACAGGACGTGGATCTGTGTGTTTACATACACAGATCCACGTCCTGCTCAGTTACTGGGCAATCGCGGGTGCCCGGCGGACATCGTGGCCCCCGGGCACGCGCATCGGGTCCCCAGGGTCCCCGCGCGCACGCCCCCTAGTGGCCAAAATGTTAGCGCCATCATATGACGGCGGCCCGCCACAAGAGCCAAACCGCTCTGCCGTCAATTGACAGTGGGCGGTCGGCAAGAAGTTAAGCACTGCTCCCGAAGTTGAGCACTGCTCACTGCTCCCGAAAAAAATTGCAGTTTTTAAAACTTTTTTTTGCATTGATACATGTCCCCTGTGGCAGGACCCGCGTCCCCAAACATTTTTTTATGACAATAACTTGCATATAAGCCTTTAAAATGAGCACTTTTGATTATTCATGTTCGTGTCCCATAGACTTTAACGGTGTTCGTGTGTTCTGCCGAATTTTTTGCCTGTTCGGTATGTTCTTGTGCGAACCGAACCGGGGGGGTGTTCGGCCCATCCCTATTCACAATGTACAGAAAATATATAATTTTAAGAAATACAAAAATAAACCCTTGAACTCAAGTTTTACCGTGCGTTTCCGCGATGCAAAAGTTTGCATAGGGTCTTACCTTCTCTTATTCAAATTAAAATGGCGTTACCATGAAAAAAAAGAGGCTAATTTGTCTGAGAGATACCCACACCATTTGTATTCCTGATACAAGGAAATAATTCTGTAAAAAGCCATTGCATTTTATTACCTTAATCTGCAAGTACAGTAATTAATTTGGAAGAAGGTGAGCAGCATCTGTTAATCTGAGAAAAAAAAAAAAAATATTATTTTTTGGCAGCTGATGACCAAATAATTAAACAGCTTGAAATAGTTCGATACCAATTAGATGCTGCATATTAGACGGTTAATTTAAGGGATGCCAAATGAAAAAAAAAGTAAATGGATCAGCATGTAGCAACTGGGCACGGATTATTATTTTGATAGTTGAAATTAATTAATGTGCGCTAAATAAATAAATGATTCATGTTCGAGAGCAAATAATTATTTTAAGGAGCAGAACAAAGCGTAGGATTAAATGATATTTTGATGGATCCTGTGCCTTCTTGAAATCGTTTCAGTATTGTAAACCTTTTTTTCATTTTTTTGTGTTTGTTGTATAAAAATAAGAAGATGCAATTATCCCTTTGGATGCCAATATCCTCAGTGAGGGCACATTTCTGAGATCACTCGCCATGCTCCCATCGCACACGCTGCTGGACAAGGCTTGAAGAAAAAGGGTGTTTTAGCAGCTTAGGAGGTTGATAGGTATCAACAATGACAAGAAAATATGTCGTCAGTATATGGCGGTCATGACATTTTCAGGGTGGCACAACATATTGAAACTTGTAACAATGTTTTGATGTCAGTGCACTGTATTATGTCATATGTGCTGCACTGTGAGATTTATATGAATGAATGACTTGTATAGCGCTGCAACTGCGAACTGAATCGCCTCGAGGCGCTTGATCCAACCTGCGTTGATTCCTTCTTAGAAGAGGTAGGTCTTGAGTTTTTCCTGAAGGCCCGATGGTCTTTTTCTAAGCGGATGTTCGTAGGTAGAGCGTTCCATAGCCGTGGTCCTTGGACTGCGAATCTTCGTTCTCCCCTTGATTTGTACTGGGTAGACATGCGCACAACAAAAAATTTGTTTATTTTCGTTTCGTTTTTTTCGTTTCCGTTGATTCGTAACGATTCGTACATTCGTAAGTCGTCGGTGTTCGTATTCGTAACGATTCGTACATTCGTAAGAGTTATTTTTTCGTTGATTCGTTTTTTTGTTTATTCAAAATTATTTATTATTTATTATTTATTCAAAAGATTCGTAATCGGAGCATAATTCATAATTTTATGTAATGTGTATGCTATTATTACATTTTAATAATTTACGAATCGAAAAAAAAAAAAGTGACGAATCGAAAAAAAAAGTTACGAATGTACGAATTTTTTCGTTCAATCTATTCGAAGCTTGTTAAGCAGCACCATTGTAAGGGACACGGAAAATTACCAATTCACCAAAAAAAAAAAGTTACGAATCGAAAAAAAAAGTTATGAATCGAAAAAAAAAAGTTACGAATGTACGAATTTTTTCGTTCAATCTATTCGAAGCACGTTAAGCAGCACCATTGTAAGGGACACGGAAAATTACCAATTCAACAAAAAAAAAAGTTACGAATGTACAAATTTTTTCGTTCATTTTCGTTGTTCCTGTTTTCGTTTTTCGTATTTTCTTCATTCGTACATTCGTTGTTTCTAATTCGTTTTTTTAGGATTTTCGTTGTTTTTCGGATTCGTTCGATTTGAACGATTCGTTATTCGGATTCGTTCGATTCGAACGATTCATTCATTCGTTCCGAAAACTAACGAAAAAAACGAAAAAAAAAAACGAAAAACGAAAAAAAACGAAACGAATTGCACATGTCTAGTACCGGGGCTTGGGGACGAGGAGGTTTTGGTTGTTAGATCGGAGGTTGCGATTGGGTGTGTAGTGTTGTATTTTTTCGCATAAGTATTGAGGAGCATCTCCTTGTGTGCATTTGTGGGTCAGGCAGAGGGTCTTGAATGTGATACGATCCTTTACCGTTAGCCAATGGAGGATCCTCAGGGAGGGGAGATGGATTCCCATGGTTTTTTCCTGTGACTAGTCTTGCTGCCGTGTTTTGAACGACTTGTAGGCGTGCAATCTGGAATTTAGGTAGTCCTATGTAGAGGGAGTTTGCGTAGTCGAGTCGAGAGTTGATGATTGTTCCTACCACTATGGTTTTGTCCTTTTCTGGAATGAAGGGGATGAGTCTAGCAGGTGTAGAAGGTGATAGGATCCGCTGACTACTGATCCTATTTGTGCATCCATTGACATTTCTGAATCAAAGGTGACTCCGAGACTTTTGGCTTTTATGCTTAGGGGGATGGTCTGTCCAAGGATGGTGGGTGGAGTCCATGGTGTTGTAGATTTTGTTTTCCGGTTTGCATTTAGGAGAAGGAGTTCTGTTTTGGTTCCATTAAGTTTGAGTGAGCTTGTGGACATCCAGTCGTCTATTGATGTGAGGCATTTTTCTAATTCCTGATATTGGTCTTTTTGTCCGGGGATCCGAAGGTAGAGTTGAGTATCAGTAAAATATACAAAGTTTGTATAGATGGTGCGCAAAATCAACCTTATTGATGTAATAGATCGAAAATATAAGTATAACGATGTTAATGCATCCAATGCATATACACTATTGCCAGCAGGTCCAAGGTGGTCAATAATATATGAAGAAAATATATATAGTCTAAGTGGATAAGTGATCCAAGTGACTGATGAATAAGATCAGTGAATAAATAAATAAAATAAATCAAACGTGCAGATATAAAATACTCAAAAAATGACACTAGGCAGCTTAATGTCATTCATATGTGTGGTGAAAAGATGTGCTCAAAGGTGAACAAACCAGTATTAAAATATTTGATACAATAATAAATAAATTGATCAATCAATATTGGTTACTTCCTTTAACCAATAAAGGATTGGAAGTGTGTGTGTGCTCTGTGAATGAAGAGCAGCTGGTGATTAGTAACAAAAGGCACTGTTACTTCCTTAAATCAATGAGTGAGTAAAAACAGCTGATGTGTAGTCTGCAGACAATCAGCTAAACATATACTTAGTAACAAAAAACAATTGTATGTATCACATTAATGTTACTATGTATCATCTATGCAGTTAATGCAAGCAGTGGGGAATGTTGAATTGCTGCTATACAGCTAAATAAAATAAAAGGAAACAGGTAAAACTTCCCTTTAACTTTTCCTGATTTTTGTTGTGGGTATGTTCTTCTGAAAAAAGGATTATTTTTCAAGTGCTGAAAAAAAGAAAATACAAAAAAACCATTGCGCAGCCTCCCTGAACTGAATAAAACATGAAGTGCCTGTATATGTTGTTGCACTCACGTGTACCCAAGAAATCAGATCGCGGTTAACTGTCTTTAATGGTCAGGCTTCTTAGCTGGGGCTGTCCGCCCTTCTCCTCCTAGCTGAGATCTGTGTCTTACACAGTGTCACTTTAGGCTCCTCCTCCCGACCTGTTGCATCACAGGACACGTGACTTTTTCAAAAAGTCACGTGTCCTGTGATGCAACATGTCGGGAGGAGGAGCCTAAAGTGACACTGTGTAAGACACAGATCTCAGCTAGGAGGAGAAGGGCGGACAGCCCCAGCTAAGAAGCCTGACCATTAAAGACAGTTAACCGCGATCTGATTTCTTGGGTACACGTGAGTGCAACAACATATACAGGCACTTCATGTTTTATTCAGTTCAGGGAGGCTGCGCAATGGTTTTTTTTGTATTTTCTTTTTTTCAGCACTTGAAAAATAATCCTTTTTTCAGAAGAACATACCCACAACAAAAATCAGGAAAAGTTAAAGGGAAGTTTTACCTGTTTCCTTTTATTTTATTTAGCTGTATAGCAGCAATTCAACATTCCCCACTGCTTGCATTAACTGCATAGATGATACATAGTAACATTAATGTGATACATACAATTGTTTTTTGTTACTAAGTATATGTTTAGCTGATTGTCTGCAGACTACACATCAGCTGTTTTTACTCACTCATTGATTTAAGGAAGTAACAGTGCCTTTTGTTACTAATCACCAGCTGCTCTTCATTCACAGAGCACACACACACTTCCAATCCTTTATTGGTTAAAGGAAGTAACCAATATTGATTGATCAATTTATTTATTATTGTATCAAATATTTTAATACTGGTTTGTTCACCTTTGAGCACATCTTTTCACCACACATATGAATGACATTAAGCTGCCTAGTGTCATTTTTTGAGTATTTTATATCTGCACGTTTGATTTATTTTATTTATTTATTCACTGATCTTATTCATCAGTCACTTGGATCACTTATCCACTTAGACTATATATATTTTCTTCATATATTATTGACCACCTTGGACCTGCTGGCAATAGTGTATATGCATTGGATGCATTAACATCGTTATACTTATATTTTCGATCTATTACATCAATAAGGTTGATTTTGCGCACCATCTATACAAACTTTGTATATTTTACTATATCTTTTTAAGTGTGGGAACACTTTTTGTTGGGAGCTGCATTTCATTTAGCCATCTTAATTGATTTTATCAGGTTTTATGGTCTTTTTATACATACTAGCGCTTTAGTATCTTTTTTTTACTAGAGTTGAGTATCATCCACGTATGAGTGGAAGCATAGGTCTGATTTGCTGATGGTTTTAAGGAGTGGACGGATGTAAATGTTGAAAAGCACGGGTGACAAAGGTGATCCTTGAGGGACTCCATAGGAGACTGTGCGAGATTCATAGGTGAAGACTCCAAGTTTTACTGTCTGTGAAGGAAGCGAACCATAGTAAGTCTGAATCTGTGACTACTGCTACTTCTTTGATATATATACAGTATCTCACAAAAGTGAGTACACCCCTCACATTTTGTAAATATTTTATTATCTTTTCATGTGACAACACTGAAGAAATGACACTTGTCTACAATGTAAAGTAGTGAGTGTACAGCTTGTATAACAGTGTAAATTTGCTGTCCCCTCAAAATAACTCAACACACAGCCATTAATGTCTAAACCGCTGGCAACAAAAGTGAGTACACCCCTAAGTAAAAAAATGACTGTGCTCCCGCTCAGGCACCCCCCCCCCCCCCCCCCCCGCCCAGACCTGCCTGAACCCAGCCGGCTTTGGAACTGCACATGGACAGTTCTGAAACTGTCCCCCGGCCTTATATTTTATGGACAGCCTTTGTCAATTACGGACATTATCGGACAGTGTAAACATCGGCCAATTTTTACAAACTGTCTGTAAATTTACGGGCGGTTGGCAACCCTGGTGCACCCCCACACTTATCATGAACATACAAGGCCACCTGCCCTCAATACAGGGTGGGTACCCCCTGCTCAGTGGATGTGGAGGTCTGGGAAAATAAAGGGGGTCATTATTGGAGTCTGGAACCCCCCTTTGAAATAAGTAGATTTCCCAGATATCTGCTCTCCCTCTATGTGAATAAGTAAGAAGTACACGGTACCCCTCGTTACTCATGCACAAAAGAAAATTACAATGTAATTAAACATACCACATGTTTGGGGCCTCATTTACACTAGTGTTGGCCACAGTGGATTGTTCTTCAGAGGGTGTTTGACTGGCAGTATGCAGGTTTTATGTCTCTTCCTCACCACACGTTTTAACCCCTAAAAACGGATATCACTAAGCTGCAACCATATGCATTCAACCAAGTTTTAACTTTGTTTGCATTGGCACATGTCCCCCTGGCAGTACCCAGGTCCCCATGGTCTTTGTCAATCCCTTCCCTATTAGCCTTGCAAATGGAGAGAAGTGATTTCCAAGACTCTCCTCCAATGGACTTTAATGGGGTTTTTGCATTAAAGTTCACAATTTGTGGATTTTTGGAACCTGTCCTCGAATCAAACCCAAGCAGATTCGCTCATTGCCATTGATGACCATGGCAGCAATACACCGGAGAACAACGGCTGTGATGTTGCTGCATATAAAGCCATTAGCAGACAACTTTGGCTATTAATACTAATCAGAACTTTTATTTTGTTCCAGCCAGCCAGTACACAAAGCCAAGTCGTTCCCCCGACAGACTGCAGCTAAAACAGCACAATAAACACCTAATTTACCAGGAGGATATAAAAATAATTATCCCACTCCATCCTCCTGGAGAAAAGTGCACATCAGCAAGCCCTTCTCAAAAAAAATAAAAATAAATAAGTTGCTAATCTCTTAATAAATAGACGAATGTCGCCCGGTTGCCGTGGCAACCCAATGCTCACGATGGCAGGGAGTTCCGCGATAAGGAAGATCATGCAGTGCAAATCAAAATATTAATCAGCCGATAAGAGCAAAACAAATAATGACGAGGCAACCGCTAAGACGAGCCTGCGATATGAGTTTATGGAGACGGGGAGAGCGGCATGGTTAGAGAGACAGGATGTAATTAATGAAATTACAGGCGCACTCCGAGTGAACTTTCAATGAGCAGTAAAGAAATAAAAGTTTTGAACACTTTGGCGTGATTGTTTTTTTTTTCTTCTTTTTTTTTGATGGCAGCATTTCACTTGTACTGTCTGTCTAAATAATCAGTCTAGGTGATGCCCCTTATGATTTTTCATTGCTAAAGAACTTGTGACAGGAGAGGGTAGATATGGGATATTCCCAGAGGTGTAACTAGAACCTTCAGGGCACCAGTGCAGGAAACCATGAAGGGTCCCGCCCTGACCCCCAGCAGCAAATCTTCTCTCCGTGCCTGGGGCCCTTCCCACTGATCTTGGGACCCTTTTCTTCCTATAGCAGGGCCCTTTAATATGGTCCTGCAAAGGGACCCTATTACATGTTCTGCAGCGGTCCCCCTTTGTGCTGTCTTGTCCTACGGTAGCGGAATGCCAGGGCCCGGTCACAAGTGGCAATAAGTCACGGCCTATTCAGAAATGGTAAGGGCTGCAAAATTATATATTTACCGGTCCCTTTCCTGCTCTCCCCCCACAGCAGCCAGCAGGAGAGGAGAGAGGGCAGAAGCTGGCAGCGCTGCATGGAAGAGGGAAACCAGAGGCGCACACAGGGACCCGGGAGCAGCAGGAGACAGGTAACCTGGATAGGAGGGGTCGTGGGGGAGTCATATAGAGGAACCAGTGCCCTCCATTCTCCTCCTGCAGATGCTGAATGCTTGCAGGAGGGAGAGGAGGAGAAGCAGGCTGTCGGCAGCTGCAGGAGGAAAAAGGAGCCACCCCCACTCTCCTTCCTATCCAGGTATACAGGGGAGCATGGGACCAGGTCGCAATTGTGACCCCTATAGTTATGGCCCTGGATACTCCAGATTCCCCGAATAATTGCTGGAGGACACATCACCTTGCTAAGACTCTCTGAGCAGTCTCTATGCAGGGACAAGTAAGGATGACTAAGACTGAACACCCTACTTAGGAGCTATTCCGTCAGGAATACTACTGGTTTGTCCTCCCAGAGGATGCAGCACACAGTCACTAGATCCCTGAGCCCAGGTCAGTGCTCACAATGTCATAGGATCACTGAATGCTTCCTTCCAGTATCCACTGAACACTCTTCAGTGAGCTCTCCAATCCAGGTTCTCAGTTGAGGAATCCCTCAACTAGTTCCAAAAAGGGATCCTACGAAATAGGCCCTCCAGCTTTACCTCAGCTAGGAGCTTGATAAATAACTGCTGAAATCAAAATAGCTGCTGCAGTTGGGGGTATCCACCCCCTGCCCAGACATATGGATTTCCTCCAAGAGCAAGAAGAGGAAGACCCTGTTGCTCCAGATTCAAGACTATTTATATGTCTCTCCAACCCCCTTCTGGGCACTCCTCCCCAGGGATTGACTGGAGCACACAAAATATTCAGGTGAGAGTTGCCTTGCTCAATCCGCTATGGTCCAGAAGGCTCTGGAAGGCAGGGAAGCAAACCAACCTACAGCCTGTGGGATCAGGAGCAGACAAAAGCAATCAACAACTGCTCCATTGATTACAGAGGAGCCCAACAAAAAAATGTTCCTACATCCTAGCAATCAAACTAGGAGTGTGCTACATCTATATTAACCCCTTCATGATAAAGATTAAACTAATCCTAACGTCTAAAACACAGTTTTTAAACTTTGACATGTGCAACATTTTGCCATTCTGCGTTAGCAGCGCTTTACTGTCGTTTTAGCAGCACTTTTCGGCCGCTAGAGGGGCACCTTTAACCTCCGCTAGTGGCCGAAGAAAGGGTAAGGAGCGCCCATGTTGCGGCGCTGCCGAATCGATTTGCAGGCGCTTCGGCAATGCTGCCCATTCATTTCAATGGGCAGGGCGTTTTGGGAGTGGTTTATACACGGCTCCCAAACTGCCCCAAAGATGCTGCTGCAGGACTTTTCAGAACGTCCCACAAGCGGTGGTTTTCAGTCGTTAGAGGCTATTTCTAGCGCTAATACGCTTCAAAACCGACTCCGATGGAAACAGTCCGATGGGAGCTTTTCATCGGATTTTCCGACCGTGTGTATGCCCAACGGTCTTTTTCTGTCGGAATTTCCGACGGACTTTGGATTGAGAGCCTGTTCTTAATTTTTCTAACAGAAAACCTTTCTATCGGATTTTCCGATCCTGTGTATGCAATTCCGACACGCAAAATTCCGACGCATGCTCGTAAACAATTCGACGCATGGTCGGAAGCATTAATCTTCCCTTTTATAGTGACGTCGAACGCGTTGTATGCTGCGGTGTTATTGACCGTCGGAATTTAGTGTGACCGTGTGTAGGCAAGACAGTTTGAGCGAAATTCCGTCGGAATTCCGACAGGAAAACCATCAGAGCTTTTTCCGACGAGAATTCCGACCGTGTGTACGCGGCATTAGTGAAACTGTACATATCATTTCATTGCATTACGTTGTTTATCCGGGTGATTACTTGGTGCCTTCATTTGATGGTAAATGGTAATGGACATGTCCTATTTTTTTATTATTATTATTATTATTATCAAAGAAAAACTGGCATACAATAGTAAATATATATATATACCCCACAACAAAAACTACTCCATCTAGTATTTTGTAGACATGTGCGCCATCAATAAATTTGTTTAGTTACGTTCCGTTTCGTATTAGAATTAATTTGTGTCCGAAATTCAATTTGGATTCGTACGAAATACGAATTTTCGTTAGGTTCGTTAACTTTTCGCAACAATTACAAATGTTCGTCATGTTGAATTTATTATGAGGGGCTCCCACCATCCCTTCCTGGGTTTTTTAACTTCATCATAATGAATAATCGTAATTAACGAACATTCTCGTTTCCGTTGTAACGGAATTTGGATCCGAAATTCGTAAAACGAAATTTCGTATTTCGTACAAAATTCGGAAGCATAGCAATTCGTATTTCGGATCCTCCCAAATGTACGAATTTACGGAAATTCCTACGAATTTTCTATTCGTATGAAACTAATCGCACATGTCTAGCATTTCGTATGACCTCCATGATTTGTAAGGACAGCACCAAGTCTTCTAGGCATGGACATATTGCAACATCTGCAATTTTTTTTACCCAAAGGTAGAAGAGGAAAGGGGATTGTTGCGGTGCCAAAATTTTGATCAAAAATTTAACAGATTCAATTGGTCAGATATATAGAAAATATTATAAAATTTTATTAGAAATACATAAAAAATTAATAACAGTAAATAACAAAAGGAGCATACAGAAAAAATATGCAATAAAGCGATTAGGTAATTAGGATTAGGATTAGGAAGGACAAGCCAGGGTGGATGGATAAGGCCAGAAAAATGAATCGATGAATCGATGAATCTGTCGCCACGTCTATGGCTACAGGGGGTTGGTAAAGACCTAGCGGTTAGGAAAAAATATTCTTAATGAAAAAATAAAAGGGGTAAAAAACTCCCTAATATAATGGGCTAACATTTACCTCAGTTACTTACAATAAATTGATTAAAAACTATAGTGATGTCCAATGGTATCGATATCAGCCAAGGCAATTATATACTGTATTTATTGGCGTATAACACGCACTTTTTCACCATGAAAATCTGGTGCAAATAGCGCGTGCGTGTTATACGCGCGTCGTCAGATTACATACAGTGAGAATCTCCTGTTTACTTGTAATAGGAAGTCCTGTCTCCTGGGCCACCATTGGACCACAGTTCTGTCTATAATAGGAGATTCTCAATGTATGTAATCAGCGCTCGTCCCCCCCTCCTTGTTCCCTCTAGGCTGCAGATGGGCATCGATCAGGCTGCACTGATGGCAATGTTGAGGCTGCTGCATTAAAGGCAATGGTGAGGCTGCAGATGGGCATTGATCAGGCTGCAATGATGGCAATGGTGAGGCTGCAGATGGGCACTGACCCTTATTTTGCTTCAAAGTTCCTTATTTAAAATGTAAGTTTTCTTCCCGAAACTTCCCTCTTAAAATGAATGTGCGTGTTATACACCTGTGCGTGTTATAAGCCGATAAATATGGTATATGAGATCCCAGGTGTACAGAAGCTAAAAAAAACATACCAATGCGGTAATTATTGTGGCTAAATATTGCAACATCTATCTTTTTCCATTCTTTAAGAAGGCTTTCTGGATGCTGGATGGAGAGTGATGCTCGTCTCTTCAGAATTCCCCATAGGTGTTGGATTGGGTTCAGATCAGGAGACATACTTGGCCACTGAATCATTTTCACCCGGTTCGTCTTCAGGAAATGCAACAGTGGCCTTAGATATTAGACATGTGCAATTCGTTTAGTTTTTTTTCCGTTATTTTCGTTCGTTTTCGTACGAATGAAAGAATCGTTAGAATTGTACGAATCCGAATAACGAATCGTTCAAATCGTACGAATCCGATTAACGAATCAATCGAACGAATCCGAAAAACAACGAAAATCCGACAAAAAAACTAATTAGAAACAACGAATGTACTCAAAAAAAATTCGTACATTCGCAACTTTTTTTTCGATTCGTAACTTTTTTTTCGATTCGTAACTTTTTTTTTTTTTTTTCGATTCGTAATTTTCCGTGTCTCTTACAATGGCGTTGCTTAACGTGCTTCGAATGGATTGAACAACAAATATTCGTACATTCGTAACTTTTTTTTCGATTCGTAACTTTTTTTTTTTCGATTCGTAACTTTTTTTTTCGATTCGTAAATTATTAAAATGTAATAATAGCATACACATTACATAAAATTATGAATTCTGCTCCGATTACGAATCTACGAATGTTACGAATGTTACGAATGTACGAATAAATACGAATGTGTCCGAAAATTAAACTGACAGCGGAGGAGAAAAAAAAAAGCCGATCACTGGCTTACCTTAAAGGGACATCGGTCCCACTTGCAATGCCCACAAGTGCCACCTGTCCATACCCATAAGTGCCACCTGTCCATGCCCATAAGTGCCACCTGTCCATGCCCACAAGTGCTACCTGTCCATGCCCACCAGTGCCACCTATCAATGCCCACCAGTGCTGCCAATCAGTGCCACCTAAAAGTGCTGCCTATCAGTGTAACCCATCAGTGCCCATCACTGCCACCTATCGGTGCCCGTCACTGCCGCCTCATCAGCGTACATCAATGACGGACAAAAATGACCCATTTTTTTATTTTTATAACAAAATAAAAAAAAAAAAAAACATTACAATTTTTAGAAATTCGGTCTTTTTAAAACATTTTAACAAAAAATAAAAATCGCAGAGGTGATCAAATACCACCAAAAGAAAGCTCTATTTGGGGGGAAAAAATGATAAAAATTTAATTTGGGTACAGTGTTGTATGACCGCGCAATTGTCATTCAAAATGCGACAGCGCTGAAAGCTGAAAATTGGTTTAAAGAAAGCAAGTGGTTAAAGGAAAAAAAATGGATTGAATCTGCATAGTATGCCAGACAGGTTTGAGAAACAGAAACTTTTTAGTATTGATATTCTGTACATCATATCGTATTCGAGAGACAGTAAGAAGTCAAACTAGGCCATGTCTGGGAATGGTTCTCCTGTATCACAAGTAGGGGTTCCCAAGTGCTGATCAATGGGACGGGGTGAACCAACGCACTAAAACTGAAGGCTGAACTAGGCTGTACTTCACTTTTGCATCTCAAGGTTTGATCTTCATTCATGCCCAGAGTGTACCTTTAAGATGAAATGCTGTTCAAGGTCGTTGTCTGATAAGTCCATGGTAATTTATTTATGAAAGGAGGTCACTGTGGGAGACATTTTGCAAGAACTGCCTTAAGGGGTTAATTTGTATATTTTTTTTTAGGAGTATCATGTTTGAAAGTATCACGCATGGGGTTGGCCTAATTTATTTTTTTAATTAGTTTCTGGGCGTAAGGCAATTAGAATGTGTGTGCGTGTGTATTTAGAATGTGCTTAATTAAAAAGAGAATAAATTATATTTCATGTGTACATAATACACATTTTCTCAGCAAGTTACCCCGACGACGTGGAGGGTTTTAATTAATAACAGTCATAAAAAAAAACTTTGAACAGCAGATTTCAAGACAAATAACTGAGCGGCCAAGAGTGCGGAGGCTTTTCTTCTGAGATTACAAAAGGCTGCCTTGTGATTTATTCATAGTTAAAGTCATAGGGTCAGTCCATTTTTGGTAGAAGCTGAGGAGTTAACTAGGGCCAACCCTAGTAAACCCCCCCCCCCTTTCTCGTCCCAAGATTCCCCCAAATCAGGGGCGGACTGACCATTCGGCCACTCGGGCACTGCCCGAGGGCCCCCCGGCCACTAGGGGGTCCCATCAGGGTTGCCAGCCTCAGTAAAACCAGGGACAGTATGTAAAAATCTGTGTTTTTTTTTACATCTCTCTCTGAAATGTCCCTTACCGACATCCTTTTGGTCTAAAAATCCCAAGATTATAGCTGCCCCACCTCTCCAGTACCTTCTCAGCCAATAGAAACATGTCTGTGTATACTGTTTGTACATGTATGTGTATACTGTGTGATTGTATACTGTGTGTGTGTATACTGTGTGGCCCCATAATCTCTGATTGCCGGGGGGCCCCATAATCTCCTATTGCCCGGGGGCCCCATGAGTTGTCAGCCCGCCCCTGCCACAAATGGGCTGTTATGCTGACTTTATATTAATATACTTACCTTTTTGGAGGTCTTCAGGTCAGTCATAGGACATGTCGGATTCTCTTCCTCTCAAGTACGCTCCCGGTGATAGGAGGCCTTCCAGATGCAGAGATTGTCAATTCTTGCACTCTTCATTAATAGTATCATCAGATTATTGCCAATCATACTTTTGGGTCACTGACAGCAAATTCTCAAGATTCATAGGTGCCCCCTTGGACTTTCTTTGTCCTCCTTCCTTCCCTTTTGTCTTTATCCCCTTAACCCTCTAGTCCCAGTCCCAACCACCTTGGCACCAAAGGCCGACCTTGTGGAAGACAACCCCTCCATTGACGAGAGGGGAGGGGGGTGTTGGGTGTGCAGCCTGTCACCTCAAGGGATGGGGGGGGGGAGTGCAGCCTGTCACCTGAAGTCAGTTCAGTATGAACGTCCTCATGGTGGTCAGCAGCAAGGTATATGGCGCAATCTCTGGTGAATTAGTGTGTAAAACTCCCATAGTCCTATATAAAACCAATTGTAATACGTGTCATATAATAGTTCATGAAAATTCATAAAACTACAAAAATTCATAAATCCACAGGAAGGAATGGTGTATCAAGAGAGCACTAGGTGGGCAGCTCCTCCCAGAGACAGGAAAGGATCTCTGTAATGCCGTGTACACACGAGTGGAATTTCAGACAGAAAAAGTCAGACGGGAGCTTTTCATCGTATATTCCGATCGTGTGTATGCCCCATCAGATTTTTTACGTCGAAAATTCTGACGAACCTAGAAAGAGAACATGTTCGAAATTTTTCCAACGGAACCAATTCCTATCAGGAAAACCGCTCGTCTGTATGCTGTTCCAACGTACCAAAAACAACGCATGCTCTGAAGCAAGTACGAGACGGAAGCTATTGGCTACTGGCTATTGCACCTCCTTTTTCTAGTCCCGTTGTACGTGTTGTACGTCACCGCGTTCTAGACGGTCGGACTTTAGTGTGACCGTGTGTAGGCAAGATCGATTGAGCGGAATTCCGTCTAAAATTTTGTGTGGTCTCTATAATTTGATTATTAAAAATAATAATGAGTAAGCTTGTACCATCATCCAGGAATCTTGAAATAGAGGGGTGGAAACCCCGGTCCCCAACCAGGTCACCACAAAGGACCTGTGGGCAATTTGGACTATCACGGTACAGTAAAGCCCCATACACACGGTAGGATTTTCCGATGGATTCTGTCCTATCAGACAATGTTGTCGGAAAATCAGACCGTGTGTAGGCACCATCGGACAGTTTCCATCAGATTGTCTGACGGACAAAGTCCTATCTCCTGCTGGATAGATTTTTTGACAACAAAGTCCGATCACACCAAATCCGATCGTGTGTAGCGAATTCCGACCGGACAAAGTGCTACGCATGCTCAGATCACATTACAAGACCAAAGCTATTGGCTACTAGCCTCTACGTAGTCCCGTCGTAGGCAACAAACGTCACCACGTTCAGAATGATCGGATTTTCAGACAACTTTGTCCGACCGTGTGTACGCAAAACCAACATCGGACAAAGTATGACAGACATGGTCTGACGGACCTGGTCCTCGGATAATCCGCGCGTGTGTATGGGGCTTAAGACGATAAAATATGAATAAGTAACAAGTATACAATTATAAAAAATATAATTCATTCATCGTTATGACCCTTCCATGTCTCCCCTGTGCTGGAGATGTGGAAGGGTCAGGGGGTCGCACTTCCACATATTCTGGCAGTGCGACCTGATCGCTCCCTTTTGGTCCACGGTATCTCTACCTTTACAACAGGTTTTCACAACCTCTTTCCCAGTCGACCCCCTATACTTTCTCTTAGGCCATCCCCTTCCCGCAATAGGGAAGTTGGCGAACAAATTAGCATCATTTATCTTAATGGCCGCTAGGAGAACTATACTGGCAAACTGGTTATCCTCCCTACCTCCAACCCAAGGACAGCTGGTCCTGTATATCAAAGACATTCGCCAAATGGAACACATCACGGCACTAGTAGAAGATAAGATTGATAGGTTTGATAAGATTTGGGCCCCTTGGGACAACTCCAGTTATGGCCTATTCTCTCCACCCACCCTGCCGCCTGATATTCGGGCGCCTTCCAGTTCATAACAATTCATGTAATGCCCTCGGACGAATATTATTTATATGCAAGCGTTGATATTAAGACCCTATATACTGCAATTTTTACTTGACCCTATTTGGTATCCACTGTATTGTATCCCCCTCCCCTTTTACTTTTAGTTTTTTTTTTTTCTTCCTTCTTTTTTTTTTTTTCGCTTCCTTTTACTCAATAGCCTAGTCAATGGATTGATTTTCTTTATTATTTCCATCCCCCCCATACCTCTGTGTCTGCCTTTAAATAATTTACTCTAAGGATCTAATAATGTTGTAATACATACGCTCCAGTTGCACCTGGTAGCTAACCCAATGTTTCTGATTTGTTTGTAACTGTTAACTTGACGTTTGTGTCTTTCTTATTTCAATAAAAAATACAATTTAAAAAAAATATATATAATAAAGTAATTTTATTAATACAGAAATAGGGGTCAATTACAAATAAAAACACTGTGAGCTGTTAGCCTGCTGGAGCATAGGTAAGCTGTGTTGCTTTTTCCCCGCTCTATTTTCAAAAGATTTTTTTTCCATTAGGATGCTGTATGCTTATGTTTTTTATCATTTTTGATCACCATATTGATTCTTTTGGAACCATTTTGGGCGGCACAGTGGTGTAGTGGTTAGCACTCTCACCTAGCAGTAAGAAGGGTCGCTGGTTCAAATCCCAACCACGACACTACCTGCCTGGAGTTTGCATGTTCTCCCTGTGCCTGCGTGGGTTTCCTCCGGGTACTCCGGTTTCCTCCCACATTCCAAAGACATGCAGGTAGGTTAATTGGCTTCTGTCCAAAAAAATTGGCCCTAGTATATGAATAGGGACATTGGATTGTGGGCTCCTTGAGGGTAGGGACTGATGTGAGTGTGCAATGTACAGGGATAGGGACAATTGTAGACACTCACTCAGGTTGAACTGGATGGACCGAGGTCTTTATTCAACCTTACTAACTATGAAACTATGGAACCACAGATAATCTCCCGATGAAGCGGTAAATGACCGCGAAACTAGTCGAGAAAAATGACATCTGTGATCAATTGTTTTATTTTAACTACTCATTGGTGATTTACATATGTACCGCCATTATGTTTTTAACATGTATATGATGATTTGTATTTCGGCATCAATAAAATCATCTGTAACGTTTATATCTATATTTTGTTATATTTTTCTTTGTACTGCCTTTACTGTACCGCAATAGTCCAAACTGCCCCCACTTCTCCTGGTAGCCTAGTTGGGGATTAGGCTCCCAATCTCTATATCACTTGACTTCTGGATGATGGTACAAGTTCTTACATCTTACCCTTATTTCTTACCACAAGAGGTCACACTTAATTCTACAAATAAAAACATGACAAAAGTTCATATATGTCACCAGAACAGTTAACCCTGGATTGGGGGGAATCACAGTGGGACAATTCATCACAGAAAACAACTCGACTAGTTTTGCGGGCAATAGCCGCTTCATCGGGAGAGTATCTGTGGATTAATTAGCAAATGATCAAGGAACAGTATACATGCCCTGAGGCATAAACAGTAAATAATACTAATATAACATGACATTTAGACTAAGTAATTGGTGCATAAGGGGGGAGAGAAAGAGCAGAACAGCTTACCCTTGTCCCGACAGGCCCTGATCGCAGGACATAACCACCAAAAAGGGGGTCTCCCGCGGCGACTCGGGGGAGCTACAAAAGATGATGGATCAGAATCTAAAAGGATAAATGAAGACAAAGGGTAGATGTAGTATGGACCTTCAGGGGTACACAATAGTGGACCAGTGAAAGGTGATGGATTTGTGAATGGTCGAGTGGAACAAGGTGAAACAGGAAGTGAGATTGGGATAAATAGGGAAATCTTAAGAGAGTGTTAAATGGGATCCAAGCAGTGAGTGAATTAAAAAACGCACTGGGATGAAACAAATGGGGAAAGGTGTGAAGGGAATTGAAGTGGTGAACGTGAAGGATAGGAGGAAAAAGGGAATTCCGTCGGAGAAACCTTCATGCTGTGTACACACGAGCGGAATTTCCGACAGAAAAAGTCAGGCGGGAGCTTTTCATCGTATATTGCGATCGTGTGTATGCCCTATCAGACTTTTTGCGTCAAAAATTCTGACGGACCTAGAAAGAGAACATGTTCTAAATTTTTCAGCAGAACCAGTTCCTATAGGGAAAACCGCACTTCTTTATGCTGTTCCGACGTACCAAAAACGACGCTTGCGCTGAAGCAAGTACAAGACGGCAGCTATTGGAGTTTATTCCGATGGCAAAACCGCTCGTGTGTACGCGGCATTAGACAACAAAAACACACAGGGGGGCGCCTCTAAGTGCAACATTTATAAGAACTTTAACGGAGCAGCCAAATAAACACTCACGTGAATGTGCATATCTAGTAGTATCAACAGAGGGGTCGTCCAGGTTAAAGGTCGCTAGCCAGCCGCCACTGGTGGCATCGGATGGTGCGAACCGGGTCACCGCTCATCGGATGTAGAGGAGGACTTCCATAACCACTATGGAATGTGGAAGTGACGTCATGCCTGAAGGACGGTCCTGTTGCACATCACCTCCAGGCACAGGACCATCCTCCAGGTGTGATGTCACCTCCGCGTTCCACAGTGGTTACAGAAGTCCTCTACATCTGATGAGCGGTGACCCGGCTCGCACCGTCCGACACCACCAGTGGCGGCTGACTACCGACCTGGAACCTGGGCGACCTCTCTGTTGATACTACTAGATATGCACATTCTTATGGAACACGTGAGTGTTTATTTGGCTGCTCCATTAAAGTTCTTATAAATATGGCGTGTGTTTCTCTCTCCTATAGACCATAGTAGCGTACAGGTCCCAGCAGTGCTCGATGATGATCCTGTTCCTGACCCAGCTCTCCTCTTTCTTCTCCCACTTCTCCTCATCTCTCTTCCGCTTCTTCCCATGCGTCACTGACGTGACCACAGGCAGGAAAGGCATAGCTCCCAACTGTCCCAGATTTGGAGGGACTGTCCCTGATTTGGTACAAAGTCCCTCTGTCCCTCCTCCCTCCTTATTTGTCCCTCATTTTTCTCTAATCTATATAGTTGTATATACAATGCACCCTTTGTCCTTCAAAAAAGTGTTTCCCAGTGCTAAATAATGCTAAAAGTTCTAAACTGCTGCATTTGTACATTTCAACAGTCAGTATAAAGGAATAGTAGTTATTAAAAAAAAAACACTTGTGGGTTTAACTAATCATTTTTATTTTTGTATATTTCTCCTTTAAGGGGGCGTGTCAGGGGGGTGTGTCCTATGTCTACATACTTTTAGGTGTCCCTCATTCCCATCTCAAAAAGTTGGGAGGTATGGGGAAGGGAGTAGTGGTGCTGGGAGAAGAGGAGTACCCTTTGGTGGTTGGGGGGTGGCAATACAGGTTGTGCTGGCTCGCTCTACCCACCAACCACCCCCCGCCACTTGGTCTGGCCCTGAGCAAGCCACAGACGGACACTGGTCCTTGGTGGTCCAATGATTGGGGACCTCTGCTCTAGTCATTAGGGTCCGGTGCATAGATACTGTAGATGTACCTCCATCCCCTATATTCAATAAACAGTGGGATGGAAAAGAGATTGGGACTTTGAATGAGGCATATTATTGGACAATGAATAATTATGAAACATATATTTATTTTGTTCCCTCAGCAATGGTGATTTTCCAAGTCTGACAGTAAGTACATGCATAATTACACATTTTTTAATAAAACATGATTGTGACATAAATGGCATGACACACAGCATAACATGGTGTGGAAGAATAATCTCCATGACAGAATTCCCTATAGGACTATATAACATGTTGGGTCTAAAATATATTGCATTAAAAGCATGGTAGACTGTCTTTAGGACATGGTGCATCTGTGTATGCCTGACGCGTTTCGTGGGACAGTGCCAACTCTTCAGGGGCTGACGCAGCATCATACTATAAAAATATACATATACATATCTCATATACATTTGTATTTTTTTTATAGAATGATGCTGCATCAGCCCAGGAGGTTTTTTCCTTTTGGGATAAAGGCTTTACAATAAAAAAAAAATTATAAAAGCAGATCATTGCAAGCACCCCTGTCAGTGATAAATGATTTGTCTCATCTTCTCTGTAACCAATACATTCTGCTGGAGAGCTTGTTCTTTTCAAAAACAACATACATGCTGGCTGGATCACCAGATGAAAATAGAAGAAAAAAAGCCTAAAAAAGAATGCAGCCGTCACATGTAGGAAATGGTAAACTGTAATATAATAAAGGTTTTTGGTTTAACCACATGCCGACCGGGCCATAGCCGAAAGACGTCTACAGCGCGGTTGGCTTATTCTGGGTGGACGTCCGGACGTCCACCCAGAAACTTGCTCCCGCACGCCCCCTGGGGCGGGCACTCGGGAACATACGTGACCGCCGGGTCCCGAGGACCCGGCACATCACGGATCACGGTAAATGACGGAGCGATCACATGTACACAAACCAGCGTCACGTCATGACGCCGGTTCCTCCCTCCCCTCTCTGTACCGATCGGTACAGTGAGAGGGGAAAAGCGGAGAGGGGGAGAGATGGGACCAGCGCTGTGGGCTGGATGTGTAGTGCCTACAGTGCTGCTCAGTGACAGCTACACTGCCACCACTGTGCAATACTCTGCCACCACTGTGCAATACTCTGCCACCACTGTGCAATACTCTGCAATACTCTGCCAGCACTGTGCAATACACTGCCACCACTGTGCAATACTCTGCAATACACTGCCACCACTGTACAATACTCTACCAACACTGTGCAATACTCTGCAATACTCTGCCAATACTCTGCAACACTGCAACACTGCAACACTGCAATACTCTGCCAATACTTGCCAATACTCTGCCAATACTCTGCAATAAATTTTAATAGAATCAAAGAATTTTTTTTTTTTTTTTTTTTTTTACATAATTTTCAGTATTTTTTGATTTATAAGGCAAATATAAAAACCCAGTTGTGATTAAATACCACCAAAAGAAAGCTGTATTTGTGTGAAAAAAGGACACAAAATTCATTTGGGTACAGTGTTGCATGACTGAGTAATTGTCATTCAAAGTATGAGAGCACCGAAAGCTGAAAATTGGTCTCACAAGTGTTGGCCCAGTGGTCAAGTGGTTAATACAGCTTTAAAAAAAAAAAAAAAAAAAATACCAGCAGGGCCTTGCTAAATAAACCATACTATAATGTTCATATCTATAAAAGATGTATAGCCTCAGTGGTTATTATCCATGGGGAAATAGGAAATCCCCCCCCCCTCTCCCCCATGGACGATAACCACTGAGGCTATACATATTTTATAGATATGAACATTAAAGTATGGTTTATTTAGCAGGGCCCTGACAATGGTTTTAACCTTTTTATAGGGTGTTAAGATTGTTTTTCTTGTTTTCTTATGTGTGTCTCGAATATGATAAGATTATACAGTATTGCTATTATATTTTTTGAAGTATATAACATTATAAGCAACAGTATCACAGGCCATATGTTTTTTTCTCATTATGGTGTGATGGCTGCATTTATTTTCTTCTTTCAATCTTCTTTTGCTTTATTTTCACCCAGTAATCCTGCAAATAACACACTTCCTATCCCTGGGTGGCTATATCACTCCTCCACTGTATCTATGGAGGGAGCCATGGTTGGCACCCTAAGCTGCTCTCCTGATTTGGACTTGCCACCTTTTCTTCAAGCCAAACCCGAACACTTTTTTTAGTAAACACTACAGGATTATAAAAGACCTGGGACACATTTGGGTGCCCCAAGGGGGGTAGTACTGTAGCGCACAGAGCGCGCCAGTGGGTGTGGCCAAATTGCTCCAGCTGACATCATCACCCTACCCTTCAGCGATGCCAAACCTGCCCCCAAACAGCCGCCCGCAGCAGCAACAGATTTGTATATGACTATCTCGGTTACTTGGGGAGCCACAGCCTGGTCTGAATAATGTGTCCGGGTTTCAGGTGGACTGAAACCCGGACACATGATTCAAAACCCGAACTGTCCGGGTGAATCCTGGACAGGGGGCAACCCTATGTGGACTACAAAATATGTCCATATGCCCAGTACATGGAGGCAGGGCTTTTGGGAATTAACAGAAGAAAGGAAGGAAGATATTCTTTAGAGTGCCTCACAGGAAATGATAAGTACACAGCTTTTTCTGGTAGGATCAACACATTTTTTCTGTATTTGCTTGTAAGAAGGGTTTCATTATTGGCTATTAACCATGTTAAGACCAGGCTTTTTTTCTGGCACTTTTTGTTTACAAGTAAAAATCATATTTTTTGATAGAAAATTACTTAAAGCAGAGACCCCAGAGAATAAAATGGCAGCCATTGCAATATATTATGTCCAGTGTTGGTCATCTTACTTTAAAAAAGTAATTAGTTAAGTTACAAATTACTTCTCCCAAAAAGTAATTGCGTTAGTAACTCAGTTACTACATTGGAAAAGTAATTAGTTACGCAGCAAAGTAACTGTGATTTTTTTTAAATATTCTATACGTGTAACTAAGGGGCGGGTCTAGTATTACTGTAAGCAAGGGGCACATTTATTATTATTATATATTGTGTAACCAAGGGGCTGCTCTATTATTACTCTAACCAAGGGGCAGATCTGTTATAGCGTGTAAGCAAGGGGCGGGTCTACTATTATATCGTGTAAGGGGCGGATGGCTACAGAAGAGGCTACAGTAGCGCCCTGCTCCTAATGAGCAGACGCTATTATTTTTGTAAATTTAAGTTTGTCTGAAGCTGCAGTTTGGCTCAGACTAATTATGCTAAAGTTCTGGTTTCTGTACCAGTTTAGCTGGGTTATGCTAGTTTCCACTTGGCCGTGGGTGTTGCTGTCACCACCGGTAAGTTTTTGAAATGCAACAGGCTAAATGCATTGGGTAACCTCTTTGCTCAGAAACAGCCCGGTGGGAGTGGTCTACCCACTGTGCATTCTGGGTAAGGGTAATTAAGGTACAGGCGCCATTTTTTTCGTGGTTCGTTATCCTGACCTCATGGCCCTCCTGGCCTAAGGTGTGTGCTACCTCACTCTATGTCTCGGGTACGGCTGGCCCGAGGCTTTGCAACTGAAGGGTAGGCCCAGAAGTATTGGGGCCTACCGATCCAGGGGTGGTCCTGTGCTGTCTTGCCTGCGGGGAGAAGCCAAGCGACTGGAAGATCCAGGGGAGGACTTTTCAGGAGAGGCCCGAGCAACAAGGCTGGTATCTCTAGAAGAGCCTGGAGACTCAGTTGGGGGACGCATCCCGGGTCACCTAACACACAGTACCGCCGGATTGGCTGAAAGAAACTGGTACTGTGTGACAGTTCTTTAATTTTAAGTCGCTGGATTTGCCTTCCTGTGGCAGAGGATTGCACTACGGTTCCGCTAAGTTGACTGTTGACTATGTCTGTGGCAGAGACTTTGACCGAGCATCTCATCGGCTGCTAGGTCAGTGAGAAAGGCCTATCCGATGAGTGCTGGATCCAGTCTGTGGAAACTGTTTGTCCTCTGGATCAAGGAAATACCTCCAACCCGCAATTATATGGTACCTGAATTGCCATTAACCCTCTATTGCAAAAATGTATGTTCTTTCAAATAAATATTTGGAAAAAGGACTAAGTGTCAGAGCTAATATACTTTAATCAACTCTACAACGGGACCCCTAGGTTTGGTGAGGTAATGGTAAGCCCAACAAAAAACAGCAGCTCCTTCGGGGGTCAGTGCTACATATATATATTATATAAAAAAACTAATCAGCGCAATATCAAAAACACTAAATCTTTAAGCTGCTGAACACCAAGGGTCAAAATTCCAAATCCCTCCGCAAGATAAACATAAAAAGAATGGCACAGCGCTAAAAACACCAATAAACAATAAAGTCTATAAACATGTCCATGTAAAATGGTGATGTGAATACAACAATCCAATGGTGTCTTCAATGGTGAATGAACAATGGATGCATGCAGGTGACTTTGTGATAAACCTCCACCAATACTTTAAGATGGCCGCTCACCTCACTTAATGGACCCTTTAATTACAGAGGGTCAGAAAGCACATTTCCCCTGGGGTATGTAATGATGTTCCACAGAAATCAGAGTGATTGCTCCTTGCTGGTATGGTAAATGCGTCAAAACCAACTCACGTAGAATTAACACCTTGTCAATCGTAAGCAACTCTTTCAAGTACCACCATGAGACATGTAAACAGAAAAGCAAGAAACCATAGTGCTCTCTGCATATACAATATTTAATAAGTAAAAAGAAGATATAAAAGCTCACAAGAGAAGCACCTATAACCCGGTGCTCGATATATACAGCATGTAAATAATGAATGGTAGTGGCTATATATATTTTTTTTTTTTTTTTTTAACTCTAGCGTGGTATAACTTTACATTTTCTCCAAAAATAAAATATAGTGTTTGGGGGTTACATAGTTACATAGTTAGCTAGGCCGAAAAAAGACACAACTCCATCCAGTTCAACCATAAAAAAAAGAAATAAATAAAAATAAAAAATATCGTGCAATCCAATATACCCCATTCTATACCCACAGTTGATCCAGAGGAAGGCAAAAAAAACCCCCAAAAGAGCATGCTCCAATCTGCTACAGCAGGGGAAAAAAAAAAAATCACTTCCCGATCCCCCTAGAGGCAATCGGATTATCCCTGGATCAACTTTACCTATAAATGTTAGTACCCAGTTATATTATGTACATTTAGGAAAGTATCCAGGCCTTTCTTAAAGCAATCTACTGAGTTAGCCAGAACCACCTCTGCAGGGAGTCTATTCCACATTTTCACAGCTCTTACTGTGAAGAAACCTTTCCGTATTTGGAGATGAAATCTCTTTTCCTCTAGATGTAAAGAGTGCCCCCTTCTCCTCTGTGTTGACCGTAAAGTGAATAACTCAACACCAAGTTCACTATATGGACCCCTTATATATTTGTACATGTTGATCATATCCCCCCTTATTCTCCTCTTCTCAAGAGTGAATAAATTCAGTTCCTCTAATCTTTCCTCATAGCTGAGCTCCTCCATGCCTCTTATCAGTTTGGTTGCCCTTCTCTGCACTTCCTCCAGTTCCCCGATATCCTTTTTGAGAACTGGTGCCCAAAACTGAGCTGCATATTCCAGATGAGGTCTTGCTAATGATTTGAACAGGGAGGCAAAATTATATCTCTCTCTCTGGAGTCCATACCTCTCCTAATACAAGTAAGGACTTTGCTTGCTTTGGAAACCGCAGCTTGGCACAGCGTTCTAAGTAATTTTCTAGAAGAAAATACAGATTTTTACTTGTAAACAGCAAATGTCAGAAAAAAGTCTGGTCTCACTTGCCAACCACTACGCAAAATTAAAATATCAGTTTTAAGTGGAGTTGACCATTGACAAAGCATGTCAGCTATATGACGGAGGTGCCTGCTAACCGCAGTGAAAAAAAGGTTCATCAAGTTATAATACATGAAAACTGACTGTCAAGCTCACAAAACCTATTTACCGAAAGCTGCAGCTTTGACCTGGAACGAGCGCATTGTACATCGCCGAACGTTGAAAGGATTCAAAATCACTGAATAAAGAGAGTGTTCCAGATGAAAATGACTTTTTGGTCCTAGCGTAGGAAAAAAAAAAAAAAAAATCATAAAGGTTTATAAAAACGGAAAATCGGGAGCCTTGGACTTTATTTAGAAAGTTTGAGCTCTTTCCTATTAGCATATAAAAGTGTTTATAGATTAATGCAACCTGTTGACAGAATAGAAATTGCTTCCTTGTGAGACGGATTTATGGATTTTGGAAGCCAGCGGTCTCTGCTCGCTCGCATCTCTTTTCCCCTGCGCTCTTTAGAAGGGATAGGGCAGATATGGAAACCGGCTTGATAATCTGTCAGATAGAGCCGTACAGTGTTGTGACCTTTCTTAAAGGAAATGTCCCTTCATGCCCCAAGGATTTGCTCAGCTCTTCTATAAATACTCAAAGAGATTTGCTTTTTACTCACAGCTTGGAGATACCAAGTATATTAATAAAGATCCACAGCAGGGGCTGATAGTGATTATATCAAGGGTGGACATGGAACTATAAGTGCAACCGTAACTACCGTACAGGGAAGCAAAGTGAGAGGAGTAACTAATTACATTAAAGTGATATTAAAGGCTATTATTTAGGAAAATGTATCTGTAACTGGCAGCAATTTCCACTGCAAAGCACGCACCTGTTACTGAAATGATCGCCAACAGCAATCCTCCCTTATACACACGAACACCGATCCATCCGCAAGACACCACAAGTCCAGTTCTCCCACCGGTTGCATGCACCAAAGGGAAATCCCGGCCGAGCCCCAACATGTAGCGCTCACCCCCATCAGGGGTGAAAACCATCAGGCCTTCAGGAAAAAACTCAAGACCTACCTCTTCTAAACATGGCATCACAACAAGAGCAGACAAGCGCCTTGAGGCGATTCAGTTCGCAGTTGCAGCGCTATACAAATCCTTCATTCATTCACCCCCGCAAGGGCCACTTATTTGTTCGAGGTTCCTTTCACAGATTACCCTGTTTCCCCGAAAATAAGACCTAGCGGGATTGTCGGTGATGGCTGCAATATAAGCCCTACCCCCAAATAAGCCCTACCACGTTTCCCCGAAATTAAGCCCTACCCTGAAAATAAGACCTACAAGGACTTTAATTAGGGCTTATTTGGGGGGTAGGGCTTATATTGCAGCCATCACCGACAATCACGCTAGGTCTTATTTTCGGGGAAACAGGGTAGGGCAACAGCAGCCAAGCACACTATCAGTCTTCTTGCTCATTGGACAGTCTAGGGCAGTGATGGCAAACCTTTTTGAGCCCGAGTGCCCAAACTGAAATAAATACATTGCAACACAAAACCAAAGTGCCAACACAGCAATTCGAGAGAGAGAGAGAGAGAGAGAGAGAGAGGGGGGCAGAGAGAGAGAGAGAGGCAGAGGGGAGAGAGAGAGAGGGGGGGCAGAGAGAGAGAGGGGGCAGATAGAGGGGGAGGGGGGCTGAGAGAGAGGGAGGGGGTGTGAGAGAGAGGGAGGGGGGGGGTGTGAGAGAGAGGGAGGGGGTGTGAGAGAGGGGTGTGAGAGAGATGCTGAGAGAGAGAGAGGGGCAAAAGTGAGGGAGAGGGGCTGAGAGAAATGCTGAGAGAGGAGGAACAGAGAAAAGGAGGGGGAACAGAGAAAGAGAAGGGGGACAGAGAGAGAGGGGTGCGAGAGAGATGCTGAGAGAGGGGTGAGCTGAGAGAGAGGGGGAACAGTGAGAGGGGGACACAAAGAGGGGGGCTGAAAGAGAGGAATGGGGGGCTGAGAGGAGAGAGAGACCTCTAGCTCTGTCCTGGACCCTCTCGTGTGCCCACAGAGATGGCTCTGCGTGCCAGCTGTGGCACGCATGCCATAGGTTCGCCATCACTGGTCTAGGGGCTGCCTTTTTTTTATATTTATTGCTGAACAAACTTGGGAAGGTCATAGGGAACTGTGGGGTACTCCATTAGCACAGAGCAGTAATGAAAGGACACTCTTCACCCTGTTGCTACTCCTTAGGGCAGTCCCTTTAGTAATGGCTCAGAAAATAGACAGCACTGAGACACCATCAGAAATATGCCAGGCCATCACTAGTACAGATACACAAATGAGAGAAACAGCAACAGTCACTAAGATCCTGCCCTCAGGTCTGTACTCACAGTGTCCCTGGATACTTGATGCCTCCTTTCAATATCAAACAGACCTTTCTCCAGAGAACTCTCCAGACCAGATCCTCAGTGAAATTCCCTTAATTCGTTTCAGAGACTTTCAAAAAAAACAGCCCCCCACCCACCCAGCTTTAGCATAGCTGGGACCTTGATGAGCAAATGTAGAACTTTAGCCGGATTGCCTGGAAGGGCAGGGAACTTCTCCTCCTGGACAAGCACAGGGCTTCTCCAGACCCCAGACTATTTATGCATTCCCCAGCCACCTACTGGGCACCCTCCCCCATGTATTGGCTGAGACAACATAAATATTCAAGCTGCTTGACTCCTTCCAACCCACTATATTCTGGAATCCTCTACGTCAGTGGTCATCAACCCTGTCCTCAGGGCCCACTAACAGGCCGGGTTTTATGTATTACCTTGGGGAGATGTAGACTAGACAATCACTGAGCAGCAAATGATATCACCTGTGATGTATTTCAGTTATCTTGCAAACCTGGCCTGTTAGTGAGCCCTGAGGACAGGGTTGATGACCACTGCTCTAGAGGACAGGGGGGAGCAATCAAACCTGCAGCTGAGAGCAATCACAAACTGATCCATTGATTACAGGGGAGCAAAAAAAAGGTAACAAATTATGCCTAGCCTATCCAGTAACCTACCTAGGAGGGTACAACATTTAATCAAAATAAAAAAAGATTATACTTACCTGCTCTGTGCAATAGTATTTCATAGAGCTGTCCCTTGCCTCATCTTCTGGCGTCCCCCCAAAAAAAGAAGGAATGCCTTTTGGTGGATATCGCCCAGTGATGGATGATGGCGATGAGCCCTCTTGGGGATTGGGCTACTGCATTTTCTGTGCGACCTTGCCGTCGTTTCAGCATGTAGACTTGGATAAAAAGAAAGGAGTGCCCTGTGTCCTGAGGGATGCAACCACTAAAGTATGGTTATAAACGTTTATTAAAAAAGTAGCATCAAGTCAAGGCGTTTCAGGGAATAGACTCCCCCTTCTTCAGGGCTGTTGCTGCATACTATTTAACAGGAACAATTCCCATGAATGGTTGCGTTGGATCAATGTTTTAGAAACCAGGTTGTCAGGATGCTGGCTTTAGTTGCATAGGTAATTAGTTGCTGCCTATTGACCATTGCCTATTGACCATTGCTTTGGTTTTGACCATTTGACCATTGCTCCTCGTCACAGCATTTGATTGACAGCAACAGAAGCCAATGGCTCCTGCTGCTATCCATTTGCTCATAGAGGAGGGACAGAGCTGGGAGAGCCTCGGCTCTCATGCACAGCGCTGGATCGTGAATAGGTTCAGGTGTGCATTAAGGTATAAAAAATGCATTAAGGTATAAAAAAATGCATTAAGGTATAAAAAAACTAAAAAAAACTTTAGGCTTTAGAACCACTTTAAGCAGTTGCAAAGATATATACCGTTTTACTAACACATGCTAAATTTGAAAAACTGGATTCAGGCGTTAATATTTGTTCATCATCATCATCATCATGAAGGGGTTAAATGTAAAAGTAAATCTTGTTTTTTTAATGTTTTGAAGTAAACTGAAGAATTAGACCATCCTTTACAACATGGCACACTTACCTCTTTAATCAGTGACAGGTCCAGCCTCTAGTCACCGATCTGTCTGACACAGCCGCAATCTCCCTCGCTGCTTCTTCCTTCAGCGCTCCTCTGCATTCATTGGACGGCTACTGATAAGGTAACTCGTGTTCATCGTATTCGTTCGGCACCCAGCTCTATTCTTGTACAAAAAATTGCTAGGAGCCTGAAGGAAAGTTTGGGCAAAAGAGACTTTGCATGTCTCTTTTATCAATGAACTGCAAATGCTAGCAAATTTTTAATGTGGGGCTTTAATTCCACATTAAATATTCCCTGTATTGTGTTTTAATCTTTCTTTTAATGCTTTCTCTTTAGAAAATGTGCAATAGGCATCCAAAGTGTGCCAAATCACCATGCACCAAAATTCCATACATTACATATATTGTTAAATTTTTTTAAACAAATGTTTTCTAAAAAAAAAATTTACATTAAAAATAAAGAACATTAAAAATACATAAAGTGAAAAATATGAATTTAACCACTTGCTTACCGGGCACTTAAACCCCCTCCTATCCAGACCAATTTTCAGCTTTCAGCGCTGTCGCACTTTGAATGACAATTGCGCGGTCATACAACACTGTACCCAAATGAAAAGTTCATAATTTTTTCCCCCCAAATAGAGCTTTCTATTGGTGGTATTTGATCTCCTCTGTGATTTTTATTTTTTTGTTAATTTTTTTTAAAAAGACCGAATTTAAAAAAAAAAATGTTTTTTTATTTTTTATTTTGTTATAAAAATATAAAATGGGTAATTGTTGTCCGTCATTGATATACCCCGATGAGGCGGCAGTGACGGGCACCGATAGGTGGCAGTGATGGGCACTAATGGGTGGCAGTGATGGGCACTAATGGGTTACACTGATAGGCAGCACTTTTAGGTGGCACTGATTGGCAGCACTGGTGGGCATTGATAGGTGGCACTTGTGGGCATTGACAGGTGGCACTTGTGGGCATTGACAGGTGGCACTTATGGGCATTGCAAGGTGGCACTTGTGGGCATTGCAAGGTGGGACCAATGTCCCTTTAAGATAAGCCAGTGATCGGCTTTTTTTTTCTCCTCCGCTGTCAGCATGAGGAGAAAAAAAAACGATCACAGATCTTTTGTTTTTATCATGTGATCAGCTGTCATTGGCTGACAGCTGATCACATGGTAAGGGGCTGGGACCCGCCCCTTACTCGGATCGCTGATAACCCGAGTCTCAGTGACTCGGTGAGCCTACAGGGCGCGCGCAGGGAGCGTGCACAGGGGAGGACGTCATATGACGTCCTCCCGGGAATTGAGATCTGCGCTGAGGCCGTCATTCGGCCATAGCGCGGATGTCAAGTAGTTAAACAAACGTTTTCTAAAAAAAAATGTACATTTAAAATAAAGAACATTAAAAATACATAAAGTGAAAAATATGAATTTAAAATACATTTCCCCCCAAAAAAATGTAGTTTTCCCATTAAAGAGAGGTTTTGCCTGCAAGCAGTATCCTTGATAGGGTTCCTTGCCCAGGGAAGGTGGCAGGCTAGGGTTATATTCCCTGCTAGCACCATTAAACAATGCAGTCATTTTTTCTAATATGTCTTCAAATTATATTATTTGCAAGTCATATTTATGTGATTAATGAGCTGCGATGCCTTATCACGTACATGATAATGATAAGTACATATCACTTAATGCACTCAGACACAAAATGTTGCCCTCTGGATTCCAATCATGCTATATTGTTGCAAAGAAATGTTAATGTCTAACTAATAACAGAAACGAGCTGTGAAGTGACAAAGCTCTTGTGTTAGAGTAAATTGGGATGGAAATTTCTATTTATATACTGTACAGGATGCCAAGGATGGGTTGTGGACGGGTGCTATGTGGCACCAATATTTGGGTTATGGTCCCTTTAAGGGAAATGTGTGTGTAGGGGCATAGGTGTGCGCAGCCTATTGCATTAGGGTGTGCACCCCAAAACTCAAACACACGTGCACGAGTGTGCATGTATGTGTGATATATTGTATGTATATCCACCTGATTACTTTGCACTTAAACCCCCCTCGTGACCAGACCAATTTTTAGCTTTTGGCGCTGACGCACTTTGAATGACAATTGCGCGGTCATACAACACTGTACCCAAATGAAATTTTTATCATTTTTTCCCCACAAATAGAGCTTTCTTTTGGTGGTATTTAATCACAGCTGGGGATTTTATTTTTTGCTAAACAAACAAAAAAAGATGGAAATGGAAAAAAAAAAAAAAATCATGTTTAATAGTTTGTTATAAAATTTTGCAAACAGGTAATTTTCTGCTTCATTGATATGCGCTGATGAGGCGGCACAGGTGGGCACTGATAGGCTGCACTGGTGGGCACTGATAGGCTTCACTGGTGGGCACTGATAGGCTGCACTGGTGGGGACAGATAAGTCGGTACTGATGGGGACAGCAAAGATGGCACTGATGGGCACGGATGGGTGGCACGGATGGGTGGCACGGATGGGTAGCACGGATGGGTGGCACCGATGGGCACTGATGGATAACACTGATGGGCACTGATGGGTGGCACTGATGGGTGGCACTGATGGGCACTGATGGGCACTGATGGGCACTGATAGGTGGCACTGATGGGCACTGATGGGCACTGGTAGGTGACACAGATGAGCACTGGTAGGTGACACAGATGAGCACTGGCAGGTGACACTGATGTGCAGCACTGGCACTGTGGGCACTGAGAGATGGCACTGTGGGCACTGAGAGATGGCAGTGTGGGCACTGGTAGGCGGCACTTTAATGGGGCAAAGGTGGGCACAATTGATTGGGCACATTGCAGTGAGAGGGACTGATGTCCCTCTCACTGCCGCCGGTGATCGGCTTTTTTTTTTCTCCTCGCGCTGTCAGGGGGCGCACAGGCAGCTCGTGTCCGGGACGACGTCAATAGACGTCGTCCCGGCACAATAGATCCGCGCTGTAGCCGTCATTTGGCTATAGCGCGGGTCTAAGGTAGATATATATATATATATATATATATATATATATATATATATATATATATATATATATATGCACACACGTTTATAAATAATTGTAAAAAACCTTTTAAAATGTATTAAAATATGGACGGTGTTAGTAGGGCAGTGGTTGGTGTCAGTAGGGCAGTGGACTGTGTCAGTGTTTTTTTCTTTATTTCTTTTATTATTATTTTATTTTTGTATAATTTTTTTACAATTTTATTTTCTTAAATAGTTTTTTACAATTTTTTTAGGATTTATTTCTTTTATTATTATTTTATTTTTGTATAATTTTTTTACAATTTTATTTTCTTAAAGCGGGACTGTACTGAAAATTTTTTTTTTTAAAAGCCAGCAGCTACAAATACTGCAGCTGCTGACTTTTAAAAAATGGACACTTACCTGTTCCAGGGTCCAGCGGTGTCGGCAGCAGAGGCCGATCGATCGCTCGGCTCTCTGCTGTAGCCGGCGTCATTCTCGGTGAGGGAATCAGGAAGTGGCTTCACTTCTCGATTCCCTACTGCGCATGCGCGAGTCGCGCGGCGCAATGAGAATCTTCAGCGCTGTCTGCTGGGACCCGTGTGTGTCCCGGCAGACAGCGCGCCAGGACAGGAAGCTGCGTAAACTCCCGTGGGAGTTTATGCCGGAAGTGGGTGCAGATACCAGGTATCTGCACCCCCCTAAAAGGTGCCAAATGTGACACCGGAGGGGGGGGACGGTTCCGAAAAGCGGGAGTTCCCCTTTAGGGTGGAATCCCGCTTTAAATAGTTTTTTACATTTTTTTTAGGATTTATTTCTTTTATTATTATTTTTATTTTTGTATAATTTTTTTACAATTTTATTTTCTTAAATAGTTTTTTACAATTTTTTTAGGAGTCCCATTGGGGGGCTTTGGTGAATATCAGCAGGGGGAATCTGCGCCGCACAGGGTGATTAGGGTGTGCCCAGGCACACGCGGCACACCCCCTGCGCACGCCTATGCTCAGGGGTCTCACCTTTGATGAGTGAGGAATTCCAGGGTAGTCATGTAAAGGAGAGCACTGACTCTCAGTATTAGTAGATACATATTTGGGACCTAGTATTTTGGAGGCTCGGAGTGACATTCGAGTGGGAAAAGAACCTCCACTCCTAACTACGAGACTCCTGTCCCTAAGCAGCCTCCAGGGAGCAGCCTATACAACTGGAAGCTCTTAGTATTTTGCTGCGTACACATGATCGGACTTTCCGACAACAAAGTTTTGTTGGCGGAAAATTTGAGAACATGCTAGCAAACATTTCTTGGCGGAAAGTCTGACAAAAAATGTTCGATGGAGCATACACACGGCCAGACTTTCCGACAACAAGCTCACATCCAACATTTCACGTCGGAAAACCCGACCGTGTGTACCTGGCAAAAGGTGTGGTGGGGAGTAAGAGTTTGTTAGAAAGACCTATTGGAGTGCTGCACGTGTGCTGGGGAGCTGCCAAACAGCCAGAGTTGGATTGTGTTAACCTTGTGGTAAATCCCGTCTATGAACTTTACGTTTCTTTTATATTTCCTATATGCTGTTTGTGCTGAAGATAAGCAGGCTTTTCTATTATGTTTTCTGGAATTAGGCCTCATGTACACTGCTGCTGGTAAACGGACGTTAAGGAGCAGTTGGGCATTTTTTTCAACTGCTCCTGAACCCTCCTCTATGTTATCTTATCAGTACATGTACACTGGTTCGTTTATAGTCGTTTCTAGGCAGTTGTGTTTAGAGGCTTTCTTTGGAACATAAAAAAATGGGTTCAGCAGCTGTGTTTAGAGGCATTTCAAATGCAAAACTCGGCTAAAGGAATCTAAACGTGGCTAAACGCGGCAACTCGCGTTTCGTTTACAGGCGTTTTTCATTTTTGGCTATTTTGAAAAAAATATATATATTTTTTTTTCCAAACGTGTCTAGACGCGGCTAAACGCGGTATGTAGACGCAGCTAAACGGCCATTTTTAGACGCTGGTTTCTAGCTGTCAAGTTTAATCTTTCAGGAGAGGTTGAACAACGTCCCGTGTACATGAAGTGAACTCCATATTGCTGCTGGAAGTATTGTTTTGTCTGCTTTGAAAGAAAAACACCTTTATGTATAAGATAATTGCTTTGCACATGGTTCCAAGGAGCCATAACCCTGAACCTTACAATACCAATATATAGGAAAAGGTTTCTTTAAAGAAATCTGTTGCGGTAGGATTATGGGAGGTGTCTTTGCTGATTTTTTTTTTTTAAAAGTGCAAGATTGAGAGCTATCATTCCCATCCTTTGCATTAGCTTGTCAATGGATAGTCAAACAAGCATGCTGGTGGAGTAGAGTATTTGTGGCCTCCATGCATGATCTAGGTCTTTGAGTCGATAAATAATGAAGAACCTCTGAAAACAAAGGGATGATTGGGTTTTTTCTATGCTGATGGTAACTATTTCACAGGCATTAAAAAACAGTTTACATTTTCTCCCTGTTACATTTTCTACCTCCTGCTTCTCTTCCTTTTTCTCCTCCTCCCCATGCGCCCATTTGTTTTCCTCCTTCTCCTTATGTTTCTGAACTCTTTTTTATCTTTATGCTCTTTTTCCTCTTCCTCTTCTTCCTCCGCCCTTTTCTGCTATTCTTCTTCCTCTTATTCCTCAGAATCTTCCCTTTTCCCTACCTCCTACTCACTCCCTCCTTTGCCTCCTTTTCATCTTCTTTCCTCTTCTTCTATTCATCTTCACCTTACTCTTCCTTCTCCTCCTCTTATTTCTCCTCTTCCTTCTTTCTCCTGTTCAACTTCTTGATCCTCACACCCTCCCTTTCATACTCCTCTTCTTTCTTCTACACACCTTCCTCCTTTTCTTTCTTCAACTCTCCTTTCTCCTTCTCCTCTTTGTTTTTCTCCTTCTTGTCCTTCTCCTGTTCCTCCTTTATTTCTTCCTTCTCGTTTTCCTTCTGCTCATCTTCTTCCTCTCCCTTCTCCTACTCTTTTTCCTCCTTCCTTTCCTTTTCTTTCTCCTCATTCTCCACCTCTCTCTCCTCATCTTCTCCCTCCTCCCTTCCCTTTTCTCTTCCTTCTCCTCTTTTTCTTCCGCTTCATCCTCCCCCTTCTTTCTTTCCCTGTTCATATCCCTCCTCCTCACCCCACTCATTTCTTTCAACTTCATCATCTTCTTCCTTCTCTTCAACTTCCTCCTTTTCCTAATACTCTTTCTCCTTCTCTTCTGTGTCTTTCTCCTTTTCTTCCTCCTTCTTCTCCTCCTTCCCCTCCTCTTCCTCCTCCTTCTTCATTTCTTCCACCTCCTCTTCCTTCTCCTCCTCTTCTTCCTTCTCCCTATCTTCCTCCCACTCCTACTTGTAATGTCTGAACAGTTTGGTTGTGAATCGATTCTGATTCGAACCGATCCAAGTGGGGAAATATGTAGTGTTTTTTGTGTATGTGTATGTGTGTATGTATGTATATGTGTATATATATATATGTATATATATATATATATATATATATATATATATATATATATATATATGCATGCATTTTATGTATTGTATATATGTATTACACACACAGTATAAGATTGACCAGGCCAGATTTCAGTTGACAATGTTATCTGTTAACCTAATTACACATATCAAAGGGGGCTTGTTGATCAAAGGGGTAGTGGCCAAATAAGAATTACTCCACATATCAAAGGGGAACAGATAATGATTCTGGGCTATGTTGATGTTAATATGCAAGAATGCAGATTAGGGCAGTTTATGACTACAGCTGTTCACAGCTTGGGGTGATCTGCTGTCACTCTGAAAGACACATGGATTCATGGGGCTCTAGAACACTGTCATGATTATACCCTGTTGGATTTTTATCATCTGCAAGAATGTTCTGTTTTAGAAGCCAATAAAATCTCTCTCTGGGAGAATTGGGTTTGCTGCAGGACAATACTTATTAATAACTACTATCCATTTACGAACTATATATTATATCACTACACTACTTTTCTTTCCTCTGGGTGTAAGGAGGCTATATCATACAAATGTCTTATATGGTGATATGAACTGACTGCGTTCAGTGAATCAATGTTTTATTTAACTTTCTACTATGTTTGAATTCTAATAAATATTTTTCTACTATATCATTTCGTAAACGACTTTATCTAAAACGTGTGTTGCCTAAAAAGTCCACCTAGGGGAACCCTCTCTTTTTCCAAAAATTAATAAAATTCCCTAAATCTATCCCCTATTTTGCAGACGCTATAACTTTTGCGCAAACCAATCAATATACACTTATTGGGATTTTTTTACCAAAAATATGTAGTAGAAAACATATTGGCCTAAATTGATAAAGAAATTAGTTTTTTTGACTTTTTTTTTTTTGCTTATGTATTATAGCAGAAAGTAAAAAATATTGTTTTTTTTTTCAAAATAGTTTTTTTTTGTTTATAGCGTAAAAAATAAAAAGCACAGAGGCGATCAAATACCACCAAAAGAAAGCTCTATTTGAGGCAAAAAAAGAACATCAATTTTATTTGGGTACAGCGTCGCATGACCGCTCAATTGTCAGTTAAATCCGCGCAGTGCTGTATCGAAAAAAAAATGGTCTGGTCAGGAAGTGAATAAAACCTTCCGGAGCTGAAGTAGTTAAGCATCTTCTGGTGCCTCTTTATAAGACTTATATCAGATTTAGTACATCAGAGAAGACACAGATGTAGTTTGAGAATATGACTTTTAAAATGAAACATTTGCCACACGCACATATGAAGAGCGCAACTTGGCTGCATAATGCTTACTGGAAGGGAATGTTTTGTATAACCGCTGCCAAATATGAACAGCATTATATAGAATAATCTTCGGTAAACAGGGAATTCCTGCCAGCATAAGAAAATGTCAGCACAATTTCTACTATTCTATGAATTATACATATATGTTATTTCATGTGTATTGCAAATATGTAGGAGGAAGAAGTGACCAAAGGGGCAATGTTTACAAGGATTCTTACTCATCTGTCCTGCTATATGTGTTATCAGTGAGGATTGTTTTTACATAAAGTGGATGCATAGCCAATTTTATTTCCTTTTGCTTAAAGATAAAGTTTAATCTGCTTTTTATCTTCTTTTCCCCTCTCATCAATATGGTAATAAAATATTAAAGAAAATCTTTCTGTTTTACTACATACTATAGTTTAGTAACTAAATATATACATACGGTGCTTCCACACAAATATTAACCGCTTGCTGACCAGGCCTTTTTCTGACATTTGTTGTTTAGTAAGTACACTGTAAAAAATATTGTACTGGGTCTGACTCATTAGACTTTTCATGTTTTCAGCCTTGTTGTTGTAAGTAAAGCCAACTCAATTTTTTCAGTTTATAGACCATAGTGTTTTATACATAACTTAAAGCGGGACTGTACTGAAAAAACATTTTTTAAAAGCCAGCAGCTACAAATACTGCAGCTGCTGACTTTTAAAAAATGTACACTTACCTGTTCCAGGGTCCAGCGGTGTCGGCAGCAGAGGCCGATCGATCGCTCGGCTCTCTGCTGTAGCCGGCGCCATTCTCGGTGAGGGAATCAGGAAGTGGCTTCACTTCCCGATTCCCTACTGCGCATGCGCTAGTCGTGCGGCGCAATGAGAATGTTCAGCGCTGTCTGTCGGGACACGTGTGTGTCCCGGCAGACAGCGCCGGGACAGGAAATGACGTAAACTCCCGTGGGAGTTTATGCCCGGAAGTGGGTGCAGATACCTGTCTTAGACAGGTATCTGCACCCCCCTCCCCCCTGAAAGGTGCCAAATGTGACACCGGAGGGGGGGAGGGTTCCGAAAAGCGGGAGTTCCACTTTAGGATGGAATCCCCCTTTAACTTGTCTAGAAATATAGTTTTAGGTAAAGCCAACTAAATTTTTCCAGTTTATACACCATAGGTTCAAGTAAAGCCAACTGAATTTTTCCAGTTTTTAGACCATAGGTTCAAGTAAAGCCAACTCAATTTTTCCAGTTTATAGACCATAGGTTCAAGTAAAACCAACTCAATTTTTCCAGTTTATAGACCATAGGTTTAAGGAAAGCCAACTCGATTTTTCAGTTTATACACCATAGGTTCAAGTAAAGCCAACTCAATTTTTCCAGTTTATACACCATAGGTTCAAGTAAAGCCAACTCAATTTTTCCAGTTTATAGAAAAGTTTAAGCTAGGAACACATATATTTTTTCAGTTTATAGACCATAGTGTTTTAAGTTAGGAATACATAACTTAACTTGTCTAGAAATATAGTTTTAGGTAAAGCCAACTACATTTTTCCAGTTTATACACCATAGGTTCAAGTAAAGCCAACTACATTTTTCCAGTTTATATACCATAGGTTCAAGTAAATCCAACTCAATTTTTCCAGTTTTTAGACCATAGGTTCAAGTAAAGCCAACTCAATTTTTCCAGTTTATAGACCATAGGTTTAAGGAAAGCCAACTCAATTTTTCCAGTTTATACACCATAGGTTCAAGTAAAGACAACTGAATTTTTCCAGTTTATAGACCATAGGTTCAAGTAAAGCCAACTCAATGTTTTCAGTTTTTAGACCATAGGTTCAAGTAAAGCCAAATCAATTTTTCCAGTTTATAGACCATAGGTTTAAGGAAAGCCAACTCAATTTTTCCAGTTTATACACCATAGGTTTAAGTAAAGCCAACTCAATTTTTCCAGTTTATAGAAAAGTTTAAGCTAGGAACACATACATTTTTTCAGTTTATAGACCATAGTGTTTTAAGTTAGGAATACATAACTTAACTTGTCTAGAAATATAGTTTTAGGTAAAGCCAACTCAATTTTTCCAATTTATAGACCATAGGTTCAAGTAAAGCCAACTCAATTTTTCCAGTTTATAGACCATAGGTTTAAGGAAAGCCAACTCGATTTTTCCAGTTTATACACCATAGGTTCAAGTAAAGTCAACTCAATTTTTACAGTTTATAGAAAAGTTTAAGCTAGGAACACATACATTTTTTCAGTTTATAGACCATAGTGTTTTAAGTTAGGAATACATAACTTAACTTGTCTAGAAATATAGTTTTAGGTAAATCCAACTCAATTTTTCCAGTTTTTAGACCATAGGTTCAAGTAAAGCCAACTACATTTTTCCAGTTTATACACCATAGGTTCAAGTAAATCCAACTCAATTTTTCCAGTTTTTAGACCATAGGTTCAAGTAAAGCCAACTCAATTTTTCCAGTTTATAGACCATAGGTTTAAGGAAAGCCAACTCAATTTTTCCAGTTTATACACCATAGGTTCAAGTAAAGACAACTGAATTTTTCCAGTTTATAGACCATAGGTTCAAGTAAAGCCAACTCAATTTTTTCAGTTTTTAGACCATAGGTTCAAGTAAAGCCAAATCAATTTTTCCAGTTTATACACCATAGGTTTAAGTAAAGCCAACTCAATTTTTCCAGTTTATAGAAAAGTTTAAGCTAGGAACACATACATTTTTTCAGTTTATAGACCATAGTGTTTTAAGTTAGGAATACATAACTTAACTTGTCTAGAAATATAGTTTTAGGTAAAGCCAACTCAATTTTTCCAATTTATAGACCATAGGTTCAAGTAAAGCCAACTCAATTTTTCCAGTTTATAGACCATCGGTTTAAGTAAAGCCAACTCAATTTTTCCAGTTTATAGAAAAGTTTAAGCTAGGAACACATATATTTTTTCAGTTTATAGACCATAGTGTTTTAAGTTAGGAATACATAACTTAACTTGTCTAGAAATATAGTTTTAGGTAAAGCCAACTCAATTTTTCCAAGTTATAGAAAAGTTTAAGCTAGGAACACATGCATTTTTTCTATTTATAGACCATAGTGTTTGTAGTTAGGAATACATAACTTAACTTGTCTAGAAATATCGTTTTAGGTAAAGCCAACTCAATGTTTCCAGTTTATAGACCATAGGTTTAAGTAAAGTCAACAAAATGTTTCCAGTTTTTAGACCATAGGTTCAAGTAAAGCCAACTCAATTTTTCCAGTTTAAGCTAGGAACACCTACATTAACCTACTTATTTCAACTACTTATATAGCACTGTCAATTTATGGAGCACTTTAGAAATATATTGTACATTCACATCAGTCCCTACCCTCGAGGAGCTTTCAATATAAGATCCCTAAGTCACATTCATACACATACTAGGGCCAATTTTCACAGGAGCCAATTACCCTACTTGCATGTCTTTGGAGTGTGGGAGAAAAACTGCACAGGGTAGAACATCAAAACTCCAGGCAGGTAGTGTGTGTTTTGCTGTTAGGCGAAAGTGCTGACCACTACACCGCTGTGCGTCTCTATTACTTTATTACTTAGTATTAAGTGATATTAACTTGTAACTTACTTTTTTTTGAGTTGGTAAAACTTATGTATTGGATATATGCTTGAAGGTTTTTATATAAAAATAATACAAAAATTATGTTTTAAAAAAAGGAATAGTCTTATGAAACAGGCTTTCAAAACAAATTAACATGTATTATTTGTAAAGTGTTACAAATGTAATATTATTAAAGCAGCATCAAATGTAAATGTAAACATTAAAAAAAAAAAAGAAAAAAGAAAAAATGCCTCTTTGTCAGCTAACAAATCAAACTGATTTGTATATACATGTATATACAGTATATCTGTAAAGAACATAGAATACAGAATTAATTAACTTTTTTAAAGCCTTTTAGGAAAGTAATTTGCACTTTAACCACTTCAGGCCATTTTTTGCGATACGGTACTTTAACTGAAAATGATGTGGTCGCGTGACGCTGTACCCAAATAGAGTTTTTCTTTTGGTGGTATTTGATCACCTCTGCGGTTTTTATTTTTTGCACTATAGACAAAAAAAGACCGACAATTTTGAAAAAAAAAATATATATATTTTTTTACTTTCTGCTATAATACATTTCCCCCAAAAATATTTAAATAAAACAAATCTTTTCATAATTTTAGGCCGATAGAAATTCTTCTACATATTTTTGGTAAAAAAATGGCAATAGACATATAATAATTGGTTTGCGCAAAAGTTATCGCATCTACAAACTATGGGATAGATTTAGGGACTTTTATTTATTTTTTATTGGTAATGGCGGCGATCTGCACTTTTTAATGGGGTTGTGACACTGCGGCGAACAAATCTGATCCCAAATCACACTTTTTGGGGACCAGTGACTCAAGGGGCTAGTGATTAATAACATTGGGTGCAAAGTGGGCGGGGCTTGATGTTACATAATCTGAATTTGAACTCCAATATCTCAAAAACAGAACCCGCTAAAACATTCATTTTTGTGGCACAAAATTGTTTTTACGCTTAACCAGTTCCCGACCGGTGCACACAGATGTATGTCGGCAGAATGTCACGGACAGGCAAATGGGTGTACAGGTACGTCCCTTTAAATTTTCCGCCGTGCCATCGCGTGTGCGCCGCGGTCTGGACCTTTGTGAGTCGGATTGCGGGTCCCGCGGACTCGATCACAGCGGAGATACCCGTGATCGTCTCACGGGGAGGAAGAACGGGGAGATGCTAAAGTAAACAAGCATCTCCCCGTTCTGCCTAGCAACAGTGTCACTGATCTCTGCTCCCTGTGATTGGAGCAGAGATCAGTGACGTGTAAAACACAGCCACGCCCCCCACAGTTAGCAACACGCCCCTAGGACACCCTTCACCCTTAACCCCTACACTGCCACCTAGTGGTTAACCCCTTCACGGCCAGTGTCATTTACACAGGAATCAGTGCATTTGTATAGCACTGATTGCTTTACAGATGACAATGGTCCCAAAAATGTGTCAAAAATGTCCGATGTGTCTGCCATAATGTCGCAGTCACAATAAAAATCGCTGATCGCCGCCATAACTAGTAAAACATTTTTTTTTAATAAAAATGCCATAAAACTATCCCTAATTTTGTAAACGCTATAACTTTTGCGCAAACCAATCAATAATTGCTTATTGCAATTTTTTTTTACCAAAATAATGTAGAAGAATACGCATCGGCCTAAACTGAGAAAAAAAAAATGTTTTATACATTTTTGGGGTATATTTATTATAGCAAAAAGTAAAAAATAATGCTTTTTTTTCAAAATTGACGTTCCTTTTTTGTTTATAGCGCAAAAAATAAAAACCGCAGAGGTGATCAAATACCACCAAAAGAAAACTATATTTGTGAGAAAAAAAGGACGTCAACTTTGGAGCCATTTGGGAGCCACGTCGCATGACCGCGCAATTGTCAGTTATATCGACGCATGTGCCGAATCGCAAACAGTTCCGCTAAACAAAAATAAATAAAATTAAAGTCAGCAGCTACAAATACTCCAGCTGCTGACTTTTAATAATCGGACACTTACCTGTCCCAGGGTCCAGCGATGCGGGGGAACGAAGCCCCGCATTTCTCCCCCTCCTTTCTGCGGCGCCGGCATAGTCACTGGGCATAGGGCACACGCCGGCATAGGGCACCTGGCTGTGGCTTCACAGCCGGGCACGCACTGCGCATGTGCGAGCCGCGTGGCACGCTGTGACTGGCCGGGCAATCATCTGAGACCTGTGACATGTCCCAGATGATTGCCGAGAGGGAGGGGGGAGAGGTGATCTCCCTTCCGGTGCCGCGGTGCGCCGGGAGGAAGTGGGAGCTGAAACCCTCTAAAAAGAGGGTATCCGCCCCCCCTCCCAAAAAAAAAATCACATGCCAAATGTGGCATGTCAGGGGGGTCACCTCCCTTAAAGTAGACGTTCCATTTTTGGGTGGAACTCCGCTTTAAAATAACCTGAACTGAGAAAATGTGTAGGTAGCCATAACTAACCTGTACTTCTTAAAATGCTAGGTGCCTGATTTCCATGTTGATCCAGCATCCTCAATACTTTTGATATGAAGATTAGGAGTTCAGACTTGGATTACTACATGCTTGTTCCAGGCCAGGGACTCAAAGCATTGAAGCTGGAGGTGGCCATGCAAGTTGTATTTTCTTAAGGAGGTCAGCCAGTCCAATTTTCCATTAAAAAGCCCATCTCCAGGCAAAGGTTGTCTACTATCTCCAATCCCACCCACCTTCTCAATCATGTTTTGAAGAATCCCTAGCAAAACTCTATTTTAAAAGGTAAACAAGATGAATAGGGAGGTTAAACCTCACTAATGGGGCCACAGACCACAATAAAAACTTGACAGGCATTGTAATCCATCTCCACTCTTTTCAAAACGCCAAATAAAAGCTGTGCCTTTAGTTATACATTAGGGTGAGCAGGCTTAATATGTTTTTTGCACAGTTCCGATTTCTCATAGCTGATATTAGCAACCGTTTGCTCATTGGTTCCATTGCCCCAAGTCCCTTTTTTGCAGCTTAGAATTAAAGGACTAAAATGTAAATAAAATAAGAAAGTGGTGCTGATAATCTCTGCCGTATAGCGATAAATAATTAATGTACATCGAGGGACAAGATGCAAAGCATGGCATTTCTTTTGCTGCCTTCGAGTGAAAAGATTTGACCTGTGCTCTCAGCTCTGAAGATGCACATTAAAAGGGCTTTATGACAGCTCGGAGCCCACTAACCCATGCAAATTGGAGCTTTCCCCTGGAGCGCGGTGATGGATAGGATTTGGACTTGCTGATTCAGTCACATTTGCTGGAGTGGGAGCCTGAGAGCAGGAACTGTTCTTTCAGCACCAACCGGGTCCCAGAGGGGACACGAGATGTTTCCAGTGGATCATGTCAGTTACAGACGAGGTGTCAAGGGCTCCCGGTACAATAAATACTTCACTTATCTTGGCATTTTGATTTGTGCTTCTTAGACACCAGCGTAAAAGGCTGTACAGGGCATGATGTGGTACGCAGGTGGCAAGTCTACGTACATAGTAATTGTATAATTAAAAAACGATAAACCCTTTTACGACCAAAGGTCATTGATGCCCAAGCTGAATTCAGCAGTGTCAGTTAAAGGTCAACTGTAAGTATTTGTAAAGTTTGACTTTCACTCTCACACATGTCCAACCCTTTACTGCAAGGATTAAATGTTCAGTTAGTCTAGGGTAGCGGTTCTCAAACAGCGGGCCATGCCATGCTGCCAAGCCGTGGTGTCCCTCCTGATGGTTGGGGCTTAGGATGGGGATGGGTGTCACTGTGGGAAGGTGGGGAATCTGGAAGGGGGCACATGAAAGGTTGGGAGGCATTATTGAACCCTGTTGGAGGTTGAGGGCACTATGAGGGGCTGATGGCTCTTCAGTAGGCTGAACATTTTCTGAGAGACTATCCACCTTTCAAATCCCAGAGACTTGCTGGCTGCCTTATGGGTAGAATGTGTTTTATATATATATATATATATATATATATATATATATATAACTAAGCAAAGGTGTGTAATAGGCCTACAAAGAACACCAACTCAGCGCCAGTTCCGACCTCTAACAAAAAAGCAGCAGAAATAATGATAAATAAAGAACTTTAAAAATATAATAAAATATTTAAAAAGAGTGAAGTGCAGCAGCTGTTTAAACATAAAAAATATCAAAGATGTTACTAAAAATATTCACAGTCCAATCACCGTAAACAATATGCTGTTTTAGTATTATTGTTTACGGTGATTGGACTGTGAATATTTTTCTTTCCTTTATTTTATATTAGGGAAGAAGGTTCTCATCCAAGATTTTACAATACATGGCCCCATCTATTGGCCCCTATTGCGGCAAAGTCAGTCTGTACCTTTAGCAGAGAAACAGCCCCAAAGCATGAGGTTTCCACCTCTGTGCTTGATTGTATGAATGGTGTTCTTAGGGTCATAGTCAGCATTTTTCTTCCTCCAAATATGGTGAGTCCCTCTTCTCAAGAAGGCCCATGTACAGTCATGCCAATGAACATCTAAATGATTCAGAGAAGGTTTGGAAAAAAGTGCTGTGGTCAAATGAGACCAAAATTGAGCTCTTTTGGTATGAACTCGACTCGCTGTGTTTGGAGGAAGAAAAATGCTGACTATGACCCTAAGAACACCATCCCTACAGTCAAACATGGAGGTGGAAACATTATGCTTTGGGGCTGCTTCTCTGCTAAAGGAACAGGCCGACTTTTCCGCATTGAGAGGCCATGTATTGTAAAATGTTGAATGAGAACCTTCTTCCCTCAGCCAGAACACTGAAGAAGGGTCATGGATGGGTCTTCCAGCATGACAATTACCCAAAACATACCTCCAAAGCAACAAAGGAGTGTCTCAAGAAGAAGCACATTAAGGTCATGGAGTGGCCTAGTCAGTCTCCAGACTTTAATCCTATAGAAAAATTTATGGAGGGAGCTGAATCTTCGAGTTGTCAAGCGACAGCCAAGAAACCTTAAGGATTTTGAGGAGATCTGTAAAGAAGAGTGGACCAAAATCCCTCCTGAGAAACCTGGTCACCAACTACAGGAAACATCTGACCTCTGTGCTTGCCAAGTACTAAGTCATGTTTTTCTTGGGGATCAAATACTTAATTTACTCACTGAACTGCAACTCAATTTATAGCATTTGTTTTACAGTATGTGTTTTTTCTAAAATGTGGTTGATATTCTGTCTCTATCATTTAAAATACACCTATGATAAAGATTATAGACCCTTCATTTCTTTGTAAGTGGGCAAACTTACAAAATCTGCAGGGGTTTAAATAATTATTTTCCCCACTGTATATATATATATTGTGGAGATGCGACCTCATCTAACAGGTGCAGATAAGCAGCACATGCCTGATTTTGGCAGGTATGCTAATTGCACACCTGTGTGCTGGGTTCATAAACATCCCAGGAAGAGCAGTCAGTGCTCAGACCTGGAGACGGCTCCGCCCAGCAGACAGGAAGTCTGGCCAGGAGGTCGGGAGGGTTCCAGGAAAAAGAGACAGAAGCCTAGGACTGCAGGTGGCAGTCTGAAGCAGGCAGGTGTAGCCTGCGACTAAAGCAGCACGAAGCTGACAGTGAGTAAGCCAGGAGGCTATTGTTTTGGAATACAGTGGTGGTGGAACCCCCTGCGAGGGAAGATTTCTGTTGGTTTGAACGTTTTCGTTTCCTTTAAATAAAAGTGGGCTGCCATGCCCTAAAAACACAGTCTGGAGTGGCACGTTTCTGGAAAATCGCATGCACCACTTGTACCTAATCACCCCGGATCGTCACAATATATATATATGAAAATATGAAGGATTAGCTGAAACTTTAGAAATTCAAATTTTTACCTGCTGGCCAAAGCACAACAGACCTGAATGTTTAAAGGGAAACTCCACTTTTGTGAAAAAAAGAGCAAAAAAAAATAAATAAATATATATATATATATATATATATATATATATATTTATTTATTTATTAATTTTTTGCTCTTTTTTTCACAAAAGTGGAGTTTCCCTTTAAACATTCAGGTCTGTTCTGTTTTGGCCAGCAGGTAAAAATTAGAATTTCTAAAGTTTCAGCTAATCCTTCATATTTCCATATTTGTACAGGAATTTCAGACCCATATTAAAGTCGTAATGGTTCGCGAAGCAAGTGGTAAACATGCCCAGCCAATGATCATTAATCAAAAGTGCTGGCGTGGAAGTGTTGCGTGCTTATTATAACCCATAACTTATTGTTCTTTCAAGAGAAATAGTAAAAAAAAAAATGCAAATTGAAACTCGGAAAGAGAAATTGAGATTGCGGTAAGATTTACGCGCTGTCATTTGTTTCGCCTATTTTTTTTTCCAACTTGATAAACATAAACACAGCAAATTACAACATATTTCAATTGGAAAGCTCTTAAAATGCTCTAATTTTCCGATTCTGAACAGGTAGCGGCGGAGCCCCCGGCACAATGTATATGAACAATCATTACCTGGGAATTAATCTCGCCTTCTAAACAGAAATGGCTTTCCTTCTCCCGGTGGGAATGACCTGGAAAGTTTACCTTAAAATTTATATTGCGGGCATGTTTAATAAACCTGTTTGTTCATTCCTTGCCTCCGAAGATAGCCGACGATTGTATTTTATGAATAGATTTTATTATTTCCTCTGTTTTTGTCTCACAGGTGGAATGAATCATATCTAGTTCAAAAGACAGGGCAGCTAATTAACTGTCCACAGATGGTAATTAGATAAACAAATAAACAGAACTGTCAGTTTGAAACTTTGTTCTTCTTTTTAACCCAATTTACCCAGAAATACATGTATTTTCAAAGGCTTTTTGGTGAAATAGTACATGTCATATTGGCTTGGCCACCACAGTGACATAGTGGTTAGCACCCCTAGCTTACAGTACTAGGATGTCTGGTTTGAATCCCAACCAAGACACTGACTGCATGGAGTTTGTATGTTCTCCATGTGCATTTACTTGAGTTTTTTCCCATGCTCTATGAATGAAACAGATTATTCAGGCCGGAGTCTGGCCCCACAAAGCTCCCTGCTTCCCTTCCTGTTTCAGGATAGAAATCAGGGAAGGTGCTGATAAATATGTAATTTACCGGCCCCTTCCTTTTCTGACTGAACCCAGTGAGTGATTAGTGCCAATCTCTCACAGTGTTCATTCATGGCTGAATCATAGTAATCTGTGATCATTTTTTTAAATATACTACTTTGAAGCAAAATAATGGTCATTGCTCATCAATGCAGCCTTATCAGTGCCCATCTGCAGCCTCGCTATTGCCCATCATTGCAGCCTGATCAGTGCCCATCATTGCAGCCTTGCCCATCATTGCAGCATGATCATTGCCCATCTGCAGCCTTGCCCATCATTGCAGAATGATCAGTGCTCATCTGCAGCCTTGCCCATCATTGCAGCGTGATCAGTGCCCATCATTGCAGCCTTGCCCATCATTACAGCCTTGCCCATCATTGTAGCCTGATCAGTGCCCATATGCAGCCTTGTCTATCATTGCAGCATGATTAGTGTTCATCTGCAGCCTTGCCTATCATTGCAGTTGGGTCAGTGCCCATCTGCAGCCTTGCCAATTATTGCAGTCTGATCAGTGCCCATCTGCATCCTTGTCAATCATTGCAGTCTGATCAGTGCCCATCTGCATCCTTGTCAATCATTGCAGTCTGATCAGTGCCCATCTGCAGCCTTGTCCATCATTGCAGTCTGATCCGTGCCCATCTGCAGCCATCCCCATCATTGCAGCCTTGACCATCATTGAAACCTGATTAGTGCCCATCTGCAGCCTTGCCCATCATGATTAGTGTCCATCTGCAGCCTTGCCAATCATTGGGGTCTGATCAGTGCCCATCTGCAGCCTTGCCACTCATTGAAGTCTGATCAGTGCCCATCTGCAGCCTTGTCACTCATTGAAGTCTGATCAGTGCACATCTGCAGCCTTGCCAATCATTGCAGTCTGTTCAGTGCCCATCTGAAGCCTTGCCCATCATTGCAGCATGATCAGTGCCCATTTGAAGTCTTGCCCCTTTTTACAGCATGATCATCTGGAGCCTTGTTATTGCCAAAATAAACAGAGCCGGATCTCCTGTGTGCTCGGCTCGCAGTCCCGCCCCGTCCTGCCCCTTGACCCGGCTCTTATGATGGACATAACACTGGTCCAATGGCGGAATGTCAATGATAGGAGGCGGGACTGGGCATGACCGCGAGCCGAGTACACAGAACATTTGTCTCTGTCTATTTCAGCGACGCTCGTTCCCTCCTTTCCCTCCGAGGCAGCTGTTCGGCGTATAACACGCACACACAATTTTCCCCTGATTTTAAGGGGGGAAAAGTGCGTGTTATACCCTGATTAATACCATAATCATTCTTCATAAGTTTAGGCCAAAATGTATACTGCTACATTTCTTTGTTAAAAATAACTCAAAATCTGTGTAAATTATTTAGTCTGTAGGAAAGTTAGAGCTCACAAACTATGGTATATAGATCTGAAAATCGATCAATCCTGATGTGCTGACCTCAATTTTTGAGGTCCTAAAATGCCAGGACAGTACAAATATCCCCCAAATTACCCCTTTTTGGAAAGTAGACAGTCTGAGGTATTTATTAAGAGGCATGGCAAGTTTTGAAGTTGTAATTTTTTTGTCCAAATTTTTGGGAAAATGAAAAAAAAAAAAAAATAGTTAAAAAAATAAAAATAAAAAAATGTTTTACATACATTCACCAGTGCATTGCGGCTTCATCATATAACTGCCATGGTGCTGATCAGGGATACTGGTGGGGACTGGTGTCGGTATGTAAAAAAAAAAAAAAAAATGTTTTTATTAAATTTTTTAAAAGATTTTTTTTTGCATACTCTCATCAGAGTAGTTCAGTGTCACCACGGTGACACTCTACTACTCTGGGGGAAGGTGATAAGGGATTTATTTTACCTAATTATTGCTTATAAAAGTGATGAACACTGTTATAAGCAATAGTTGTAGGTGTCATGAATAGCATTCATGATAGCTTGCTTACTATTTTGATCTGTGATTGACTACAGCTAATCATATGGTACAGGGTGCTGTGAATGGCCGAGGTATCAGAGATTTTTTTCTACATTATTATTGCTTATAACAGTGATGTACACTGTTATAAGCATTCATTTTAGCTATCATAAATAGCATTCATGAGAGCTTGCTTACTTTTGTGAGATCTGTGATTGGCTACAGCTAATCACATGGTGCAGTGTGCTGTGATTGGCCCGGGTACCATGTGATAGCTGTGGGCCAATCACAATAGTAATCAAAACAGTCATAAATTGAAGCCTTTTATGATTCTTTTGTTGACATTCTAATCATGTGATCGCTAAGACCAATCATAGCAATCACATGATATCCTGCCAGATCACAGTGGCTGGGTACTGAGTGCTGTGATCTGATGTGTCCACTGGACACAGCGGTCATGGGATCGCGCCATTGCGTGCACCAGTGAGCGCAGTAGTCCACGTGTGCTAGGTGACGTATAAGTACGTCGCCTACCGGTACGTTGTCCCGGGTAATGCCACCGGTGCGCCGCTTCTGCTGTGATTAGTCAGAAACCGATAGATGTCCGCTGCCACCCTCTGATCATCGAAGAGAGAAGCTGGACGGAGCTCTGCATATGTAAACAATGCAGAACTCCACCCTGACAGCGGGGATGTGATGGATTTTCTTTCCTTTCAAAGCAAGGAGTAAAATCCGTCACTTCCCTTAGTGAACACCACACAAAGTACACAAAAACACTGGTTAGGCACACATTTAACCCTTTAATTGCCCTAGATGTTTAACCCCTTCCCAGCCAGTGCCATTAGTACAGTGAAAGTGCATATTTTTAGCACTGATCATTGTATTAGTATCACTGGTTCCCACAAAGTGTCAAAAGTGTCAGTTAGTGTCAGAGTGTCTGCTGCAATATAGCAACTCAGCTAAAAGCCGCCATTACTAGTAAAAAAAAAAATGAAAGCGGAGTTCCACCCTAAAATGGAACCTCCGCTTTAAGGGAAGGTGATCCCCTGACATGCCACATTTGGCATGTTATTTTTTTTTGGGGGGGGATACCCTCTTTTTAGAGGGTTCCAGCTCCCACTTCCTCCCGGCACACCATGGCACCGGAAGGGAGATAACCCCCCCCCCTCCCTCTCATCTGGGACACATCACAGGTCCCAGATGATTGACCGGCCAGTCACGGCACGCCGCACAGCCTGAAGCCACAGCCAGGCACCCACAGTGACTATGCCGGCGCTGCAGAGAGGAGGGGTAGACGAGCGGGGGCTTCGTTCCCCCGCATCGCTGGACCCTGAGACAGGTAAGTGTCCGATTATTAAAAATCAGCAGCTGCAGAATTTGTAGCTGCAGACTTTTAATTTTTTTCATTTTTTAAGCGAATCTCCGCTTTAAGTAAATGAAAATTCCAGTGTATATATCCCATAGTTCGTAGAGGCTATAACTTTTGCAAAAAACAATCAATATATTATTGGGGTTTGTTTTACCAAAAATATGTAGCAGAATACATATTGTCCTAAATATTTTGAAGAAATTTTTTTATTTTTTATTTTTTTGGGGGGGTATATTTTATAGCAGAAAGTAAAAAATATTGTTTGTTTTTTCATAATTGTCATCTTTTTTTTTTTTTTATAGCGATGTAGTATAGTTTGTAGACGCTATATATTTGGCGCAAACCAATCAATATACGCTTGTTGGGATTTTTTTAGCAAAAATATGTAGCAGAGTACATATTGTCCTAAATTTTTGGAAGAAATTATTTTTTTTTGGGGGGGGGGGGGGGGGGTATGTTTTATAGCAGAAAGTAAAAAATATTGTTTGTTTTTTTCATAATTGTCAACTTTTTTTTTTTTATAGCGAAAAAAAAAAAAAACGCAAAAATGTAAAGTCCATAAATCTATCCTGTAGTTTGTAGACGCTATATATTTGGCGCGGACCAATCAAGATATGCTGGTTGGGATTTTTTTACCAAAAATATGTAGCAGAATACATATTGGCCAAAATTGATGAAGAAATTATTTTTTTTACTTTTTGGGGGGGGGATATGTATTATAGCAGAAAGTAAAAAACTGTTTTTTTGTTTCTTTTGTTTATAGCGCAACAAAATAAAAACCACAGAGATGATCAAATACCACCAAAAGAAATCTCTATTTGTGGAAAAAAAGTGCATTTTATTTGGGTACAGTGTTGCACTACCGCACAATTGTCAGTTAACCACTTTCAGACCGGACCATTTTGCTGGCTTAAGACCAGACCACTTTTTGCGATTCGGCACTGCGTCTCTTTAACTGACAATTGCGCGGTCGTGCGACGTGGCCCCCCAAACAAAATTGACGTCCTTTTTTTCCCACAAATAGAGCTTTCTTTTGGTGGTATTTGATCGCCCCTGCGGTTTTTATTTTTTGCGCTATAAACAAAAAAAGAGCGACAATTAAAAAAAAAAAAGCACACTATTTTTTACTTTTTGCTATAATAAATATCCCCCAAAAAATATATAAAAAAACTATTTTTTTCCTCAGTTTAGGATTCTTCTACATATTTTTGGTAAAAAAAAATCACAATAAGCGATTAATGATTGGTATGCCCAGAAGTTATAGTGTTTACAAAATAGGGGCTAGTTTTATAGCATTTTTAAAAATATTTTTTTTTACTAGTAATGGCGGCGATCAGCGATTTTTATTGTGACTGCGACATTATGGCGTACACATCGGACATTTTTGACACATTTTTGGGACCATTGTCATTTATACAGCAATCAGTGCTATTTAAATGCATTGATTCCTGTGTAAATGACACTAGCAGTGAAGGGGTTAACCACTAGGGGGCTGTGTAGGGGTTACATGTTCTTAGAGGCGTGTTTCTAACTGTGGGGGGGGCGTGGCTGTCAGCTAGTGAATGCTGATCTCTGCTCCAATAACAGTGAGCAGAGATCGGCGTCACTAGTTGCTAGGCAGAACGGGGAGATGCTGTTTATTTCCGCATCTCCCCGTTCAGCCTTCCCGTGAGACGATCGCGGGTATCCCTGCGGCGATTGAGTCCGCGGGACCCGCGACCGGCCTCACGGGGGTCCCGACCGGTGCGAGATGGCACGGCGGCATCTTAAAGGGGACGTACCTGTACGCCCCTATGCCTGTCCATGGCATTCTGTCGACGTACATCTTCGTGCGCCGGTCAGGAAGTGGTTATAATAACGCAGTGCCGTATCGCAAAAAATGGACTGGTCATGAAGGGGGGTAAATCTTCTGGAGGTCAAGTGGTTATTATTATTTCTTCTTCTTCTTATTATTATTATTATTATTTATTTATTTATGTACAGTATTTATTTTGCTAAGAAATATTTTTAATCGCAGTCTGCTGCAGCCAAAAAAAAAAAGTAATTATTTTCTTTCGCCTTCTATGGGGAAAAAAAATCTGGTTACTTCTTGTGGAAAGTGAAACATACTTTGCTGCAAATAAGAGCAGCAGAACATAATTTGTTTTACAGCTGTTGTAGCAAATTCCGCCTCGTTTGCTTTTGTACACCAATGGGGGGGGGCATCCTTTGTGACAAGCGCTGGGCTGACCGCGTTACCTATCGGCCGGCCTCAGTCTCACCCAATTTCACAGCTACGCTCAGCTTTCCGTACCGACCTAACGGCTCTGCCTTCTGCAGCCAGCGATAGCTCTATGTATTATCCAGCGTATTCGCAGCCTTAACCGAGGAGATCGGGAAATAATCTCCGCCGCTAAGAAGATAAATTGACTCGGCGTGTTACTTACTTTATCAGGACCTGAGTTGCGTCGCAGCCCCAGAAACAATTATGAATGATTAAATCAGGTATTGTGTGGCAAGTTATGGTGATAGAGTATTATAGGAAATCCGCTCCTTAAGTAATGGAGGAGTTTAACAAATCAATAGAAGCCATATGCATGCTGTTAAAGGGAACCTGTGTTGAGTATTAACCACTTGCCTACATGGGCACTTTGACCCCCTTCCTGCCCAGGCCAATTTTCATCTTTCACAGTTTGAATGACAATTGCGTGGTCATGCTACACTGTACCCAAACTACATTTTTATAGTTTTTTTTCACACAAATAGAGCTTTCTTTTGGTGGTATTTAATCCCGAGAATAATATGGAGAAAACAGAATACCGTGCTAGAGAACAAAAAAAAATCAAAGAAACAGCTGCAACAAAAACCATCAAATATCTCTATGGTACAAACAAAATAATAAAAACATAAGTTGCGCTTAACCACTTCCCGCCCGGTCAATAGCAGATTGACGTCCGGGAAGTGGTTCAGTTATCCTGACTGGGCATCATGTGATGTCCTTCAGTATAACATGCCTCTAACAAAGCTCTATGATGTAAACAGGAAAAGCCTCCGACAGACGTGAGTAGAGGGGCGGCTCTCCTGACAGGGGGTCTGCGCTAATTGTTTATCAGCACAGACTCCCCTTGAAAGCCCACACTAGACCACCAGGGAAGCCCCCAGGACCACCAGGAAAGTGGGCAACATGTGGATGGCCAGACATTTACCCCATGGCCTTCCACATGTACAAATGAATGCCCAATCTGTGCCAATCAGTGCCCACAAATGGGCACTGACTGGCACCATGATGAAACAAATTAAATCAGCAATGCCACCCATCAGTGTCCAGCAGTGCCACCATCAGTGTCCAGCAGTGCCACCATCAGTGCCCATCCATGCCCATCAGTGCCCACCTATCGGTGCCAATCAGTGCTCATCCGTGCCACCTATCAGTGCCACCCATAAGTACCCATCAGTGCCGCCTATGAGTGTCCATCAGTGCCGCCTATGAGTGTCCATCAGTGCCACCAATGAGTGCCCATCAGTGCCACCTATGAGTGCCCATCAGTGCTGCATACCAGTGCCACCTATGAGTGCCCATCAGTGCCACCTATCAGTGCCCATTATCAGTGCCCATCAGTGCCACCTCATCAGTACCACCTCATTGGTGCCACCTCATCAGTGCCCATCAGTACCACCTTATCAGTGCCCGTCAGTGCAGCCATATCAGTGCCTGTCATTGAAGAAGAAAACATACTTATTTACAAAAAAAATAACAGAAACAAAGAAAAACTAGTTTTTTCCTCAATTTTCGGTCTTTTTTTATTTGTTGCACAAAAAATAAAAATCGCAGAGGTGATGAAATACCACCAAAAGAAAGCTCTATTTGTTGGAACAAAATGATAAAACATTTGTTTGGGTACAGTGTTGTATGACCGCGCAATTGTCATTCAAAGTGCGACAGCACTGAAAGCTGAAAATTGGCCTGGTTTCTAATGCCCCATACACACGCTCGGATTATCCGAGGACCAGGTCCGTCGGATCATGTCCGTCGGACTTTGTCCGATGTTGGTGTTGCGTACACACGGTCGGACAAAGTTGTCGGAAAATCCGATCATTCTGAACGTGGTGACGTTTGTTGCCTACGACGGGACTACGTAGAGGCTAGTAGCCAATAGCTTTGGTCTTGTAATGTGATCTGAGCATGCGTAGCACTTTGTCCGTCAGACTACGCTACACACGATCGGAATTGGTGGGATCGGACTTTGTTGTCGAAAAATCTATCCAGCAGGAGATAGGACCTTGTCCGTCGGACAATCCGAGGTACACTGTCCGATGGTGCCTACACATGGTCGGAATTTACGACAACATTGTCCGATAGGACAGAATCCATCGGATAATCCGACCGTGTGTATGGGGCTTAAGTCCCCTGCATTGAAGTGGTTTTTAATATGAAACATCACAAAATAAGTGACATGTGGTACAATGAAATGAATGAATAGTGAGCATTCAAAAAAAGTCCATATAACACAAAATAAGTAAGAAGAAAAATTGATTGTGACAAGAAAACAAAAACAAAATCATGAAAATGAGTCCGTTGAGGCAGTAAGTTCCAGATTTTATCCACCTTCACCAAAAAGGAAGAAAAGGGGAAGAAGGGGAGAGGTTCTCATTCTGAAGAGAAAATTCCACTCTGTATGTGGGAACCCTTATGCCGCGTACACACGTAGGGACTTTTCCCGGCGGACTTAGTCCAGCGAACAATCCGCCGGACTTTCCAGCTGGGTCCGCCGGACTTTCCGAGCGTGTGGACTTGCCCACACACGCACGGACTTCTCCGGCGGATAATCCGCCGGCCAAAGTCCGTGGGACTTTTGAAAATGAACGGACTTGCCCACACACGGAGCAGTCTGTTCATTTAGAACGTAACTTCAGGTTACGTAGCTAGCGTAGGCAGTAAATGCCGCCGCGCTAGCTCCGTATGCTGGCATGGATTTAAAGGGACTCCCCACGCCGAAAAACGGCGCGGGGGTTCCCCCCAAATCCATGTCAGACCCTTATCCGAGCACGCAGCCTGGCAGGCCAGGAAAGGGGTGGGGACGAACGAGCGCCCCCCCCCTCCTGAGCCGTACCAGGCCGCGTGCCCTCAACATGGGGGGTGCCCTGGGGAAAGGGGGGCCGTGCGGCCCCCCCCCCCCACCCCAAAGCACCTTGTCCCCATGTTGATGAGGACAAGGGCCTCTTCCCGACAACCCTGGCCGTTGGTTGTCGGGGTCTGCGGGCGGGGGCTTATCGGAATCAGAGAGCCCCCTTTTATAAGGGGGCACTCAGATCCCGGCCCCCCACCCTATGTGAATGAGTATGGGGTACGATGTACCCCTACCCATTCACCTAAGGTGTAAAATGTAAAGTAAAAAAACACCCACACTTTTGCAAAAAATAGTTTATTGCACTGCTCCGGGGGTCTTGTTCCGTCTTGGGGGTCTTCTCGCCGGACTCCCCCGCCATTTACCAAGCTCTTTTACCGAGTGGGGAAGTCCGGCTACCTTCTTCGTCGTCGCCGCCGTCGTCTGGGGGTCTCGATCCGCCTTCGGGGGTCTTCCGGGGTCTTCCGGGGGTCTCTTCTGTTCTTGCGGCGGTCGTCGTCTTCCGTCTTCTTTCTTTTATAGCGCAAAAAAAAAAAAAAACAGCGGCGATTAAGTACCAACCAAAAAAAAAGCTCTATTTGTGTGAAAAACAGGACAAAAATTTCAAATAGGTACAGTGTTGCATGACTGAGTAATTGTCATTCAAAATGTGAGAGCACCGAAAGCTGAAAATTGGTCTGGTTATTAAGGGGGTTTAAGTGGTCAAGTGGTTAAATAAAAGTGGGCTGCCATGCCCTTAAAATTGCATTCTGGACTGACACGAGTTTCTTCAAATCTCATACACCACTTGAGTTGAATCACCCCTATATCTTAAAATGATTTTAAAAATTTTTTTTACAAATAAATATGTGAAAAGTGTGGCGTGCGTTTGTATTCGCCCCCCTTTACTCTGATACCCCTCACTAAAATCTAGTGGAACCAATTGCCTTCATAATTAATAAATAGAGTCCACCTGTGTGTAATTTAACCACTTCAATACGGCTAACCGTCATATGACGTCCACAAGGTGGATCTCCCATCCTGGGTGGACATATGACGTCCTCCTATTCCCGGCCATCTAGGGGGCGCGCGCGCGCCACCCGCTGCGTCACTCGGGACCCGATGCGCGTGCCCGGCGGCCGCGATGTCCGCCGGGCACCCGCGATTGCCTGAGAAAACAGCGGGACTGTGGAGCTGTGTGTGTAAACACACAGCTCCACGTCCTGTCACTGGAGAGGAGACCGATCATGTGTTCCCAGTACAGAGGAACAACGATCGGTCTCCTCCCCTTGTGAGTCCCCTCCTCCCACAGTTAGAATCACTCACATAGGGAACATATTAACCCCTGCAGCGCCCCCTAGTGTTAACCCCTTCCCTGCCAGTCACATTTACACAGTAATCACTGCAATTTTATAGCAACGATCGCTGTGTAAATGTGAATGGTCCAAAAAATGTGTCCGAAGTGTCCGCCGCAAAGTCGCAGTCACGAAAAAAATCGCAGATCGCCGCCATTACTAGTAAAAAAAATAAAAAAATAAAAATGCAATAAGTCTATCCCCTATTTTGTAATTTTGTGCTATAACTTTTGCGCAAACCAATCAATAAACGCTTATTGCGATTTTTTTTAACCAAAAATATGTAGAAGAATACATATCGGCCTAAACTGAGTAAAAAATTTCGTTTTTTTTTTTTTTTTTAAATGGGATATTTATTATAGCAAAAAGTAAAAAATATTGTGTTTTTTTCAAAATTGTCGCTCTTCTTTTGTTTATGGCGCAAAAAATAAAAACCGCAGAGGTGATCAAATACCACCAAAAGAAAGCTCTATTTGTGGGAAAAAAAGGACGTCAATTTTGTTTGGGTGCAACGTCGCACGACCGCGCAATTGTCAGTTAAATCGACGCAGTGCCGAATCGCAAAAAGTGCTCTGGTAAGGAAGGGGATAAAATTGCCCGGGGCTGAAGCGGTTAATCTCAGTATAAATACAGCTGTTTTGTAAAGCCCTCAGAGGTTTGTTAGAGAACCTTAGTGAACAAACAGCATCGTGAATGCCAAACAGCATCATGAAGGTCCAGACCTAAATCCAATTGAGAATCTGTGGCAAGACTTGAAAATTGCTGTTCACAGACGCTCTCCATCCAATCTGACAGAGCTTGAGGTATTTTGCCAAGAAGAATGGGCAGAAATGTCCCTCTCTAGATGTGCAAAGCTGGTAGAGACATCCCCAAAAAGACTTGCAGCTCTAATTGCAGTGAAAGGAGGTTCTACAAAGTATTGACTCAGGGGGGCGCTATAAAAATGTACCCCCCACACTTTTCACATATTTATTGTTTTATTATTTTCCTTCCACTTCACAATTATGTTCCACTTTGTGTTGGTCTATCATATAAAATCCCAATAAAATACATTTACATTTTTGGTTGGCACATAACAAAATGTAAAATTTTAAGAGGTATGAATACTTTTTCAAGGCACTGTATATGACTTTTTGTTTTTCAGTGGAGTGTTGACTCACCTGCTATTTATTAGTGCGTGAATCTGGCTGCCATGACCGCGCAATTGTCATTCAAAGTGTGACAGCGCTGAAACCTGGAAATTGACCTGGGCAGGAAGGGGGTAAAAGTGCCCGATATTGAAATGGTTAATGGTCATTTGACCACAAAGATTGCCATCCAGAAAAAAAAAATACAGATTATGCTAATTTATGCAAATGCAACATAGACATAACTTATTTTTCTGATTGCACTGACATCAGTCCCTCTCACTGCAATGTGCCCAATCAATTGTGCCCACCTTTTCCCCATTAAAGTGCCGCCTACCTGTGCCCACACTGCCATCTCTCAGTGCCCACAGTGCCATCTCTCAGTGCCCACAGTGCCATCTCTCAGTGCCCACAGTGCCAGTGCTGCACATCAGTGTCACCTGCCAGTGCTCATCTGTGTCACCTACCAGTGCTCATCTGTGTCACCTACCAGTGCCCATCAGTGCCCATCAGTGCCACCTATCAGTGCCCATCAGTGCCACCCATCAGTGCCACCCATTAGTGCCCATCAGTGTCATCCATCAGTGCCCATCGGTGCCACCCATCCGTGCCACCCATCCGTGCCACCCATCCGTGCCCATCAGTGCCATCTTTGCTGTCCCCATCAGTACCGACTTATCTGTCCCCACCAGTGCAGCCTATCAGTGCCCACCAGTGCAGCCTATCAGTGCCCACCTGTGCCGCCTCATCAGCGCATATCAATGAAGCAGAAAAATTACCTGTTTGCAAAATTTTATAACAAACTATTAAACATGATTTTATTTTATTTTTAAATTTTCCATCTTTTTTTGTTTGTTTAGCAAAAAATAAAAACCCCAGCTGTGATTAAATACCACCAAAATAAAGCTCTATTTGTGGGAAAAAAATGATAAAAATGTCATTTGGGTACAGTGTTGTATGACCGCGCAATTGTCATTCAAAGTGCGTCAGCGCCAAAAGCTGAAAATTGGTCTGGTCACGAGGGGGGTTTAAGTGCCCAGTAATCAGGTGGTTAAAATAATACGGGGCGCCTTCTAAGCCTGCTACTGCAGCTGCATGCAGACATGTAATCCCCGCAGACTGAAACGCCATCACAAGCACATAAACTGCCTCTGGGATGGCGCAGCGTGCTTGCCAGGTCAGTCCAATTTTTCTCCCATTGTTTGCCGGTAATTTGTTCTGTCTGCCAGCCTCTCTGGCAGCTCCTATAAAGCAATAACATTAAGATCCCAGGTGGAGTCCCAGAGGTGCCCCATATCATGTCCCTCCCCGGGAAACAAGCCTATTAGGGACCGAAAAGAGGACTTCGGAAAAAGTAAAATAAGGCGCATTAGAATTACGACTCCAGAAAACGGTCCTTATGAGCTGCGTGATTTGTGGGCTTCTTATTAATGTCGGGATATCAAGATAAACTTTATGCCGCTGAATTATGGGTGGAGGCGCGCTGATGGCGCGCTGCTTGTGCTAAAGATGTAACTCACCTTGCTGTTGGAGGGTGGACCTTTAAATCTAATCTGCAAAGCCAATACTGGGAGCGATTTAAGTCGTAAGTCTCGGCTCGCTATAACTTCATAAGATGCTGAGCTGATGGGTTGCAGGAGATGTAATAGCTCAGCACATGGGAGATTATTGTCATTGAAGCTTCATTCAGCTTCAGTATGCATGCCTTCTTTTAACCACCTGATTACTGGGCACTTAAACCCCCCTCGTGACCAGACCAATTTTCAGCTTTTGGCGCTGACGCACTTTGAATGACAATTGCGCGGTCATACAACACTGTACCCAAATGGAATTTTTATCATTTTTTTCCCACAAATAGAGCTTTCTTTTGGTGGTATTTAACCACTTCAGCCCCGGACCAATTGGCAGCCAAAGGACCAGGCCCCTTTTTGCAATTCGGCACTGCGTCGCTTTAACTAACAATTGCGCGGTCATGCGACGTGGCTCCAAAACAAAATTGGCGTCCTTTTTTTCCCACAAATAGAGCTTTCTTTTGGTGGTATTTGATCGCCCCTGCGGTTTTTATTTTTTGCGCTATAAACAAAAATAGAGCGACAATTTTGAAAAAAATGCAATATTTTTTACTTTTTGCTATAATAAATATCCCCAAAAAATATATAAAAAAAATTTTTTTTCCTCAGTTTAGGCCGATACGTATTCTTCTACATATTTTTGGTAAAAAAAATCGCAATTAGCGATTATTGATTAGTTTGCGCAAAAGTTATAGCGTTTACAAAATAGGGGATAGTTTTTATAGCATTTTTATTAATATTTTTTTTTTTATTAGTAATGGCGGCGATCAGCGATTTTTATTGTGACTGCGACATTTTGGCGGACACATCGGACATTTTTGACACATTTTTGGGACATTTGTCATTTATACAGAAATCAGTGCTATTTAAATAGCACTGATTCCTATGTAAATGACAGTTGTAGTTAGGGGGTTAACCACTGGGGGTCGGGGAGGAGTCAGTGTGACGTGTTGTGTTTTTTTTTACAGTAGGGGGGTGTGGCTATACGTGTGACGTCATTGATCGGCGTTCCCGATGACAGGGAACCGCCGATCACTGACAGTCAGTGTAGGAAGCGCGGGGAGAGGTTTGTTTACATAGACCTCTCCCCGTTCTTCAGCTCCGTAACCCGATCGCGGGATACCAGCGGCGATCGGGTCCGCTGGTCCCGCGGCCGGGGTCACGGAGCTCCCGACCGGGTCGCGAGCGCGCCGCTAGCGGCGCGCGCGCGACCCACGGGCAGGCACATGCACGATCACGTACAGGTACGTGATTCTGCCTGCCCGTGCCATTCTGCTGACGTATATATGCAGTGGCCGGTCGGGAAGCGGTTAATCACAGTTGGGGTTTTTATTTTTTGCTAAACAAACAAAAAAAGATGGAAAAAAAAAAAAAAGATGGAAAAAAAAAAAAAAAAAATCATGTTTAATAGTTTGTTATAAAATGTTGCAAACAGGTAATTTTTCTGCTTCATTGATATGCGCTGATGAGGCGGCACAGGTGGGCACTGATAGGCTGCACTGGTGGGCACTGATAGGCTGCACTGGTGGGGACAGATAAGTCGGTACTGATGGGGACAGCAAAGATGGCACTGATGGGCAAGGATGGGTGGCACGGATGGGTGGCATGGATGGGTGGCACCGATGGGCAATGATGGATGACACTGATGGGCACTGATAGATGGCACTGATGGGTGGCACTGATGGATAGCACTGATGGGCACTGATAGGTGGCACTGATGGGCACTGATGGGCACTGGTAGGTGACACTGATGAGCACTGGTAGGTGACACGGATGTGCAGCACTGGCACTGTGGGCACTGACAGATGGCACTGTGGGCACTGACAGATGGCACTGTGGGCACTGACCAATGGCACTGTGGGCACTGGTAGGCAGCACTTTAATTAGGCAAAGGTGGGCACCATGGATTGGGCACATTGCTGGGCACATTGCAGTGAGAGGGACTAATGTCCCTCTCACTGCCGCCGGTGACCTGCTTTTTTTTTTTTTTTCTCCTCGCGCTATCAGCGCGAGGAGGAAAAAAAGCCGATTACCGGCTCTGTTATTATCACATGATCAGCTGTCATTGGCTGACAGCTGATCACGTGGTAAGGGGTCGACCCCTTACTCGGATCTGTGATCCAGCGAGTCTCACAGACTCGCTGATCACAGAGCGCGCCGCGCGCCCCCTTCAGGGGGCGCGCAGGCAGCTCGTGGCCGGGACGACGTCAATAGACGTCGTCCCGGCATCTTAGATCCGCGCTGTAGCCGTCATTCGGCTATATCGCGGATCTCAGGTAGTTAAAGTGTTACTAAACCCACAACAGTAAAATCAGTCTGTATATGCAGTAAAGCATACTGACTGTGAAATCTAAGGGTTTAATTTTGTGCATTGTGTAAAAAGGCTGTTTGATCCTGTCTTCTCCGATCCTCCCCTCATTCCACTGTCCCCAATTCATCTCCTGATAGAACAGAGCCTTATGCCACGTACACACGAGCGGAGAGAGTTCCAACGTACTTTCCGAATGAACGGACTTGGCCACACATAATCACACTAAAGTCGGACGGGTTCGAACGTCATGACGTACGACCAGTGGCGGCTGGTGCTCAAAATTTTTGGGGGGGCGCAAATAATTCTGAAAAAAAAGCCCATCAAAACGCAGCCACTGTGCCCATTAAAACGCAGCCACTTTGCCCATCAAAACGCAGCCACTTTGCCCATCAAAACGCAGCCACTGTGCCCATCAAAACGCAGCCACTGTGCCCATCAAAACGCAGCCACTTTGCCCATCAAAACGCAGGAGCGCCATGTTGGCACCTCTTAAGGCTTAGTTTGCACCTATGCAGGTGTGACAGCATGAATGGGCCATTCATTTCAATAGGCTGCCCTACGCATGACAAATTGCAGAAAAGAATTGCAAACAGTTTTTTTTTTTTTATTTTAAATTTGCACCACACTGAAACAAGTGGCACTTTTGTTAACATGATGATGGAGGACTGCCCTACCCACCTAATCCAGTATTCCAACTGCCACAGGGCAGTTGGGCAGTGCAAAGGATGCACCCTTTTGCATCCTTTGCTGCGGATCTCCTCCAGCCTCTTTGCATCCACTTCTTGTTTACATGTGCCCATCAAAACGCAGCATTATTGACCACACCATCTGTGTGCTGGCACAACTGTCCAATGGTGACACGATTGATAGATCGGTGGAATTGTCAGTTTGTATTTAAAAAAAAAAAAAAAAACCTGTTATACTATCTCCTCCCCTCCCCCCCCCCCCCTTCCCCTCCTCTGCTCTTCCCAGCAACCACAGGAAATACACCTGTTACTGTTACCTGCAAGATCACCAGCCGGTGACATGTCTTGGAGCCCCCCCTCGCCCTGCACTTACCTTGTCTCAGGTGACGGCGGCATCGTGTCCTCCATTTCCTCTTCTGCCCGCTCCTCCTCTCATCCTCTGCTATGATTGGACGCCTGATAGGCGCCCAATCACAGCGCCTGTCGTTTCAGCCAATCAGGGCACAGGTCACACGGACCTGTGCTCCTGATTGGCTAAGGGGCAGTACAATGTTAGCAAACCGAATTCCTTCGGTTTGCTAACATCAGTGCTGAGTGACAAGGAATGCACAGCGTTGCGCCCGCTTGTCACCTTTTTGGACGCCTATTAGCGCCTACAGCGCTAATCAGGTGTTTCCAAAAAACACCCCCACCACTGTAATTCAGGCGCCCGGTGACCGAAAAGGGGCCGGACACCTGAATAGGGGGTGTCAGCAGAGACCATAGATAGATTCATGCAATGCATGAATCTATCTATGGTATATAGAAAGTGACAGGAGAGGGGGGGCGGCGCTCCTGCGCCCTTTATGGACGCACCGCCCCTGCGTACGACTGGACTAGAATAAGGACGTTCGTAGCCAGTAGCCAATAGCTGCCCTAGCGTCGTTGTTTATCCGTCGGACCAGCACACAGACAAGCGCATTTTTCGATAGGAACTGGGTCCGACCGAAAAATTTGAAGCATGTTCTATTTCTAAAGTCTGTCGGATTTTTCGACAGCAAAAGTCTGATGGAGCCCACACACGATCGAATTGTCAGACGGATTCGTTCCGTCGGACCTTTGCTGTCGAAAAGTCCGACCGTGTGTACGTGGCATTAGAGTCACTCTGCACATGCTCAATTTGGTGTGTTTTGCTAGAGAGTTTTTTTTTTATTGGGAGGGTGCATGTGATGAGCACAGGGCCAATCAGCACTGTCCAGACAGAGGGTCAGGGGTCCTGCAGCCTCATCGGACAGTCAGAGAAGAATGAAAACTCATCCTACAAGCTTTAACCAGACACGCGTAGAAGTCACAAGACTGCTATATACTGGCTGGTGAGAAAAGGTAGTTAGTAGATTATATTTACTAAAATAATTGCATTTCCATGTTCTGTGTACTGTGGGGGACCAGATATAATGAATGCAGGGTCCTGGGTTTAGTAACACGTTAAAGGCATTATAAATATTCCTACTTGCACCTTGTGTTTTTCACCTGCATAGAATGTGCATTACATAATTACATAGTAGGTGAGGTTGAAAAAAGACACAAGTCCATCAAGTCCAACCTATGTGTGTGATTATATGTCAGTATTACATTGTATATCCCTGTATGTTGTGGTCGTTCAGGTGCTTATCTAATAGTTTTTTGAAACTATCGATGCCCCCCGCGGAGACCACTGCCTGTGGAAGGGAATTCCAGGATCAGACTCAGGTAAAGCTGAAGATCAGACAGCACTGCACTAGTGTAGCTGCTGTCTTTATATAGGCCATTTGGAGACAGTATTAATGGCTAACTAGGCATTAGCCTATACCCAGCAAGACGGACACCTGCAAATGCACGTCTGCGCCTGCCACGTCCCAGACAAGGACCCAATTTCTCCCTCTGATATCAACAATGGGGCACTATTTCTTTCAATGACACCAATGATGGGGTACTATTTCTTCCACTGACACCAATGATGGGGCACTATCGCTCCCACTAAGACCAACGATAGTATACAATTCCTCTCTCTGATATTGATGATGGGCAATATTCCTCTCACTGACATCAATGATGGGACACTTTTTCTGTCACTGTCCTACTGATACTACTGATGGGGCACTATTCATCCCACTAACACCAGTGATGGGGCACTATTTTTTCCAGTGATATCAACGATTGGCACCATACCTACCATTCACACAAACATGGGGCTATATTCCTCCCACTGACACCAATGACAGGGCACTAGTTCTTTCACTGATACCAATTATAGGGCACTATTACTCCCATTGGCACCAAGGGTGGGCACAATTCCTCCCAAAAACACCTATAATAGGACGCAGTTCCTCCCTGTGGTATCGATGATGGGGCATTATTCCTCTAACTGAAACCAACAAACGGGGCACTTTTCCTCCCCCTGACAACAAAGATGGAGCACTATTCCATTGAGAAAAATGATATTTGGCACCATACCTCCCATTCACACAAACACGGGGCTATATTCCTCCCAATAACACCAATGGTGGGCACAATTCCTCCCACTAACACCTAGAATAGGACACAGTTCCTCCCTCTGATATCGATGATGGAGCACTATTACATTGACAAAAATGATAAGACACAGTTCCTCCTACTGATACCATCAATGGGGCACTATTCCTTCCACTAACACCAACAATAAGGCACAATTTTTTCCAATGATACCAACAGTGGGGCAAAATTCCTCCCACTGACACCAATTATGGGGCATTATCCCTTCCACTGACACCAATGATGGGGCACTATTTCTGCCACTGACACCAATGATGGGGCATTATCCCTTCCACTGACACCAATTATGGGGCATTATTCTTTCCACTGACACCAATGATGGGGTATTGTCCCTTCGACTGACACCAATGATTGGGCACTATCCCTTCCACTAACTACAATGATGGGGTATTATCCCTTCCACTGACACCAATGATGGGGCACTATTTCTGCCACTGACACCAATGATGGGGCACTATCCCTTCCACTGACACCAATGATGGGGCACTATTTCTGCCACTGACACCAATGATGGGAATTTTTTTTATTCCCACTTACCACAGTTTGACCCTCCTAAATTCTGAAGGACAAGAAACAGGCCCTTTGTCGCAGAGGTTTGGAGACTCCTTCTATGCAGTCTGGTATCAACACTGCAGGAGGCCTGTGCATTGTCATCTCTCTTGTTAAAAGGATGTATGTTCGGATGGCTGTTTTGCCAGCTTGGTTTGTTTTTGCAGAAGAAGGGGAGACTTTAAATTTTAAAAATGGGGAAAAAAGTGTATTGACAGGTTTTGAAACCTGTGAATAAAACTGCTGAACAAGATTTAGAAAGATTTACTTTTGTTTGCTGCAGCAGTACTCGTGCATTAGGCCCCTTTCACACTGGGGCGGTGCGGGGCGGCGACGGTAAAGCAGCGCTATATTTAGCGCTGCTTTACCATCGTTTTACCCGCGGTATGCGGCCGCTAGCGGGGTGGTTTTAACCCCCGCTAGCGGCCGCAAAAGGGTTAAAAACCTCCGCAAAGCGCCGCTGCAGCGGCGGTTTGCGGGCGGTATCCCCGCGGTTTCCCATTGATTTCAATGGGAAGGAGCGGTATAGGAGCGGTGAATACACCGCTCCTTCACCGCTCCAAAGATGCTGCTAGCAGGACTTTTGTTGCGGTCCTGCTAGCGCACCGCTCCAGTGTGAAAGCCCGCCGGCTTTCACACTGGAGTGAATGGGGCCGGTTTTTTCAGGTGGTATACAGGCGCTATTTTTAGCGCTGTACCGCCTGAAAACCGCCCCAGTGTGAAAGGGGCCACAGATTAGGACTTATAGACCAGCTCCTCGCAGCTTTCCAATAGCTGAAGAAGCTGCTGGAGGGCCCTACAGGTGCTGAATTTGGGCAAAGATAGGTTCTATTACCCGTAGGATGACCACATTTCCAAACTGCCATTCAGGGACACCCCCACCCTTTTTCCACCCTTTTCCCAATAATAAGCTGGATTTCAAAACCCTCACCGACGATGGAATCGGTCACTCCTCGAGGTTGGAGGTTCTGGGGCTAATGCAGTCTCGGGGTTGACAGGGAATTCAGGTGCGGGTGATTTGTTGTGCTAATGGCTGGTGTTAGCAATTAAATCATCCCCGACACCATGCTTGATATGGTGTCAGGATGATGAAATCACCTTATTTCTATGACTACATTGTTATATATAATGAAATTGTTCAACTCACCTTAAGGCAGAATCAGTGGGAACCCTGAGCTTGTCACTTGCCACCAGACACAGCTTGCCACCGTCGCCTGCCCCCAGATGCAGCGTGTCACTTGCCACCGTCCGTGGTGGAGGTGGAGTCGGCCCATTGAGAGCACTGGGCGCGGAGGAGGAGGAAGTTAACTCCTCCTCCGCTTTGAAAGCTGGCAGTCGCAGTCATGATGTCACTGGTTGATAGACGCCAGTCAGCTCTAGCAACCAGTGGCCTAGCCAGTAGAAGTAGAGAAGAGTCTCTCAGGTGGAGGTGGGGAGGCAGAGCCAGCGCCATGGCGATAGCGGGATTTTGCTCCCCTGTCAGTTTCATTCCGGGACATTGTATTGTCCCGGAATGAAGGTGCCCAGGACCCGGGACAGACCTGCTAATTGCGGGACTGTCCCGGGCAATCCGGGACACGTGGGCACCCTAATTACCCGTTATAGGCTCAAATGTGTTTTCTTCTCACTGCTGCTTCCAAAATGAAAAAAAAAAATGTGATAAGTAAATAAACAACAGCCAACAGTACAACAATTACATTTTTTCAGAATTATGATTAAATTGTGTATTTTGTTCCGGATTGTCCTTAAAGCGGGATTCCACCCTAAAGTGGAACTTCCGCTCATCGGAACCCTCCCCCCCCCTCCGGTGTCACATTTGGCACCTTTCAGGGGGGAGGGGGGTGCAAATACCTGTCTAAGACAGGTATTTACACCCACTTCCAGGCATAAACTCCCACGGGAGTTTACGCCACTTCATGCCCTGGCGCGCTGTCTGCCGGGACACACACGGGTCCCAGCAGACAGCGCGGACGATTCTCATTGCGCTGCGCGACTCGTGCATGTGCAGCAGGGAACCGGGAAGTGAAGCCGCAACGCTTCACTTCCTGATTCACTCACCGAGAATGGCGCCGGCAGCAGCAGAGAACCTGTGCCGCTGGAACCTGTGACAGGTAGACATGTGCAATTAGTCTCGTTTTTTTTTTCGTTTTTCTTTTTTTTTCCTTATTTTCGTTCATTCGTTATCGTACGAATGAATGAACGATTCGCTAAAAATTTTAACGAATAACGAATCGTTCGAATCGAACGAATTCGAAAACAGCGAAAATCCGAAAAAACTAATTAGAAACAACGAATCTACGAAAGAAGAAAATCCGAAAAACGAAAACAGAAACAACGAAAATCAAAATGAACGAAAAAATTCGTACATTCGTAACTTTTTTTTTGTTGAATTGGTAATTTTCCGTGTCCTTTACAATGGCGCTGCTTAACGTGCTTCGAATGGATTGAACGTAAAAATTCGTACATTCGTAACTTTTTTTTCGATTCGTAATTTTCCGTGTCTCTTACAATGGCGCTGCTTAACGTGCTTCGAATGGATTGAACGAAAAAATTCGTACATTCGTAACGTTTTTTTTTTTTTTTTTTTTTTTTTTTTTCCGTTTCGTAATTTTCCGTGTCTCTTACAATGGCGCTGCTTAACGTGCTTCGAATGGATTTAACGAAAAAATTCGTACATTCGTAACTTTTTTTTTCGATTCGTAATTTTCCGTGTCTCTTAAAATGTAATAATAGCATACACATTACATAAAATTATGAATTATGCTCCGATTACGAATCTACAAATGTTACGAATGTTACGAAAGTACGAATAAATACGAATGCGTCCGAATTTCGAATAAACGAATAAACTAAATTTAAACTAACGGAAAAATGAATCAACGAAAAAATAACTCTTAAGAAAATACGAATCGTTACGAATACGAACACCGACGACTTACTAATTTACGAATCGTTACGAATCAACGGAAACGAAAAAAACGAAACGAAAATAAACAAATTTTTTTGTTGTGCACATGTCTAGTGACAGGTAAGTGTCCATTTATTAAAAGTCAGCAGCTGAAGTATTTGTAGCTGCTGGCTTTTAAAAAAAATGTTTCAGGTACAGTCCCTCTTTAAGCGCTTGCCAAACGTGTCTCGCATATATACTGCGGCACAATGGCTCTCCTGGGCGAGATCCCATATGGGTACGTCCTACCCGTTTACGGCCACCAGAGGGAGCACACGCACCGCACGCTGCACGGCGGGGGACCCGATGCACGTGGCCGGCGGGCATGATCGCCACCAGCCACGCCCGATCGCGTGCACGAGCGCCAGCAAAGGGATTTGTGTGTGTAAACACACAAATCCCTGTGCTGTCAGAGGAGAGGAGCCATATCGTTTCTTCCTACTAAGTAGAAAAAACGATATGGCTCCTCTCCTAGTCACTCACATCCCCACACAGTTAGAACATGCTGAGGGAACACACATTTAACCCCTTGATTGCCCCCTAGTGTTAACCCCTTACCTGCCAATGACATTTACACAGCAATCTCTGTATAAATGCCAATGGTCCCAAAAAAGTGTCAAAAGTCTCTGATCTGTTCGTCGCAATTTCGCAGTACCGCTAAAAATCACAGATCACTGCCATTACTAGTAAAAAAAAATAATAATAATAATAAAAATGCCATAAATATTTCCCATAGTTTGCAGACGCTATAACTTTTACACAAACCAATCAATATTGTGTTTTTTTTTTTTTACCAAAAATATGTAGAAGAATGAATATATATTGGCCTAAACTGATGGAGAAATTTTTTCTTTTTTTTAAACTTTTGGGGATATTTATTATAGCAAAATATTGTTTTTTTTTTTTCAAAATTGTCGCTCTTTTTTTTGTTTATAACGCAAAAAATTAAAACCGCAGAGGTGATCAAATACCACCAAAAGAAACTTCTATTTGTGGGGAAAAAAGGACATCAATTTTGTTTGGCTTCAGCATCGCACGACCGCGCACTTGTCAGTTAAAGCGACCCAGTAACAAATTGTTAAAAAAAGTGCTCTGGTCAGGAAGGGGGTAAAATCTTCCGTTTTGAGTACTGCATCGAATGACCGCGCAATTGTCAGGTAAAGCAACCCAGTGACAAATTGTTAAAAAAAGTGCTCTGGTCAGGAAGGGGGTAAAATCTTCCATGGCGGTTAAACTCCAACAGAAAGCGGGGTGTAAACACTGATGCCGGACACAAGGGGGCAGAAGAGGTTGTTGTGGCAATGAAGTCTCGACTGAAATAATATGAAGTTTCTTCCGCTGCATATCACAAACTACTTACTGCAAATTTGACTTTAGAAGAAGCTATTTCTGAAATTAATTGGCATTTTACATATTAAAAACTCATCAATTTCCATTTCACCTGAAAGTCATTTTCCACTAATTTCCGCTAGACGGAACTAAACGCGGGGCCGTGCAAAGTTATTTACTGCTTAGTAAACTAAACTTGGAAAATATAATTTAGCCTTTTAATTTTGCATTATGCTAAATAAATAAATGGTGCACGCTGTGATTAGTAAAAGGATATAAAAACTCATTTTCTCGCAACAAATGTTTTTATTAAATGCATGAAGGTAATAAACTGCCATTGTCAGATTATCAAGCAAGGGCTTCGAGGTCTGCCTAATTGGTGAAGTTATTTTCTGGGTGAGAAAAGACAAATAGAGGGCTGACTTAAAGTGGAACTCTGGCTCAACTTTTTTTTCTTGGAGCCTGTTCAGGCCCTATGCATTGTGATGCATTGCTCAAAGCATTCCTGATCCATGGACACTACAGTATTACAGTAAGTGCCCAAACCTACCAGTCCCATCATAGTGAAATCAAGGCACCACTGGAGTCTTCTGGAAATTGATAGGACCCCCCCCCCCCCAGTTGCATAGCCAATAGGAAGTGCTTTTGTCACCAGGCCCCTAAAAGGACCCTTTTCCTTTGCAGAACAGAAAAAACTAAGACTTGGATTTGGCACATCATGTCTAAGATTAAAGCTCTACACCAGCCACTCGCCTACTCGCATTTTGCCAGTGGAAAATGAGGGCTTGCGAGCTGGGCTGCTTGGGAGTGGTGGGGCGAGCACCGCCGGCAAGTGGGGTTGATCGGGAGCCATTCTCTCAGTGATCGCCCCGATAGCAGAGAGCATGGAGGATCGCAGAGCGGTATAGCACGCTATAACAGCTTACATTGAAATCCACTCTGCTCTGCTCCACTCTGCTCGCCGTGACACACAGCCCCGCCTCCTCCTGACCCCGCGCCTGTGATAGACAGATTGCATCCCAGTATTGGACCCGCATTCTGTCTATCACAGGCGTGGGGTCAGGAGGAGGCGGAGCTGTGTGTCACGGCGAGCAGAGCGGAGGCAATTTCAATGTAAGCTGTTATAGCGTGCTATACCGATCTGAGACCCCGCGGGTCTCCTCTTCCTCCTGTCGTGATCCGGCCGCCAATGGGGACACAATGAGTTTGCAATGTTTGGCACAGTGAGTCTGCAATGGGGGCACAATGAGTCTGCAATGTTGGGCACAGTAAGTCTGCAATGGGGGCACAGTGAATCTGAAATGGGGGCACAGTGAGTCGGCAATGGGGGCACAATGAATCTGCAATGGGGGCACAGTGAATCTCCAATGGGGGTACAATGAGGCTGCAATGTTGGGCACAATGAGTCTGCAATGGGGGCACAATGAGTCTGCAATGGGGGCACAATGAGTCTGCAAAGGGGGGCATGGTGAGTCTGCAATGGGGGGCACGGTGAGGCTGTAATAGCGGGCGCGGTTGCAGCTGCAATGGTGGGCATGGTGCAGCTGCAATGGTGGGCACGGTGAAGCTGCAATGGTGGGCACGGTGCGGCTGCAATGGTGGGCTTGGTGAGGCTGCAATGGTGGGAACGGTGAGGCTGCAATGGTGGGCACGGGTCACGCTGCAATGATGGGCACGGTGAGGCTGCAATGGTGGGCACAGTGAGGCTGCAATGGTGGGCACGGGTCATGCTGCAATGATGGGCACGGCTCACGATGCAATGATGGGCACGGCTCACGATGCAATGATGGGCACGGGTCACGCTGCAATGATGGGCACGGGTGAGCCTGCATTGATGGACAGTGGTGAGGCTGTGCTGAGGGGAACTAATAAAGTTGTTGTTAATATTTATTTTTGTAACTTAATTCTGCATAAAACATTTAGGTGTCATTTCACAAGATAATTTGTGAGGGTGTTATTAGTGGCAGAAGTAGGGGCAGGACAGGGTAGGGGTTGGGTGGGGAAACTGCTGGAGAGTAACCCTTGATTCCTGGCTAGTGGCTCAGGACTTGAAATTTTGAGCCCTGCTCTAAACCATAAAACGATATATATTTTCATTATTTTTTATTCTTTGTGTTGCATTCCAGCCCTGGTGAAGGGGTCATAATTCACTCTCTAAAATTCATTGACTTTTGTTTATAACTTGCCTTTTGAATAAATGTATTTTTGGACATTTATTTTTGGATGTAGCATGATGGTTTTGTATTGGACCCTGGTGTTCAGAGGCTGGGGATCACTGGAATAGGTCGGAGGACCTGGAACAAGTTTGCAGATCTTATTCTGGCTTTACTGGTCTGCATGATTGTTCTAGGTGACTCCGAGAAATGAAAATAAGGGAAAGGAAAATGGAAAAGGTTCGAATAAAAAGAATGGAAAAAGAAAGGGAATGGAAAAAGAAAAGGGAAAGAAAGAGGGGAAGGGAAAGAGAAAGAGGTAGGAAAATAAAATAGAAATAAAAGATGGTAAGGAGAGGAGAGAAAAGGAAAAGTAAAAAGGAAGGGAAAAAGCAAGGGGAAAGGAAAGGAAAGGAAAGAAATAGGAATAGGAAAAGGAAAGGAAAAAAAAATTAGGGGAAGAGAAAGGGAAAAAAGGGAAAGAAAAAAAAAAATAGAAAAGGAAAATTTAAAAAAAAGGAAAGGGAAAAATTCAGATGGGAAAGAAAAGGGGAGGGAAAAGTAAAAGGTAGAAAAGGAAAATGAAAAAACAAAAGAGGAGAGGACTACTGTATCACAAGGGAAAGGAAAGGAAGGGAAAAGAAAAGGAAAGGGTTTTCCATTGTGACATAAGACTAAACAGCTTTCAGATTTTGCACCATTGGCTTTTAGTTTCTCCTCTGATCTGAAAGGAAAGGCAAGGGAACGGAAGGGAAAGGAATGGAAAAAAGTAAGAGAAGAGAAAGGGAAAAAAGGGAAAGGAAAAATAAAGGGAAAGAAAAAGGGGTAGGAAAGGAAAGTGAAAAATAGGACACAGGAAAGAGAAAAGGAATACAGAAAAGGGTTTTCTATTGTGACACTGAAAGGAAAGAATTAAGAGAAGAGAAATGGAAAAAAGGGAAAGGAAATAAGAAAGAAAAGGGGCAGGAAAGGAAAATAAATGTAGCGCTGGCTCCTGATGAGCAGGCGCTATTGTTTTTGAAATTAAGTTGCCTGAAGCCACAGTTGGGCTTCAGGATAATTCTTCTAAAATGTATGGTCTCAGTACCAGTCTAGTTGGGTTGCACTGGTTCTCCTTGACAGTAGGTGTCGCTGTCACCGCCGGCAAGAGTAGAAAGCAGTCTAGCTGGATACATTAAGTGCCACTTGCCTCTCGGAACCAGCCCAGTGGGAGTGTTCTCCCGCTGTGCATTCTGGGGGGGAGTATTTAAGGTACCGACACCATGTGACTAAAAACTTTGTTCTTTTGCTATCCGCGTGGTTATGGGGTCCCCCTGACCCAGCCTCATGGCCCTCCTGGCCTTTGGTGTGGAACCATGCAGCCTGTGTCTCAGGGCTTGCTAGCCCGTGGCAGCGTAACTGCAGGGGTAGGTCCGAGTGATTTTCGGAGCCTACTGATCCAAGGAAGGTCCGGTGCCGTCTCAACAGAATGGAGAGGCCCAGTAACTGGAGTACCCCAGGGGAGGACCCTTTAAGGAGAAGTCCATGCGCAAGGTTGGCTTCTCGGAAGGAGCCTGTAGGCTTAGATGAAGGACGTGACCTGGAACATCCCTCATATGGTATCGCCGGATCGGCTGAGAGAACCTGGTACCATATGACAGTTACTTAAAGTTCATCTAATTTACTGAGTATCCTACAAGTCTGTGGCAGAGACTTTACGAGTATCCTACAAGTCTGTGGCAGAGACTTTACGAGTGTTCTACAAGTCTGTGGCAGAGACTTTACCGAGTATCCTACCGGCTGCTAGGCCTAGTGAGAGAGACCTACCCGGGGGTGCTGAATCCAGCTGTGAAACAGTTTAATCTCTGGATTCATCTGATATCTTCACCCTGCAATCTAAATACCTGAACTCACCCCTAAACCCTCTACCCTTTATTGAGAGACTGTTCTATATCCTTCTGAATAAAAACCCTGAAAGAGGATTCAGTGTCAGTCTCAACCTTTTCTCTGGGTTACTTTCTACAACAGGTGAGGTAACGGTAAGCCCAAATAAAACCAGCAGCTCCTTCGGGGGGTTAGTGCTACATAAAAAAAAAACAAAGAAGAGGAGAGAAGAGGAGAGGACCATCACAGGGGTTTCCATTGTGACATAACCTTCGATCGACAAACCAGAACTGCCTTCTCATCCCCAAAGCTCGATACAAATCGAAGGGAGAAGGAAGATTCGCAGTACAGGGACCTCGGCTATGGAATGCTCTACCGAACAACATCCGCTTGGAAGAAAACCATCAGGCCTTCAGGAAAAAACTCAAGACCCACCTCTTCTAATATCGCAGGACAACAAGAGCAGACAAGCGCCTTGAGGCGATTCAGTTCGCATTTGCAGCGCTATACAAATCATTCATTCATTCATTCATAAAACTAAACAGCTTTCAGATTTGGCACCACTGGCTTTTAGTTTCTCCTCTGATCTGAAAGGAAAGGAAAGGCAAAGGAATGGAAGTAAAAGGAAAGAAAAGGAACGGAAAAAAGTAAGAGAAGAGAATGGGAAAAAAGGGAAAGGTAATAGAAAGGAAAAGGGGTAGGAAAGGAAAAAATTTAGAGACACAGGAAAGAGAAAAGGAATAAAGGGTTTTCTATTGTGACATAAGACTGAACAGCTTTCAGATTTTGCACCATTGGTTTCTCCTCTGATCTTGACAGTGTCGCTATATACTTTCATTGCTGGATTTACCATATCAGTCATATGAAAAACCCTATTATTAAATAAATCTGCTTTATAGTGCTTGGCTTTGTTCTTCCAAAAACCATAGACTCTGCAAGTTTCGGAAAGATAAAGAGCCCCAAGTGAGGCCTTTCTTACTGAACTCCCTCATTCCCAGAATAGACGCAGTCAAATTGACTCTCCTCAGCTTCCAACTTTAAAAGATGCAGAATGTTGTAATGAGCATGACTGAGATTTGCAGTACCCTAATTACCCGCACTGTCCTGGCCACTTTGGGGAGCCGTGTGACACCAGACTATATTTTATGTTCTAAATTTAAAGCAGGTTGATCTCTTGATGTTCTCTGCTGACACCAGAGTTATTTTCCAAGTTTATCAACTTATGACTTTATTGATTTCCATGACTTCATATTTTTTTCCTGCTAACTAGATGTAGAAAATAGAGTAAAACTTGAGAAAATTGACCTCAGCGGCACTTAAGTGAAGTTCCGTAAAAGCGCTAATAAAAAATACCAGTCTTTCATTATGCTGAGGAGGAAGACAAGACATATAATTTGCACGTTCAAAAATTTAACAGGAGATAAGAATGTGTTGGGTCAGGAACTTACGTCAAATTATCCACTTTGAGGATTTATCACAAAGTCAAGCTAAAACTTGCCTGTAAAAATAAAGTAATCAATTGACATTCTTGTTCATTTTTTTTCCTTAACAAAAAGTTTTGCCAACTATATAGTTGCAAAATATTTTGGTATATACAGTCAGAATGTTGTTTATAGGGCACATTATACACCAGAGACATTATTCAAATGGAAATGCAGAGATACAGACCAATGTCCTAGATGTAAAGGGAGAGCAGCCAATCTAATACACTTGCTATGGAGATGTCCTAAACTACATCGCTATTGGTCTGGGGTGGTATCTATGATTAATAAGTAGACATGTGCAATTTGTTTCGTTTTTATTCGTTTTCCGTTAAAATTCGTTATATTTGTTCATTCGTTATCGTACGAATGAACGAATGATTCGCTAAAATTTTTTACGAATAACGAATTATAGAATCGAACGAATATGAAAAACAACGAAAATACGAAATAACTAAATTAGAAACAACGAAACTACGAAAGAAGAAAATCCGAAAAACGAAAACAGGAACAACGAAAATCAAAATGAACGAAAAAATTTGTACATTAGTAACTTTTTTTTTTTGTTGAATTGGTAATTTTCCGTGTTCCTTACAATGGCGCTGCTTAACGTGCTTCGAATGGATTGAACGAAAAAATTCGTACATTCGTAACTTTTTTTCTTTTTTGCGATTCGTAATTTTCCGTGTCTCTTACAATGGCGCTGCTTAACGTGCTTGGAATGGATTGAACGAAAAAAATTTGTACATTCGTAACTTTTTTTTTTTCGATTCGTAATTTTCCGTGTCTCTTACAATGTAATAATCGTATACACATTACATAAAATTATGAATTATGCTCCGATTATGAATCTACGAAAACAATGTTACGAAAGTACGAATAAATCAATCTAACGAAAGTACGAATGTAACTAAATCTACGAAAATACGAATGCGTCCGAATTTCGAATAAGCGAAAATTCAACTAACGGAAAAACGAATCAACGAAAAAATAACTCTTACGAAAATACGAATCGTTACGAATCAACGGAAACGAAAGAAACGAAACGAAACTAAACACATTTTTCTATTGTGCACATGTCTATTAATAAGGTATTTGAGAGCGGGATGTCTATGAAGCCTGGGTGATGCCTTCTAGGTATACGGGATGAATCGAGAATTCTAGCGGAATATATTGTTTCAATAAATAGAAGTCTATTCCAGGCTCGTAAACTCATAGCACTAAAATGATTATCACCATATCCACCTACTGTAGCAGAATGGAAAATACAAGTAAGGGAAACTTTGATTAAAGAAAAGTATACTTTCTTACATAGAGGCTGTGTAGAAAAATTTGAAAAAATATGGAAAAGGTGGTTTGATACCTTGGAGGTATGACGAGATTGGAGGTATGACGAGAGAGGAGAGGATCAATGTATGAGTAACGGGGGGAGCATGGGTGCTAGGGGTGCTTTTTTTTTCCTCTTAATATTAGATATGTGCAATTTGTTTCGTTTTTTTTAGTTTTTCGCTTTTTTTCGTTATTTTCGTTCGTTCGTTTTCGTACGAATGAACGAATCGTTCGAATCGAACGAATCCAATTAACGAATCCGATTAACGAATCGTTCGAATTGAACGAATCCGAAAAACAACGAAAAAAACTAATTAGAAACAAGGAATGTACGAATGAAGAAAATCCGAAAAACTAAAACAGGAACAACGAAAATGAACGAAAAAATTCGAACACTCGTAACTTTTTTTTTGTTGAATTGGTAATTTTCCGTGTCCCTTACAATGGTGCTGCTTAACGTGCTTCGAATAGATTGAACGAAAAAAATTCGTACATTCGTAATTTTTTATTTTTTTTTTTGATTCGTAATTTTCCTTGTCTCTTACAATGGCGCTGCTTAACGTGCTTCGAATGGATTGAACGAAAAAATTCGTACATTCGTAACTTTTTTTTTCGATTCGTAACTTTTTTTTTCAATTCGTAATTTTCCGTGTCTCTTAAAATGTAATAATAGCATACACATTACATAAAATTATGAATTATGCTCCGATTACGAATCTACGAATGTTACAAATGTTACGAATGTATGAATAAATATGAATGCGTCCAAATTTCGAATAAACGAATAAACGAAAATAAACTAACAAAAAAACGAATCAACGAAAAAATAACTCTTACGAATGTACGAATCGTTACGAATACGAACACCGACGACTTACGAATTTACGAATTGTTACGAATCAACGGAAACGAAAAAAACTATACGAAAATAAATAAAAATTTTTCGGAAACGAAAAAAACAAAACGAAAATAAACAAATTTTTTTGTTGTGCACATGTCTACTTAATATGGGCTGGGGTTGTATGTTTGTCGTTTTTTTTTTTTTTTATTGTTGTGTGTATATAAAATGAACAAAAAGATGATTTGATTCAGAATGTTGTTTATGTCTTTCTAGCGTGACCCTGTCAGGGTAGAAATAGGAGATGCCATTAACTACTATTTTTGAAGATGTAGACTACATGAAGTAAACCTCATCTTGTCTGAATCAGCCCTTTTGTGTCACTGACCTAAAAAGCAGGTTAGGAGCTCAGACTTCACTTGCTGCATGCTTCATTTATGTGCAGTGATCCCTGCAGACACACTAAGGACGACACCCATTTGCGGGTGAAGATGGAAGCATGCAACACACTCAAAAGTGCCAAATGCTGAAGATCCTAGCAGCACATGTAACTAGAAGAGGATGAAGATTCCATGTAATGTAAATAGTAAGTATAGTACATGTGATTTAAAGAGACAATGTTTTTACATGTATCCTAATTACAATTTTTATTTTAGGGGACTTTAGGGGACTTTTTTCGTGGTGGACTGGGAACCTTTGTCTTGGGAGAGCAACTAAAACCATGTAGCCCTTTCATTGTAGATTTATTTAGATTAAAGTGCGTTATGGTGTCAGACATGGATTATTGTGACAATCCTTTTCACATCTTTCAGCATCCAATTCTTTTGCAGGGCTTCACATTCAGTCACATGGCATCCCAGAGACGCAAAGGAAGTTGGTGCGGGAAGTCCTCCCTCTGCCAAAAGCTGTGATTGCAGGTCTGAATGGGGATCACGTATCCATATAACGCTCATGATCAATGTATGAATAATGCAGTATTTCCCATAAGGGCTACTAACTCAATATGTCTTATAGAACTTGTCTGGGGGGCAAATGCCCCCCCCCCCCCCAGTCTAGTCCTCCTCGTCTGCTTCTACCTACTAGTTCAACTTCCTGGATATCTATTTCCTTATTCCCTTATGGTCCTGTATCAAAGTCTGCAAGCTCAGGAAGGGCTTCAAGGTCATTTTGTGTGCCAATCGTATGAGCAGGGGGTGAGAATTCTAATGGGACCCTTACCAAGAAGGGAAATATTGCCTAGAGTGCAAGAAAAATAATTGTTTGACAGTTGTAGTTGGCTGCACATTGAAATGGAATAACATTTAATATATTATTTTAATGACATTAAATGGACAGTAATGCAGAAGCTTCCATTACTGTCATACTTATCATAATATACTACCAAATGAGTCACTACCCCAGAAAAAACATGTAGAAACAAGTCAGCACTTCCATATTTCTAACTCCACATGTTCCCTATAAAGCTGATCGCAAGTAAAAAAACGAAAAAACATTTGATTTACCACCTACCATCTATACCTAACCTTAAAGTTTTTTTTTTTTTTTTTTAATTATTAATACCCCCAGGTGCTTAACTTAAACAATGGTAATATGAGAGGTCAGGTACCAATTATTTTTTATTGTAAAATCTAGTGTTGAAGGGTCTTCATGGTGACATGGGCACTGCCTTTCAGAAGAGTTAAATACAGGGTTTTCACTGGCTTCTCGCAAGTTCTCAGGGTCTTCACAGGGTTTTTACAAGGTCATCACAGGGTCTTGACACATTTTTTACAGGGTCTTCATTGAGTCCTTACAGGGAGTTCACATGGTCTCCACAAGGTCTAATCTTAGTCCTAACATTGTCTTCACTGGGTGCTCACATGGTCTTCACTGGGTTCCTACAGGGTCTTCACAGGGTCTCTACAGGGTCCTTACAGGGTCTTCACAGGGTCCTCATTGGGTTTTCACAGGATCCTCAAGTATTCCAATGTCATATCAAAAGGGTCTTCCCAGAAGGTCTTCACAGGGTTCTTACAGGGTGTTCACTGGTTCCTCACAGGGTCTTCATTGAGTCCTTACAGGGAATTCACCTGGTCTTCACAGGGTCTATCCTTAGTCCTAACAGGGACTTCACAGGCATCCTACAGGGTCTTCACTGGGCTCTCACAGGTTCTTCAGTGAGTTTTCACTGGGTATTCACAGGGTCTCTACAAGGTCTGTACAGGGTCTTCACAGGGTCCTTGTCAGGTCTTTACAAGATCCTTAAGACTTCCAATGTCATGACACAAGGGACGGTAACAAGACCAGTTGACTGTGTTTGATTCCAAACACAACTTTCCAGTATCAGAAGAGACACTGCAGATCATCATGTGACAGTGGACTCTGGTAAATGAAATTAAGTCTGAAAATGAAATAAGAAGCTTTAAAGAAATTTTAATAATAATAATAATAAATATGGACTTTAAAAATGACATAATGGCTGACTGTATGTAGCCATCATATAAAAGTTACATAGTTACATAGTAGGTGAGGTTGAAAAAAGACACAAGTCTATCAAGTCCAACCTATGTGTGTGATTATATGTCAGTATTTCATTGTATATCCCTGTATGTTGCGGCCGTTCAGGTGCTTATCTAATAGATTTTTGAAACTATCGATGCCCCCCACTGAGACCACCGCCTGTGGAGGGGAATTCCACATCCTTGCTACTCTTAAGCCCCATACACACGGTCAGATTTTCCGATGCATTCTGCCCTATCGGACAATGTTGTCGGAAATTCCGACCGTGTGTAGGCACCATCGGACATTTTCCATCGGATTGTCCGACGGACAAAGTTGTATCTCCTGCTCTAAAAAATTTCCGACAACAAAGTCCGATCACACCAATTCCGATCGTGTATAGCGAATTCCGACGGACAAAGTGCCACGCATGCTCAAATCACATTACAAGACCAAAGCTACTGGCTACTAGCCTCTACGTAGTCCCGTCGTAGGCAACAAACGTCACCACGTTCAGAATGATCGGATTTTCCGACAACTTTGTCCGACCGTGTGTATGCAACACCAGTGTTGGACTAAATCCGTCTGACCAAATCCGATGGATTTGGTGGTCGGATTTTCCGACCGTGTGTATGGGGCTTTACAGTAAATAACCCTCTACATAGTTTAAGGTTAAACCTCTTTTCTTCTAATTTTAATGAGTGGCCACTTGTCTTGTTAAACTCCCTTCCGCAAGAAAGTTTTATCCCTATTGTGGGGTCACCAGTATGGTCTTTGTAAATTGAAATCATATCCCCTCTCAAGTGTCTCTTGTCCAGAGAGAATAAGTTCAGTGCTCGCAACCTTTCTTCATAACTAAAGTCCTCCAGAACCTTTATTAGCTTTGTTGTCCTTTGTATTCGCTCCATTTCCAGTACATCCTTCCTGAGGACTGGTGCCCAGAACTGGACAGCATACTCCAGGTGCGGCCAGACCAAAGTCTTGTGAAATCTAACCCTGGAGTTAATCCCCTTTTTAATGCATGCCAATATTCTGTTTGCTTTGTTAGCAGCAGCTTGTCATTGCATGCTATTGCTGAGCCTATCATCTGCTAGGACCCCCAGGTCCTTTTCCATCCTAGATTCCCCAAGAGGTTCTCCCCCCAGTGTATAGATTGCATTCATATTTTTCCACATCCCGCGGAGAAGTTATTGCCCTGCTTAGCTTAGTATCGTCTGCAAATACAGAGATTAAACTGTTTACCCCATCCTCCAGGTCGTTTATGAACAAATTAAATATGATTGGTCCCAGCACAGAACCCTGTGGGACACTAATACCCACCCCTGACCATTCCAAGTATTCCCCATTTATCACCACCCTCTGAACTTGCCCTTGTAGTCAGTTTTCAATCCATATACTCAGCCTATGGTCCCTGCGAACGGACCTTATTTTGTACAGTAAACGTTTATAGGGAACTGTGTTAAATGCTTTTGCAAAATCCAGATAAACCACGTCTACGGGCCTTCCTTTATCTAGAGGGAAACTCACCTCCTCATAGAAGGTTAATAGATTGGTTTGGCAAGAACGATTCTTCATGAATCCATGCTGATTACTGCTAATGATACCATTTTCATTACTAAAATCTTGTACATAGTTCCTTATCATCCCCTCCAAGAGCTTGCATACTATTGATGTTAGGCTAACAGGTCTGTAATTCCCAGGGATGTATTTTGGGCCCTTTTTAAATGTTGGTGCTACATTGGCTTTTCTCCAATCCGTTGGTACCATTCCAGTCAGTAGACTGTCAATAAAAATTAGGAACAATGGTCTGGCAAATACTTGACTGAGTTCCCTAAGTACCCTCGGGTGCAAGCCATCCGGTTCCGGTGATTTATTAATGTTAAGTTTCCCAAGTCTAATTTTAATTCTGTCCTCTGTTAGCCATGAGGGTGCTTCCTGTGATGTGTCACAAGGATAAAAACTGCAGTTTTGGTTACTGAAGCCCCCCCGATTCCTTCCTGAAGACTGAGGAGAAGAATAAATTCAATACCTTCGCCATCTCCCTATCCTTTGTAACCAGATGTCCTTCCTCATTCTTTAAGGGGCCAATATGGTCTTCCCTCCCTTTTTTACTGTTTATAAAGTGTTGTGAACGTTTTTGTTTGTTTCTTTCTTTAAATACCAAGGTAAATAAAAAAAATTACCATTTTCTCTCATTTGCATTCACACATTAGCTGAAAGCATCATGTAATGCTTTTAGCAATTAAAATGGTGTGAAAATATAAGTGACTCTTATTAGCTGATATAACAGCCAGCAAACCATTAGAGCAATTAATATATCACGGTAATGAGCTCACATGACTTAATAACATTGGTATTAGCACATTAGAGTATAACCTGCATGCTTAGTAAGAGAAGTTAGCTACAGGCTTTTAATACTATACAGTGATATGTGCAATGATGTGTGCAGGGTTGGTATACATGCACATTTGTTTTGAAACATATATGACTTTTTCATTTGTTTTTTCTAAATGTAATAGAATAATAAAAACATACAATTTGGTCTGTGCAAAAATGTAGGAACCCTGTCAGTCAAAACTATCTGTTTATGCTATACTACACCGTATGGCTAATAGTTTGTGGACCTGACCATTGCACTTATATGAGTCTATCGGCTACCCTATTCCAAAACCTTGGACATTAATATCGAGTTGGTCTTTTTTGGGGGAGTATAACAGCCTCCACTCTTCTAGGAAGCTTTTCCACAATTGCAGTGCGTTTGTGGAAATGTTTGTCCATTCAGCCAGAATAACATTTGTGAGGTCAGGTACTAATGTTGGAACAGAAGACCTGATTCATAACTGGTGTTCCAATTCATACCAATAGTCCTCAGTAGGGTTGAAGTCAAGGCTCTTTGAGGGCCATTAAAGTTCCTCCACACCAAACTCATCAAGCCATGTCTTTATGGAGCTGGCTATGTGCACATAGGGCACAGTCTTGCTGGATAAGAAAAGGGCCTTCCCCAATCTGTTACCACAAAGTCGGACATGCACAATTGTCTAGAATGTCTTTGTATGCTGTTGCATTCATTATACCTGTAGCCCAGACCCTATACTGGGCACATGGCACCTTTGCACACTGCAGTTTACAGTTTTGCAACTTAAGAAACAGGAAGTGCATGTGTTTTTGAGGGTGAGCCTTATGCCGCGTACACACGATCGGAATTCTCGTCTGAAAAAACTCTGACGGTTTTTCCGACGGAATTCCGCTCAAGCTGTGTTGCCTACACACGATCACACCAAATTTCGACGGTCAATAACACAGCGGCAAAAAACACGTTCGACAGCACTATAAAAGGGAAGTTTAATGCTTCCGAGCATGCGTCAAATTGTTTCCGAGCATGCGTCAGAATTTTGCATGTCGGAATTGCATACACACGATCGTCTGATCCGATAGAAAGGTTGTCCGTCGGAAAAATTGAGAACAGGTTCTCAATTCAAAGTCCGTCGGGCATACACACGGTCGGAAAATCCGATGAAAAGCTCCCATCGGACTGTTTCCATTGGAAATTCCGACCGTGTGTACGCCGCATTAGGATACTCCAAACTTAGCAAAAAAGATAATGGAGGACAGTTCTACCTGTGTTGTCTCTTCAGTGTGCAGTCACCCTCTTGAAGCTAGTGATTAGTGGACTACAGCTCAGGGGACCCCATTGTGAAGATAAAACCTGAGCCAGTAAACTTGAAGCAGCTTCAAATGTAGCACAGACAGTCTCTGGGATCTTTTCAGGCTTGTACTCACTGTGCCACAGGTACTTGAATGCTTTTTCTGCAGTACAGACAGCTCCTGTACAGTATGAATACTCAAGTCAGGGTCTGCCTTTTCCACCAACTAAATTTTGGAACCTGCCATAAACCAGGGGAAAGCAGTTTAGCCTGCAGCCAGCAGAAAACAGAACAGCCAAAAGCAATTGAACACCACTACCACGGCTACAGGGGAGCCAAAAACTAAATTTGCCTCAACCGTTAGTAACCTAGCTAAGAGGGTGCTACATACCCTTCACTGCCAACACCTGAACTGAACAATTTAGAGGGTTGTCCACAAATATTTTATCATATAGATAGGTGAGATGGTCAGCTGTTCACAATCCCTTATACAGTATTAAGCCCCATACACACGCTCGGATTATCCGAGGACCAGGTCCGTCGGATCATGTCCGTCGTACTTTGTCCGATGTTGGTTTTGCGTATACACGGTCGGACAAAGTTGTCGGAAAATCCGATCATTCTGAACGCGGTGACGTTTGTTGCCTACGACGGGACTACGTAGAGGCTAGTAGCCAATAGCTTTGGTCTTGTAATGTGATCTGAGCATGCGTAGCACTTTGTCCGTCGGAATTCGCTACACACGATCGGATTTGGTGTGATCGGATTTTGTTGTCAAAAAATCTATCGAGCAGGAGATAGGACTTTGTCCGTCGGATAATCCGATGGAAACTGTCCGATGGTGCCTACACACGGTCGGAATTTCCGACAACATTGTCTGATAGGACAGAATCCATTGGAAAATCCGACCGTGTGTATGGGGCTTAAGTGTGATGGTCAGATGATCAAGATTTTGGATGCATAGGGGTCTGTTTATTAAAAATTCTGTATTCACACAGCTGTCGTGAAAATTCCCTGATTAAATTACCTATATCAAGAAAATATTGCAATATGGCCCCTAGACGGAACTGACAATCATCGGAAATTAACAAGTGGCTGAGGAGCTGGTATAGAAAGGAGAGGTTTTGGTTCCTGGAGAACTGGGCTGACTTCTCAGTCGGTTACTGGCTCTTTAGTAGGGATGGGCTGTACCTAAATGGGGAGGGTGCAGCTGTGCTAGGAGAGAAGATGGACGAAAAGTTAGAGGGGCTTTTAAACTAGGTGTTGGGGAGAGGGTCCAGATGTACAGCTAGCCAGCATTGAGCAAGGTTCAGCGGGTAAATAGTGTGGGCATTAGTGGTATAGTGACTAGATTACTAAAAACCCATGGTAAGTAGGTTGGCAAATCCAAATTGCAGCCTCATAACAACTAACAAGAAAATAGTATGAGTCAGGACAAAATTACGAGGCTTGGACACCAATGCTAGAACCCTAGCTAATAAAATGGGATAAAGCTAGGAAGATTTTGTGGAAATTTCAGATACTTGGTTTCAAAATCTCACACGATTGGCTAGCAACCATTCAGGGGTATTCCATATATCATAGAGATAGGGAGGGTAGGAAAGTGGGAGGGTTATGCCTGTAAATCAAGAACGATGTGCACGTGAACGTGAGGGAGGACATCAGTAATGGAGCTGGTAAGGAAGTGGAATCCTTGTGGGTGGAGCTCCAAAGGGAGGAAAATAATGGAAATGTAATAGTGGGTGTATGCTACAGACCCCCTAACTTGAGGGAGGAAGGGGGCACAGACCTATTAACACAGCTAGGAATGGCGGCAAGGCTGGGCAACGTATTATAATGGGGGGATTTTAATTATCTGGATATCGACTGGGCAGAGGGAACCGCTCATTCATCTAAGGCTCGCCTTTTACTTAATGTCTTGCAGGATAATTTTATAGGTCAGCTGGTGAATGCACCAGCAAGAGATAATGCATTACTAGACCTACTGAGAACAAACATCACATACCTGATTGCGGATGTGAAAATACGGGGCAGCTTAGAAAACAGCAGCCACAGGTCAATTTGTTTCAGCATAAATCACAGAAATAAGAAGCACAAGGGGAACACAAGTACACTGAATTTCAAAAGAGCCAACTGTGCTCTTTGCTAGACGATATTAAATGGGATAAAATTCTAGGAACAAGGACCACGCAGGGAAAATGGGAGTGCTTTAAGAGCATACTGAAGAAAGGTATTGGCCAGTGCATCCCAATGGGAAATAAGTTTAAGAGCTAAAATTAATCCTGGGTGGCTAAACTCTAAAGTAAAAATGTAAAAATAACAAAAAAATACTGCACTACTGAATAGGGTGAACAAAGCAGCCAACAATACAATTTGACAAATTGTGAAAATGCATATAAAAGCAAAATAAAAGGAGGGATCATTGTCCGCATTCCAGCAATACAAGGAATGCAATAAGAAATGTAAGGGCGCAAATCAGTGTAGTAACCTTATTATTTATATTTTTTATTATTTTTTCCTCTTATTATGATTATTATTATTTTTTTTTGCTATTATTATTTTTTTCAGTATATCTTTATATACTTCTTCCCCTTTTTTTTCCTTCATATTATTCTTATTTCTTGGTAATTTGCAGAATTGGTCATGCTTTATTTTTTAATGCAACAAATGATTCCACATGTTTCCCCAAGATTCCTTATCCTGATGAAGTTTATGTTTATATGAAATAACCTTTAATTGACTCACGCCATTCTTTTTCTTCTTATTATTATTATTACTATTTATATTGTTAATATTGTTGTTTTTTTCTTTTTTTTTTTATTATTATTATTTACATTGTTATTATTCCTTCTTTTTATTATTATTATTGTTATTTATATTGTTATTATTCCTTCTTTTTTTTTTCTTTTTTTCTTCTTCTTAATATTATTTTTATTATTGCTTGGTAATTTGCGGAACTTGCCATACTTTATTTTTTCATGCAGCAGATGATTCCACATCCCCCCCCCCCCCCCCCCCCCCAAGATTCCTTATCCAGAGAAACGTTATGTTTATGTGAGATAATCTTGTATTGACTCATGTCATTCTTCTTCCTCTTCTTCTTTATATTGGTATTTTTCCTTATTATTATTATTTTTTTTTTATTATGGTTTATATTGCTATTATTCCCTCTTCTTTTTCTTCTTCTTAATATTAATATTTTTTGCTATTATTATATTATTTTTATTTATATTTTTATTATTCCTTCTTCTGCCCCTTCTTCGTCTTCATATTATTTTTATTGCTTGGTAATTTGGGGAACTTGACGTACTTTATTTTTTCATGCAACAAATGACTCCACATATTCCCCCAAGATTCCTTATCCTGAGGAACTTTATGTTTATGCGAGATAATCTTTTATTGACTCATGCCACTCTCACTTCTAAGCAACAAACCTTGTGATTTTTTTAAAAGTTTGTTTTGAACATCTCTTGGGTTGTTGGAACATTGACGGATTCCTTCCCTCCTCGCTCTTCCCTTAGACGCCCCAGCTGTTGACCTATCGGCTAACCGATATTCATGAGAACATGAAAGGGCTGAGACTTTGTGACCGCGGCTCACTAATTATCCTTGAAAGGTATTTAATCAAACAATTGATTCCTTCAATTTGGAGCAGCCTGTCTATTAAAGTCTGCTATTGACATACTGTCAAGGATCAAGTTGACAAGCTGAACTCCGGGGAAGTATAAGCATAGCACGTTGGTGGAATGGACCTTTTTTTATTCTCTGCTCCCCATAGAATTTTGTAAACGTGTACAAAGAATCTGCCCTAATGATCTGTACATGATGATGTCTTTGGATCAAAATGGAGCACAGAGGGAATAGCATTAAATATATATCGGTAATTTACTATATTCATTTGGGTATTGACCATAGTGTGGGAGCTTGAAAAACCTTCAGATATCTCTTCAAACCCTATATATGTTTTCTGGGAGAGCTCAACCTCCAACTCCAAATTTAAACAAAATCTATTTTTTGTTTAAAGAATTTAAAATGAAGTGCCCAGAGTGCTTAAATATGTAAAATATGCTGCAATACTCACCACCTTTTGGTGCTGTACTCGCATACTCACTGCTCAGTACATCGGTCACGCCTACCCCTAGCATTGGTTTTCAGGCACTATAGTTGGCTTCTGTGTTCTTTGCCTATAACAGACCCCCTATCCTATAAGTCAAGCAGGCCCCCAGGTCTTATACACAATGCTATAGTCCCTGGCAGTGGCAGCTGGTGCTAAAATATTTGGGGGGGGGGGGCAAACAAACTGAAAAAAAATTAGAAAAAAAAAACATCAAATGCAGCCACTGTGCCATCAAACACAGCCACTGTGCCATCAAACGCTGAGACTGTGCCATCAAAAGCTGCCGCTGTGCCATAAAACGCTGCGACTGTGCCCATCAAACGCAGCCACTGTGCCATCAAACACTGCCAGTGTGCCCATAAAATGCTGCCACTGTGCCCAATGCTGCCAGTGTGCCAAATGCTGCCAGTGTGCCCATCAAATGCTGCCAGTGTGCCCATCAAATGCTGCCAGTGTGCCAAATGCTGCCAGTGTGCCCAATGCTGCCAGTGTGCCAAATTCTGCCAGTGTGAGAGTGTGCCCAGTGCTGCCAGTGTGCCAAATGCTGCCAGTGTGACAGTGTGCCCAATGCTGCCAGTGTGCCCAATGCTGCCAGTGTGCCAAAATCTGCAATGCATGAATCTATCTATGTGAGAGAGCGAGTGACAGGAGGGGGGGGGGGCGGCGCTCCAGTGCCCTTTATGGATGCACCGCTGCTGGTCCCTGGCTACTACACTGGGGCAGGCGCAAACTAAGCACAGTGAACAGGTACTGGCGGTTGGCAGACAGGCAGGGTGGTCCAGTGACAGTCTGGGTTCAAGGCAGGCTGAGTTCTGAGCAAAGTCAAAATCCAATCCAAGGTCATCAACAAGGGAATCCAAACTAGCTGGCAGGTTAAGATGGAGGTCAAGGCATGGGAAGTCAGAAAGACAGGAAAACGTATTGCAAACACTATAACAAGCATGACACTGAGGGCTTGGCAGGCTTAATACGAAAAAGACACCATATGCCCCCATCTATAGCTGGCTATCGCAGTAAGAAGCATTGGAAGGCTAACAACAGGTACAAACCTTTTGGTCAGGCGACTGATTAGAATAGAGTGCAGAGAGGCATGCTGCAGATGGTCAGTAGTGTTGAGGTCAGGGCACTGTGCAGGCCGTTCAAGGTCCTCCACACTAAACTCAGCAACCCATGTCTTTTATGATCTGGCTTCGTACACAGGGGCACAGTCATGCAGAAACAGAGGAAGGTCTTCTCCTTGCAAACACACTATTGTCTGAAACGTATTTTTATGCTGTAACATTAACAGTACAATCAAAACACCTTAACCAATTGCCGACCAGCACACGACAATATACGTTGGCACAATGGCACGGCTGCGCAAATGGGCATACCTGTTTAAGACGCGGCATTGTGGGCACGCGTGGCTGCCACATACTCCGTGACCGTGCGGGTCCCGCACACTTGATGTCCAGATGTCCATGTCACGGAGCGGCAGAACTGGGAGATGTAAACAAGGCATTTTTCCCATTCTGCCTAGTAGTGACATGACAGAGATCACCGCTCCCTGTCATCGAGAGCAGTGATCGCTGTCATATGAGTGGTAGCCCACCCCCCTCACCGCTATTACTAATAACAAAAAATTCATAATAAAAATGCCATAAATCTATCCCCTATTTGGTAGACACTATAACTTTTGCGCAAACCAATCAATATACGCTTATTGCCATTTTTTTATCGAAAATATGTAGAAGAATACATATCGGCCTAAACTGAGAAAGAAATTCGTTTTTATATATTTTTTCGGGGATAATTATTATAGCAAAAAAGTAAAAAATATTGCTTTTTTTTTTCAAAATTGTCGCTTTTTTTGGTTTATAACGCAAAAAATAAAAACCGCAGAGGTGATCAAATACCACCAAAAAAAAGCTCTATTTGTGGGGAAAAAAGGACGTCAATTTTGTTTTGGTGCCACGTCCCATGTCCGCGCAATTGTCAGTTAAAGCGACGCAGTGCCGAATCGCAAAAAGTGGTCTGGTCTTAAGCCGGCAAAATGGTCTGGTCTGAAATTGGTTAAGGCCCCTTTCAAATCAATGGGAAGGAGCGGTATAGGAGCGGTGAATACACGGCTCCTATATGCGCATGCAAACACACTTATTGTCAGGTTGTAGGGAAATCAAGGCTGATTATGGCTGAATGAGCTATTGTCATTTTGTGATAATCTCCTTGTGTTTCAAAGCAATTGACCTGGTTAAGGAATCTATCCATTGCTGGCTCTAACTTGACTCACAAATCAAATAGTGGCTCTAAAAAAAACACACACATAAACTGGATAACCAAAGAGTAAATATAAAAAACAGCTATTTTAATAACAATAATAATAATAAAAAAATAAAATAACAACCTCAGGTAGGCCCCTTTCACACTGGGGCGGGATCCGGGGTGACGGTAAAGCAGCGCTATATTTATCGCTGCTTTACCGTCGTTTTAGCCGCGGTATTCGGCCGTTCGCGGTGCGGTTTTACCCCCCGCGAGCGGCCGAAAAAGGGCTAAAGACCCCCCGTCTTTAGCCCTTTTTCAGCCGCTCGCGGGGGGTAAAACCGCACCGCGAACGGCCGAATACCGCGGCTAAAACGACGGTAAAGCAGCGATAAATATAGCGCTGCTTTACCGTCACCCCGGATCCCGCCCCAGTGTGAAAGGGGCCTACCTGAGGTTGTTATTTTATTTTTTTTATTATTATTATTGTTATTAAAATAGCTGTTTTTTATATTTACTCTTTGGTTATCCAGTTTATGTGTGTGTTTTTTTTAGAGCCACTATTTGATTTGTGAGTCAAGTTAGAGCCAGCAATGGATAGATTCCTTAACCAGGTCAATTGCTTTGAAACACAAGGAGATTATCACAAAATGACAATAGCTCATTCAGCCATAATCAGCCTTGATTTCCCTACAACCTGACAATAAGTGTGTTTGCATGCGCATGGTTCAGTAATATGCCATCTTCATTTTACACATAATAATATTACACCTCATACACAATGTTCTACAGCTGAGTGTATCTCTTCAGTGAGATCTTTGGAATGCATACAGTGAAATAACTACAGTGCAATCAATATTTCTAATAAACAATACTCTGTATCCTTGACCCCTGTGTCCCAGCCATCATCGGAAAAAGTTTTGCAGACTTAGCTTATGCAGCACTAAACTTCAGGTCATTTTTAATTTCATATTGAGCCAACAGATACAAATAACTGTCTGTTGAAGCACTTGGCACAAGTGGTCCTTGTTATTGGGGCTAAATAGCTAATTTTCTGAGCTGAACAAGAAGGTTTCATACAGAAAATAGATGAAAACAGAAGGAAAAAAATGTATGTTGTCTAAAACAGAAAAATTCAGATACAAGTTGTCATTTTTTAGTGCAGTTTGGAATTTGGGAACTAAAATTAAACAAGGTTGAGGTCTATCGGGGTCTATCAGGTTAAGGTCTGGGGACTCTCTGCAGGCCAGTCAAGTTCCTCCACCCCAAACTCGCTCATCCATGTCTTTATGGACCTTGCTTTGTGCACTGGTCCAAATCCTTTGGTGGAGGGGGGATTATGGTGTGGGGTTGTTTTTCAGGGGTCAGGCTTGGCCCCTTAGTTCCAGTAAAGGGAAATCTTAAGGTGTCAGCATACCAAGACATTTTGGACAATTTTATGCTTCCAACTTTGTGGGAACAGTTTGGGGACGGCCCCTTCCTGTTCCAACATGACTGCACACCAGTGCACAAAGCAAGGTCCATAAAGACATGGATGAGTGAGTTTGGAGTGGAGGAACTTGACTGGCCTGCACAGAGTCCTGACCTCAACCCAATAGAACACCTTTGGAATGAAGCGAGCCAGGCCTTCTCGTCAAGATCAGTGCCTGACCTCACAAATGCGCTTCTGGAAGAATGGTCAAACATTCCCATAGACATAATCCTAAACCTTGATCCTTCCCAGAAGAGTTAAATCTGTTATAGCTGCAAATACTGGGCTAACTCAATATTGAACCCTACAGACTAATGCCGGCCATACACGGTTCGAATTTCGAAAGAATTTTCTTTCGAAAATCGTATCTACGAATTTTCGTATGAATTTCGCACCATTAGTGGGCTGCAGTAACAGCCGATTTTCGTTCAGAAATCAAATTTGAGGAATCGGACATGTTGGAAATTTTTTGAAAAACGACCGATTTTCTAATCAATGATGGGATAATCGTGCGAGAAATGTAATAAGAAAAGAAAATTTACTGAGAGAAAAGAAGATTCCCAGAAAAGAAAATTCTTTTCTGTAGCAACATGAGGTGAAATTGAAGGCTCGGTCGGCCGAATTTCGAAAATCAATGGTGGCACCATCGGATCACAAAAAAAACGAACTTTCTGATTTTGAAAAGAAAATTTGTTCAAAATTCGACCATGTATGGCCTGCATAAGACTGGAATGCCATTAAAGTTCATGTGCGTGTAAAGGCAGCCGTCCCAACATTATATATACATGTATACACACACACACATATATTCATGTATATACACACACATTATATATATATACATACACACATTATATATATATATATATATATATATATATATATATATGTATACACATACATATGACAGGGGGACATGGTTACAGTGTTGGGGGGTCTGAACGAGGCATAAGGAAGTTAATAATCTTCCTCTTTCCTCCTCAGACCCCCCGGGTTTCTCTCTTCACTCCCCTCTTCACCACCTCTGAGTTGGTGAATCGGGGAGGTGAATTCTGACACAGATCGCCAGTGAAGCGATGAGATCGCAGCTTCATACACTGGCCGTTACTGTGTCATTCTATGAGGATTCTCTATGTGCAGAGATAATCGGCAGGAGAACAAGTTCAAACACTTCTCCCCCCGATTATCTCTGGTTTATAAACTGTTTATGGGCTGTGATCAGTGGAGATTCCTCGGGATCTCCGCTGATCACTGCTTCATAAAAGGACACCTAATTATTTATTTTCTGTTTATGATTGGGAATTCATATGGAGTTTTTGAGCACTTGCACTTTTTTGAGGATCGGGAGATTGTATTGAGCACTGTACACTACTGGCCATCCATAATAGGAGGGTCACATATCACATTTATCGTTTATTCATGTTCACTTAGCACTGCACTTATTTGGTATTAGTTTCAGTAGGTTGAGTGTGTGGGTATGCACATCCTTTATAATTAAGGGCCTGTCTGTAATTTAGGGCTTCACCCATGGGACAGGAGGGCCCCTGCCCAGAAGCCAGGGCATGGGCTAGAGCAGGGATCTCCAAACTACGGCCCTCCAGCTGTTGCGGAACTACACATCCCATGAGGCATTGTAAAACTCTGACATTCACAGACATGACTAGGCATGATGGGAATTGTAGTTGCTGAACAACTGAATGAATGAATGAATAATTTGTATAGCGCTAGAATGCGAACCGAATCGCCTCAAGGCGCTGTATTAGTGCTTTGTTGTCAGCTTCTTAGAAGAGGTGGGTCTTGAGTTTTTTCCTGAAGGCCTGATGGTTTTCTTCCATGCGGATGTAGGTTGGTAGAGCATTCCATAGCCGTGGTCCTTGGACAGTGAATCTTCGTTCCCCTTTTGATTTGTAGCGGGACTTGGGGATGAGGAGGAGGTTTTGGTCGGACGATCGAAGACTGCGATTGGGTGTGTAGTGTGTTATCTTCTCGCGTAGGTATTGTGGAGCGTCTCCGTGGACGCATTTGTGGGTGAGGCAGAGGGTCTCACTGGACAACTGGAGGGCCGTAGTTTGAAGACCCCTGGGCTAGAGCATCAGGAAGCTGCAAGAGAGCGAGAGCGAGCTGAGAGGGAGAGCAGAGTTACATGTGAGCACAGTGGTGCTGAAAGATTATCTGAGAGTCCAGACCAAAGGCCTAAGGTGGAAACCCTTGTGGGGCTGACCGTTTTCTTGGAACTTCTACTTTCTTTTTAAACAAAAGTGGACCAACAAGCCCTAAAACAGTATCTTCTGGCTGGTCTGATCTCACTGGGAAGCACTACACTTGAGTGAATCCCCATAATATCATGATACATTTTAATAAAATGTTCCCTTTATCTAACTTATAAATGGACTTCTACACATGTACACCTACAGATTGGCCGCATAGAAGGTTTTCAGAGAACTCATTATATCGCCTGGCAGACGGCCAATACTAGGAAGTGTCCTTGTGTGACTCGAGTTTTTTCCTTTTTACTCTCCAAGTTCCGCCAGGTGAAAGGCACCTGATTAATGTTGGGAATGGAATTTAACAAACTCAATGGAACAGCTGTTTGGCTGTGATACTGTAACGAACGGTGAACTGTAAGATCACATACAGAAGATTATAGACAAAGGCAAGCCTGATGACACGGAACATCAGAGGACTGCCAAATGCACACCTGTGGGGGATAATCGCACACTTTCTTCGTTCTAAACAGTTGCCGCAGACTGAGACGTTGAATGATTGTACAACGGAGCACTCAACAATTAGCATAATGTTGGAGAAGAGCTAAGTACTAACTGTGGCTTGTAGAAAAGCTTTGCTAAGCACTGAAATATGGGCAAATACAATGCACAGTATAGTTTTAGCAACAAAAAAAAAAACAGTTCTTTCTGTGATGACAACCTTTTTTATAATTTAAAGCAACTCCATGTGGTCTTTAAAAATTTCCAATGCCTGCTCTCTTGAGAAAGAGGTATTATTCTAACTTTTCCTGTAGACCATGGGTGTCGAACCTGTGACCCTCAAGCTGTTGCGGAACTACAGAACCCATGAGGCATTGCAAGGAATGTCCCATGAGGCATTGCAAGGAATGTGCCATGAGGCATTGCAAGGAATGTCCCATGAGGCATTGGATATCGGGAACTGGAGAAAGTGCAGAGAAGGGCAAACAAACTGATAAGAGGCATGGAGGAGCTCAGCTATGAGGAAAGATTAGAGGAACTTAATTTATTCTCTCTTGAGAAGAGGAGAGATCAACATGTACAAATATATAAGGGGTCCATATAGTGAACTTTTTGTTGAGTTTTTCACTTTAAGGCCATCACAGAGGACAAGGGGGCACTCTTTACGTCTCGAGGAAAGGAATTTAGTTTGCAAATACGGAAAGGTTATGGAAAGGAAAAAAGGAAGAAAATTCCCCATGGGGTTTTTAGGCAGCAGAAAACACACTTAGTTGGTGAAAAACCAAATAGTTTTAATTTTTTTATCAAAAAAGAGGTAATGAGTACAAATACTTATTTAAAATTCGAGCTCTGGTTTACAAATTGTGAACAACTTTCAAAATCGGAGTACATACAATATTCACCTAAAATTGATTTGGAAGGAAATTATGGAAAGGTTTCTTCACAGTTATCCCCCTTACACACGATAGAATTTTCCGATGGGAAATGTGTGATAGGACCTTGTTGTCGGAAATTCCGACCGTGTGTAGGCTCCATCACACATATTCCATAGGAATTTCCGTCACACAAAATTTGAGATCTGGTTCTCAAATTTTCCAACAACAAAATCTGTTGTTGGAAATTCCGATCGTGTGTACACAATTCCGACGTATAAAGTGCCACGCATACTCGGAATCAAGCAGAAGAGCAGCACTGGCTATTGAACTCATTTTTCTCGGCTCGTCATACGTGTTGTACGTCACTGCACTCTTGACGTTCAAAATTTCCGACCAACTTTGTGTGACCGTGTGTGAATGCAGGACAAGTTTGAGCCAACATCCGTCGGAAAAAGTCCCATGGATTTTGTTGTCGGAAAATCCTATCGTGTGTACGGGGCATAAGAATTGTGAAAATGTGGAATAGGCTCCCTCCAGAGGTGGTTCTGACCAGCTCAGTAGATTGCTTTAACCGCTTCCCGACCGCCTCATGCAGATATACTGCGGCAGAATGGCACGGGCAGGCAAAATCCCGTATATAAACGTGATTTTGCAATTGCCTGCCTGTGGGTCGCGCGCACGCCGCCAGGGGCGCGCTCGCGACCCGGTCGGGAGCGCCGTGACCCCAGACGCGTACCAGCGGACCCGATCGCCGCTGGTGTCCCGCGATCGGGTCAAAGAGCTGAAGAGCGGGGAGAGGTCTGTGTAAACAAACCTCTCCCCGCGCTTCCTACTCTGCCTGTCATTGATTGGCCCTATTTTGTAAACGCTATAACTTTTGCGCAAACCAATCAATAATCGCTAATTGCGATTTCTTTTTACCAAAAATATGTAGAAGAATACGTATCAGCCTAAACTGAGGAAAAAAAATGTTTTTTTTATATATTTTTGGGGGATATTTATTATAGCAAAAAGCAAAAAATATTGCATTGTTTTCAAAATTGTCGCTCTTTTTTTTGTTTATAGCGCAAAAAATAAAAACCGCAGGGGCGATCAAATACCACCAAAAGAAAGCTCTATTTGTGGGAAAAAAAGGACGCCAATTTTGTTTTGGAGCCACGTCGCACGACCGCACAATTGTCAGTTAAAGCGACGCAGTGCTGAATCACAAAAAGGGGCCTGGTCCTTTGGCTGCCAATTGGTCCGGGGCTGAAGTGGTTAAAAAAGTCCTGGATAGATACTTTCCTAAATGTACATAATATAACTGGGTACTAACATTTATAGGTAAAGTTGATCCAGGGAGTATCCGATTGCCTCTCGGGGGATCAGGAAGGATTTTTTTCCCTGCTGTAGGAAACTTTGCTGGGGTTTTCTGCCTTCCTCTCGATCAACTGTGGGTATAGGATTGTGTATATGGGATTGTATGAATTTTTTTCTCTCTTTTATTAGTTGAACTAGATGGACTTTTTTCAATCTGACTAACTACAGTTAGTTGCAAGCATGACTCCCATAGGCATGATGGGACTTGTAGTTCTGCAACAACTAGAGGGCCGCAGGTTGGACACCCATGCTGTAGACCATGTCTCCATCCTTCCCAGACTTTGTTAAGCAGCCTATACATGGAGCTAATTTCTTTTCTTCAACCATGGGTTGAAGTCCCACCAGTTGGACAGGAGAAGCCACCCCCACCAGGAGAACACAGTGATTATTGCTAGTGGCTATACCAGTCGCTAACAATAATCGCATGTAAAATCTGGCAGGCTGGTTGTACCCAAGTCAATCGATCAATCAACTTTGTACATACAGCCTGCTCCTACATGGTTCAAATCTTGGCAGGTTCCTGCTGAACTGGCAGAGGCTTTGAACCATCTATGGCCTGCAATTAGAGCTGCAAGTCATTTTGGGGATGTCTCTACCAGCTTTGCACATCTAGAGAGGGACATTTTGCCCATTCTGCTTTGCAAAATAGTTCAAGCTCTGTCAGATTGGATGGAGAGCGTCTGTGAACAGCAATTTTCAATTCTTGCTACAGATTCTCAATTGGATTTAGGTCTGGACTTTGACTGGGCCATTCTAACACATGAATATGCTTTGATCTAAACCATTCCATTGTAGCTCTGGTTATATGTTTAGGGTCGTTGTCCTGCTGGAAGGTGAACCTCCGCCCCAGTCTCAAGTCTTTTGCAGACTCTAACAGGTTTTCTTCTAAGATTGTCCTGTATTTGGCTCTATCCATCTTCCCATCAACTCTGACCAGCTTCCCTGTCCCTGCTGAAGAAAAGCATCCCGAGAACATGATGCTGCCACCACCATGTTTCACGGTGGGGATGGAGTGTTCAGGGTGATGTGCAGTGTTAGTTTTCCGCCACACATAGCGTTTTGCTTTTAGGCCAAAAAGTTTAATTTTTGCTGTGTCCCCCACATGGCTTCTCACAAACTGCAAATGGAACTTCTTATGGCTTTCTTTCTTTTTTTTTTCAAATACTTTTTATTGAACCTTACAAGTTACAAGTCATGTAGTTACAGTAAAACAATGCAATCGATTGCAAGAATTGTAAACCACCACATATGTATGCAAATGATCCTAGTCAAAATTATGTTAAGTCTAAAGTAAAGGAATGGAAAACGTGACTAAACTTACAACCTGTAATGTTAGTTTTGAGATATAGTTTCAGAACAGAATACAGTCAAGGGAGTATCTTGGTGTAGGACAATCATTGATAAGATAGGAGACGGGGGAGGGGAGGGGGGATGGGGAAAAGAATAGGGAGCAAAGTGGGAGAGATAGAAGAAAGCAGCAGCTGCATCCGAAGGATACACATTTAGACCATCAAAGTTTACATGTTTTCATTATACCAAGTGGACCAAGGGGTCCAGAGTTGTATAGTTTTGGAATGTTTGTGAGTCTTATTCGTGAGTATACTCTCATAGGTAAAGTGAGTGTGGACCAGACTAACAATATCTGCTCTAAGTGGGATATAGTTCGTTTTCCAGTGTCTTGTAAGCATAAGTTTTGTGGCTAGTAGGACATGGGTGACTACATGTCTGTGAGCTGGAAGTAAGTCTTCAATAGTGAGGTTAAGCATAGCTAGTTGTGGAGATAGGATGACAGGGAAGTGTAGGATTTCCTGAAGTAAGTCTTGGATGTCATGCCAGAGCTGTTGTATCAGGGGGCAAGACCATAGAATATGTAGCAGAGTACCTGATTGACCGCAGTTTCTCCAGCAGTCAGGAGAAGTGGGTGTGTGGAATTTGGCTATTCTGTGAGGAGTCATGTACCATCTCATAAGAGTTTTTTGTGTGAGTTCCCATAGTGAGGTGCAGGAAGTAGCTTTGTATACAGAGTTAATTGTAGAAAGCCACTGTTGGTCTGAGAATTGGAGCTGTAGGTCCAACTCCCAGTCCAGAAGAGGCTTAAATTTAAAAAATACTTGTTTTTCCTGTAGGGTGGAGTAAATGATGGTTACTCCATTAGTAGATAGGTTAGTAGAGAAGAAGTATTCCCATAGTTTTAAGGGAAGGTTTCCTTCCATTGAGGAGTATGCCGCGAGGCATTTTTGTAATCTGAGGTAGGTCAGGAAGTCTTTAGTGGGGGCTCCAAATTCAGTTTGTATTTGTTGAAAGGATTTGTTGATCATGGTGCGTAGTTCCGGGTGGAGGATACCTGGGCTGTTATCCAGTGTGGGAAATTTAGGTCAGGGGTAAGGTGATTTAGAGCATTGAGAGGGACGTGGATCGGTTTTGTCGGGAGATGCGACCATTTGGTGTGATGAAGTGTTTTCCATGCCTTGATGGAAGCTTGCACAGGGGGAGAATAGTGTCGTAAGAAGGGGGTGGGTGAAGTGGTCGTGCTGAGTAGCCAGGGTAGGAGATTCGGACCTGGTGTTTCAGCATTTTCAATAGAACCCCACAGTGTAGTGGGTGTAGGAAGCACCCAATCTTTTAATTGCGACAAAATTGTCGCTAGATAGTAATCTTTTATGTCAGTGTATCCCATCCCTCCACTGGATCTATGTTTTATTAGTTTAGCATGGTTACACCTAGATTTTTTCCTTTGCCAGACATATTGGCTCAAGATGGATTGTAGGGATGCAAGGTATGAAGCTGAAAGTGGGATGGGTAGTACCCTAAAAATGTAAAGTAGCTTTGGTAATACCATCATTTTGAATGCCGCCAGGCGGCCAGCCCATGAGAATTCATGTTTAGCAAGCTTAGAAGATTCAGTAAGTAACATTTGTTTGGCTTCTATGTAGTTAAGCGAGAAAAGGTTGTTCGTGGATTTGGCCAGTGTGATTCCTAAGTAGGGGATACCTTTGTCGGCCCAGGGGTAGGGGTATGTGTTGCGTAGAAAATTGCTCGTGACGGCATCCATGCCCAAATCTAAAATGTAAGACTTGTGTTCGTTAACCTTGTAGTATGACACATTACTAAATCTCTGCAAAAGGAGTTGTACCGAAGCCAGGGAGGAATGGGGATTAGTAATCATCAAAATGACGTCGTCAGCAAAAAAATGTATCTTGTGTTCTATATCACCTATCTGGAAACCGGAGATGGACTGAGTTTGACGAACATGTTCCGCCAGGGGTTCCATCACCAGGTTGAAAATGAATGGGGAAAGCGGGCAGCCTTGGCGGGTGCCATTTGTGATGGAAAAGGGTTTGGAAAGCATTTCAGAAGTGTAAACCTGTGCGGAGGGGGAGGAGTACAAGGCCATGATGGCTGAGAGGATTGGGCCCTGGAATCCAAATTTAGATAAGGTGGCTCGGAGATAGTGCCAGTGGACTCTATCGAACGCCTTCTCTGCGTCCAAGGAGAGGAGCAGAGAAGGCGTTCTGTTCTTCTCAGCTTTGTGAATAATGTTGACAATTCGCCTAGTGGCATCTGATGCCTGTCTACCTTTGGTGAAACCTGACTGATCTTTATGGATCAATTGGGGCAAAATTTCAAGTAATCTGTTAGCTATTAATTTAGCATAAATTTTCGTGTCTAAATTTAGTAACGAGATGGGTCGGAAGTTTTGTGCTTGAGTTGGTTCCTTACCTGGCTTTGGCAACGTGACAATTAGAGCTTTAAGCATTTCTGGAGGGAGAGAGGAGGAAGAGGCAGCGTCATTACATACTGGAGTCAAGAAGGGTGCAAGAATCGAGCTGAATTGTTTGTAATAGTTACTAGTAAGGCCGTCTGGGCCGGGAGATTTGTTGGATGGAAGAGACTTAATCGTTGTTACAACTTCCTGGTCAGTAAATGGGGTGTTGAGTGAGGCTAATTGGTCTTGCGACAATTTTGGTAGGTCAATTTCCTGAAGGAACGAGTCTATGTCTTGAGGGGAGGGTTGGGAAACAGATGTGTCGTCTTTTAGATTGTATAAAGAGTTGTAATAGTGACTAAATGCATCAGCAATGCTTTGGGGATCTAGCAATTTTTGTTTGGTGGCTGGGTGGAAGAGATGTGCAATTTTAGATTTAGCATAATGGCCTTTAATTCTATTTGCCATAAGTTTGCCTGCCTTGTTTCCTGTAGAGTAGTGTTGTGCTTTGAAAAATTTGTGGGCCTTTTCATAGGATTGTAGGAGGTGAGATCTGAGTTCTAGCCTGAGGGAGTCTAATTTAGCTTTAGTTGTCTGGGTAGGAGAGGACTGGTTTAACTGTTCTAACGTTTTGATTTCTGAGGTCAGTAGGTTTAGACGCTGTGATCTCTTTCTCCTCTCTCTGGCACTGAGCTGTATAAGGATCCCCCTAATGAATGCCTTATGGGCATTCCAAAGAATGGTACTATCTTGAACAGAGCCAACATTGTTAGTAAAAAATTCTACCAAACAGTCTTTGATATATGAGGAGTGGGTTGTAGAAGCGATGATCGAAGCATCGGCCCTCCAGAGCCGTGTTCGGGAGAGTGCTGGTGAGTCTTCCAAGGTAATGGTGACAGGTGCGTGGTCCGACCATGTAATGGTGTCCAGGGTGGAGGAGGAAATTTTTGGCAGAGTCCATTTATCCACAAGGAAGTAGTCAATGCGGGTATAGGAGTTATGTCGGGGGGAAAAGAACGAGTAGTCTCTTTCCGTGGTGTGGTGGCATCTCCAGACGTCGAACAGGTCTTGAGATCTGATGAAGGATCCCATAGGGGAAGTCAGTCTTTTGGAGCTTGAGGATGAGTCTATGGAGCAGTCAGGTACTATATTAAAATTGCCACAAATGATAAGTTGGCCGCGTTTAAATCTGTCGATTTTTTTCATGAGTTTGGAAAGGAAGTGAATTTGCCTTTTATTTGGAGCGTAGAGGTTCACTATAGTGTATCGGACGTTGTTTAGGTCACAAACAATGGCCAGGTACCTGCCATCTGTATCGTAGAGGCTGTCATGGAGGGTGAAGGAGCAGGTGTTTTTGAAGGCTATCATGACTCCTCCTTTCTTATCAGGACCTGAAGCCTTAAACACATGGGTAAACTGTTTGTGGGAGCAAGTGGGTTCGGCGGCACGTTTGAAGTGCGTTTCTTGGACGCAGAGGACATCACAGTGGGAGTCACGAGCCGTACGCCACAGGGATGTTCTCTTAGCTGGGTGGTTTAACCCTTTCGCATTGAGTGAGAGGAACTTAGGCATTGCGTGTACGGGGTGTGGTGGATCAAGAAGAAAAGGAGGTACTCACAGTTTCTGGGATGGTTGAACGGAAGATGGAGGCGATCCTTGGTTCTTTAGATCGTGAAGAGTTGACGATGTAGAGTCTGTGACTGAGGTGCCTGTGCTCTCAGGAGTCAAGGTATGCGTAGGGGGAAAAAAATAAGGGTTAGAAGAAGAAATAAGAAACAGTACGGTAAGTTGGGGAGGGAGTAGGGAGGGACCAGCAGTGTATCAGACAACTGCCAATCAAGATCTGGAGGTAAGTCCGTGAACTAGCTGCAACGAGCAGGCACTGAGCGGAATGCGGTGTAACAATTGCTTTGGGTCAGCACTGTCCCAGGTTCAGTTGTTGGAGGTAGAGCGTTGGTGATTTGCGAACGCTGGAGGGTTGGAAGTGGACGTTTGTGGATCAGTAGAGACAGTCTCCGGGATGATACCCCAGGTTCTGAGCATTTTTATGCCTTCCTCCACTGTGTGGATGTTGTGGCGGGTGCCGTTTCTGGTGACTATCAACTTGGTCGGAAAACCCCATTGATGCGGGATTTTGTGGTTGTTGAGAGGTTTTGTGATGGTTTGAAGTTGTCGCCTCTGTTGACGCGTGTACTGAGAGATATCAGCGAAAAGTTGGAGCTGAGCATAGGGTGGTGGGAGTTGGCCTATGCGTCTAGATTGAGCCAGCAGCATGTCTTTGGTATGGAAAAAGTGGATCCTCATCAGGGTATCTCGAGGTACCTCAGGGGGTAGGTGTGGGGGTTTCGGTAGGCGATGAATGCGATCGACTATGGTTTCGATTTGTGGCAGTTCTGGTAGAATTGCGGAGATGAGTTGTCTGGCGTACGAATTTAAGTCTGAGGGGAGGATTGATTCAGGGATTCCTCTGATTTTCATATTATTTCGTCTCGAGCGGTCCTCAAGGTCCGCCATTTTGGCCCTCATCCATTGTTGTTCATCACGTGTGTGGTCATGAGCGTCTACTAGGTCATTAACTGTTTCAGTCATGGCACCCATCTGTGATTCAACTCGGCCTAGCTTGCGGCTCGTATGTGTCAGCTCAATCTGAAATGCTGCAAACATTGAGGAGATGTCATGCTGGAGAGAGCTGTGCAGGGAGATCAGCATCTCCTTTAACATGGTGTCAATGACTGGTTGATTTGATGTGGGGAATGCTGCTATGGGGGAGGCAGAGGGCGTTTGAGAGGGCAGTAGGTCTAATGCAGGCCTTACCTCAGGGTGATGGTCGGCGCTGTCTAATCGCATCCGCGATTTAGCAGGGCTGTTGGAGGTGGATGATGCTCCAGATGAAGGAAGGGATCTTGGTTGGTCTCCTTGTGGCAGTGAGGAATCCCCAATTTCGTCAGGGAGATCGGTATAGGAGAGAGCAGTGTGCGGCGTCCCTGTGTGCTGTGAGGCGCTGCGGGCGCCATCTTGGATTTTTCCTCCCTGAGGTGAGGGGAAGAAATCGTCTATTCTTTTGGGCTGTTTGAATTCCTTCCTCTTCCTGGACCCTCCGGTCTGGTTCCCCCTGGTGTGGGGGTCTGCTGGATGCATTTTTCAAGTGTAGATCGGTGCCGTGGAGTTCCGTGAGATCCGCTCGGTGCAGGAGCTCAGAGACTAAGCGTCCATTCCGCTCGGCAGTTAACCACGCCCCCTTATGGCTTTCTTTCAACAATGTCTTTCTTCTTGCCACTCTTCCATAAAGGTCAGATTTGTGGAGAACACGACTAATAGTTGTCCTGTGGACAGATTCTCCCACCTGAGCTGTGGATCTCTGCAGCTCCTCCAGAGTTCCCATGGGCCTCTTAGCTGCTTCTCTGTTTAATGCTCTCCTTGCCCGGCCTGTCAGTTTAGGTGGATGGCCAAGTCTTGGTAGGTTTGTAGTTCTGCCATACACTTTCCATACACACTATGAGAAAATCAGGCAAACAATCGGCCAGTTTTTCTCAATGTTTCAAAGCAAGTCGGAACTGTGGATAGAAATAATGTACAGCAAAGGCGAATAGTTTTTGAATTGTTTTTGAATTTAATTTTAATTTCCAAAGAGAGTAGAAAATAATATAATTAAATAGAAAAGAATAGAATAGAAAATAGAAGAATAAAATATAACAGAGTAAAACAACAGAATAGAAAATAAAAGAATAGAAAACAATAGATTAGAAAATAAAGGGATAGAATAGAAAATAAAAAAAATAGAAGAGAAAATAAAAAAAAATAGAAGAGAAAATAATAAAGTAAAACAGAACAAAATAGAATAGAAAACCAAAAAAAAAAACTGAATAAAATGAAAAAGAGAAAAAAATGATGGAATAGAATAGAATAAATTAGAAAGAATATAACCATCTTCTGAAGTTCAAATTTCAAATAGAATACATTTGAATTAGAATACAATAGAAAAGAATAGAATAGAAAAAAGAAAAATAGAATAGAAAAAAGAAAAATAGAATAGAAAAAAAGCATAAAATAGAATACAATAGAAAGAATATAACCTTCTTCTGAAATTTAAATTTCAAACAGAATAAATTCAAATTTGAATAGAATAGAAAAGAATATAATAGGAAAGAAAATAATGGAACAGAAATTAAAAGAATAGAATAGAGTTGAAAAAACAAGAATAGAATAGAAAAAATATAACCATCCTCTAAAATTCGAATTTCAAATAGAATGAATTCAATTTCAAATGGAATTTGATGCAAATGCAATTTAAATTGAATTTGATTCAAATTCAAATGCAATTCAAATGTTATTCGAATTTAAATCAAATTTTCCAAATTCAGTCGAATTGAGTTCAGTTTGACCGAATTCGGATAATTTTAATCAATTTGAATAAAAGAAACACATTCCGAAAAACAAATTAAATGAAGTGAACTAAACAAATTTATGTAAATAACAAATCGACAAGAAACACATTTTTTTTCTGCACGTCTAGTAAAAATCATAATGTTACATCCTATCCTCATCTCAATTAAATAGGGAGAGTGGAAGGGGGGCTGTACATTAACCACTATAGACCCGCGCTATAGCCAAATGACGGCTACAGCGCGGATCTAATCGATCCGATCGATCCCGACCCCTTACCACGTGATCAGCTGTCAGCCAATGACAGCTGATCATGTGATACTAACAAAGCCGGTAATCGGCTTTTTTTCCTCCTCGCGCTGACAGTGCGAGGAGAAAAAAAAAAGCCTATCACCGGCGGCAGTGAGAGGGACATCAGTCCCTCTCACTGCAATGTGCCCAATCCATTGTGCCCACCTTTGCCCCATTAAAGTGCCGCCTACCAGTGCCCACAGTGCCATCACTCAGTGCCCACAGTGCCAGTGCTGCACATCAGTGTCACCTGCCAGTGCTCATCTGTGTCACCTACCAGTGCTCACCTGTGTCACCTACCAGTGCCCATCAGTGCCCATCAGTGCCACCTATCAGTGCCCATCAGTGCCACCCATCAGTGCCACCCATCAGTGCCCATCAGTGTCATTCATCAGTGCCCATCGGTGCCACCCATCCGTGCTACCCATCCATGCTACCCATCCGTGCCACCCATCCGTGCCACCCATCCGTGCCACCCATCCGTGCCATCTTTACTGTCCCCATCAGTACCGACTTATCTGTCCCCACCAGTGCAGCCTATCAGTGCCCACCAGTGCAGCCTATCAGTGCCCACCTGTGCCGCCTCATCAGCGCATATCAATGAAGCAGAAAAATTACCTGTTTGCTAAATTTTATAACAAACTATTAAACATGATTTTTTATTTATTTTTTTATTTTCCATCTTTTTTTGTTTGTTTAGCAAAAAATAAAAACCCCAGCTGTGATTAAATACCACCAAAAGAAAGCTCTATTTGTGGGAAAAAAATGATAAAAATTTCATTTGGGTACAGCGTTGAATGACCGCGCAATTGTCATTCCAAGTGCGTCAGCGCCAAAAGCTGAAAATTGGTCTGGTCACGAGGGGGGTTTAAGTGCAAAGTAATCAGGTGGTTAAAAAAGGTAGCTGAAAAAGCTGATAAAATAGTTTATAATATCAGTTTAGTGAACAGGAAGTTACAAGGAGGCTTTGGCAAATCCAGCAAAACTCCACTAAATCCATACATAGTGCCAATCCCATCTGAAGACTATGGAAACCCGAAGTTTGCCTTTTTGGCCTTTTTAAGGGCAATGTGCAAGATTTTGTGTTTTAACCACTTCAGTCCCAGAAGATTTGGCTGCTCAATGACCGGGCCTTTTTTTGCGGTTTGGCACTGCATCGTTTAACTGACAATTGCGCGGTTGTGCGACACTGTACCCAAACAAAACTGACGTCCTTTTTCTTCCCACAAATTTCCGGGATTGCGACATTATGGCAGTGAAGGAGTTAACACTAGGGGGCGATCAAGGGGTTAACTGTGTTCCCTATGTGTGTTTCTAACTGTAGAGGGATGGGACTGTCTAGGAGGAGAGAGAGATCGGTGTTCATTCTGTCCTGGAAATTTATAGATAGGCAACTCCTATCCTCATATTGATTAGTGGTTCCAAATTAATAATAACTACTGCAGTAGGGAACAGACACAAAAGATACGCTCAGCATCTTTCCAAATAACCGTTCTCCTTTATTATGACGCAATTCAGGGGTTTTATACACATGATTACGTAGGTATCACATTAATATTACAATTGTACGTTTATGGTAACAAGGGGCGTATCATAGGCAGGCTTATTCTAATCAGGACTCAAAAGAATGTAAACATATACTGAAAACATTATTAGTGCCGTGTGCACAGTGAGGGCCATGTGCAATACATACAAAATAGAATACAATTATATACAGAACTTACAAATTTCCATTACAGTCTCCCCTCTTTTGATCAATATTTTGATCACTAACCATACCTGCTATCACCTTTAACCTGGAACCTCCACACACTTAGGTGGAGGTAGTCCTGGCCAAAGAGGCAAAAACTCCATTGTGGAGAAAATAATAGTTGAGCAGCTTTTTTCATTACAAAATGACTTTTCATTGTGAAAAACAAATGATTGATAAGACATATTTACAGAGTACTGGCTGTACACTCCTGTGGCCAGAATGGCCTTCTAGCTTAATGTTGGTATGCTGACTTATCAGCACATGTAAACACAGACAATTCTACATAAAATGGAAGAGGTACAAAAGACAAATATGACTTCAACATGGCTAAACTACTTTTCAAATATATATCCCTTACAATTAAAGTAATTGAATCAAATAGTACCCTAGACTGTGATTGCAAAAGGGAAAACAAATCAAACACAAAGATTTCTTTAATTTAGTAATTTTTGCAGTGTCTGGTGTGGATCCAGGTGACTTTTCCTTCAAGTTTTGCAAAACTGTACATGAAATAGATGCTGTATTGAGTCTCCAAACATTTCCTTATATATAAATGTCTCTTAACAATCCACAAGTCACCTGGCTTTAGTTTTAGATCCTTCCAAACTTTTAGGATCTGGAATTGGGGAGAAAACACATAAATGAGTTTGTCAAAAACCTTAAAAGATCAGCAACATTCTCTGTGAGATCCAAATGGAGAACTTCAGCTGCTGAGACAAAATATAAGCAAGTGAATAACACACTCCCAAACCAAATCCCATAGGGAGAGAGTCCAACATCCCCTTAGGGGCTTGATAAATTATAAGAAAACACTCAGGCAAAAGTTTTCTTACTCTACTTTGTCCGCTACATTGTAGACAGTAGGGAGTGTAAAAATAAAACCTCAAAACTTCTAGTAAGGACTCTCCTATAAAAATGATTTCCTCTGTTACTCTCTGTACTTACAAACTACTTCTGATAACACTTTTTACTGTGGCCTTTGCAGTAGCATTGGCCACTGGACATCCAAAAAACATGTCCATACAGACAAAATGCATACTCATAAGATCCTGACTTGGGAAACTGGATATATCTTTTTGTAATCTCTGGAAGGGATGTTCAGCTTTTGGTAACACCTTTGGTAACAGGTAAAACAAGAAGTGGTATGTTATAAAAACAACTGTGGTACACCCTGGCTCTATCCCACGCTCATTTACTAAGGCAGCCATAACTGCTTGTGACTGATGACACGGTCCATGTGTCAAGCTGGAGGGAAAAGAGTGACTGGCAGACATAAATGATCACCTTTTATAATGTCCTGATTCATAAGAAGTTGCCCACTGTGGACCACTTGTTCTTCTCGTTCTGGGGTCCTTAAAGTTGAATTATTAATCCCAGCTATACTGGGCCAGAACTGGGGTGGAATCTGTGAGTTGCACAGACCCAGCAAGTGTCCGGGGCTGTAAATGCCGCATCCTTAGTCGGTCTGCTTCCATGTGTGAGTTTTAATGTTAGTATGGCTACCTCAGCAAGAACCGGGAAGGCTGAAAACAGCCGATCAAATTAACTTAGTATGCTTGATTGGTTTACCTGCCGAAGTAAAAACACACTTCTGGCCCTTCAAATGGAACCAAAAGCTCTCTAATTCTCTACTATCTATATAAATATATACTCTTTTTATAGCTCACAGGCTTTGCTAAAACATGGAGCTCTGCTTCTTGAGCTGGGGAAAAAGGATCCAATGACTCTATATACAGAGTATGCATCTGGGTGATAAACTGCATACTCAGTATAAAACCGGGAATAACTCTACAAAAAAATAAATATCTGGGACTTCAGGGAGTGTGTCCTGCACTGGGCTCACAGCAGCTGATTCCTACGTCATCAATTTAACACATGTGGTCTCCCCCATCTACAGCCTCCTCCAATAGGGGCAATAAGGTGGCTGGATTAAAATGTACACATTTTTCATTGTTGGATTTGTACATAAACAAACTCATATTTTAAACCTTTCATTAGACAAACATTTAGTTAGCTGTATATTTGCTGTGCAAAATGTCGGACCATTAAAATTGAAATATTTGACCAAAATAATGTCTAACTTTGTCTAATAGCACCTTTGCATAAAGGTACAGCTCTGATATATCAGGGTGAACCCTTCATTACTGGGTCCAGCTTGCATAACTATATTACAATGGCTTGTTTTCTATCACGCTGTTTGTGTAAGAACTCCAGTTTCATGTTTCAAAAAGACAACATTTTCCTGGCAATATTATAATAAATGATAACAATACCCTGCGGTCATGCAGAGATGTCCATAAATCCAAAATATTCTTCTGCTTATACCCACGGCACTTACAAGGAAAAGGGGCACATCATTTCACAATCCACACATTCTGCTTTGGATTCAAAAATAAAAATAAATAAAAACAAACAAAGCGCTCAGCCACATCAAAAAACTATAAAACAATTGGCTGCAGGTGGGATCTATCCTAACAGGGTGTGTGGACTTGATGTGATGGGTCTGTCATATTTAAATATTATTTATTATTACTCACATCATGGACCGCACATCAATTTATTATCAGACTTTAAGGTTTAATTTTTGTAGAAAAACTTCTTATGTATCCCATCCATCTTGGCTTTGTTAAACATTATGGCAGCTGTATTCCAATTAACAACCTCATCTTAATCTTTTTTCTTTCCACTCAATAAATGTAAAATTACAAAATTGTTATCTTAAACTAAACTAATCCCATTTTTATAAATTCCCCATTAACCTGGATTTCATTTCCAATCAAAGGTTGTCTAAACCAGTTTCAATATATCTATATTATTAATAAAATTGTTAAACTCCAATTAGAAATTAATACTCAAATGATAATTTCAATATCACACCCTAATATATATATCCACAGATAACGTTCCTTAAAGGGGGACATATTACTTAATTTTACTTAATTCCCTATTAAATGCACTGTTTCCACTATCAAAGGATATTCAATTTGTGTAATACACGGTTAAATGTAACCTTCATTTTACCATGTTTGGAAAACAGATTCAAAAATAATTGTGATCACATTGTTTCTCATTAGATTCGTTAACCCGGCACATAAAGTTATAAATGTTTTGTCTAAAAAACTGAAATTGGCATGGTGTCCTTCCAGCTTATCACCGACCTCTCATCCCAGATACATTCTTTCAGGAGAGCACAAAGGAGGGAGTTACATCTGCGTACATGACACACAAGCGATAGAACTAAAGGTTCCAGCATTCACACACATACACAAATATCTCTCTAAAATCGCTTACATTTTTCCCATTTGTACACAACACATGCATATCATTCTCTCACATTCTTTTAACTCTTTTAAATACTTCCTTGCTAAATTTCTGCTTTCCTTATTTTGTTCTGATATCCTTTTCATCCAATGTATTGTAATATCATACTTCACATACTGTACCTTCTATGATCAGACGGGCAGCCATAGTGCTCATCCCATCTTTCCTCTCTGACAACATATAAAATACTTTGTTTTAACTCTAATTTCTCTATTTCTTGACTTTACTAGTTGTAGTGCCTAACCCCAAATTAATCCCACAACTTAACATGAAAATGTCCCTTTCTGTCTAGTGTTAATTGTCACCCTTGATCCATCCTGCTCACATAGCTGTTTCTCTAGCTGTGTACTCTGCATGATTCTTAGTCCCTGTGGACTTCGGTGGTAACCCAGTTACCCATTGTGGATCCATGTCCACTTTAACCATTAATCTAGGGGCTCAGTATAGGCGGAACCGCACCTTCGGTTCATATATAGCGCTCCTCTTGCGCTGGGCATTTTTGAGGGTCTCTTACCCTTCATTCCCTTACTTAATTTAATGCCCATAATGACTGGCCAGTCTTCTCTACGTGTGCCTATACCCTCTTGCCTCTAAACTACTTTTTCTAGCAGATGTACTACATATACCTGTGAACAGCACTATTCTTCTCTTTCTTATCTATAACACTCCGATGGACAGTAGACAGTGATAACATAACATATAACCACCAATCAATACAGTTCGATTAAGGGGAGTAAGATAGGTACCCTTTGTCCCGAAAATGCCTTACCGATCAAGGAAGTCTGATAACTCAAATGTAAGCAAAAGGCTTACCTCAGCCGGCTGATTATCAGAAATTCCCGGATCGTCTCAAGCTCCTCATTTCGGATACTCAGGGTCACCTTTTAACCCCTCCTGGCTGGCTCGCCATCTGTCCTGGAAATTTATAGATAGGCAACTCCTATCCTCATATTGATTAGTGGTTCCAAATTAATAATAACTACTGCAGTAGGGAACAGACACAAAAGATACGCTCAGCATCTTTCCAAATAACCGTTCTCCTTTATTATGACGCAATTCAGGGGTTTTATACACATGATTACGTAGGTATCACATTAATATTACAATTGTACGTTTATGGTAACAAGGGGCGTATCATAGGCAGGCTTATTCTAATCAGGACTCAAAAGAATGTAAACATATACTGAAAACATTATTAGTGCCGTGTGCACAGTGAGGGCCATGTGCAATACATACAAAATAGAATACAATTATATACAGAACTTACAAATTTCCATTACAATACTTAGTATGAACACACGATCTGTCTCCTCTCCCCTGAAAGTTTACACACACAAATCCCGGTTCTCGCTCTGTCACTAATGATCGCAGGAGCCCGGCGATCATCGCGATCTGCTGGGCACTCGCATTGGCTCCAGGCACACACTGCCCCTAGTGGCCAAAAGGAAAAGTGAATTGTAAGGTAATGTCGATTTGTCCAGGCGAGCCAACCTGCCGCAGTAAAACTGGTCGGAAAGTGGTTAAGGGGCAACATTACAAATACAAAAATAATTTTAATAACATCATTTGGGGATGTTTCAAATCTGTACATGAAGTAGTGGATGTGGTAGGATTTACTCCTTTTAAGGAGGAGGGGGAGGATGAGGAGGAGGAGAGAAAGCAAGAAAGGGGAAGGGAATGAGAGAGAGAGAGAGAGAGAGAGAGAGAAGAAAGGGAGAGAAAGAGAAAGGAGAGAGAATGGAGGATAGAGAGGACAGGAGAGAGAGAGAGAGAGAAAGAGCAAGAGAGAAGAAGAAGAATGGAAGAGAGAGACAGAGAAGGGTAGAGAGAACTATTGAGGAAAGAGGGAGAGAGGGATAAAAGAAGAAGAGAGAGGGGGGGAGAAGAAGGAGGGGGAAGAGAGAGATAGAGAGGGAGGGAAGAAAAAGAGAAGAAGGAGGGGGGTAGAGGGGAAAGGGGAGAGAGTGATAGAGAAAGGGGAGAGAAAGAGAAGAAGAGGGGCAGAGATAGATAGGAAAGGTATAGAGAGAAATGGGGAAAAGGCAGAGAGAGAAGAAGGGGGGAGCAAAAAAGGGGGGAGCGTGTGAGAGAGAGAGAAGGGAGGAGAGGGGAGGAAGGGAGAGAGAGTAAAGCAAGAAAGGGGGAGAGAGAGAGATAGAGAGAGAGGGGGAGAGAGAGAAAGGAGAGGGGGGGGAAAGAAATGGGAAGCGAGAGAGAGAGAGAGAGAGAGAGAGAGAGAGAGAGAGAGAGAGAGAAAGGGTAAGTAGAAGAGAGAGAGGAAGAGGAGAGAGAAACGGAAAGGAGAGAGAGAGAAAGCGAGGGGGAAGGGGCAGCGAGAGAGAGAGAGGGGGGAGAGAGAGAGAGATGGGGTGAGAGAGAAAGGGGGGGGGAAAGAGAGAGAGAGGGAAAGAAGGGCTGTGTGTATATATACTGTATATATATATATATATATATACTGTATATATATATGAGAGAGAGAGCGGAGAAGGGGAGAGAGAGAGAGGGGGAGAAAGGGGAAGGTAAAGAGAGAAAAAGCGGTGAGGGGACAGAAAGAGAGAGAGAGAAAGAGGAGGGGGAGAGAGGGGGGGAGAGAGAAAGGTGAAGGGGGAGAGAGAGAGCGAGAGATAGAGAAAGAGAGAGAGAGAAAGGAGAGGGAAAGAGGGGAGAGGGAAAGAAAGGGGAAGAGGAAGAGAGAGAGAAAGAAAGAAAGAAAAAAAGGGTAAGTGGTAGAGAGAGGGGAAGGGGGGAGAGGGAGAGAGAGAGAGAAAAGGGAAGGGGGGAGAGAGAGCAAGAGGGAAGGGGAAGTGAGAGAGAGCGAAAGGGGGGAGAGAGAGAGAGGGGGGGAGAAAGGGGAGGGGGAAAGAGAGAGGGAAAGAAAGGGGAAGAGAGAGAGGGGGCAGACAGAGAGAGAGAGAAAGAAAGGGGAAAGGGGGAGACATATATATAGAGAGAGAGAGAGAGAAAGCAGAAGGCAGAGAGAGAAATAGTAAGGGAGGGGGGGGGGGGGGGAGAGAGAGAGCGTGGGAGAAAAGCCTGACATTTCCCTTTGCATAACATATTCTGGCATGAAACTTTTGATTTTATTGTTGTTTGTTTTTTTTAGATTTAGATGTTGCACTTAAAATAAATAAATAACTCCAAATCCAAAATAATAATCACTTCCCTGGAAACGCCAGGCACATTTTGGGTTTAATACATCATTTTAAACCAGGGCATTGCAGCGCTCGTCCTCTAATTTATCTTTTCCCTTCACTCAGTAAACATGACGCACTCGGCGCGGCACACATCCGCTCCATGTGAAAGCATCAACGTTCAGACCTTTTGCGCTGACATCCAAGTCCCGGCCCAGCAGGAAATGGATGTCACACAATCGATGGATGTCACAGACGAAATGAAATCTCACACTCTGTAGTGGGGATGTCACAGCAAATACTGATCAAAGCTCAGCCGCGCGTTCAGCGGGTCACGTGACTCGCACACCAGTCACACAGGAGGAGTTAATACAAGATGTGTGCGGCATCGATTTTCTGTCCTGTGTGCAAAGACACAACAAGGGGATTAATATCTGGAGCATGGGATAGCCGTATCGGCGGTGTGTGAAAACAGCCTTTTACTTTTAGGCCACTTCACCGCAATTTCCAACTGGCTTACATAAATCGCTTCAATCGCATCCAATACATACATCGATGTATAAAAGTATCAGAAAGATAGAACGTCTGAATATATTTACAATTACTTAAAGCTGATCCCCAGCCCCCCATTCAGTTTTGCACCATAGTACAGGTTTCTCTCCTGGACTTAAATGGCTTTCTCTGATTTCACTGCACACTGTGAGCTTCTCACAATGTGTATTAGAAGCTGCAGCATGTCAGATAGAGCCCACCTCATTTCCTGGCTGGGAGACAGCATCATATAGCCCTTTCCTCCCCAGCCTGACTGTCCTTGACCCATCCCTTTCATTCACTGAATTTCATTTTGGTCAATAATGGAGGCTTAGCATCTTATGCCTATGCAAATGCAGCCTGCCTAGGAATGCCCACACCTCCAGACGGAACTCTGGATATTAAGCATAGCTCCCAACTGTCCCTGATTTCGAAGGACTGTCCCTGATTTGGAGCGATGTCCCTCTGTCCCTCATTCCTCCTCATCTGTCCCTCATTTTGGTCTGATCTATATCGATGTATATAAAATGCACTTTTTATCTTTCAAAACAGGTTTCCCAGTGCTAAACCTTTCATCCAAATTCTAAATTGCTGCATTTGTACATTGTAAAAGCCAATATAAAGGAATAGTAGTGGTAAAAAAAGTCCTTGTGGATTTAATTAACTGTTTTGGTTAATTCTCCTTTAAGGGGGTGTGGCTTGGGGTGTGTCCTATGCCTACATATGTTTGTTAGTAGGTGTCCCTCATTCCCACCTCAAAATGTTGGGAGGTATGCATCAAGGCCTTTTGCTATTTGCATAACTCCTCCCATGATCCCGCCCACTGATTGCATCATGACTGAGAGGAGTAGTGAGGAACGGTGCTGTGATGTTTTTTGGAGGTTATGTACAGCACACTGTCAGCCCCTCTGACCAATCATGATCTGCCTTCTTTGCATAAAGAGGCACATAGACCCAGTCATGATGATGTCACCGGGTCTAAAATAGGATATGTAATGAAAACGGAGTTGATTTAGTTAAAAAAAATATCATTAGCATGTTGAAAAGGGGAAAAGAGGGACCAGAGAATGCAAAATTTAAGCAGATTAATATTCAGCTTTAACCACTTCTATATCGGGACAAATCTGGCCTTCCTCTCCTACATGAAAAAAGTATAATTTTTATGCTAGAAAATTACTCAGAACCCCCAAACATTATATAGGTACATTATATAGGTACATTATATAGGTACCATATCTTTCGCTCTATAAGACGCACCTAGGAAAACAAGGAAGATATTCTGAACCAAATGGTGTACTAAAATATTTTCCTGTGCCCATGAAATGCAGCCTGACTGTCAAAGAAATACAGCCTGACCATTGCCATTATTGCAGCCTGCATATTCCCATCAATGCAGCCTGACCTGTGCCATTGATCGGGCTGCTCTGTCTTCTATCTCAGCAGGTGGCAGGCCCAGCCGGAAGATCACCCGGCGCTCGTGAGGGCCTGGGATGGCTGTCTTCGGTACTAGCATGGCGACGGCGGTGGAGGGGGGGTAAGATATTGACTGGAGAGAGCACAATAGTCTGGCAACCCGAAAGTGCAAAGACATGCCTTAATTGGCAAGTTCATGGGAGGAGCAAAGGGTTCATGCTATGAGTAAGGCCACAGGGGTCGAAATGGGTTAGCATGGTTTTACTGGATGCACTTGTGCAGCCAATAAAAAAATTAAACATTTGAGTCCACCAGGTTGCCATCTAATATCTATCAACAATAAAAGGGTTCAAGGTTCAAGATAAAAAGAAAAGAAGGCATTATTGTTAAAAAATCAGGCAGGGTGCTGTCCAGACAAGATACTGTCAGACACAGCAGAGGTTTCAGGTTCAGATCTGGGTCCTGGCAGACAATACAGGATAAAGATCAAACACATACACACACAAAAAAATACAAAGAACAATAAATCAAAACTAACTTGAAATACAGTGGAATCTCGTATTACGAGTATAATCTGTTCCAGCAGAATGCTCGTAATCCAAAGTACTCGCATATCAATGCGAGTTTCCCCATTGAAGTCAATGGAAACGAAAATAATTTGTTCCGCATTGACTTCAATGGCATGCAATACCGCATGCGGCCAGAGCCTGGGGCACTGGAGAGCCTCGGAAACGCCCGAAAAGCCCCGAGGACCCCTCGGCTGACATCGGCAAACCTTGGCAAACCTCAGAAAGACTTCTTTCCTGATATTTGCTGAGGTCAGCAGAGCTGTCTTCGGGCCTTTCCGTGCATTTCCGAACGGCGCTGATCGACTCGGCTCCGGCGCCCCCCACCTCAGGCCAAACGCGGTACTGCACACTGCGTTTGGCCTGAATCATGCTCGTTTTACAAGACAACACTCGCAAACCGAGTTACGATTTTTAACCTGGCAGGGAACCCGAGAAGAGGAGGATGAAGAGGGGCTACTCTATGCAAAAAATGCAGCACAGAGCAGGTAAGTATAACATGTTTGTTAGTTAAGAAAAAAAAAAAATTGCCTTTACTATCCCTTTAAATACTTCCCCCCCCATCTCTCAACCCCTAAATATAAAAAGAAAAGAAGCTAAATGAGCAAACTTGAAATGAATTACACATTTAAAAAATGACAAAGGATTCTCAAAAACTTCATCAGCACAGCTGAGAGTGGTGCGATGCTTCATATATGAAAAAAAGGAGGCTAGAGCACCCCCTGCTGGGCTGGATAGAAAAGACTTCATAATATTCTAAATGTCATATTTTATTTAAATTATATATATATATATATATATATATATACAGATATGTATTTATAAAATAAATTACAGCCATAATAAAGAAAATATAGATAAAATGACTGTATGTTCCCTTAAGTTGTCTTATCTTATGTTCATTTAATGTGTCCCTAGAGCTAAAAATGTATTGTGCCTAAGACGAGCATGAAACGCGTAGAGTGTGGAGGATTGGGCTGTTATTTTTATTGCACACAGTCATCTAATTTAAGTCATCAACTTTAACACCCTCTCTGTAAAAGGCTTGGGGCTCAGTGAAGTTGTGGAGTGCCTTCACACCTTGTGGCAACTGAGAATCGCCCTGAAGCTCTGTGACTGGCATCCTTAAGCATCAGGGCAGTTATCACTCTGATAGGGCTTGGCATATGCTGCTAAGCTGGGTTAATATTATTTGACAGCTTTTTCTTTTTTTTTCTTGAACTGTCCATTTACACAATGTTGAAGTCCAGTGCAATGTGCCTAGGATGGCAGCTGTGTGCCAAGGAAGATGACTTGAGCAAGCTTATTATCATGAGAAAAGTTTATATGTATGTCACAACTCATCTGTCAAAAGATCTGGGGTAAAAACCTCAGCACAGTGTCTCTCAGGAGATCCAATAGGAAGAAACTTTGTAAATAACTTCACCTGTCAGTTGTTACTGAGATAAAAGAAATAACACAAACATAGTTTGGTTATCGAACTTAAAAAAACATACAAATGGTTCATTGCTTTAAGCAAGAACGGGCAAGCTGGCTCTGCCCCAGTTTTCTATCTGGTACTGCTGAGCCATAGAAACATGGCAGAGTGACACCAGAAATAGACCAATCCATCAGTCCTCTAACAAACCTCTGAGGGCCTCAAAGAACAGCTGTATTTATACTGAGATTAAATTACACGCAGGTGGACTCTACTAATTAGGTGACTTCTGAAGGCAATTGGTTCCACTAGATTTTAGTTAGGGGTATCAGAGTAAAGGGGGCTGAATACAAACGCACGCCACACTTTTCAAATATTTATTTGTAAAAAATGTTGAAAACCATTTATCATTTTCCTTCCACTGCACAGTTATGAAGCGCACTGTGGAATTGGTATCCCAGTTAGCGGACAACAACTGGTCATACCACTATCTGTCAAGTATAATCTTGTTTAACACTCCGTTATTTCTGTGAATGTACTACTTTTGCTTTTAACAAGATACCACTCACCAAAGTGGTGAATTTTTTATGAAATGTAACCAATAAAGAAAAATATTTTTGTATTTTTAACATAACATAATTTAACTTAATGTTTATGGTTGGTTGCCGACAAAGTCTTATAAGAGGCTTTAAATAATTTCTACTTCAATAGAACAATATGAAAGGAGACAATACAGTTACAATACAATCAAGACAAATAGGTTAGAAGGGCCCTGCTCATGAAAGTTTACAAACTAAATGGAAGGTGAACTGAGATGTATATCAAAGCGAGTTTCCCCATTGAAGTCAATGGAAACGAAAATAATTTGTTCCGCATTGACTTCAATGGCATGCAATACCACATGCGGCCAGAGCCGGGGGGCTCCGGAGAGTGTGGCGATGAGCTGTGTGGGGATGAGTTGTTCAAGAATGTAAGATGCAGTTGGGGCTAGAGGCAGCATAGACTTGCTTAAAGAGATTTCCTAAAGGCAGAAAGAGTATGAAATAGCTGTACAGGTTAGGATAGGGAGTTCCAGAGTATGAGCGAGGCTCTTAAAAAGGTTCAGAGGATGGGTGAGGCTCCGGGGACGTTCCAGAGGATGGGCGGGGCTTTGCAGAAGTTTCAGAAAATCAACAGGGCTCTGGAGGAATTCCAGAAAACGGGCAAGGCTCTGGAGAAGTTCCAGAGAATGGGTGAAACTCTGGAGAAATTCTAGAGAATGGCCAAGGCTCTGGAGAAGTTCTAGGGAATGGCTGAGGCTCTGGAGAAGTTCCATAAGATGGGAGAGTCTCTGGAGAAGTCTCAGAGGATAGGCAAGGTTCTGAAGAAGTTCCAGGAGATAGGCAAGGCTCTGGAGAAGTTCTGGAGGAGAGCATGGGAGGAGGTGACGAAGGAGCGAGAGTGAAGAAGGTCTTGGGAGAAGCAGAGGAGGATTTGGGTGACTTTATGGGAATGAGGTTGGGGATGTATGTCCAGAAAGACTTGTGAATGGCTTTGTATGTAGTTGTTAGTATGTGATCTGAAGGCAGTGGAGGGAATTTGCAGAATAGTAGGGTGGATGAGTCTGGCAACATTCATAGACTGAAGAGGGGACATATGTATTGCAGCTTAGATGTGGTAGCTGCCTTTTTTTTGGGGGGGGGGGGGGGATTCCAGACATTTTCCTTTTCATTTTCACCTAGCCCTGCCAGCATCACAGTCCCTGTCCTAGTGCTCAGCTAATGTACTGTATGTATCTATAGAGGAATAATGTTGTCACCCTAGGACTGGAAGTGTTTTAGGACTATCAGACACCTCTCCCTTTCCTCTTCACCAAAACATAGAAGGGTGGTCTTCTATTGTCCTAGCACAGTCCTTCCTGGTAACAATGTTTGAGATAAGAATGCAAAGGTAAAAAAAAAGTAATATAAAATGGCTCTTTTGCTGCTCTGCAGGTGCTGTCTATTGTTACTCCATGGGGAGAGTTTAATACTGGTTCTAATATACATCTGTGAAGTCACTGTTTTCCCTGAATCCAACAAAGTTTCATCCTGTGTTAAGCCCTGATGAAGGTGGAGCAGTGTTGCCCCTGAAAGGTGTTAGCTGTTTTTATATGACTTTTTTTTTCCAAACAATTAAAATAGCTCCGTTATCCTTTGTTTAGCCCTGATGAAGGGGGAGTGGTGTTGCCCCAGAAATGCATTGGCTGTTTTTATGACTTTTTTTTACCGGCAATTAAAACTATTGTGGACTATTTTATCTGGTTTTGTTCTGCCACACCTTTCTGTATGCCCCCTATACCCCTTAAAGTGCCCACCGTACAGCTATGCCGATTCGCACAGAGGAGCCATCCTGCTGCCGTTTGGTGGCAGCTGGTCAGCAAGTGGTTAAAGTAGAGCTATAGACAAAAGTATAGGGAGTAAGGAAGGGGTTATACCCCCTGTAAAGTACATGTTTGCCGCCTGTGTCCCATTGGGGAGATTTACCTTCACTTCCTGTCCCATAGCCAAAACAGGAAGTGAGAGGAAATCCCTACAAAGTAAGGTAAACTCTTGGGGCCCCTCAGGCCATCAGAATTAGTGCTCCATTGGAACATCCCAAAATTTCACTTTCAATGATAACAGTAAAGAGGACAAGCAGTAATAACCTGACAGGTGTTCTAATCCCTCTCCACTCTATCCAAAACTGAAAAAGTGTTGTCTTTAGTTATTTTTTTATTTTATTTTTTTAATAATATATCTTATTTTATTTATTATTATTTTTTTAATAATGCATTTAAATTTTCATCGTAGAAAATTATAGAAATTTACAGAAAGAGAAAAAAATACAATTAACTAAATGGAAATACACAGTAGAGCTCATAGGAGCCTTAAGTATATTTAATGATATTCTTATGGATCTTAACATAAATTACCATAAGATATACTGAAATAGAATTGCAAACATACATTAAGGAATTAGGCGTTATGACTAAATGACTAAATCTGGAGAAAGACAAAGAAAAGGAAAAAAAAAAAAAAAAGAAAAAAAGAGAAAGAAATAACATGGGCCTGTCGAGAAGATATTCGATACTATAGGTTAGTTATACTTTAACAATTTGTATTAAAGTTTTACACAAATATAACGCCTTGCTCAACCACACAGCATTACAGTACAAAAGGCTGATCTCTATGATGTGAGCTGTGATGTCACTTCCTAACCCACAAAGAAGACGTGAGAAAACTCCATACACGGTCGAGGGATATGTAATAGACAGCTCATATTGCATATACAATATTTGCTAAGTCTGACTTTGATATTTTCAAATTCAGTGATAGTTCTTTTGAAAAAAAAGTTGATGGCTATTGATTTTGAGTTTCCACACAATAAGAGCTTTCTCAATTTTTTTTTCAAAAAATGTTTAACCTCTTAAATATTTAATCTTACCTTTTTTTTTTTTTTTAAATCTGAAAAATAAAAAGGAGGAAAAAAAAAAATGTCCTCAAATCTTCTCTCAAACACATTGAATCTAGGTGCATTCTGATATTTTCTATGCTTAAAGAAAACCAGGATATTGGAGCACAGGATGGCTGTTTCCGAAAAAAAAAAAAAAAAAAAACGTTACAATTTAATTTTGGTGGCTGGAGGAATGAAATGATTTAACACAGTTCAGCAAGAGACCAGTATTGAAATTCAAATTGAATTCTGCTCATCTGAAGTGGCAGCCATTTACTGTCAGGCACATTTTCTGTCTTAGGAACCAGGCGAGCTCCCCTGTGACTACTGAAATCGTCTGAGAACCTCTTTTCTTTAGATGTCATAGAGAGGACACTATCTCCATCTGTGAACAGTTCACAGGCTCCATTTCAAGACATTTCAGGACCTTGGACAGCTCCCCCTGTTACAGGGTATGATGACAGCTTTTGTCCATGTGACACTTCTGTACAGAAGGGAAGAGGATTCTAGATTACAGCTGTATGCATTACATTAAGGAAAAGAGAAATATAGTAAATAAGTCGAGGAAAATATATCAAATTCAGTGTAATCTCTCTCCGTCCTTTCCCGTTCTTATAATACTGTATTCTGCTCCCTATCTTCTTCTATTTCCTTTTTTTTCCTTTGCTCTCTTGCACTGCCTCCTCACTTTTCCTTCTTAAATCATTTTTTCTTCTGTTTCTCTCTTATATCTGTAATTTGTCTCATTATCTTTCCTTGTTCCCTTTCTATTACTTTTTGTCTTATTCCTTTCTCTCTTTTTATCTTTCTCCTTACCCTCCCTCTCCTTCTACCCTCCAATTTCTCTCCCACTCTCCTTTCCTTCCTCTCTTTCTTTAGAAGAAGAATCAAAGAAGAGTGAGGGCAGAAAAAAGACCATGTGGTCTATTGAGTCTTCCCCGTTTTGTTTTATATATGTTTCTTTTTCTTTTTTTTTTGTGGTTTGTTTTATTTAGAATTTTTTTAACTCTTCTTCTTTCTTTTCTTTTTTTTCTCTTCCTTTTTTTCTTTTCTTCTTTTTTTTCTTTCTTTTTATCTTCATTTCTTTCTTTTTTCTTCTTCCTTTCTTCCTTTTTTCTTCTTCTTTTTTTTTTTTCTTTTCCTTCCTCTTTCTCTTTAGAAGAAGAATCAAATAAGAGTAAGGGGACGAAAAAAGACCATGTGGTCTATTGAGTCTGCCCCATATTGTTTTATATATGTTTTTTTCTTTTTTTCCTGTGGTTTGTTTTATTTTTTTAACTCTTCTTCTTTCTTTTCTTTTTTTTTCTCTTCCTTTTTTTCTTTTCTTCTTTTTTTTTTTCTTTTTTTTTTCTTCATTTCTTTCTTTTTTTTTTCTTCCTTTCTTCCTTTTTTCTTCTTCTTTTTTTTATTTTCCTTCCTCTTTTTCTTTAGAAGAAGAATCAAAGAAGAGTGAGGGCAGAAAAAAGACCAAGTGATACTATTGAGTCTTCCCCATTTTGTTTTATATATGTTGCTTTCTTTTTTTTCCTATGGTTTGTTTTATTTTTTATTTTTTAACTCTTCTTCTTTCTTTTCTTTTTTTTCTCTTCCTTTGTTTTCTTTTCTTCTTTTTTTCTTCATTTATTTATTTATTTTTTTCTTCTTCTTTTCTTCCTTTTTTTCCTCATGAACAAACCTAGGCATGCTGGAAACACTTCAAGCTCACACGTCACAACCTGCTACATCCACCTCCTGCCCCCCCTGACTGATACCCAATACTCCACTGTGCCCACACAAAACCTATGTGGACACTGATCGGAAATCACTGCCTTTCCTCACAATATCTACGATTCTGACGCTGTCATACATCCCTCTCTATGTATTCTAGATAACATGCTTTATGTTTGTTCTCGCGACATTTGGTGAGCCGTCTACGCTCTCCTACCTGCCACCTAGTATCCCCTGTTGACCCCCTTGTATGTGTATCAAGACCCAAACCGTTCACAGCTAGCTCCCGAATGGGGTGAATGGATTTGGATGGCACCAAGGTAAACAACGTCACATGCTCATGTTCTTATATCCTTATTTTCCCTTTTACTTGTGTTGAATTTGCTACCTTGACATCACTTTCATCTTATTGTGTCTCCCTCACGCTTTTGTCTATGTGCCTTCAGAATACAGCATTGTTTAACAAACGCATATCTCTTTACTTGTGTTTGTATGACTTTTATTATTGCTACTGTACTAAACTTTATAGGCTGATTGGTATCCCCTTTACCTTGTTTGCACCTCATAAGTACATGTATTACGCTACTCCTGAAGTTGACTGTACTGTTATCTTTAATTGTACTGTTTGTTTAAACTTAATAAAATTCTTTTGAAAAAAAAAAAAGAAGAAGAATCAAAGAAGAGTGAGGGCAGAAAAAAGACCATGTGGTCTATTGAGTCTCCCCTGTTTTGTTTTATATATGTTTTTTTTATTTTTTTCCTGTGGTTTGTTTTATTTTGATTTTTTTTTACACTTCTTCTTTCTTTTCTTTTTTTTCTCTTCCTTTTTTTTCTTTTCTTCTTTTTTTTCTTTCTTTCTTCTTATTTTCATTTATTTCTTTTTTCTTCTTCTTTTTTTTTTCTTTTCCTTCCTCTTTTTCTTTAGAAGAAGAATCAAAGAAGAGTGAGGGCAGAAAAAAGACCATGTGGTCTATTGAGTCTGCCCCATTTTGTTTTATATATGTTTTTTTTTTTTTCCTGTGGTTGTTTTTTTTTTTTTTAACTCTTCTTCTTTCTTTTCTTTTTTTTCTCTTCCTTTTTTTCTTTTCTTCTTTTTTTTCTCTCTTTTTTTCTGCATTTCTTTCTTTTTTACTTCTTCTTTTCTTCCTTTTTTTCTTCTTTTTTTTTTTTCTTTTCCTTCCTCTCTTTCTTTAGAAGAAGAATCAAAGAAGAGTGAGGGCAGAAAAAAAGACCAAGTGGTCTATTGAGTCTGCCCCATTTTGTTTTATATATGTTTTTTTTTTTCCTGTGGTTTGTTTTATTTTATTTTTCATTAGTCTGACACCCGCATCTCCGATCGTGATAAGAAGCCTCTGTCAGAGGCTTCTTACCACGTGATCAGCTGTGACCAATCACAGCTGATCATCGCGTGAACCAGGAAGTGCCGGTAAATGGCATTTCTCGGTTCGTGCTGACAGGGAGAGGGGGGTCAGAGGGGGGTCTGTGCTGATAATCAGCACATTGATTATCAGCACAGACCACTCAGATGTGCCACAACACCTTTTAAAATGTGCCCATAAGCTGTCAGTCAGTGCCCCATAAAAACACAGCTCACAGTGCCCCTCAGTGCCCATGTCAGTGCTAATCAGTTCCCACCACAGTGCCAGTCAGTGACCATCTCAGTGCCCAGCAGTAAAACCTGTCAGTACCTCAACATCAGTGCTGCCCATCAGTGCCACCTGTCAGTGCCACCTGTCAGTGTCAATCAGTACCGCCTATCTGCCAATTAGTGCCGCCTGTCAGTGCCCATCACAGCCGCCTGTCAGTGCCCATCAGTGCCCATCTGTGCAGCCAGTCAGTGCCCATCAGTGCTGCAGGTCAGTGCCCATTAGTGCCACCTATCAGTGCTGCATATCAGTGCCGCCTATTGGTGCCCATCAGTGCTGCATATCAGTGCCGCCTATCAGTGCCCATCAATTCTATATATCAGTGCATCCTCATCAGTGCCACCTTATTAGTGCCAACTCATCCATGCCCATCAGTGCCGCCTTATCAGTGTCCATCAGTGCTGCCTCATCAGTGCACATGAGTGAAGGAGAAAACTAAATTTTATTACTGAAACGAAGAAAAACTTTTTTTTTTTTCAAAAATGTTGTTCTTTTTTAGTTTGTTTAGCAAAAAATAAAAAGCGCAGAGGTGACCAAATACCACCAAAAGAAAGCTCTATTTGTGGGAATGAAATCATACAAAATGTTGTTTGGATACAATGTAGCATGACCGCGCAATTGTCATTCAAAGTGCGACAGCGCTAAAAGCTGAAAATTGTCCTGGGCAGAAATTGGGTGAAAGTGCCCGGTATTGAAGTGGTTAATAACGGAGTAAGAAACAAATCCCACAAAAAAAATCTCCAGCATCAAACAGAAAGCCAATCTTATAACAATGGAGAGTTTTATAGGAGAGACGGAAGGGGCAATTTAATACCTTAAGATTCATACTGAGATTACCAGCGGGAAGGAGTCTGGATGCCTTTTCGCTATATAATGTATCAAAACTCAATAGGGAAGGCAAATGTCTCCCAAGGTATCTATTTTGTTTAGGCAATAAAATACCTTTGTAAAGTCGTTACCGCTTAGCCCATATCTGAGCAGAACAGGTTAAATTAAAAGTTCAGATTTAATTATAAGTTGTGTTTGGAATGATAATAATCAGGATTCAGCACACAGCTCATTAACCTTTCCCTTAATGTAATAAAATAACCATTTCTTGCAAATTAGGAGCATTTCATACCGAGACACCATTTGGGTCTCAACAGTAACTTCTATTTTCATATTTTAAGCCCCCCCCCCGCAGATCCGGGAGCAAAAAAGGGCTCCTCTTCGCCAAGTTTCAAATAAATAAATCTCCATGATTGTTTTTTTTTTTTTTTTTCCTGTAAATCTCTGGGTAATATTTAGTCGTTGCGTTGGCTCAATCAAGCAGTAATTGTCTTTGCTCATAGGAATAAACAGCATATAGCAGAATTTCCGATAAGGGGAGGTGAAATTAATTTTACTTCACGCCGCCAAAACTAGGAATAATTCTATAATTAGCCCCAGTGTCTGATCAATAGAACATTGATAAGGTCAGAAACATTGCAGAAAGTAATGGATTCCTTTCCAATTTGTAAACAGCCAATTATTACGGGAGATAATGTTATTATGGGCTGATTTACTACACATTCAGACAGGAATAATGACAGCTTTATATAATTCAATAAGAATAAAAGTTTTAAAAAAACTGTCCCGATCACATGTGAGCGACGAGAAGCAGGTTTTTTTTGTGCGTGTTTTTCGCGTGACAGTGTAGGGCGGCCCATTCACCTATCTGTGGCCTATCAGTGGCCATCAGTGCAGCCTATCAGTGCCACCTCATCAGCGCCAAATCATCAGTGCCCATCAGTGCCACCTATCAGTGTCACCTATCAGTGGCCTATCAGTGGCCATCATTGCAGCCTCATTAGTGCCCATCTGTGCAGCCTATCAGTGCCACCTCATCAGCACCAAATCATCAGTGCCCATCAGTGCAGCCTTATCAGTGCCCATCAGTGCCGCCTATCAGTGTCACCTATCAGTGGCCATCAGTGCTGCCTATCAGTGCCACCTATCAGTTGCCATCAGTGCATCCTCATTAGTGTCCATCAGTGCAGCTGATCAAAGCCGCCTCATCAGCACTGCATCATCATTGCCGCCCATCAGTGCCTATAAGTGCCACCTATCAGTGGCCACCAGTGCCGCCTCTTTAGTGCCCATCTGTGCCACTTATCAGTGCTGCCTCATCAGCGCAGCATCATCAGTGCCCATCAGTGCAGCCTTATCAGTGCCCATCAGTGCGGCCTATCAGTGTCACCTATCAGTGGCCATCAGTGCTGCCTATCAGTGCCACCTATCAGTTGCCATCAGTGCAGCCTCATTAGTGTCCATCAGTGCAGCTGATCAAAGCCGCCTCATCAGCACTGCATCATCAGTGCCGCCCAACAGTGCCTATAAGTGCCACCTTTTATCAGTGGCCATCAGTGCAGCCTCATCAGTGCCCACCAGTGCCGCCTCATTAGTGCCCATCTGTGCCACTTATCAGTGCTGCCTCATAAGTGCAGCCTCAGCAGTGCACATTATTATAGAAGAAAAAGGGGATGAAAGTGCCCGGTAGACAAGTGGCTAAAGATCCTTTCTAGGAACTTTGGTTTTTGGTTGTATATGCAGAAGCTGCAGCCATATTAGCTCTTTACATACACTATATACTGTATGCTGTGCATCCTGATTAATAGGGCTGTGTTGGGATTTTGCTTTATTGCTCCTTTCCCCAGCTCTATGGACAAAGTTCTGTTTCCATGCTTTCATTTAAGCCGGTATATATTTTTTAACATACCAGTCGGTGTCCATGGTCACCGCCACACCAGTTATACAATAACGCTATACTAAGCTGGTGACAGTATGTAAAAAATAAAAAAAAGTGAAAAAAAAATGAAAAACTTCAAAAACACACACCTCTTACTAAATCCCTCAGATCGTCTACTTTCCAAAAAGGTCATTTGGGGGGGTATTTGTACTGTCTTGGCATTTTTCAGGCCTCATGAAGTTAGATAGGCCATCAGTACATCAGGATTGATCAATTTCCCTATATATATATATATATATACAGTCCCTGACAAAAGTCTTGTCGCTTCTCTATTTTGTAGAAACTCCTGCTATTAACCTGACTTTTAATTAATCAATTGGTGTTAGAAATAGCTCATATGAAAAGCTGAAGCCCTCCCAAATGATGTTTAATGCACTGAAATAAATTAGTTTTACTGACAAAAGATTTATCATTTAATCAAGACAGACAGGTCAAATTTTGGCAAGACAAAAGTTTTGTCGCCTATACAGAAATTGAACAACTTTACTGAAAATCCAAAAATATGTCAGAAAATTAAGTACTGGTGCTGTGAGATCCAAATTTAATATCTTGTATGACTTCCATGAGCTTGAAAGACAGCATCCATGCGGTTTGGCAAGGATTCATACAATTTATTGATGAAGTCATCAGGAATAGCAAAGAAAACAGTCTTGCATGCCTCCCAGAGTTCATCAATATTCTTTGGTTTCGTCTTCCATGTTTCATCTTTCATCCTACACCACATATGCTCAATGATGTTCATGTCTGGTGACTGGGCTGGCCAATCCTGGAGCATCTTGATCTTCTTTGCCTTAAGGAACTTTGATGTGGAGATGGAAGTATGCGATGGAGCACCATCCTGCTGCAAAATTTGTCCTTTTTTATGGTTGGGAATATAAGAGGTAGCTAAGATTTCTTGGTATTTTAGACTATTGATGTTGCCTTCCACCCTGCAGATCCCTCGCACACCCCCATACTGGATGTAACCCCAGACCATGATTTTTCCTCCACCAAACTTCACTGTTTTCTGGGTAAATCTCAGCTCCATGCGGGTTCCAGTAGGTTTCCTGCAATATTTGCGGCGACTGTGGTGTAATTCAACAGAAGATTCATCTGAAAAATCCACCTTCTGCCACTTTTCCAGAGTCCATCTTGGCAACCTTGGCAAATGCCACACGGTTTTTCAATTGTCTTTTGTTTAGTGCTGGCTTATGGGCACTGATTCAACCATGGAGGCCATTTCGAGACAGAATCCGACAAACTGTTCTGGTTGACACAGGGACTTCAGGTGACCAGGTCTCGTGGAGCTCTGCTGCAGTGGAAAATGTGTTGGCCTTGGATTTTCGAGCCAACAAACGGTCCTCTCGAGCAGTTGTCTTGCGGGGTCGGCCTGACCTGGCCTTGTCCAAAACGTCTCCAGTCTCTTCAAATCTTTTTTTTTATCCTCTGAACTTGACGCTGAGACACATTGGAGGTGTCTGCCACATCAGCAGTGGATCTGGTCTTCAGCCTCTTGATAATCAACACTTTAGTCTCCGGGTGAATCTTAGGCATGTTTGCAGAGGTCTAGTTGCAGTTGAGAAGGTCTAGTGTACTGCTGTTCTTTTTATACACACCTGAGACCTAATTGATCCATTATTAGTCACAGGTGAAGGTCATATAACAAGGCGACAACACTTATATCTTGGCAAAAATTGACTCAATGGGCTTTACCAAGCTGTGAATATTAGAATACTTTTTGTCAGTTTCGTTTTGAACTGAAACATTATTAAAAAAGCTGTTGGGATTAAAATTACCCTTTTCTTGTAACAAAATCTTGATTAGAAATATATTTTAGCGGCACTTCAGGTCAATTTGTACACAAGCGACAAGACTTCTGTCAGGGACTGTATATATATATATATATATATATATATATATATATATACTATAGTTTGTGGACTGTATAACTTTCCTACAGACTAAATAATAAACACTGATTGAGTTATTTCCCCCAAAGAAATGTAGCAGAATATAATTTTGTCTAAATTTATGAAGAAAGCGCTGAAAGCTGAAAATTGGCCTGGGCAGGAAGGGGGTAAAAGTGCCCAATACTGAAGTGGTAAATAAAATAAATGAAATGTACAACAATATGTGGCCTTCTGAAATACTTCCCAGGGCGCCGTGTCCTAAAACATCTTCATTGTTTATTGCTTGCAGATCGGTCAGAAGCAACGCTGCCAAAGTTTGTATTGTTGACATCTATCATAAATAAACAATGAAGATGTTTTAGAATAGGGAGCACCGGGAGCTTCACAAATGCTGGCAGTTTATTTTCTGATGCGCCTGCTCGCCGCAGATTGAAGCGTGTTGTTTCCTTTGAACGCATTCCTTTACACTTATGGCACTCTTCTGGTCTGTGAAGGTCTTCACATTATTTGTACTTACTGTGCTGGCACTTTGTTGTCTACAAGCTTGACTTTCTTTATGCAGACATCCCAACCTGCAAAAACTAATTTCAGGGAGTTGAAGCTTGCGCCGGCGCTGACCCCCCCCCCCCCACCCAATTAAATGCAGCCTTATTAGTGGTTACGAGTTTTAGGACTATCGGACAATTGGGTCCCAGGACTCATTTCCTGTTCCTATTTGGCCAGGAGGAGAAGCAACGGCCCCAGAGCGAGGAGAAGCTGGCCTACTCCAGATCCTCGTCATCTGCCTCCTAAGCTAAGGAGGCCTCTGATCGCCACCTTCCTGTCCATCTCCCATGGGGGTGAGGGGGATTGCCAACTTCCCATCCTTCTCCCGCTGAGGGGGGGTGATCGCTGCCTTCCCGTCCGTCTCCCACAGGGGAGGTCGGGTGGTGTTGGTCAAAATATTGAGCACCAGCTGCTACTGAAGCACATCCTATAGTAGAGTAGATATTTACATTCCAGTGTCAGAAGGTTCTTTGTTGATCCACTGAGAAAGTCACCGTGTGAGTGTGACGACACGCGCAGGGCGGAGACAGGTGATGTGTTTACCAGCTAATTTTTGTCAATTGTGTCATCGCAGTGTGCCCGGCAGATCAAGGCAGGGGGATGGTGTGTTTAGTGTAGATGTGCCCCACTTCCGGTCACTTGACACTTATTATTCAGAGAAGGGGACGATTTAACTCTAAGAAGTTGTGTGCCGGTGTCACCAGCACTGGGAGCACTCCTACTCTCAGATCCCTCCAACATAAAGGCTAGTCATTCTGTTGTCCAACATAAGAACTAGGGGGCAACACAGGAAGTACAGAAGATGCAGAAAAGATCAGGATTTTGGACAAGAATAAAAGAGAACAAAACACCATCTCAACCTCATCGAGAGGAGCAGAGGAGCTGGAGGAACAGCAACATCAGAGGAATTTATCTCGACCAATAGGCACAATCTAGCCTCAAAGTTGGAAAGTGAAGGCACATAGGAGGTAAGGATGAGCCGAACACCCATAAGACAAACTGGCTGTTGTTTATTGATTACCTTATTTTAAAAAATAAGATCTTTTCTATTACATTTTTTAACTTTGTTATAAGCTTGTCTGCTAACATCTTCAACCTGCTTCAATTCTAGCAGGGTGATTACTTTATCCTGATATATGAACTTGCTGCATATATTTCTCCTTCCCTCTTTTGGGGATTATGTCCTCATTGCATTGGAGAAGGAGCTGCAGACAGAATTTTTTTTTACCTTCATGCATATAGGTGCACAAAGGTAAAAAAATCTTCTGCCTTTAGAAACACTTTAAATTAGCTAATTTTTGTCAATTGGGTACTTCCAGCCTTCTGGCAACAGTTTGGGAAAGGCCCTACTCTGTTCCAGCATGACTGTGCCCCTGTGCACAAAGCCAGCTCAGCAAATGCATGGGGGTTCCTTTACTAAAACTGGAGAGTGCAAAATCTGGTGCAGTTGTTCATAGTAGCCAATCAGCTTATAACTTCAGCTTGTTCAATAAAGCTTTGACAAAAAAAAAAAAAAAACGGAAGATGATTGGTTTCTATGCAGAGCTGCACCAGATTTTGCACTTTCCAATTTTAGTAAATCAACCGCATGGTTTGATGAGTTTGTTGTGGAGGAACTTGGAAAACCTGTAGGCAGCCTTAACCTCAACCCTATCAAAGGCTTTTGCGATGAACCAGAACACTGATTGCCATAAAGGTCTTCAAATCCAACATCAAATTCTCTTGATTGAGACCTCTCTTGATAATTCTCTTCAGAAATTTCTCTTGAGAAATTGAGACCTCTCAAACGGAAAAAAAAAAAAAAACGGAAGATGATTGGTTTCTTTGCAGAGCTACACCAGATTTTGCACTCTCCAATTTTAGTACATCAACCCCATGGTTTGATGAGTTTGTTGTGGAGGAACTTGGAAAACCTTTAGGCAGCCTTAACCTCAACCCTATCAAAGGCTTTTGCGATGAACCAGAACACTGATTGCCATAAAGGTCTTCAAATCCAACATCAAATTCTCTTGATTGAGACCTCTCTTGAGAATTCTCTTCAGAAAATTTCTCTTGACAAATTGAGACCTCTCAAATGCTCTCCTGGCTGAATACACACTAATTCCCATGGGCATACTCCAAAATCTAGTGCAAAGCCTTCTCAGAAGAGTAAATATAACCTCAAAGGAAAGGAAAATACCTAAGATTTTGGAGTGAGATGTCCAACAAGCTCATATAGGCGTGATAGTCAGGCTTCCACAGGTTTCTTCGGTGTTGATGAGCTCTTGATTGCATAAAATAGTTCTTGCATTCCAAGCCTTTGCTAAAAAAAGAAACCTGCTTTAAAATGGTTGTAAACTCACCCCCACAACTTTGTCCCATGTGAATCAGCATAAAAAACCCAAATGAACACTGCTTGTGGATATCTCCTTACTTACATAGTATTGTTGTAATCCTTTTTGTTCTTTAGAATGACGTCACTGAGCAGGCCCATATCTCCCATGATTTACAGCACACTCTGTGTGCTTGTCTATCTATTATCAGGACTTCCTATGGCACAACACTGAAATCCCACGAGACTGCATAATCACTCAGAGCTTCCTACTACACCCCATGTGACCATGTGACATCACATGGAGTGGAAAAAAATGCATCGGATAGCATTAATGCAGCCTTATTAGCTGAAGCTGATGAGACTGACATAGGCAAACACTAGATAATCGGCACAAGTAAATACTATGAAATAAAACAAGTCATCTATTACGTAGAACCCCCAAACATTACAGTAAATATATATATTTTTTAGCAGAGGCCCTAGAGAATAAATTGGTGGTGGTTGCAATTTTCTATGTCACACCGCTTCTAACGTGATCCAGCAGACTAATAAGCCGCTCTGATCACTTTTATGGGAAAGAGCAGCGGCTGAGGAAAATAGTAATACCGAGGTTATGTCATCTAGCTGCAGCCATAACCCTTGTTATTTTCAATTCTGTAAATGGAATATTCCAGTTTACCTGTATGTTGGAGCTAGCTGACTTAGCTCTTAGAAAGACCCCTCCATTCCCATGTTCCCTCAATTAGTTACAACTTACCAGCCTTTATATTAGGCACAAGGCTTGGAAAATTATTTTCTCTTCACACTTCAAATGAGCGGTGAATGTCTCATCTACTCAGTGTTGGATTAAACTCTGTGGAGGCCCCTACAGTATGCATCTGAAACCTTGGGCCCCCCTTGCAGGTTTCTGGAGGTTTCTTGTGCGCCCTCTAGTGGGATAACATTAAACTAATTAGTGTGCCCTTCGGTCGCTAGACTGAGATGACCATCACTACTGTGCATTACATGGATGTAGGTTGCACACATTTTTTTTTTTACAAACCGACAGGTAAAAGAAGATGAGCTTTTAAGAGACACACTAATGTGAACCTGATGTCTATGGTTTATATAGTTTAGGTTGTTATTGGATACATTACAGTCTTTAATGTAATTTTTTTGTTTCTTTGAGTTGATGACGTTTTTCTGTCATTTGTAAGCAATTTAAAGTGATTGTAAAGGTTTTTTATTTTTTTTGTAAAATAACAAACATGTCATACTTACCTGCTCTAAGTGGAAAAATGTCCCCTTTGACGAGACTTTAATGGCCCTGGGGATTAATATTTCAATCACAGCAGAAGCAAGCAACCAAGTATGGAGAGTAAATGTAATAAAAATATATAATTTTTTTTTAAACATCAATCGTAAAAAATATAGATATAATGAATATACACAAATGGCGGCTGATCAACATATGTGTCAACATAACATGGTAATGGAGATATATTACTCATAGGTCCAGGACTGCCATGATATTGCTGATATGGCAAAGTCCATTGGCCAATAACCGATGTGTTTCAGAATCCCTTTTTTCTTCAGGGGCGTATTAGTAGATAAAACATGTTATTTCTATAATAAAGATAAAACAGAAAAATAATAGAAAATGGATGACACATAGACCAAGAATACATTACATAGTTACATAGTTACATAGTCAGGTTGAAAAATGTCCATCCAGTTCAACCACAAAAAAACAAAAAAAATAATATCATACAATCCCCTATACCCAATTCTATACCCCTATACCCAATTCTATACCCACAGTTGTTCCAGAGGAAGGCGAAAAACCCCAGAAAAACCCCAGGAGAGCATGATCCAATTTGTTGAAGCAGGGGAAAAAAGTTCTTCCTGATCCCCCGAGAGGCAATCGGATTTTCCCCGGAACAACTTTACCTATAAATGTTAGTGTCCAGTTATATTATGTACATTTAGGAAATAATCCATTCCAGGCCTTTCTTAAAGCAATCTACTGAGCTGGCCAGAACCACCTGGAGGGAGTCTATTCCACATTTTCACAGCTCTTACTGTGAAGAAACCTTTCCGTATTTGGAGATGAAATCTCTTTTCCTCCAGACGTAGAGAGTGCCCCCTTGTCCTCTGTGTTGACTGTAAAGTGAATAACTCAACACCAAGTTCACTATATGGACCCCTTATAGATTTATACATGTTGATCATATCCCCCCTTATTCTCCTCTTCTCAAGAGTGAATAAATTCAGTTCCTCTAATCTTTCCTCATAGCTGAGCTCCTCCATGCCTCTTATCAGTTTGGTTGCCCTTCTCTGCACTTTCTCCAGTTTCCAGATATCCTTTTTGAGAACTGGTGCCCAAAACTGAACTGCATATTCCAGATGAGGTTTTACTAATGATTTGAACAGGGGCAAAATGATATCTCTCTCTCTGGAGTCCATACCTCTCCTAATACAAGAAAGGACTTTGCTCGCTTTGGAAACCGCAGCTTGGCATTGCATGCTATTATTGAGCTTATGATCTACCAAAACCCCCAGATCCTTCTCCACTATGGATCCCCCCAGTTGTACTCCCCCTAGCATGTATGATGCATGCATATTCTTACCCCCAAGTGCAGAACTTTACATTTATCAACATTAAACCTCACCTGCCACATAGTCGCCCAATTAGACAGAGCATTGAGGTCAGCTTGTAAATTGGAGACATCCTGTAAGGATGTTATTCCACTGCATAGCTTGGTGTCATCTGCAAAGACGGAAATGTTACTTTTGATCCCAGACCCAATATCATTTATAACATTCATTGCCTATTAATTATGTTTAACACCAGGTTAGACTTACATGTTGACAGGAGTTTGTAAAAAACAAAATATCCGCCAAAGAACAATAAAAACAGACATCCAGAGATCCCACCTTAACATTTCTGTCTCTACTTACCTGCTCTGTGCAAGGGTTTTGCACAGAGTGGCCCGATCCTCCTTTTCTGGTGTGTCCTGGTGGCGCTCCTGGCTCCTCTTCTTTATAGGGTGCCCCCATGGAGAGACGCTTTCCATGGGGACACCATAGAAGGCATTAAAGTGTAAGTAAACCCCCCTATCGTTTTCAGCCAAGGAAGCTGCCAGCTTTAGCTCTGTTTACCTCAGTCCTAGACCGATGCTGCACATATGATCAGTTATTACACCAGTCAATGGATGGTTTGACAGTTTGGTTGAGAGCACAACCAATGGGAGTGTTACATCTCCGGCACGTGCCGGAAATTTACAACTCCTTTAAGAAAGCTTCATTGTAATTTACTTTCAAAATCAAATCAATAGTATTTTAATCCATTGTTATTAAACCGCGTGGGGCCCATTGTGCCTACTTTGCCAATTTGGTAACTAGGCACTGTGTCGTATTAAATTGCTGTGTCTTTTGGAGAGTTGTTGAAGGTGCTTATTCAGTAGGTAACCATACTGGGCAAATAGACCAAGGTCTAAAAGAGATATGTCAAAAGCTAAAGTAATGCTTGAAACAAAACAGACCCTGACGGAGGCGGTGTATAATAAAAAAATAATAATAGTAATATTAATGACATAGTTCTAATGAGCAGTTGCCTGTGGCTGTGCATTATAAGATATTTTTGAATTATAGCTTTTTCCACTCACAGTCTGTATTAGTGTCAGAAAGCAATTAAAACTGCTAATTAGCAAATAATGCATGCAAATGCTCTTAAACGGTTACAAAGCTCAGCTGATTATTCCTCTCAAACTGAAAAACCTCCCAGAGCTCCCCCAGTTTGCGCCAAGCAGATGTGACAAGAGAAGTCAGCTGTTGAGCGGCCAGTGGACACCAACCACGGGGACGTTACTTATTTAGAGAAGCTTGAAATCAGCAGCAGTGTGGAGGTCTGTTTAAAAGCATGGGGCTTATGTGGATGAGATTTCATTAATTAGATATGCAGTAGGAACTTAAGCTGATAGGAGCCTAAGAGGACAGGAGGAGGAAGAAAGCTGCTTGAGGGTCCCACCAGGGAGTAGAACAAACGGTAAAAGGAGGGTATTACTGGCGGACAGGAAAGCTTCTCTATTTGTGCCACCTGAGGCTTGGCTCCTATAGACATGAGATAACCAAACTTCAGAAACAAAATTGTAAGTTTAAAACACCAGAAGAAGCCAGGGATGTTTAGGTAGTGCTCAAGATTGTCTCACAATGATGACCAGGGGCCCGGATGTGGATCATTGATCAAGTAATACAAATTACTTGCAATAGAGATCAAAGACCTACACTATCCAGCAGGGGTATCGGGAGGAAGGTGGGGATCTTTAGGCAGCAAGTGAGAATGTTCTGACGTTTGTCAGGATGTAGATTTGGTATGTAATAGACATGTGCGCCATCAATAAATTTGTTTTGTTTTGTTCTGTTCCATTTCGTATTACAATGAATTTGTGTCCGAAATTCAATTTGGGTTCGTACGAAATACAAATTTTTGTTAGGTTCGTTAATTTTCGTAACAATAACGAACCTTCGTTATGATGAATCTATCATTATGAGGAGCTCCCCCCATCCCTGTGCTGTGATGACTTCCTGGGCTTTTAAACTTCATCATGCTGTGGAGATGCCCCAAACTCTTCCGGTACTGGGAAGTTGTGATAGAAATATTGAAGGGAATATTTAAAATTGAACTAGAAAGGGAAGTTAAGCTCTGTATTCTGGAGTATAGACAGAAGCAGGGAGAACGTAAGATCACAACTGTGGCAATATTAAGGGGCATACATCAAGCCAGGAAGATGATAATGATGAGATGGCAATCAAATGCACCACCTACAGTGAAAAACTGGATAGATACAGTAAATGAAACCCTTCCAAAGGAGAAAGCCGCTTATATAAGGATAGGATAGGATGTGGAGACCTTGGATGGAGGGAATTCATTTGATATAGATAAAGTAAGTGGAGGGTAGAGATGGGTAGGGGGGAGAGGGGAAATTGGGGGGGGGGGATAGTCAATATAGCAGAGATAAGGGGGGGGGGGGCCTTGATTTATGTTTTTTTATGAAGTGTTGCCTTGCTGACCGGCTCTCTCTTTCCCAGTATAGGGTTTATAGATAGTGTTTTGTTAAGGTTTACATGTCTGTATATACAACTATCTGTAAAAACATCTTATACGTAATAAGAAATCTTTATTCTGCCTATTAGTGTAATAGGATGTAAACATTGTTTATGGATGGAAAAATAAATAAAGAATAAAAAAAAAAAAAAAAAAAAAAAAACTTCATCATAACGAATAATCATAATTAACGAACATTCTTATTTGTTCCGATTCTGAATCTCCCATCGACTACCAGTACCAGTCTCCCACCCCCATATTAAAAAAGGTAATTTTCCCAACCCTCACTCAGCAGCAGAAGAAAACCTCTGATTGGTCAACAAGACACCAGTCACGTTTCTGTTGTAACGGAATTTGGATCCGAAATTTGTAAACAAAATGTTGTATTTCGTACAAAATTCAGAAGCATAGCCATTCGTATTTCGGATCCTCCCGAATGTACGGATTTACTGAAACTAAATCGCACATGTCTATAGTATGCAATGAAAGAAGGTGGCAGTGTCAATTATCTAAGGCAAAGAGTAACGTGGCGCTATCTCCACCAAAGAAAATATAAACAGTATCTCACAAAAGTGAGTACACCCCTCACTTTTTTGTAAATATTTTATTCTATCTTTTCATGTGACAACACTGAAGAAATGACACTTTGCTAGAATGTAAAGTAGTGAGTGTACATCTTGTATAACAGTGTAAATTTGCTGACCCCTCAAAATAACTCAACACATAGCCACTAATGTCTGACCCACTGGCAACAAAAGTGAGTACACCCCTAAATGAAAATTTCCAAATTGGGCCAAAACTGTCAATATTTTGTGTGGCCACCATTATTTTCCAGCACTGCCTTAACCCTCTTGGGCATGGAGTTCACCAGAGCATCACTTGTTGCCACTGGAGTCCTCTTCCACTCCTCCATGGCGACATCACGGAACTGGTGGATGTTCAAGATCTTGCTTTCCTCCACCTTCCATTTGAGGATGCCCCACAGATACTCAATAGGGTTTAGGTCTGGAGACATGCTTGGCCAGTCCATCACCTTTACCCTCAGCATCTTTAGCAAGGCAGTGGTCATCTTGGAGATGTGTTTGGGGTCGTTATCATGTAGTAGTGAACTGGACCTACAATGGTATATATTCCAGTGTAAGTTGAAAGCACAGGCCTAATCAGCAGCGTGTTTGGCAGCCAAAGAATTACCGTATTTATCGGCATATAACACTTAAAATCAGGGGGAAATCATGGGTGCGTGTTATACACTGATCCCTGCTGTCTCTGAGGGAAGAGGAGCGAGCGCTGCTGAATTACATAGAGCCGCAATCTCGTGTGTACCCAGCGCTCCGTCACTCACAGCCACGCCTCCTGGCCCCGCATTGGGCCACTGTTCTTTTTATCATATGAGAAGGGCCAGGAGGCGTGGCTGTGAGTGACGGAGCGCCGTTTACATAGGAGATTGCGGCTCTGTGTAATTCAGCGACGCTCGCTCCTCCTCTTCCCTCGGAGACAGCAGGGATAATCCAACATTGGCGAGGCTGCAATGATGGGAAAGGTGAGGCTGCAGATGGGCACTGAACTGACTGCATTGTTGGTCAATTTATAGGCTGCAGATGGGCACTGAGCAGGGTGCATTGATGAGCTGTGACCCTAATTTTGCTTCAAAGTTCCTTATTTAAAATGTAATTTTTTTCCTTTAAACTTCCCTCCTAAAATTGGGGTGCGTGTTATACACCCATGCATGTTATATACTGATAAATATGGTAAATAAAAGGTAAAAATATCTTTCCTGGAGATAACAGTGCTCCAGGCTTCACCCATTGCTGGCCATGTGACCAAGAGCCAAGGCATTTGGCCACGTGAACTGAGAAGGATAAACCAATTTGAAGCAAGCTAAATCAACAAGGGGTTACTTCATGCTACTAATACATCATAAAAAGGACAATATCAAGGAAACTAGACATCCAGTAACATAAATTTCCAGGGACAAATAACCAAAACCTTGAGTTGCCCCCAAATATCATGCACAGATGGAATTATGAATGTACAATTTAGCATAAAAGACAGGATTGAAGAGAGAATCACGCCGCCTAGGAATCCCCGGGGACACAGAACTCTCAGCACACACTATGGCCCCGGCAGTAACTTTTTCAACGGATAATTATTTATGAGCATGCCGCCATGCGGAATCCCGGTATTAGCTGAAGACGGCGCCGTAAATTTACAGCAGACGGAAACGACGATAAGTGTGAGCGATGGAACCTCGGATTTACAATCTCCCAGGCTCTCAAGCAGTTAAAGCTATATAGGGAAAACCTCTGTGAATCGTCTGGCACTGTAATGGGTAATTATCTGCCATGAGTCAGCCTGCTCTTGCACGGTCGCCATGGCGACGGCCCATGCTGCAGGTGAGGATTTTTGCCTTTCTGCGTTTTGCAACCATTTGCAGTAATAAAGAGCTATGCGTGCTGGGTTTTAGTCATAAGGATGGACCATGAATTACTCTTGTAATGCTGTAGATGAAGAATTATGCCTCCAGTGTTTACAATAAATTTTTGGGAAAAAAAATAAAGTGACAAGGGAAAATGATGGGTGTCTGTATATAGATCTTCCTGACCTTGGGTAGAAAATTAATGTCTGATGGCGTATTAATCCCGAGGGTTGGTTGGCTCCATACTTAAAATGCACCTGTAGTTCTGTCGCAAAATGTATTCTGTAAAAAAAGATGAGAAGGAAGGTATGCACTGTATTTTTTTTCAATTACGAACATTCATTTTTTTTTTTAAGCTGTTATTTTATAGCTGGGCTCCAGGCAAACAATTAACTACACTGATAAAATGCATACATGGCCCTGTGTTACTTTCAAGATACCATCCAAAACAGAGGTGTGTGTGCACCAATACACAGGCTAGGAACTTCCACCAGTATCCTGCATGGGCACGCTTGTTTGCACAAAAACATGCATAGGCACGTTGGGTAGACGTCTGCGCAGGCAGACATGTTTGCATGCATCCAATTCCTGAACTGGTGCCAAATGCCCTATTTAAAGGAAATAGTAGTGACAAATCATTAGAAAACACAAAGCTGAGAGGGGCGCATAGGCCTTGCACATTATCTAAATAACACCTTTATTAATACTCAACATGAATGTACTCACAAACACTTGTGATATCAAAGCCCATCAGAGTAAGCATTAGCATCAAAGTCGCCCGACCAACTGCACGTGCTCCTCAGCTTGGAAGGACACCACATGGATCAAAGCTGGCTTATGCGTTTCAAGGGTAGTATCCCTTCCCTCAGTTTTGCTCTGAAGAAAGCGGTACTACCCTCGAAACACGTAAGCCAGCTAGGACAAAGTGGTGTCCTTCCAAGCTGAGGTGCACTTGATGTGGATAGAACAACTTTGATGCTTAATCTGATGGACTTTGATATCACAAGTGTTTGTGAAGACAATTATGTTGGAGTATTAATAAATGTGTTATTGGGATAAAGCACTAGGCCAGTGTGCCCTCACTTCTTTGTGTTTTCTGTAGTAAGCTATTAGGGCAACCACAGTCCTGGGAGGGCAGCAAAGTCTGGTGTATCCTCATCTTCTGCTAAGATGTTAATATATGTGAAGAATTGGTGTTTGACAATCATACTCATGTGCAGGAGGTTTTGCTTTGTTGTAGTGACAGATCATTGCCTGGTGATCCCTGCTGCCATTTATCCTGATCTTGTCTTTATCCTGATTTCCTGCTACTGATTTAGCCTGCTGCTGTATTTTCCTCTGGCGGATTCCTGGTTGTGACCTAGACTTGTCTAAGGATCTCATTTCAACTGATCAACCATGTATGACCCTGGATTTGGTTCCTGACAACTCCGTTGCCTCCATCCTTACTGACCAGTGACTACCTGTGTATGACCTTGGCTTGGATTCAGACTCCAAATCTCTCTCGCCACACTCTATTGTTTACCTGCATATGACCTTGGCTTGAATCCAGACTCCAACTCTCTCTCTCTCTTCACCCTATTGCTCACCTGTGTATGACCTTGGCTTGGATCCAGACTCCAACTCTCTCGCTACACCCTATTGCTCACCTGTGTATGACCTTGGCTTGTGTCCAGACCCCAACTCTCTTTCTCTAAACCCTATTGCTCACCTGTGTATGGTCTTGGCTTGGATCCAGACTCCAACTCTCCCTCTCTGTCTACACCTTATTACTCACCTGTGTATGACATTGTCTTGGATCCAAACCCCAACTCTCTCTCTCTCTACATGCTATTACTCACCTGTGTATGACCTTGGCTTGGCCCTTGACTTAGACACTGCTACCCTCCAGTTCTTCCTTGCTGGTCCAATTCTGCATCATCTTTTCCTACCACAGGGGGGCTTGCCAATCATTGGATCCAAGCTTGTTAGCATAATGGTCAACGATAGCCTGAACTTTTGACATAATTGACTAACACTTATGGTATTACACCACCATCTAGAATTAGAAGTAACAAATGTTTCCCTCATAGAATTTATGTACATTTGAGTGACATTTATAGCGAGCCTTGTACTAAAATTTGGTTATACAGTCAGGACCCAGTCCCCCTGCTGTTAAAAAAAGTCTCCTCTAAAGAGAAAAGTTCGATTTTTTTTTTTTTTTATCTTAACCAACACAACCCCCCACCCCTCATTCCCAACTGACCTCCATGTCTAGATGAGGATAACCTCACTCTTCTCCTAGCTAGATGCAGGGGAACACAGAGAGGCCCAAAGTCCAAATTAGAACCACTTGCAACAGACTAGAATGTCTTCTTGGGAAATTTGACCTGCTCTGCATTTTCTAGGAATCTTCCCGGAAGGACGGTGATATCACACACAACAATGTGGAAGACCGGAGTGAGGTAAGTATAAAATCTGAATTTTTTTTTACAGGTTGCTTTTACACCTACTAACAAAAGATGATTTGTACAGGAGTAGTGGGCCCAGATAATATATGTGGACTTTAACTTTAATATATAGGTTAAAGTGGATTTGAAGTCTTGGTTATGCCAAACTGTGAGCAGACAGGCTATTATTGCAGAAAAGATATGCAATGTCTCTTCTGGGGTAATACACACTTACCTACCTGCTCACAGTGATCTCTGGCATGTGAAATTAGCTGTACATGCGCAACTCAGCTTACAGTGCCGGCCTGATCCCTCTGTGCCAGGTTAAGTGGCTCCTGCACATGTGGGAATCGGGGGGCTTTAGTAACCAAAACTGCAGTCTTTATTCCTTTTAACACATCACAGGAAGCACCTCCATGGTTAACAGAGGACAGAATTAAAATTAGACTTGGGAAACTTAACATTAATAAATCACCGGGACTAGATGGCTTGCATCCGAGGGTACTTAGGTAACTCAGTCAAGTAAGTGCCAGACCATTGTTCCTAATTTTTACTGACAGTCTACTGACTGGAATGGTACCAGCGGATTGGAGAAAAGCCAATGTAGCACCAATATTTAAAAAGGGCCTAAGATACATCCCTGGGAATTACATACCAGTTAGCCTAACATCAATAGTATGCAAGCTCTTGGAGGGGATAAAAAGGGACTATATACAAGATTTTAGTAATGAGAACAGTATCATTAGCAGTAATCAGCATGGATTCATGAAGAATTGTTCTTGCCAAACCAATATATTAGCCTTCTATGAGGAGGTGAGTTGCCATCTAGATGAAGGAAGGCCCGTAGATGTGGTGTACCTGGATTTTGCAAAAGCATTTGACACAGTTCCCCATAAACTTTTACTGTACAAAGTAAGGTCCGTTGGCATGGACCATAGGGTGAGTACATGGATTGAAAACTGGCTACAAGGGTGAATTCAGAGGGTGGTGATAAATGGGGAGTACTCGGAATGGCCAGGGGTGGGTAGTGGGGTCCTCCAGGGTTCTGTGCTGGAAAAATCCTATTTATTTTGTTCATAAACGACATGGAGGATGGGGTAAACAGTTCAATCTCTGTATTTGTGGACGATACAAAGCTAAGCAGGGCAATAACTTTTCCGCAGGATGTAGAAACCTTGCAAACAGATCTAAACAAACTAATGGGGTGGGCAACTACATGGCAAATGAGGTTTAATGTTGAAAAATGTAAAATAATGCATTTGGGTGGCAAAAATATGAATGCAATCTATACACTGGGGGGAGAACCTCTGGGGGAATCTAGGATGGAAAAGGACCTGTGGATCCTAGTAGATGATAGGCTCAGCAATGGCATGCAATGCCAAGCTGCTGCTAACAAAGCAAACAGAATATTGGCATGCATTAAAAAGGGGATTAACACCAGAGATAAAACGATAATGAAGATGGCCGAAGACCAGGACACAAAAGAAGATGCCTGCGCTAGTGATGGATGGGGACTGTTGGACGAAATGTAAAGAAGGGTCCCTTTATTTTTAACAACTGTCTTTAAAAACAGTGGGAATCTCATGCAATGATGCAAAACTTAGCCCACCACATTATTTAATTTGTGAATAGGATTTCTTATGCCTCGTACACACGTACGGACTTTTCCCGGCGGACCTAAGTCCAGCGGACAATCCGCTGGACTTTCCGGCTAGGTCCGCTGGACTTTCCGAGGGTGTGGACTTGCCCACACACGCACGGACTTCTCCAGCGGATAATCCGCCGGCCAAAAGTCCGCGGGACTTTTGAAAATGAACGGACTTGCCCACACACGGAGCAGTCCGTTCATTTCGAACGTAACTTCAGGTTACGTAGCTAGCGTAGGCAGTAAATGCCGCCGCGCTAGCTCCGCAAGCTGGCATGGATTTAAAGGGAATCCCCACGCCGAAAAAACGGCGTGGGGGTTCCCCCCAAATCCATGTCAGACCCTCATCCGAGCACGCAGCCTGGCAGGCCAGGAAAGGGGTGGGGACGAACGAGCGCCCCCCCCCCTCCTGAGCCGTACCAGGCCGCGTGCCCTCAACATGGGGGGTGCCCTGGGGAAAGGGGGGCCGTGCGGCCCCCCCACCCCAAAGCACCTTGTCCCCATGTTGATGAGGACAAGGGCCTCTTCCCGACAACCCTGGCCGTTGGTTGTCGGGGTCTGCGGGCGGGGGCTTATCGGAATCTGGGAGCCCCCTTTAATAAGGGGCCCCCAGATACCGGCCCCCCACCCTATGTGAATGAGTATGGGGTACGATGTACCCCTACCCATTCACCTAAGGTGTAAAATGTAAAGTAAAAAAAAAAACACCCACACTTTTGAAAAAATAGTTTATTGCACTGCTCCGGGGGTCTTCTTCCGTCTTGGGGGTCTTCTCGCCGGACTCCCCCGCCATTTACCAAGCTCTTGTACCGAGCAAGGGGAGTCCGGCTACCTTCTTCGTCGTCGCCGCCGTCTGGGGGTCTCGATCCGCCTTCGGGGGTCTTCTTCCGTCTTGGGGGTCTTCTCGCCGGACTCCTCCCCTCTCTTCTGCTCTTTTACCTAGCTCTTTCACGAGGGGAGGAGTCCGGCTACCTTCTTCGTCGTCGCCGCCGTCGTCTGGGGGTCTCGATCCGCCTTCGGGGGTCTTCCGGGGGTCTCTTCTGTTCTTGCGGCGGTCGTCGTCTTCCGCGCCGCCGGCGCCTTGTCCTTCTTCTTGTCCTTCTTGTTCTTCTTCTTCTTCCGATGTTGACCCGTCGCTGTCTCTGCCCGGAATGCCTGTGCCGATCTGCGCTCGGACTTATATAGGGACATGGGGGACAGGGTCACATGTTCATGTCACATGGTGACCCCGCCCCCTTGCGATGTCACAGTCCCAGCATCCTCCGGGACTGTGACAACACAAGGGGGCGGGGTCACCATGTGACATGAACATGTGACCCTGTCCCCCATGTCCCTATATAAGTCCGAGCGCAGATCGGCACAGGCATTCCGGGCAGAGACAGCGACGGGTCAACATCGGAAGAAGAAGAAGAACAAGAAGGACAAGAAGAAGGACAAGGCGCCGGCGGCGCGGAAGACGACGACCGCCGCAAGAACAGAAGAGACCCCCGGAAGACCCCCGAAGGCGGATCGAGACCCCCAGACGACGGCGGCGACGACGAAGAAGGTAGCCGGACTCCTCCCCTCGTGAAAGAGCTAGGTAAAAGAGCAGAAGAGAGGGGAGGAGTCCGGCGAGAAGACCCCCAAGACGGAAGAAGACCCCCGAAGGCGGATCGAGACCCCCAGACGGCGGCGACGACGAAGAAGGTAGCCGGACTCCCCTCGCTCGGTAAAAGAGCTTGGTAAATGGCGGGGGAGTCCGGCGAGAAGACCCCCAAGACGGAAGAAGACCCCCGGAGCAGTGCAATAAACTATTTTTTCAAAAGTGTGGGTGTTTTTTTTTACTTTACATTTTACACCTTAGGTGAATGGGTAGGGGTACATCGTACCCCATACTCATTCACATAGGGTGGGGGGCCGGTATCTGGGGGGCCCCTTATTAAAGGGGGCTCCCAGATTCCGATAAGCCCCCGCCCGCAGACCCCGACAACCAACGGCCAGGGTTGTCGGGAAGAGGCCCTTGTCCTCATCAACATGGGGACAAGGTGCTTTGGGGTGGGGGGGCCGCACGGCCCCCCTTTCCCCAGGGCACCCCCCATGTTGAGGGCACGCGGCCTGGTACGGCTCAGGAGGGGGGGGGGCGCTCGTTCGTCCCCACCCCTTTCCTGGCCTGCCAGGCTGCGTGCTCGGATGAGGGTCTGACATGGATTTGGGGGGAACCCCACGCCGTTTTTTTCGGCGTGGGGATTCCCTTTAAATCCATGCCAGCTTGCGGAGCTAGCGCGGCGGCATTTACTGCCTACGCTAGCTACGTAACCTGAAGTCACGTGCTAAATGAACGGACTTGCCGATGAGCGGCAAGTCCCTTCATTTCAAAAGTCCCGCGGACTTGCCCACTAACGGCGGGATTGTCCGCTGGACTTCCAAGTCCAGCGGATAATTTGAGAACAAAACCTGAAACTTTAGTCCGCCGTACTTTGGCGCCAAAAAGTCCGCCGGCGCCCACACACGAGGGGATTATCCGCTGGACTTCAGTCCAGAGGATAATCCCGCGGGATTGTCCCTTCGTGTGTACGCGGCCTTAGAGTAACAATCTATTCTTGACAAGAAAAAGAAGAGAAATGATCTACAAACTCCACTAAAATCACCGAGACCCTGCAGTATACAACCAGATACAACCAAATAAAATGGGGCAAAACAAACTGCTTAAAGACTGCAATAAACTAGTAGTTTAACACGGAAAAGGCAATAATTAAAAATAATGAAAAAAAAAAAAAAAGGAAACATTTTACTACAGAAAATAATATAAAACATACCCAGGTAAATATGCACCCCATAAAAACAATACCCACCACAAGAAAATATAAAAATATAATGTATTGAGAGATATCTAAAAAAAAAAAAGTTTTTCTCCAACAATTTTGCCCCAAAGTATTAACATCATCGAAAGGAAATGAAGAACACAAAACAGAAGAATAAATTGTATTTTTGTTACAAAAATGTCAAAAATCTTAAAAAAAATGGGAGTTTGCACTGCCCTGAAAGATAAAATTCAATAGCACAAATTGTTGACTTTGTTTTGTCTACCAACAATTGTAATTGTACATAGAATTAAGGATGGTATCAAGAATGCCCCATACAAATCATTTTTTTTTTATAAAAAAAAAAATGTTTATTGCTTTTTTTCACACCGAGAAAATAAAGTCAGATAAAAAGCATAACCAGCCATTTTTGTTTAGTTTTTTAATTGATTGTTGGCTTTCATCCCTTTTATCTTTTATCACTATTTATAAGATTTTGACATTTTCATAATAAATGTGTTATTTAGTGTTATTTAATGTTAATGTGCTCAACAACCTCAATGTGTGGACAGGGAATGATTATGTACTTTGAAGGTGATCAACGCAGCAATATAACAGGGGGGAACCAAGGATCACCAGTCTTGGATATATTAGTGGCTATTTTCATACTGAACAATAGATACATTATGGAAATTATTGCCACTTCATGTAATTGCCTCATCATAAATGTCTCATTACGTTATATGGTTCTTTTGATGGGTATTGTTTTTATGTATACCTTGGTATAATTGTATTATTTCTCGTAATAAAATTTGTCTTAGAAGGACCTATCATTAATCATTTTTTTTATTAATTTCCATCATTATTCCAATTAACTGTTATTTTGTGTTCAAATACTAGTCAGTTGCAGTCTTTAACCCCTTCACACTGAAATAACACAAATATTTCGCCCCACTAGACTGGGCATTTGGGCATCTCCCTTTGTGGTGGGAGTCCGTCCCGTGAGGTGCACCATCTCACCGTAACCCCTTCGGGCCCTGTAAAAATTATCGGGACCCGGAATTCAAGATTCCGGGTCCCCTGATTGCTGTGATAGCCTCTGATTGGCTATTGCAGTGATCAGTCACTGTAAAGACCACCCTCGTTTTTTTTCTCTGTGAATCTCCGTGAATGGAGGTGATGCATCGTATCTCTCTTTCCTTGCGGAAAAAAAGTGTATGTAAAAATAAATAAATAGATACATAATACAAAAAAAAAATACCTAGATTAAGGTTTGATCTAGGTCAGTGCCAGAGTTATGCCCCGTACACACGATCGGACTTTCCGACAACAAAACCGTGGATTTTTGTTCAAAGGATGTTGGCTCCAACTTGTCTTGCATACACACGGTCACACAAATGTTGGCCAACAATTAGGAACGTGGGAACGTGGTGACGTACAAGACGTACGACGAGAAAAAGGAAGTTCAATAGCCAGTGCGGCTCCTTCTGCTTGATTCCGAGCATGCGTGAACTTTTGTGTGTCAGACTTGTGTACATACAATCGGAAATTCCGACAACAAAGTTTTGTTGGCGGAAAATTTGAGAGCCTGCTAGCCAACATTTGTTGGCAGAAAGACCGACAACAAATGTTCGTTGGAGCATACACATGCTTGGACTTTCAGCCAACAAGCTCACTACCAACATTTGTTGTTGGAAAATCCGATCGTGTGTACAGGGCATTAGTGTTTGGGCCAGGGTCAGGGTCAAAGGTCAAGGTCTGGTTCAAGGGTCAGGGTAATTTTTTGGGCAGAATTTTTTTTTTAAATTAGTCTCAGTAATGCCGCGTACACACGATCGGACTTTCCGGCGGACTTAGTCCGTTGGACAATCCGACGGACTTTGCAGCTGAGGTCTGCCGGATTTTCAAGTGAACGGACTTGGCCACACACGAACACTCCAAAAGTCTGCCGGATTCGAACGTGATGACGTAGAATAAGGAAGTTCATAGCCAGTAGCCAAAAGCTGCCCTAGCATCGGTTTTAGTCCGTCGGACTAGCACACAGACGACTGGACTTTTTGACCGGACTCGAGTCCAGCGGACAATTTTGAAGCCAGTCTTATTTCTAGGTCCACCGGACTTTTGGGAAGAAAAAGTCCGCTGGAGCCCACACACGATCTAATTGTCGGACGGACTCTGGTCCACCGGACTAAGTCCGCTGGAAAGTCTGATCGTGTGTATGCGGCATTAGAGTCCGCAGAGGCTCTCTAATTAGGCAAATTAGGCGGTCTCCTAAGGCCTCGCACTCCTATGGGGCCTCGCAGCCACCTAATTTGCCTACCGTGTGTTGGAGTGAATGTCCCCTGGTCAGTGCCTTCAGAGCCTTTAAAGGGGTTGTAAAGGCAGAAGGTTTTTTATCTTAATGCATTAAGTTAAAAAGCCTTCTGTGTGCAGCAGCCCCCCTTAGCCCACCCTAATATTTACCTGAGGTCCCTCTCTGTCCAGCGATGTCCACAAGTGGCTTAGCTGTCCTGATTCTCCCTCCTTATTGGCTGAGACACAGCAAAGACGCAATTGGCTCACGCTGCTGTCAATCAAATTCAGCTAGCCAATCTCTTGTATCATGTCTGCTGTCTCTGACCATCCCCTGTATCACGCCTGCATTCTTTATTGCAGTAATTTCTATCACTTAAATCATTTTTTCCGTAATGGGAGTGAGTGGGGCCTCATGTCTAAGGCCCCTTTCACACTGGGGCGGTTTTCAGGCGGTACAGCGCTAAAAATAGCGCCTGTATACCGCCTGAAAAAACCGGCCCCATTCACTCCAGTGTGAAAGCCGGCTGGCTTTCACACTGGAGCGGTGCGCTAGCAGGACGGTAAAAAAAGTCCTGCTAGCTGCATCTTTGGAGCGGTATAGGAGCGGTGTATTTACCGCTCCTATACCGCTCGTTCCCATTGAAATCAATGGGAAACCGCGGGGATACCGCCCGCAAACCGCCGCTGCAGCGGCGCTTTGCGGAGGTTTTTAACCCTTTTGCGGCCGCTAGCGGGGGTTAAAACCACCCCGCTAGCGACCGCATACCGCGGGAAAAACGATGGTAAAGCAGCGCTAAATATAGCGCTGCTTTACCGTCGCCGCCCCGCACCGCCCCAGTGTGAAAGGGGCCTAAGGTTTACCTAAGGCCTCACAAAGCCTAGAGCTGCCTCTGAGAGTCCGTGTGTAGCAAAATGTGCACTTTTGATTTTGGGCTGTACTACAGGTACAAACATCAACTAGCATACACATATGTGGTATTACTTTGACCGTAAGGAGCAGAAGGATTTAATTTGGGTTGTTCTTTTGTGGAAGAATATGGTAGTACAAAGAAAGATACAGCTAAATAAAAAAAATTTAAAGAAATGATTTTTTTTTACTACTAGACCAGCTTCCATCAGGTGGAAACTCTTTGATGATATGTACGGTTTTACTAACACATGTCAAAGTTGCAAAATTGTGTTTAGGCATTAGGAATTGTTTTACCCTTAGGAGTGAAGGGGTTAAAAAAAATCCAATCTCCTAAGACATCCAAAGTGTGCCATTCTTTCCCTTAATTGATGGCAGAAATAACACCGCTGTAAAGACAGAGTTCCAAATCCAATTCTTCTGTACCTATTTTATATCAATGCGAGTCACGTGATTAGTGCTACGCACATTCCAAGTTATCATTTCATCAATCTGCAGGCGAGAAAGGTTTATCTTGTGCCGGCCTCCTACTGGTGTGATCAATAGAACACAAGAAAACAACTATCAGTTGTAGAACATTCTTCAACTCATGGATGTGATCTCTCTTCCCCGAGGCCACAATATAGAGAGGAATGCACTCAATCACATGCATCGGCCTTCTTTTTTCTTTTGCTTGTTGGGAATAGCGCATGGCATTCTGCAGCTTAGGAGCGATGGAGCGTGCCAGGATTAATCAGCGCTATTTGTCCCTCTCTGATCGGTCTAATTTTGTGACATTTTAATGAAGATGAATCAGAAACGAACCAAGATGTGTCTGGTTTTCAATGAGTGAATGAATCGACCTTCGGGTTGGGAGGGAGAGGGCCACTCAGCTTGGACTGTAGTTGACTGTATGTGATGATAGCCGGTCTTGTTCCATTACCGTTAATCTGTACACAGTATGGTAAAAGACCAACTTCACTTTAAAATACCCCTTCATTACTTATGCTTAGTGTATTACAGTAAAGCTATGCTGTATACTAAGGTCCGTTTAATAATTTTGCAGCATTGATTTCTTACTTTTGGAGGTCCCAGCAGACCGCGGGCATCTCTTGTGTGGGCACAAGCTAGACAGTATCTCTACCTGTATTTGGTGCATGTTGGATACCCAGAATGCACCTGACGATCTCGTGCATGCGAAGTGCGGCGCATTTGTGAGGTCAGGCATTGATGTTGGCTGAGGCCTGGCTTGTAGTCTCCATTCTAATTCATACCAAAGGTGTTCTATCGGGTTGAGGTCAGGACTCTGTGCAGGGCAGTCAAGTTCCTCCACCCCAAACTCGCTCATCTATGTCTTTATGGACTTTGCTTTGTGCACTGGTGTGCAGTCATGTTGGAACAGGAAGAGGCCATCCTCAAACTGTTCCCACAAAGTTGGGAGCATGAAATTGTCCAAAATGCCTTGGTATGCTGATGCCTTAGGAGTTCCCTTCACTGAAACTAAAGGGCCAAGCCCAACCCCTGAAAAACAACCCCACACCATAACCCCCCTCCCCCAAATGGACAGTACACAAAACAAGGTCCATAAAGACATGGATGAGTGAGTTTGGGATGGAGGAACTTGACTGGTCAAACATTTCCATAGACACACTTCTAAACCTTGTGGACAGCCTCCCCAGAAGAGTTGAAGTTGTTATAGCTGTAAAGGGTGGGCCAACTTAATATTGAACCCTACGGACTAAGACTTGGATGCAATTAAAGTTCATGTGCATGTAAAGGCAGGGGTCCCAATACTTTTGACAATATAGTGTACATAAGAAAGAGAAGCATCATACCCAGAAGAACCTTGAGAACCTTGTGCATAATGGAGATGCATAATCATCCAATGTAGTCATATAAGAATATCAATTACCGTATATACTCGAGTATAAGCCGAGTTTTTCAGCACATTTGTTTGTGCTGAAAGTGCCCCCCTCGGCTTATACTTGAGTCAAGCACTTTTCTGCAGCAGAGAATGACATTTTCCCACCCAACTTTGGGGCCCCCGTATCTCAGGGCCACTTGGAGCTAGGAACCCCAAATTTGGTGTACAAACCCAGTGGAACTAGCACTACAACATATCCAATGGGGTTCCTAGCACCAAGTGGCCCCGAAATACAGGGCCCCAAAGTCGGTCAACTGTGTCCATCTGCAGCAATGTCATTTCGGGACCCTAGGGGGCATCTAGGAACCCTTAACTACTAAGTTTGAAGTTCGGGGGACCTATGGCTGCAAATGGGCACAGTGAGGCTGCAAATGGGCATTGTTGACCCTCTTTTACACTTACAGTAGCTGCGCATTTCTCACCCTAGGCTTATACTCCAGTCAATAAGTTTTCCCATTTTTTTGTGGTAAACTTAGGTGCCTTGGCTTATACCCAAGTATATATGGTATACATCGCTAAAGTACAAAACGTCTGAAAAGCATTCCATGAGCAACAACAATGTCTCCAAGATCCATGGATTATTCAGCTCAACAACATTCTAAGCAAATTGAGAAGAAAAATAAAAAAAGTAGGAGAGTAGCAAAATGAAAAGCAAAATAGAGAAGAAACATTGAACCTGGAGACCTTGATAAATACCCAACCAGTTTTAATATAATAAGTGGGTAACTAAATATGCATATATTGGGCCCAAGGGTTCAATATTTTTTCAAATTATGTCTTGGTGTCCTTTAGAATACTGCCTATCTTTTTGTGGGTTATTATCCAAGAGATATTTTGTTTGACCTGACAGAGGCAGACTGAAGTTTTCTTCCATGATCTAGCTATAGGTATCTTAGCTGCTAGAAGAATATCAGATATCATTTAGCATCTCTTTCCCATTGGTGGTTTCCAATTTTGTGACCCTGAAGCCCATATAGATTCTCTGCTCTATACACCACCATGGAACCTTTTCTTTCATCATTGTCATGAATGGAGCGTTGCGATTGTTGAGTGAATTTGTGAATGGGACTTTTTGTCTTCCTTGTTTTGTTTAGTTTCAACACACGACCTTCACATCCCCACTCCGGGCACGGCAACAAATGGAAAAGCCGATTAAAAAAAAAAAGAAGAAAAATTCTAATCATACAGAATTAAATGACTCAAAATGTTGCTAATTACTTTTTAATTTCTATAGAGATGTTTACAGAGCTCTGTACAATGAGTATTAATACACTGCTTGAAACGGCTGCTAATTTTCCCATATTGTGTGACTTAATCTCAATTAGTATAAATCACATTGTCATCATCACTAATTGCAAATTCTGTCTACTAAATACTAATGTGTCTTTACCAGGAATCAAAGTCCTCTTATTTATTTTTTATTAATTTTGGGAAAATTAGCTACACAATGACAATTTCACACCTGGATTCATTCTGGAATTGGAATGGTGGAGCACTGGACTGCAGACTCAGTGGGGATCTGATTGGATGGAATCAGGGCCGTAATATTTTCATCTAATCAGAACCCCCACTAAGTTTGGGTCCATTGCTCCACCATTCCAATTTCAGAATGAATCTAGTCACATAAGTTGACTATCCTATGGGAATTGTAAAGGTTCTCTCCATCAAAGTAGTAATTCCATCCAGGGCCGTCTTTAATATTGATTGGACCCTGGGCAAAAATTTTCTTGCCCCCCCCCCCCACATGCAGTTTTGCTCTCCACCTGCTCTGAGACATACAATAAATAGCAGCTAGACTCAAAATCAGTTTACTGAATCAGATCAGGCAGCTGTTGCGATTGGTTGCCAGAGGTATCATTACCGCTCACTGACTGGTTGCTAGAGGTTACAGAACACATTACAGCTCACTGGTTAGTTGCTAGAGGTCACAGCACATGATTTTTGCTTGTTGATTGGTTGCTAGAGATTACTAGTCATTGTCATTGTGGGGCCCAAAGCAGCTGCCTCATACTTGCCAACTATCCTGGGTTAAATTCCCTCGCCCCTTGAGGTTTTAGTCCTGTGCTGTGTCCCGATATCTCAGTGTGAAGTGCTGCTACTAATGCTTCCCAGCTCTGCCCTATTGTTGTGTACAGATGACTCACCTGCAGACCCTGTGTTTACATGTAAATTAGTGGTGTCATTCATATGTAAATAGTGGTGTCATTCATATGTAAATAGAGGCGGCCGGCGGCATTGATATGTATATCATGCCCCCCTGAGGTCATATCCACAGTAATCTCTAGCAACCGATCAACAAGCAGAAATAATGTGCTGTAACCTCTAGCAACTAACCAGTGAGCTGTAATGTGTTCTGTAACCTCTAGCAACCAGTCAGTGAGCGGTAATGATACCTCTGGCAACCAATCGCAATAGCTGCCTGATCTGATTCAGTAAACTGATTTTGAGCCTAGCTGCTATTTATTGTATGTCTCAGAGCAGGTGAAGAGCAAAACTGCAAGTTTTGCCCAGGGTCCAATCAATATTAAAGACGGCCCTGGATGGAATTACTACTTTGATGGGGAGAACCTTTACATTGCCCATAGGATAGTCAACTTATGTGACTAGATTCATTCAAACTTAGTGGGGGTTCTGATTAGATGAAAATATTACTTTGAGGGCTTCTACTAGACCAGTGATGGTGAACCTTGGCACCCCGGATGTTTTAGAGCTACATTTCCCATGGTGCTCAACTACACTGCAGAATGCATGAACATCATGGGAACTGTAGTTCCAAAACATCTGTGGTGCTAAGGTTCGCCATCACTGCACTAGAGGGACTGTTCTAAGAAGTAGTGACACAGTCCCCTCCCCCTTCAGTTAGAATCACCTCCCAGGGAACACAATTAACCCCTTGATCGCCCCCTAGTGTTATCCCCTTCCCGGCCAGTGACATTTTTACAGTAATCAAAGCATTTTTATAGCACTGATCGCTGTATAAATGACAATGGTCACAAAAATGTGTCAAAATTGTCCGATGTGTCCACCACAATGTCGCAATCACGATAAAAATCGATGATCACCGCCATTACTAGTAAAAAAAAAATAAGAATAAAAATGCCATAAAACTATCCCCTATTTTGTAGACGCTATAACTTTGGCACAAACCAATATACGCTTATTGCTAAATTTTTTTTACCAAAAATATCGGCCTAAACTGAGGAAAAAAAAGTATTTTTATATATTTTTGGGGGATATTTATTATAGCAAAAAGTAAAAAATAATGTGTTTTTTTTTTCAAAATTGTCGCTCTTTTTTTTGTTTACAGCGCAATAAATAAAAACCGCAGAGGTGATGAAATACCACCAAAAGAAAACTCTATTTGTGGAAAAAAAGGACTTAAATTTTGTTTGGGCGCAAAAATGCACGGCCGCGCAATTGTCAGTTAAAGCGACCCAGCGCCGAATCGCAAAAACTGCCCTGGTCAGGAAGGGGGTAAAATCTTCCGGGGCTGAAGCGGTTAAAAACAAAAGAATGCTCGTTAACCGCGTTATTCGCTAACCAAGGTTCCACAGTGGTGTCGTGAAAATGGCCTGGTCGTGAAGGAGGGGGGTAAATCTTCCGGAGGGCAAGTGGTTAAGTAAGCAACTTGTTCATTTACAGGGGAGACCAACAAAAAACTTGTTATAATTTAAACATGGTCAATTTAAGTAAATTGCGGAAACTTTTTTATTTTTTTGCACAGCTCCGGGGTTTGCTAGGTAAAACTAGCAGTTCACTGATTGGTCCCATTGATAAACTGCTGTTGGTTGTTGGCTCCGGCTTTTAGAACTTTGATACATCAGGGCCTTACATGCACTTCATCTGATATCATGTCCATAGCTCCCAACTGTCCCTGATTTGGAGCAATGTCCCTCTGTCCCTCATTTCTCCTCATTTGTCCCTCATTTTGGTCTGATCTATATAGATGTACCATATATACTCGAGTATAAGCAGACCCAAATATAAGCCGAGGCACCTAATTTTACCACAAAAAAATAGGAAAATGTATTGACTTGAGTATAAGCCTAGGGTGAGAAATGCGCATCTACTGTAAGTGGAAAAGAGGGTCAACAATGCCCATTTGCAGCCTCACTGTGCCCATTTGCAGCCTCACTGTGCCCATTTGCAGCCTTACTGTGCCCATTTGCAGCCGTAGGTCCCCCGAACTTCAAACTCGGTAGTTAAGGGTTCCTAGATGCCCCCTAGCTGGAGCCAAAATGATATTGCTGCAAATGGACACAGGTGACCGAATTTGGGACTAGGAACCCCAAATTTGGTGTGCAAACCCAGTGGAACTAGCACTACACCAAGTGGCCCTGAGATACGGGGCCCCAAATTCGGTTCGGAAAATGTCAAGCACTTTTCTGCAGCAGAGAATGACATTTTCCGAACCGACTTTGGGGCCCCATATCTCGGGGCCACTTAGTGCTAGGGACCCCAAATTTGGTGTACAAACCCACTGGAACTAGCACTACACCAAGTGGCCCCAAGATACGGGGCCCCAAATTCGGTTCGGAAAATGTCAAGCACTTTTCTACAGCAGAGAATAACATTTTCCGAACCGACTTTGGGGCCCCGTATCTCAGGGCCACTTAGTGCTAGGAACCCCAAATTTGGTGTACAAACCCAGTGGAACTAGCACTACACCAAGTGGCCCCAAGATACGGGGGCCCCAAATTCAGTTTGGAAAATGTCAAGCACTTTTCTGCAGCAGAGAATAACATTTTCCAAACCGACTTTGGGGCCCCGTATCTCTGGGCCACTTGGTGCTAGGAACCCCATCGTTGGATTGCTGTTGTAGTGCTGGTTCCACTGGGTTTGTACCACATTTTGGGGTTCCTAGCACCAAGTGGCCCCGAGATACGAGGCCCCAAAGTCAGTTCGGAAAATGTCATTCTCTGCTGCAGAAAAATGCTTGACTTGAGTATAAGCCAAGGGGGGCATTTTCAGCACAAAAAAATGTGCTGAAAAACTCGGCTTATACTCGAGTATATACAGTATATAAAATGCACTTTTTATCTATCGAAAAGTGTTTTGCGGCACTAAACCTTTCATCTGAATTCTAAATTGCTGCATTTGTAAATCCCAAAAGCCAATATAAAGGAATAGTAGTGGTAAAAAAAAAATCACTTGTGGGTTTAACCAATCTTGTTTTTCGTACAATTCCCCTTTAAGGGGGTGTGGCAAGGGGTGTGGCCTATGCCTGCATACTTTTGCTGATAGGTGTCCCTCATTCCCATCTCAAAAAGTTGGGAGGTATGTATGTCAGTAATTTCAATGAATGAACAAGCAAGGCTGCCGAGCCGGTAGCCACTGATCCCGGTTCAGACTGAGGACGGGGAGCCAACACAAAATATGAGATGCTGAATTTAATCATTTAATGATAATTTCTTTTTATCACAGATTTTATTGTTTGATGTTGCTCGCCAAACAAACTGTAAAACAAATATCGTCACGGGCATTATGAAATATTCAACAGCTCCGGCTTTCATGTCAGGTTCAGATGAAAAGTCTCACAACACATCTGTAGAATTTAAAAGGGGGGCATGTAGGTTTTTCTTGTGTGATCTCCCAGAAAAAGGCATTTTTTTACGATTGAAATTAACTCCAGGTTGAATGAAACTTTAGACTTTGTTTCAAGTATATAGATACACAGAATATTAAACTCAAAAGCAAGCATTTATTATATTGCAGCTTACCAATTCTTAGCAAACAACACACAATAATATACACTATATGGTCAACAGTATTGGGACCAGGGCCGCTGATAGGCCAGTACAACTGGCCCTGTTGTACTGGGCCCAGCCAGCAGGGGGGCCCGGGCAAGCTGAACAGATAAATAATTAATGTTAAAAAAAAAATCCTCCAGGCATGGCTGATCAGAGTGCGTCCGACTCACCTATGCCTATCACTTGTAGACAAACCTGCACTTTGTTTCAAGGCAGGGTCTGGGGAGGAGCCAGGGGTGGGGCTGAAGAAGTGACCAGGGGCGGGACCAGGGGTGCAGCTGAAGGGGGCCCCGTCAGGTAGGCTGTACAGGGCCCCATGATTTCTATCAGCGGCCCTGATTGGGACGCCTGCCTTTACATGCACATGAACTTTAATGCCGCGTACACACGATCGGAAATTTGGCCAGCAAAAGACCGATGAGAGCTTTTCAACGGAAAATGCGACCGTGTGTATGATCCATCGGACTTTTGCTGGCGGGATTTCTGCCAGCACAAGATTGAGAGCATGTTCTCAATTTTTCTGACGGAAAAAGTTTCTGTGTCTGCGGCAATTCCGATGCGCAAAATTCTGCAAAGCTTTGATACTTGTGTTTCGTTTTTTTATATATGTTGTTTTGCAGTTATCTCCTGGATCATAGCTCATATTTTATTGCTATTGTCATTCCCGATACTTATATGTTCTATTAAAGCTTTTTCTATTTTTTTATATTGATATATTTTTTTCTTAATTTGTTGCTGCCTAGAAAACCCCACTTTGTTGGACAATTCCCTTTTTCCTATTACCACTCGGGGTGTGCAGCATTTTTCTCTTTTCTCTAAAGTGTCCCTTGTTCTACGGGGCCTTAGATTATAAGCTCCTTGAGGGCAGAGATAGCTGTTAATGTATAGTATAGATAGCACTGGTATGTAAATAGAAGGAGCGCCGCTCTCCTGGTCTGCCCGTATAGTATGAAAATAAGGAGCGGCCTCAGCCTATGCCTCTCCTCAAACCACCCTACTAACACGTTTCGCCCCACCCATTGGGACTTAGTCAGAGAGCACAGGAAGCACTGTTGGTGCTTTGTAATTACCTGTGATAAAATCCTGTACTATTAACCTTCCAGTTACAGTGAAATGAGAAACTCCTGATATGCATAGTTTTTTTAAGGCCAAGCTTTAGGAAGAAGAGATAAAAACAATGGCGCTGTCTGTTGGCTCATGGAACAAGGGGGGGGGGGGGGTTTGGGACTTTAAATGAGGCACGGTAGGGCGCCTCCATCCCTATATTTGGTACAATCAAAAAGGAAGTTTGGGACTTTAAATGAAACGGTTGAGAATGCGGGGGTAGGAATAAAGTATTTTTAATTGATCACAAATATATAGCGTAGTAAAAAAAGTAAATTCATATATATACATGTAGTAGTCACAGGGTGTAGACATGATAATACAGGGGTATAAATAAATGGACACATGATTCAAGGTGGATACATAGTAAGGAATGGAAATAAATAAGACAATGATGTGGTCCTCAAGTCCCACAGATGGCATGATCACATTATAAAGGTATAATCATATTAAAGTAAAAACTTGATAAAATCATCAGGACGTAATAAGTATCACTGTAGCATCGATTGTAGCTCGACGCGTTTCGTGGATGCATCTCCACTCATCAGGAGCTGATGCGACAGATTCCTGTGAAATGTGTAGATATAGATATAATGAGCCACACTCTATAATGAGTGGTAAAAAAATATATAGGAAAAACTTGCCAAACGCACTTACCAAGCTTGGCGGTGAGTGCGGCATGCAGTGAATGGCACATAGTGGGTAGGAGGTAACGACTCCACCGCCGGAGCTGAGGCGGCGTGATCTACAGTAGCAGCGTTGGGTGATGTTGGGAGGCACCTGGAGGTGGGGGTGGTTTGCATGTGATAGCAGTGCTAGTGTCTGGGTACATGAAACGGATATTCTGAAAATAAAGTATATATGTATATAGATAAATTTTGGGGTAACTCATTAAGTATATATGTACAGGGGGTCCCCGGGTTACAAACAAGATAGGGACTGTAGGTTTGTTCTTAAGTTGAATCTGTTTGTAAGTCGGAACAGGTACATTTTGTAAGTGTAGCTCCAGTCAAAAAAAACTATTTTTAAGCTTTTTGGATAGCATAGGGAAGGGTTATCACCCCTGTAACATTTGTTTTGCTGTCTGTACCCCTGTGCAGAAGATTTCACCTCACCTTCTGTCCCAATGACAATTGGATTTTGAAAATTTTGGGTTGTTAGGGAAACATGGACTGGTGATAAAGCATCAGTGGAGACACCTTTTTTCCATATTAACTCTTACAGGAGTGAATTTCTCTTCCTAGGGGTGGATTTCCTCTCACTTCCTGTTGTCTCCCTCCGTTTGTAAGTAGGAGTCGTTTGTAAGTCGGATGTTTGTAAGTCGGGGACCCCCTGTATTTGAAGTAATAGTAACTTATATATATATGTTTGAAGTAGTAGTAACTTAAAGAGTATTGCATACATGTATATATATACATGCTCATATAAATGATATCGTAGTCTGTAGTATATGGTATATAAAAGTAGTAATGAATTTTAACCGCTTCCCGACCGGCCACTGCATATATACGTCAGCAGAATGGCTCGGGCAGGCAGAATCACGTACCTGTACGTGATCGTGCATGTGCCTGCCCGTGGGTCGCGCGTGCGCCGCTAGCGGCGCGCTCGCGACCCGGTCGGGAGCTCCGTGACCCCGGCCGCGGGACCAGCGGACCCGATCGCCGCTGGTATCCCGCGATCGGGTTACGGAGCGGAAGAACGGGGAGAGGTCTATGTAAACAAACCTCTCCCCGCGCTTCCTACACTGACTGTCAGTGATCGGCGGTTCCCTGTCATCGGGAACGCCGATCAATGACGTCACACGTACAGCCACGCCCCCTACTGTAAAAAAAACACAACACGTCACACTGACTCCTCCCCGCCCCCTAGTGGTTAACCCCCTAACTACAACTGTCATTTACATAGGAATCAGTGCTATTTAAATAGCACTGATTGCTGTATAAATGACAAATGTCCCAAAAATGTGTCAAAAATGTCCGATGTGTCCGCCAAAATGTCGCAGTCACAATAAAAATCGCTGATCGCCGCCATTACTAATAAAAAAAAAAATATTAATAAAAATGCTATAAAACTATCCCCTATTTTGTAAACGCTATAACTTTTGCGCAAACTAATCAATAATCGCTAATTGCGATTTTTTTTACCAAAAATATGTAGAAGAATACGTATCGGCCTAAACTGAGGAAAAAAAATGTTTTTTTTATATATTTTTTGGGGATATTTATTATAGCAAAAAGTAAAAAATATTGCATTTTTTTCAAAATTGTCGCTCTATTTTTGTTTATAGCGCAAAAAATAAAAACCGCAGGGGCGATCAAATACCACCAAAAGAAAGCTCTATTTGTGGGAAAAAAAGGACGCCAATTTTGTTTTGGAGCCACGTCGCATGACCGCGCAATTGTTAGTTAAAGCGACGCAGTGCCGAATTGCAAAAAGGGGCCTGGTCCTTTAGCTGCAAATTGGTCCGGGGCTGAAGTGGTTAAAGGTAATATGTACACCTTGGACCCAGTGTATCTACGTATAAAGTGATAGTAGGAGGTGTGATTTAGATAATATAATGTTGGCTCATGGGAGTGTGAAATGATGACGACTAAGGGTATCCCTAAAACAAGTATAATAATAGTAATTTACATCAATGCCGGACAGGATAAAAATAGGGCTGCTCCTCAAAAGACAGGTCCTGAGTTACCTAGTTCACATATATAAAAAGTAAACAGAAGAGGGCGCACCCATCTAACTGAAGGATGTTTATTAAAAGTGATAAGAAGAATAAAAGTAATGCACTCAGTGTATATGATGTAAAAACAAAGGGGTGGAGCCTGTTGCCCCGAAACGCATCTTTTACGCCCTCCAACATTTTGATGTCATCCTCTGGGACTCCCGAAAACTGCCAAATACACCCAGCCACGAGAGTCTATTTGCATTTCATGCTGAAGACTATCAGCTCTCCATTGAACTCCCAGCCAGATTATGCAGTAACCAGCAGCTTGCCTACCGACCTCTGCATACCAGATCAGCAGCTTGCCTGACAAACTCTGCATACCAGACCAGAAGCTTGCATGCCGACCTCTGCATACCAGACCAGAAGCTTGCATGCCGACCTCTGCATACCAGACCAGAAGCTTGCATGCCGACCTCTGCATACCAGATCAGCAGCTTGCATGCCAACCTCTGCATACCAGACCAGAAGCTTGCCTACTGACCTCTGCATACCAGACCAGCAGCTTGCCTGACAAACTCTGCATACCAGACCAGAAGCTTGCATGCCGACCTCTGCATACCAGACCAGAAGCTTGCATGCCGACCTTTGCATACCAGACCAGAAGCTTGCATGCCGACCTCTGCATACCAGATCAGCAGCTTGCATGCCAACCTCTGCATACCAGACCAGAAGCTTGCCTACTGACCTCTGCATACCAGACCAGCAGCTTGCCTGACAAACTCTGCATACCAGACCAGAAGCTTGCATGCCGACCTCTGCATACCAGACCAGAAGCTTGCATGCCGACCTCTGCATACCAGACCAGAAGCTTGCATGCCGACCTCTGCATACCAGACCAGCAGCTTGCCTACTGACCTCTGCATACCAGACCAGCAGCTTGCCTGACAAACTCTGCATACCAGACCAGAAGCTTGCATGCCGACCTCTGCATACCAGACCAGAAGCTTGCATGCCGACCTCTGCATACCAGACCAGAAGCTTGCATGCCGACCTCTGCATACCAGACCAGCAGCTTGCATGCCAAACTCTGCATACCAGACCAGCAACTTGCCTGCCAAACTCTGCATACCAGACCGGCAGCTTGCATGCCAACCTCTGCATACCAGACCAGCAACTTGCCTGCCGAACTCTGCATACCAGGCCAGCAGCTTGCCTGTTGAACTCTGCATACCAGACCAGTAGCTTGCATGCTGACCTCTGCATACCAGACCAGCAGCTCACATGCCAACCTCTGCATACCAGACCAGCAGCTCGCATGCCAACCTCTGCATACCAGACCAGCAGCTTGCATGCTGACCTCTGCATACCAGACCAGCAGCTTGCCTGCCGGCGTCTGCATACCAGACCAGCAGCTTGCATGCCAACCTCTGCAAGTTGGAGCCATTAAACTGGGGACATTACCACTACAGTGACATTCCATGCCTTAGAAAGTCCTGCAGCACAGCCCAGCAACTAGCATTTTCAGAGTCCAGCAACAAAACCTCCACTCCCCTCTTTGTAATGGATTCCATTAACATTATACTGAGCTTGCACTGAGTTGTCTTTGTAAAGAGAACATCTGATGATCCAAAGTGCTCTCCTGATGGGTGGAGGGGCCCCAGGACTGTCATTCAGTGTCAGGCCGGACAGTATCAGGAATATGAGAGCTGTAAAAATCAGTGATATTTACTCTAAAATTCTGAATATTCACAGACTTTCCACAGATGATTAATTATACTGTCAGTCTTACCGGCTCTTAAATGTCACTTTTCAATTGACTAAACGTGGAACCGACTTACACCGGAGCCAATTCCAAAAAAGAAAAAAGAAAGAACATTTTGAGTATATTTAAGAGGAGAACATGATTAGTTTCCCTTGAATGTCAGAAAAAAAAAAAAAAAACCTCTGCTAAGGTAGAAAATTATTCTGCAAGGAAACCTGTGCTGAGAAAAAATACAGAGAATGTCAGTCGCCTGGCTGTTGCTGGCTATTATGTTTCCAGATGCTATTACTGGGTATGCAGAATAGAAAAAACTGTATTTCTTCCCCCACCTTATTCATTGTGGAAATGGTCAGGACCATTATATTGTTAAAGTTGAAGTTTAGGTATGGCAATTGTTGCATTGTTACATTGGTCCAGCTTGGACCAATGTAAGTATGTATGTGCCATACCATACCTGTGGGATCCCTCTGTTAACTCTTAGATTGCCTGTGGGAGCAGACGGCTGTACCGTCGGATCATTTCTCTTGTTCATCCATGGTGATGGTAGCAGGGCTCAAGTCCTGTGGGAACGCATGGGAATGGAGTTCCTGTACTTTTTCCACAACAGGAACTCAGTTCCCGTTAGCAGCCGTGTCTTGCAAGACTTTGAAGTATACGAGCTGTGTGGCAGGTGGTGCACCAGCAGCTGCCGACACAGCTCGCAATAGTAAGTGCCGCACACCTGACCATTCAGGCATTGCCAGTAGGAGGCCCCATGACAGCTTCTGCTTCGATCTACCTGTCAATCACAGCTAGCTGACAGGTAGATAAGGTCCCTGCTGCTAACAGATTGTATTGAGTCAGACCTCCCGTGATGCGCTGCCCCCCTCCGGCCACACCTGATTTTCTGTCTCCTCATTTCCCCCCCCAGTCTCCTGCATACTTGCTCTGTGTGTCCCGCTGAATCCCCCCCTCCTCTATCTTCAGTGCCATATGATGATAGAACCCAGAGGAGGAGCACAGCTATTCTGCTCACAGGACATGCAGGGAGAGAGGTGAGCTGAGGGAGGAACATCAGTTTGGGGTGGTAAGCTGAGCACAATACCTGGCAAAGTTTAATGCCAGGAGGGAAATTTATGTGGAAATATGTGAAGGGTTGGAATAGCAGCGAGTGTGTGTTGGACCCCTGCGGAGTTTGCAGCCCCCCAAGCTAACATACATCTCCTAAGCAGGAACACATTACTATCTCCCCAAGCATTCTGTCCAGATAATGTGCAGTTAATTTATGACCTTTCCGTTTAACCCTGTGTTATCCAAACTCTGTTCAATGAAAAGTGTAAACTCACCACATAAACACTCTATATACAAAATAAAATTCCCCAATAAAGATCAGAACATGATGTTCACATTTGCATGGAAGCACAATTGAATGAATGCTGATTATTCAGAGAATTACCGTATTTATGTTTATTGAGGACTGTTTTTTTTTTTTTATGTACTAACAGTTAAGCTTCATACACACAATATGAAAATTGGATGAAAAATACCACTTTTGAAGCGTTCGTGCATATGAGCGTACCAGGGTTATGGCTGATATCTTCAGCCATAATCCTGGTAAACCACTCGCAAACCACAAGGTATATATACATAGTGCGGTCAGCAAGTGGGTAATAACTACTACAGTTATCTCCAATAGCGTGCAGGTCCCATGCCAAGTGGCTGGGCTGCTGTTTAATGAACACAGGAGGTCCCTGCTTGGCATGAGCACCATTCACAGAACACTTTGCATTGTCTCAATGAATATAAAGCGTTCCCTGATTGGATGAGGTCAAGAGACAGGGCAGTGATGTCACAATGTCCCCCTAGTCCAATCCGAGAATGCTTTGCAAGTGTTTTCTGAATGACGCCTGTGTTGGGCAAGTGACCTAAGCAGTAGGGATCACTGTAGTTGTGGTGCATAGTACAGTGATTTCAAGCTTCCACAAGGGATCCCGCAAGCATGGCACTGGCTTCCAAGCTAAAATAATGTAACTATGTGAAAATTGCTATAACTGATGTAGTTAGACTGATAGGCTACATTTGGTTTTTGGCTTCACTGCCGTCAGTGGAACAGAAATTTATTGTTTTTGTCCGGTCAGGGTTTCCTAGCTGGGTGTTTGATTTCTCCCACCTGCACCTGGATGAATCTTCCAGAATACAGGGCAGAGAGAGTCAAACAACCAGCATGAATTGTGACGGGAGTCACTTTGGGGGCTATGGGGGGCCCATGGAACCCAGAATCCCTTGGAGAGGTTGGGAAACCCTTGTTTTAGCTCCCCATGCACCTCCTATGTCTAAATCTCCCTGTGTATATTAGGGGCACAGGGTGACTGAGAAAATGATGGAACATTGTAAGAGTTGTGTAGACTGTTGCCATGCCACCTGCGATCCCTGATTAATCAAAGCATTGCTTGGATATTATTATTATTATACAGGATTTATATAGCGCCAGCAGTTTGCGCAGCACTTTACAACATCAGGGGAGACAGTACAATTACAATACAATTCAATACAGGAGAGATCAGAGGGCCCTGCTCGTTAAAGCTTACAATCTAGAAGGGAAGATATGTTTATGGTTTCCATGGTCTTCAATGTAGGAGGCGGTCTGTCTGCTACTCAGGGCTCCTGCTTTTGTGTGAAGGTGATCTGTGTTTATACTTATGATAGTGTGTACTGTACCTTCTGAGCTAAAAGACGGCAAGTCTGACCTAAAAGGTCAGTCCTCTGAGTCACCTAGGCTGGTTAATTACTAGTTAATTAGCTCATGTTAATTTATGTTTCTGGTTACAGTTTGTATTGTTAGAGTAATATGACCAGGAGGGGGAACCTCCTTCTCAGGTGTACAAAGCCTGTAATCTTGCTCAAATAAACAGTTCCAGCTTTGCAGCCAAATGAGTCCTGCCTAGTTCTTGGTTGTAATATGTGCCTATAATATGTAATATTTATATTCAGACTGGAGGAAATGGTATACGACGGAAGTACTCAAGCGGAGTGTGGGACGTTCCGTTACATGAATATTTATCATGCCCCAGCATATTCCAGGAAGGCATCCAGAAGGTGGTTGGGAGGTTATAAATATGTGGGCGGCTTTTCCAGAGTGTTATTGAAAAAAGCAAAATGAAAGTCAACTTTTTCATACAAAATTGTTTATATTGGCACCCTAGTGTTGCCCTATATATCCCTTTGGGAGTGGACTTTCATTTCTATTATAGCATTGTTTGATTTATATTGAATTTGTCTTTATGTTTTATTTATTGATGCTGATATTATTTGTATCACTTTTCTGTTTGCTTGCATTGTGATATTTATGGTCAGGCGATTTGTGCACACTTTTTGTCTATTATACATACATACATATATGCAAAGACACTTAAAGGCATTTTAAAACCTCCCTACCTGCACTGTATGTTTTATACCTGCATAAGATGTGCATTGATCCTCTAATTTTTATGGTATCATTTGCTGGCCAGTATACACAGCCTATAGTAGAGAAAAACTTCACATTCCTGTGTCAGAAGTTTCTGTTTATTTTCAAACATGAGGCATGCAGCATGGCACTGCACAGGTTAATGTATGGCCTCTGTCTGTAGTTTTAGAACTGACACTTCCTGTGAAGAAACTATATATCCTACAATCCCCACATTTAACACTCTCACATAGCACGCTGTATAACCCGGAACAAGAATTTGGCTGTCCCTTTAACGAATAGGGACAAGCTGGGTAATGCTAATGCTAATGCTAATACAATTTATAAAACGTCAAAAATATTTGAAAGTGTGTGTTACAGACCCAACCATGACAGGGGCTTTTGGAGGGGACTGCAGGGTGGCCTCTTGCCTACAGACTATGGGCCCTTGCTTTTTAGGGGGCTCTATTCTGTGTGCCTGGGGGACCTTTGGAGTGGTATTGCTTTGGATTCAGAACCATGTCTCCCCGAAACACACAGACTCTGGGAACCTAGGACCTAGGTACAGATATGGGGCCTCTGTGCCAAAACCAGCAATGACTGCTTTCCTCCCCCTCCTAGACTTAGAGACTCACAATAGATGTTAATATAATCAGTTCAAAACAACCTGATGATGGGATATCCTGCTGCTGTTAATTAGGGTGTCTTTCTATCATGGTACAATTCTCTGCTGTGTGCCTCCTAGGTGTGAATTCACATTGTTAATTGAGTTACCTAATGTTTCTGTCTGTCTGCTAGTATTGTGTACATTTCACCTTGTTGCCAAACGATGGGGAATGTTATATGTTTATGTTTATTAGATCACTGTTTATGGTTGTGTTAGCTGTTCATTAGATGAACTGCTATTCCTGTTTACAGTTTGCATTGTTTAGGATAATGTGATCAAGCTCTTACCTTCTTTTGAGTGGTATATATTCTGTGTGAATTTACAATAAAGTTAGTTCCAATGTACACCTAAGCTAGTGTTGTTTAGTTCTTGGGTGCAATATGCAGCTATATTACTTGGTTCCAGAGTGGAAGAAGTGGTATCTTGATGGGGGGAATGAGGCTGGGTGCCAGGCGGTCCGTCACAGTGTGCAAATTAAGAAAGCAACAGTTGCACACTGACATGCTGTCTCACAATAACCTTCACAGAACTCAGCAAGACCCACCTGAGCTGCTCCCACTGATGTATTTCGGCCCAAGAAGCTTCATTGTAGAGCAAAAGGAAATGGTGGTAAATGAAAAATGTATGCACACACACTCATTTTCATAACTACAACACCTGGATACAATTAAAGGTCTAATGATATTCTTGGTATAATTATTGTGTAAAATGCATACGGTTCAAATGCAAATATCACAATACAACAATTATAATAATGCTAGGAAACTTAAACATGTTATTGTTGAAACCGTACATTACCCGATAACCCATAATTACTTTATATTTGATAGTAGGTACTTTATTTAAATGCATGGTTCTTTCATGGTGGCTTTAAGCCTAATTCCATGTTTCCTCTCACTTTAAGTAGTCCATTTGGACCAAGCTGGTCCAAAAGAACTATTTCCTAGATATGCGGCCACTGTAAGCCCTGTATCATACTTTATGTAGCATCATCTTCATACAGTATACAGACCTGTGTTCTCAGTCATTTATAGGAAGCCTTGGAACATCATCTGCCCACCAACCAACCTCAGCCCATCATTGATAAAAATACAGTAGAGAAAATTGGAAGAAAGATTAAACTGTGCAGGCCCAAAAGAGGAGTAGATTATTCTATTGTAATATCACATATCAATTATTGTACCCAAACTATTTTTGATTGTAGTTCTTTGATATATTAATTTTTTTCCCTTTTGCACCAGAAGTATTGAAATAACACATGTACGACATATATTTTATTACTTTACATTTGGATATTATATATGTACAGTATCAATGTACAGTATTATAATGTACAGTATCAATTATAAAATTAAAGTAATAAATATAATGTTTTTTGTTTACAAACTTTTATTTGAAGAAAATTAAAGGAAAGTTGGAGCCAACAACATTCGCACAAAATTCCACGGTTTTGTTGTCGGAAAGTCCGATCGTGTGTACGGGGCCTTAAGGCGTCAGCAAACCAAGACATTTTGGACAATTTCATGCTCCCAACTTTGTGGGAACGGTTTGGGGATGGCCCCTTCCTGTTCCAACATGACGGCGCACCAGTGCACAAAGCAAGGTCCATAAAGACATGGATGAGCGAGTTTGGGGTGAAGGAACTTGACTGGCCTGCACAGTCCTGACCTCAACCCGATAGAACACCTTTGGGATGAATTAGAGTGGAGACTGCGAGCCAGGCCTTCTCGACCACATCAGTGCATGACCTCACAAATGCGCTTCTGGAATAATGGTCAAACGTTCCCATAGACACACTCCTAAACCTTGTGGACGGCCTTCCCAGAAGAGTTGAAGCTGTTACAGCTGCAAAGGGTGGGCCAACTTTATACTGAACCCTACGGACTAATGCCCCATACACACGCTCGGAAATTCCGACCACAAAATCCGTCGGATTTTTTCCGACGGATTTTGTCCGACACTGGTGTTGCATACACACGGTCGGACAAAGTTGACGGAAAATCCGATCATTCTGAACGTGGTGACGTTTGTTGCGTACGACGGAACTACATAGAGGCTAGTAGCCAATATGTTTGGTCTCCTAATTTGATCTGAGCATGCGTGGCACTTTGTCCGTCGGAATTCTCTACACACGATCGGAAAAAGTCTGATGGACTTTGTTGTCGGAAAATTTGAGAGCAGGATCTCAAATTTTTCGATCGGAAAAAGTCCGATGGAGCCCACACACGGTCGGATTTTCCGACAACATGGGCCGATCGAGTTTCCGACCATGTGTACGGGGCATAAGACTGGGATGCCATTAAAGCTCATGTGTTTGTAAAAACAGGCATCCCAATACCTTTGGTAATATAGTATGTGTATATATATATATATATATATATATATATATATATATATATATACATATATATATACATATATATACACTATATATATATATATATACACTATATATATATATATATATATATATATATATATATATATATATATATATATATATATATATATATATATATATACACATATATATACATATATATATACACTGTATGTATATATATATATATATATATATATATATACAGTGGTGTGAAAAAGTGTTTGCCCCCTTCCTCATTTCCTGTTCCTTTGCATGTTTGTCACACTTAAGTGTTTCGGAACATCAAACCAATTTAAACAATAGTCAAGGACAACACAAGTAAACACAAAATGCAATTTGTAAATGAAGGTGTTTATTATTTAAGGTGAAAAAAAATCCAAACCATCATGGCCCTGTGTGAAAAAGTGATTGCCCCCTTAACCTAATAACTGGTTGGGCCACCCTTAGCAGCAACAACTGCAACCAAGCGTTTGCGATAACGTGCAATGAGGCTTTTACAGCGTCCTGGAGGAATTTTGGCCCACTCATCTGTGCAGAATTGTCCTAATTCAGTTACATTAGAGGGTTTTCGAGCATGAACGGCCTTTTTAAGGTCATACCACAACATCTCAATAGGATTCAGGTCAGGACTTTGGCTAGGCCACTCCAAAGTCTTCATTTTGTTTTTCTTCAGCCATTCGGTGGTGGACTTGCTGGTGTGTTTAGGATCATTGTCCTGCTGCAGAACCCAAGTTCGTTTCCGCTTGAGTACACGAACAGATGGTCGGACATTCTCCTTCAGGATCTCTTGGTAGACTGCAGAATTCATAGTTCCTTTTATCACGGCAAGTCTTCCAGGTCCTGAAGCAGCAAAACAGCCCCAGACCATCACACTACCACCACCATATTTTACTGTTGGTATAATGTTCTTTTTCTGAAATGCAGTGTTCCTTCTACGCCAGATATACTTGGACACACACCTTCCAAAGAGTTCCACTTTTGTCTCATCGGTCCACAGAATGTTGTCCCAAAAGTCTTGGGGATCATCAAGATGTGTTGTGGAGAAATTGAGACGAGCTTTGATGTTCTTTTTGCTCAGCAGTGGTTTTCTCCTTGGAACTCTGCCATGCAGGCCATTTTTGCCCAGTCTTTTCCTGATGGTGGAGGCATGAACGCTGACCTTAACTGAGGCAAGTGAGGCCTGCAGTTCCTTGGACGTTGTTGTGGGGTCTTTTGTGACCTCTTGGATGAGTCGTCGCTGCGCTCTTGGGGTAATTTTGGGCGGCCGGCCACTCCTGGGAAGGTTCACCACTGTTCCATGTCTTGCCCATTTGTGGATAATGGCTCTCACTGTGGTTCTCTGGATTCCCAAAGCTTTGGAAATGGCTTTATAACCCTTTCCAGACTGATAGATCTCAATTACTTTCTTTCTCAATTGTTCCTGAATTTCTTTGGGTCTCGGCATGATGTGTAGCTTTTAAGGATTTTCTGGTGGACCTTACTGTGTCAAGCAGCTCCTATTTAAGTGATGCCTTGATTGTGAACAGGTGTGGCAATAATCAGGCCTGGGTGTGGCTAGAGAAATTGAACTCAGGTGTGGACAACCACAGTTATAGTATGTTTTTTTTTCACCTTTAATAATAAACACCTTCATTTACAAATTGCATTTTGTGTTTACTTGTGTTGTCCTTGACTATTGTTTAAATTGGTTTGAACAGTGGTTTGAAATAGGGGGCACAGTGGTGTAGTGGTTAGCACTCTCACCTAGCAGTAAGAAGGGTCGCTGGTTCGAATCCCAACCATGACACTTCCTGCCTGGAGTTTGCATGTTCTCCCTGTGCCTGCGTGGGTTTCCTCCGGGTACTCCGGTTTCCTCCCACAATCCAAAGACATGCAGGTAGGTTAATTTGCTTCTGTCCAAAAATTGGCCCTAGTATATGAATGGGGACCTTGGATTATGGGCTCCTTGAGGGTAGGGACTGATGTGAGTGTGCAATGTACAGGGATGGGGACAATTGTAGACACTCGCTTAGGTTGAACTGGATGGACTGATGTCTTTATTCAACCTTACTAACTATGAAACTGTGAAACTATTGTTCCGAAACACTTAAGTGTGACAAACATGCAAAGGAACAGGAAATGAGGAAGGGGGAAAACACTTTTTCACACCACTGTATATATCATTTTTAATATAAATTGAACATTTTCAAATATGCATAATTACCTCTACATTATGGAGGGGTTAATTGCCCTTCTACAACCCCATCCTATGTTGCCCGATGGACATTCTGCTATTTATGCTCATGCAATTATTTCTCCCTCTTAATAGTATATTTTTCCAGTTTCCATAGTAAATACCGAAGGAGATCTCAACATAATTATTATCATTATTATCTTAATCATAAAATTTGCATCATTAGCTCTCCATACTGAGCCGAGGAAATCTACAACACAGTAAAGGCACAAAGGTGTATTCAATACAATATAATATAATAAAAGATAATATTAAAGGGCTCCGGGAAGATTGTGTGAAGGTTAGCCATGTGTCTGTAACCTCTTCAGAAAATGTGTTCGTCTCTCGGAATCTTTTCTGGTTCTCTGTCATTTTAGTAGAAAGGAGGCAAGGTCACAGGCACTGCGCTATTTAATTCATTTTATCTTCCTATAATCTCACCCCATTTCTGATCCTGGCTCTGGTTCGCATTGGTAAACACTGGGGACATTGTTGGTCCAGGGCAGCAATATTAAAGGATTTATTAAAAATCAGCCACAATGTCTCCCTTTAAAAGGTAATAGTCCATAAAGCCCTCTTTTAGGATCTGTTGCCATTTATAAAATTTTAAGTCAGGTAGTTAGAGCCAGCTGGAGAGATTTTTCATTTCAAGCTGAATTCCTAGTAGATACTGTGTATGACCGCTGTTAGACATCACGGGGCTCCATACAGCCCCTTCCCCCGGCCGAAAGTGACTGAGGAAATTTATCAGTCCCTTTCTCTGTAGCCTCAGCTGCACAGATGAATGAAAAGGAAGCACTCTGAGGCTTCCAGTTCATTCACAAACTGAAGCATAGTAAACAGTTTACTGTGCTTCAGTGACGAATGGACACAGAAGTGATTGGTACAGATCGCTCACTATGTTCATTCAGGAATTGAAGGGACCAGTAAATTACATATTTATTGGCCCCTTCCCCTGTTCTCTATTCTGAAATATCCCCCTGTGTGCCCGCAGAAGCTGCTGGCAGAAGAGAAGGGGAGGCAAGCTGGCAGCGATGTGGGGGAAAGGTGCACAGGGGGGGCCCAGGCAGCAGATGGAAGGGGTGCATGTACTAGAACCAATCCCCTTGCAGTGCAGCCGAAGAGAGAAAGAGGAGAAGCTGGCAGCACTGCAAGAGGAGGCAGAAGAGGATCGGCGTCTGCAATAAGACAGTATAGTCAGGATTCAAGCTCAGCAGGTGGCAGTGCCCCACTTTTGAACTGGTGGGGCCCGGGCTGGAGGGCCGCTGTACTGCCTTATCAGTGGCCCTGGATACTGTATATAAAACAACCTATACAGGTATGTACTATTTAATAAAAATAATGATATGTATTTATAATTAGAAGCTGTGTAATTGTCTTAATATCAGCGGTCTCCTATAACCATCTGCCCCTTTTACGCTGGGGGGGGGGGGGCATTCTATGGGCCAATACATTTTTTTCTGCTTGCACATGTGTCGACAAAGAACATTATAGGATGAAAGAGTAGAGGGAGCAACAGGATGACCTTATCATTTTGCTGCTGCTCCCTCATTGTCTAGTAGGCAAGCTAGGGGTGTGGTTTGACCAGTGTTCTTGCTCAAACTGTGCTGCTGCTGTGTAGGTCAAGGATCAGACTGTGCTGTTTGGCAGGAGTTGGCCAGATCTCAAGAGCGGCAAACAGAATACAAATCCTTAACAAGGTGACAGTTCCTGTTTGTTTATTTCAACCTTGCATTCACCTTCTTATGTGGAATTCAGCCTTTAGACTTGCCTGGGTCCTATAGATCAGTGGTTCTCAACCTCAGTCCTCAAGTATCGCCAACAGGCCATGTTTGCAGGTTTTCCTTTATCTTGCACAGGTGCTTTAAATCCAAGTCAATAGCTTGGTATTTTGGACAGCTATTTTATCTAAGAAGGGGTGGTGCTGCGCTGTTCCCCAATGAGGTGGCCAAATCTACCACAAGGTGGCAGTAATGTGTTAAAGACGTAAACCCTTTAAGTGTAGCAATCATATGAGACAATAATAGTTGATGATGCGACTATTAAGTCGAAGTAATGCGAGTAGAGATAGATGATTCCCTTACTATACAAGATAAGGGGTATGGTGTGACCAATATAGGTTAATAAAAATTGCTATTGGTGAACCCAGGTAAAGATATATATAATAATAGAATTGTAAATAGTACTAAGGTGTGAGAGTGTAAATTGAACTAATAGCACCTAAATAAAACTACTAATAAAACACCATAAGCGGGTAATAAAAAAATCAGATGTACATATAAAATCATATAAGTGAACATATGGTAAAAATGTGTCTATAGATAAACAATTCCAAAGTGCATAGTAGATGGTGAACAAAATATAAAATCCTTAAAGTGCTAGTGCAAGTGTGCACAGGCTAAAAATGTGACTGAGTGATTGAGTGATGGATAAAACGATAAATATAATCGCATTGGAGATTTGTGATGAGTAGAGGTATGTGCAGAAAAGTTGCACTGGAGTGAACAGTAGAACAATAAATATAAAGTGCAAAGTATGCGAGCATACAAAATAGTGTATAAGCTGGATGAAACTAGTCAGCGTGACTATAGATGAAAAAAATCCCTGGCAAAATATAAAGCTACCAGTAAACAAAGTGCAGTAGAATAAAGTTTGAAATATAAAATATAACGAAATGCTAGGTGCAGACGCAAAGTGCACACACAGATATCCTATAGGTAAAATCGCATAATGCAGGATGCGTATAAAATAGTCATCTGCGACTATGTTGCATGCATATAAGTCTGTGATAAATAAGTCAATCCTCAATAGTTTATAAGTATATAATCATTTCTTGTGGTAAGAAGGTGAGGGTAGGGATGTGATCCTTGGGTCAAAGGTGATATCCGTGCAGTGGCGTGTTTTATACAGTGGGGGGTCACTCCTCTTCGTGTGTGATACACTAAAGTGAGCAATGGACCCTTACCTTGCAGCAAAGGGTTAACCGCATATAAATGATGTAAAGGGGTCTGCTTTCTTCTCACACCATACCCCTTATCTTGTATAGTAAGGGAATCATCTACCTCAACTCGCATTACTTCGACTTAATAGTCGCATCATCAACTATTATTGTCTCATATGATTGCTACACTTAAAGGGTTTACGTCTTTATCCCATTACTGCCACCTTGTGGTAGATTTGGCCACCTCCCTGGGGAACAGCGCAGCACCACCCCCACTTCTATATATCTAGTTAGGTACGGTTTGACCTACACCAGGTGCCTGCAGAAGTCCCCCCACAGTCAGTCCCCACCACCCGCCCTTACCCTCCCCCTTCCACGGTAGCGCAGGAATACCCCACTACATTCTATTTTATCTAAGAGAAATTCCCAAAACGTGGCCTGTTGGGGGTACTTGAGGACAGTTATTGAGAACCACTGTCTTAGATCACCTGTGTCCAACACAAGGCCTAAGAGTGGAACCCAGCCCACCAGGCCATTTCATGTTGCCTTTGCACCTCTCTTGCAGCTTCAGCACCCCCCCCCCCCATCTCTGCCCTTACCTTGTGCCAGCGCTCAGCAGCAGAGAGGAGCACAAGACTCGTCAGATGCTGCGCTTCTTCATGCAGCCACAGAGAGGCTCATCTCTGCTCACTCCCCCATTTCAGCAGTCAGCAGCAGAGAGGAGGAAAGAACTCCTCCTACAGATCCTGCACCTCTCTGTGTAGCTGCAGCACCAATTTGTCTCTGCCTCCCCTGGTCTCAGCATTCGACAGACTCTGACAGCTGACTCCAGCGCTCCTCTGGTCCTCTTCCAGACTCCCTACGCTTTCTGATTCCCAGCTCCTTCCCGGCAGCAGCAAAAGGTAAGGGGGTGCACAAAGATGTAAAGGAGGATGGAGGACTTTTGATGGTGGGTTGGGGGGGGGGGGTCAATTGACATCTGATGTAAGGGTGGTTGGGTGCTCTCGACATCTATTTTTACAGATACAGCCGGGCCCTTTGAGGGTGACCACATTGCTGATGCAGCCCATGATAAAATGGAGTTTTACACCTCTGGCTTACATGTTAATTTTGTGGAGAGCGCCTAATAAAACTTAATGAGATAGTGAATGAAGACATTAGGGCTTTTATGAAGAAGATTGGCTGGAAAGCATTTTTAGATTTTCCCAATTATTATGGCATATTTCATTATGTTCTAATTAAATATCTCATTATTTTCCTCCCTTAGTTTATCATGGAGAAATGGGCTAAGCCAGAGTTGCCCAACCAGGGTGCCATTCGAGTTAACCCTGGAGTGCTGAAAGCACAGGACCTAGTGGATTAGCAATGTGATTTGCCATGGTGTGGATGGGCCAGCTACCAGCATCATAACAACCAGTGTTATGATGTTCTTGGGTCAGGACACACAGAATCATTCATAGCTATGTTGTTGGCAGCCGCCCAACCAGCACCATGTTAGTAATGCATGATTCTGATCCAGGGTTGGCAGAATGCAGGTCAAACTCAGCATTCAGAAGAGGACAAACCTCTGCCTTCTTCCAGACCTGTCCCACCACCAGAGGACGAACCTCTGCCTCTTCCAGACCTGTTCCACCACCAGAGGACGAACCTCTGCCTCTTCCAGACCTGTTCTACCATCAGAGGACGAACCTCTGCCTCTTCCAGACCTGTTCCACCACCAGAGGACGAACCTCTGCCTTCTTCCAGACCTGTCCCACCACCAGAGGACGAACCTCTGCCTCTTCCAGACCTGTTCCACCACCAGAGGACGAACCTCTGCCTCTTCCAGACCTGTTCCACCATCAGAGGACGAACCTCTGCCTCTTCCAGACCTGTTCCACCATCAGAGGACAAACTTCTGCCTCTTCCACACCTGTTCCACCAATAATTTTTTACTTACCTTTTTATGCCTGTTGCCATGCGGTCCCTCAAAATCTGCCTCCTTCATCTCCTAGGTTCCTGACGTCGCTTCCCTCGGCGCCTCCACTCGCTACTGCTCCTGGGAGATGTGTGTCATCATTTCCCAGGAGGCAGTGGGCAGTGCCAAATGCTAGGTTGCCATAACAATGGGACGGGCACTTTCCGATGACGACGCCCGTTGTTATGGCAACCTGTATACTTTACAGCGCCGTTAGGGTGCATTACTGGGCATGCGCGAGCACAGGCGGTGCATGCTGGTCACTCAGCTGCACCGTGTCCCATAAGATAGTGCTTGTGGGCTTCACATGCCCACAAACAAGATGGAAAATGCCAGCAAGGCAGAATAAAAGTTATATTAGTATGGGAAATCGGCAATCGAGCGGCGATCTATATGAAACACATGAGTAATATAAGTAAGTATATTAAAAAAATGATATTCATGAAAAAAAACTCGGGTTGGAGTGGGAACTCCGCTTTAAAGTGTTTTTTTCCCCAAAAAAATTGCGTTTGAAAAACCACTATGCAACATAAAAAATTGGAACGACCGCCATTTTATTCTTTAGTGTCTCTGCTAAAAGAAATATATATATAATGTTTGGGTGTTCTAAGTAATTTTTGAGCAAAAAATACGCCAGAAAAGGCTTAGTACTTCCTGCTGGTTTTTCCTAAGCTCAGGTTACCCATTGATAAGAAATATTTCAGTTTTTTACATTTTAGACTGAAGCACCTAAAAAAAAGAAGGTTGAAAAATGCTGGATATAACTTTTTTTATTATTCCATCGGTAAGGGTTTTTAGGTAAATTATTTATTTATTTATTTATTTATTTTATTCTACATCTGTCTTCTTCTTAAACGTTGGCACCGCAACATAGCAACACATATAACACTTGCTGGCGGGCATTGTGGTAACGCAACTTGAAAGTATAAACCGGCCCTAAAAAAGTTTTGGTTGTGTTGTTTTTTTTTTTTTTTTACATACTGTAGACCAGTCTGTAAAAATCATCCCTGTTTAGTGGCCCTTTAACTCCTGCACACAGTGCTGCGATTTTAGTGCCCGTTCATCGGTCACATGCTGGGAATTCTCCTTACTGAAGCAGTCATGCTGCATTTACTGCTGCTTGGAATAAGGGGCTGTGATAGATACCATTTCATGCTCCACTTGGTACTTGGGTTTGACATGTTGTCTTGAATGGATGCACCATTTATCACTCAATGACAGTGGATCTCCTTCAATTTCATTCACATCCACTGCACAAAGTGCCGTATGTGCTAAAACAGCTCCCACTTAGAGCGCTGATGTGGGCAAGAGACACCTTATTCGCTGCAGTACAGTTTTATTACCTTGATGTCCACCAGACTGAAGAGTAGAACACTTGTGATCAACAAGACCTTCTGAACAGGAATATTAACCAACATGGGGTCCAGGTCAAAGTTTGTGGAAAAAGTTCCAGCTTCAAAAAAATGTATGCATGGGCAAAAAAATGCAATGTTTGTACCTATGTAGCTTTTTATTTTTACAGATCCGGACAAAGGTGCATTGTTTTCTATGGGACAATGCATTCAGATGTGTAAAGATCCGTAATGCAGTGATGCGCTTGTAAGCAGGTGCTTCCAAGAGGGTTATAAAGGGTTAAGAGGTTAAAGTGATTTTAAAGTCTTGTTTTTTTTTTTTTCTATAACAACAACAATGTTATACTTACCTGCTCTGTGTTGTGGTTTTGCACAGAGCAGCCCGCATCCTCTACTTCTCGGGTGCCTCTTCTGTGCCCCTGGCCCCTCCCTCCTGTTGAGTGCCCCCCAAAGCAAGCAGCTTGCTATGGGGGCACCTGAGTTGCAGCTCTGTGTGTCCATTCAGACACGGAGCTGCGCTTTGGCCCCGCCCACTCTCACTCCTGATTGGCTAACTGACTGATTGACAGCAACGGGAGCCAATGGTGCAGCTGCTGTGTCTCAGCCAATCAGGAAGGAGAGTCCCGGACAGCCGAGACACTAGCGGACATTGCTGGACAGAGATGAGGCTCTGGTAAGTATTAGGGGAGCTAAGGGGAGCTTCTGCACACAGAAGGCTTTTTATCTTAATTAGGGTTGAGCGAACCCGAACTGTAAATTTCGGGTCCGTACCGGACTTTTGGGTGTCCGAGTCCCGGACCCGAACCCGAACAATTTACTGTATGTTCGAGTTCGGGTCCAGTGTTCAGCGATGTAATGGCACCTTTTTTCAAAAGCTGCAGGGCAGCCAATCAACTGTAGTTTCACTAGTGTGCCCTTAGAAGCCATCACAGCCATGCCTACTAATGGCATGGCTGTGATTTGCCAGTGCAGTGACCCAGCCTCTATATAAGCTAGAGGCACACAGCACGTCACTCTGCTTTACACAGTGTAGGGAAAGCTACCTGGCTGCCGTGAGGGAGAGAATTACATGCTAGGAATCAGTCCACATTCATGAAATATCTTCTAATTAGTCAGCGATCTACATAGATAGAGAGTGTAGGTCAAGGTTCCTGTGTCTGCTTTGAGGGAGAGAGAATTATCCAGATTCAGAAATCAATTCTAATACCTGGTTGGGTTGCAGTGCACAGTCTTTTTACACTGCCATGAGCCCAGTGCCAGACAAAATATAACTTTTATCTGCAAGCTCAGTGCACCAGCACTGCATATGTTACTGTGAGATACACCCTGTACATACTGTGGGTGTATTCTGCTATTGCAAAAACATTGCAAAAAAAATTAATTTTGCAGTGTTTTCTGCATATGTGCAGGATTGACATATTCAATTGATCAATTGTTCTTCTATTGTGCTATTCCAAAAAAAATTGGAGTGAAAATGTTTTTTTGCATAGCATTTTCTGCAGTTTTGCACTTTTTGAGATACACCCTGTACATACTCTGTGTGTATTCTGCTGTATTCTGTATTCTGCTAGACCTGCTGAACTGGTTAGTGCTGCTGGCTAGGTTGTCCCTTTCTTTTCACGACTTCAAAAGGACTCTTTATAGATATAGTCCTCTGTCTAAGGTCACTTCCTGTAAAGGGGTGCATGAGAAGATACAATACATGGGTCTAACGAGCAGAATGCTGTACAGAGGAAGCTAGAGTCCCTTTGCTAATGACTACAGAATTTATGTCACTTGCTAAAGCACCCAATCAGCCAGAAAATGGGTGACATGGCAAAGGTGACAGTTACTCTGGTAGAGAATGAGTGTTATGCTTGGCCCCTAAACTAGTGGCCAGGTTCCCCAGACACTGGTACCCATAGTTGTGCACAGCCTATTGCATTAGATTAAACACAGGCCTTTCTCTGCAGCCTCAGCACACTGGACAGTGAATGAATGGAAAGTGTTATGTGCTGAGTGGCTTCCTGTTCATTCACTGAAGCATAGTAAACACAGTTTAATATGTTTTGGTTATGATTGAGCACAGTGAGTGAGTGTGTTCACTGTGTTCATTTAGAAAAGGAAAGGGCCGGTAAATGACAAATTGATTAGCCCCCTCCCCCACTCTTCATCCTGAAACATCTCCTGCAGCAGCCGAGGGGAGAGGAGGGGAGGGAGGCCAGCAGCACTGTGGTGGGGAAGGGGGGGTACACAGGGGTAAGCCCAGGGGAATCGGCACTGCACACCCCCTACGCATGCCGATGCTGGTACCTACCCCTTGGCACAGTGTCCCCAGTCCATCTCCTAAAAAGACAGAGCCTTTGGAGTCAGGCTGCACATGCTCAGTTTGGTGTGTATTGCTAGAGAGTTTTTATTTTTCTTGGGAGGGTGCATGTGATCAGCACAAGGCCAATCAGCACTGTCCAGACAGAGGGTCAGGGGTCCTGCAGCCTCATAGGACAGTCAACATAGAATGAAAACTCCTCCTACAAGCTTTAACCAGACGCTAAAAAAAAAATTACAAGACTGCTATTCACTGCTGATGAGAAAAGATATTTAGCAGTTTATATTTAGTAAAATTGCATTTCCATGTTCTGTGTACTGTGGGAGATCAGATATAGTGAATGCAGGGTCCTGGGTTTAGTAACACTTTAATGCTGATCCCACATGACCGCAGCTCCTGCCTAAGTGCAGTTCCACTGTGTTCCAACACGGTCCTTAAATCCCCGCCCACATGCTCACAGCGGTAAAAAGAGAAAGAAAATGTTAAGTTTGAGTGCAATAATTCATGTGCATACATATGTATATACAAGTGTATACAAGGAAATTGTAACAATGGCAGCTAGAATAGGAGAACTGTATGCCTGTGTACGCATGTGCATGTATGCGTGCCTGTGCAGTGTCTTTACAGAACATAACCTGTGTTTGTTACTTAGGATCTTTCTGCCAACAAACATCAATAAATGATTATGTTTGTGTACAGGAGGCCTTAGGCTAGATGCACACAAGCTTTGTATCCTCCTGCTCTGTTTTCAGTTCAAAAGTTTAAATTTTGCATCTATGAATGCGGATATACATACACTGGATTGTCAAAAGTATTGGGACGCCTGCCTTTACACGCACATGAACTTTAAAGTGGAGTTCCACCCACTTTTACAACTCTTCAGCATCCCTCACTAAACTGTGCACTGTAAACAAATTGGATATTTTTTAAATTTTTTTTTCAGCACAGACTGTATATCTTCTGTATTCATTTTTCACTTCCTCCTCCCTGGCCGCGGCCCATCTCATCATTTCCTGTTTGCAATGCCTCCTGGGAAGGGGCAGCAACTTCCTCTCAAACTGCCGTTGCTATGGAAACCTGACCTGAAACCTATTACACTGCTTATGCTGCACTGAGCATGTACGTGACCTGCAAGGATGAGATCCAGGAAGAAATACAGTCTGGCTTCAGATGCCCACACTTAAGATGGCCACGGCCTGCTGCAAGTTTATAAAATAACAAACTACTGCTAAAAACTAACAAAACAGACCTTAGTTTACAGAGTAACTTTACTAGAATACATTAAGCTTGTGTATTATAGGGGTATTTTTATTTAAAAAGTATAATTTCGGCCGGAACACCGCTTTAATGTCATCTCAGTCTTAGCCCCCCGTACACACGGTCGGAAATTCTGACGGAAAATGTCCGATCGGACCATGTTGTCGGAAAATCCGCCCGTGTGTGGGCTCCATTGGACTTTTTGGAACTTTTGGAATTTCCGACGGAAAAAATTTGAGATCCTGCTCTCAAATTTTCCGACAACAAAATTAGATCGGACTTTTTCCGATCGTGTGTAGAGAATTCCGACGGACAAAGTGCCACGCATGCTCAGATCAAATTATGAGACCAAAGCTATTGGCTACTAGCCTCTACGTAGTTCCGTCGTATGCAACGAACGTCACCACGTTCAGAATGATCGGATTTTCCGACAACTTTGTCCGACCGTGTGTATGCAACACCAGTGTCGGACAAAATCGGTTGGAAAAAATCCAACGGATTTTGTGGTCGGAATTTCCGACCGTGTGTACGGGGGCTAGGTCCGTAGGGTTCAATATTGAGTTGGCCCACCCTTTGCAGCTATAACAGCTTCAACTCTTCTGGGAAGGCCGTCCACAAGGTTTAGGAGTGTGTCTATGGGAATGTTTGACCATTCTTCCAGAAGCGCATTTGTGAGGTCAGGCACTGATGATGGACGAGAAGACCTGGCTCACAGTCTCTGCTTTAATTCGTCCCAAAGGTGTTCTGTCAGGTTGAGGTCAGGACTCTGTGCAGGCCAGTCAAGTTCCTCCACCCCAAACTCGCTTATCCATGTCTTTATGGACATTGCTTTGTGCACTGGTCAAAATCATTTGGTGGAGGGGGGATTATAGTGTGGGATTGTTTTTCAAGGGTTGGGCTTGGCCTCTTAGTTCCAGTGAAGGGAACTCTTAAGGCGTCAGCATACCAAGACAATTGGGACAATTTCATGGTCACAGCTTTGTGGAAACAATTTGGGGATGGCCGCTTCCTGTTTCAACATGACTGCACACCAGTGCACAAAGCAAGGTCCATAAATACATGGATGAGCCAAACTCAACCCCTGAAAAACCACCCCACACCATAATCCCCCCTCCACCAAATGATTTGGACCAGTGCAAAAAGCAAGGTCCGTAAGGACATGGTTAAGCAAGTGTAGCGGCCATAACCCCTGAGGGGCGGCCTTGACTTTTGGGCTTACCAGTTACCTCCTCCTGGCTTGTCAGTGAATGTCCAGGGGTTCCAAGGGTTAGTACCCACCAACTTCGGATGCTGACACATAAAAGTCCTTGTAAAAGTTTTTTTATTCTGCAGTGGTAACATCCAACATAACACAGTCTCAGATAGGAATAGGGGGGATACGGGTGAAGAAACTCAGGCACCCAGAACTGCTGACATCCATTAACTGTCTCCAATAAACCCAGAGAGTAGCCACTCGCAGCTGGGTACTTCAATGCCGGATAAACCTCTAGCCAGAGGTTTAGCAAACAACAGTGTGATCCGGAACTTTACAAAAGTCTCTGCCGCAGACTAGATAGCAACTGAACATAGTAGGAACCTTTCTCACAGTACCTGGAACTTTCTCTGTCTCCTTAGTAGTACCGTGAGAAGTGTGGATTCTTTAGTGTCCATTCAACTCAGCTTCAGGCTACTCTTGAGTAACCAGCTTGTTGGCCCTCCTCCGAAGAGTCCTCCCCTGGTCGCTTGTACGAGTTGCCATGCCCCTCCAATACTGAGAGCACACCGGGACGCCTTGAATCCTCCTTCAGTTACTGGGCCTCGGGCTACACAAGTTTAGGGTGAACAAACTTGACTGACCTGTACAGAGTCCTGACCTCAACCCGACAGAACACCTTTGGGATAAATTAGTGGAGACTGTGAGCCAGGCCTTCTCGTCCACACAAATGTGCTTCTGGAAGGATGGTCAAGCATTCCCATAGACACACTCCTAAACCTTGTGGGCAGCCTTTGCCGAAGAGTTAAAGCTTTTATAGCTGCAAAGGGTGGGCCAGCTCAATACTGAACCCTAGGGACCAAGACTGGGATGAGATTAAAGTTCATGTGTGTGTAGGCAGGTGTCACAATACTTTTGACAATATAGTATATATATATATATATATATATATGTATGTATATATACATAGCCAAGTATTGTTCTACACAATTTTTTTATTGTGCATTAAAAAAAGAAAACAAATAAAATTAGACATGCTATCTGTCAATAGAACTTAACCAAAAAGTGAATTCTATGCATCCAAAAAAAAAGAAAATATAACAAATCAAATCATTATTATTCAACCAAAAAATTAAATAAAAGCCTCATACATTGTCCTGCTTCTTATTATAGGGGGTCAACAATTCCAAGAGTCGGTGAAAGCAGGGGTCCGACATCCGGAAATAATTCCAAATATCATCCGGATTATTCTCCTGAAGCTCCCGCAGCAAAGGCATATGACATACTTGGTCACGATTAATAAAGCAACCAATTTTTGGTCTCCTCCTCCTCCTGTTCCTGGACTGGACTTGGACTTGGGTCAAAGCAATAACTCCAAGGCCAATAATAAATAACACGTTATCTCCTCCGATTCCCGCAACATGTCTGGTTGACGAACGGCCGTTCAGAAACTAACTGAAAAGCACGAAATGAAAAGCGCAAACTGAAAAGCGCGAATCAACACTCCCCAAACTTCTATTAACACAAAATTAGCAGGAGGAGCCCAAAGGGTGGTGCTAAAGAGCTTAAAAATTACATAGTATGTCACTACGTTTGTATTTGTGTTTGTTGGCCGACAATTCTATGCATTCTATGCATCCAAAAATATAGAAAATATAACAAATCAAATCATCATTATTCAACCAAAAAATTAAATAAAAGCCTCACACATTGTCCTGCTTCTTATTATAGGGGGGTCAACAATGCCAAGAGTCGGTGAAAGCAGGGGTCCGTCATCCGGAAATAATTCCGAAAATCATCCGGATTATTCTCCTGGAGCTCCCGCAGCAAAGGCATATGACATACTTGGTCACGATTAATAAAGCAACCAATTTTTGGTCTCCTCCTCCTCCTGTTCCTGGACTGGACTTGGACTTGGGTCAAAGCAATAACTCCAAGGCCAATAATAAATAACACGTTATCTCCTCCGATTCCGCAACATGTCTTGTTGACGAACGGCCGTTCAGAAATGAACTGAAAAGCACAAAATGAAACGTGCGAACTGAAAAGCACAAAATCAAAATTGCGAAAGGAAAAGCGCAAAATGAAAAGCGCAAATCAACACTCACCCAATTTCTTCAAACACAAAATTAGCAGAAGGAGCCCAAAGGGTGGCGCTAAAGAGATGAAAAGTACATCACTACGTTCGTGTTTGTTGGCCGACAATTCCTTGCCGTTTGTATGCAAGACAAAATCCAGGCACACGCCTTCGGACAAAAGTCTGAGGTTTTGTCTGCGGAAAATCTGATCGTGTTTACGAGGCTTTACACACATTCCAGCTTGCAATATACAGAGACCTCTGACAGGCAAAAAAAAAAGAATGTTAATGAGAATTCCAAAAGATATATTTATCTTTTTTCACAAATACATTAAAATGTTTTTACATGCCATTTCTCAAGCTGTAGACAAACACCCCAATGACACAGCTGTTTAGCTTTTAAACTCATTAGACAAAATGTTCTGAAAAAGAGGTCCAGGTCTATGTGAAAGAAACACTTGAAAGGCTTTTTTTTTTGTTTTTCCACTTATTTTTTATTTTTTTCGTTTTTCATACAGAAACTGCCCGTGTGCTTTGCAGTCATTACAAAAGAAAGGGAAAAATGAAATTGGTTGTTTTGGGATTACGGTTGGACGATCTCTTTTATGTAACAGCGACATCTACAGGTAGAGATAGCCGGTGTCCACAAAGCAGAAGAAGGAAAAAAAAGAATTGTTGAATTGCTGGGGATGATCTATCGAAGCTCCTGTGGATTTTACAAGTCACACTCGTTTAGCAGCTCGAAATGGACGTGACTTTCAATCCAGCCCCAAATTCAACCCTGAGGAACGCAGTTCGCTGTAACTGTGGGGGGCTTTGCAACCCCTTTAGTGTTACACAGACAGACTTATTTAACAAGTCATCGCAAGGAGCAATAAAGATGTAATAAAAAATACAGTGCAGCGCTAACAAGTGATAACAAAAAAAAAATGAAACCATCAATCGAAGGAGACTCAGAGCAAAAAAATAAAAAATAGGCATAGGGACAACATGACCAGTGAATAATGAGGACAGCAGGGGGAAAGGGTTGACAGAGCAGTTAGTGTGGCCTTACTTTATTTGTAGTGGTCTGTGGTTGGAAGGGGACTCAGGAAGTTTACATAGTTAATCAGGTTGAAAAAAGACACAAGTCCATCTAGTTCAATCATAAACAAATAAATAAAATAAATAAATAAATAAATAAAATAAATAAATAAAATAAAAAAATATTATACAATCCCATATACAGAATCCTATACCCACAGTTGATCACGAGGAAGGCACCCCCCCCCCCCCCCCCCCCCACCAGAAAAAGCATGATCCAATTTGCTACAGCAGGGGAAAAAATTCCTTCCTGATCCCAGAGAGGCAATCGGATTTTCCCTGGATCAACTTTACCTATAAATGTTAGAACCCTGTTATATTATGTACATTTAGGAAAGTATTGAGGCCTTTCAGCAATCTACTGAGCTGACCAGAGCCACCTCTGGAGGGAGTCTATTCCACATTTTCACAGCTCTTACTGTGAAGAAACCTTTCTGTATTTGGAGATTAAATCTTTTTTCCTCCAGACGTAAAGAGAGCCCACACTGCCCACAAGTGCCACAAATCAGTGCCCATTAGCCATCCCAGTCAGTGCTGGCAGTTAGTGCCGCCTATCAGTGCTGCCTATCAATGCCCATCACTGCTGTCCACCAATGCCCATCAGTGTCGCCCATCAGTACCACCCATCAGTGCCCATCTGTACCGACTATCCATGCCACCTAACCATGCCCACCAGTGCCGCCTATCAGTGCCCGCTACTGCTGCCTATCAGTGCCCACCAGTGCCACCTAACAGTGCCCATCAGTGCCGCCTATCAGTGCTCATCAGTGCCACATATCAGTGCCACCTATCATTGCCCATAAGTGTGGCATATTAGTGCCTCCTCATCAGTGCCACCTCATCAGTGCCACCTTATCAGTGCCCATAAGTGGCACCTCACCAGTGCCCATAAGTGCCTCATCAATGCCCACCAGTTCAGCCTATCAGTGCCCATCAGTGCCACCTCATCAGCTCACATCAGTGAAGGTGAAAAATTACTTAGTTACAAAATTTACTGACAGAAAAAAAGTAAAAAAAACTTTTTTTTTTCCCCCGAAATTTTTGGTCTTTTTTTTTTTTGTAAAAAATAAAAAACCCAGCAGTGATTAAAAGAAGGCTCTATTTGTGTGAATAAAATGAAAAAAATAATTGTTTGGGTACAGTGTAGCATGACCGCGCAAATGTCATTCAAAGTGCGACAATGCTGAAAGCTGAAAAATGGACTGGGCAGGAAGAAGGGGGTGTTCGTGCCTGGTAGGCAAGTGGTTAAAGTGAATAACTCAACACCAAGTTCACTATATGGAATCCTTATGTATTTATATGTATTTATACATGGTGATCATATCCCCCTTAGGGGAGTTTAGGGGGAGTGGTGAGCCGAAAGGGTCCAGTAGGGTGCAGCACAGAAAAGAGAAACTTCCCACCCGCCCTCCTGGTTGTCGCGGTTCTTGCTAGATGGTTGTCGTGGGGCCTGGCAGTGGTGGGACTTTGGAGGAGGAGAAAATTCTAGATAATAGAATGGTCAGGACCAATCGGTTGTATGGGGTTCTCAGGTACATTCCTGTTAACTCGGAATATGTAAATGGAGGTCACTGCATATAATAAGGATTAGGCATGTACAGATAGTTTTGTTAAGAATTTTAGTTTTTTCTGACATTCGGATGTATCCGAATTTATGATTTATAATAGTATTGAATTTAAACTAATCCAAAATAACAAATACATTTGAATCGTTTTTGAATTCTAATCGTTTTCGATTTGTTTTCCAATTTCCAAAGAAAATAAATACATTCGAATAGTTTTCAAATTTGAATAGTTTTCGATTTGTTTTCCAATTTCCAGAAGAGAAAAAAAAATAGAAGAGAATAGAAAAGAATAGAATATAATAGCGGAAAACAGAACAAAATAGAATAGAAAATAAAAGAACAAAATAGAATAGAATAGAAATGAATAGAATATAATGAAAAAAAGAATAGAATAAAAAAAGAATATAACCATCTTCATTTCTCAGTTTCTGTTCTACGGAATGTTGTGTTATTTAATTTGAAATTATTTACTTTGTTAATAAAAGGCTGCAATGGCCATTTATCTCCAAAACCTTGTTGTGTACTTTTATTGTATAGTTTGGGGTTGGATGGGATGGTCTAGCAGGCTTGAGTTTGGGGTTGGATGGGATGGTCTAGCAGGCTTGGGTTTGGGGTTGGATGGGATGGTCTAGCAGGCTTGGGTTTGGGGTTGGGTGGGATGGTCTAGCAGGCTTGGGTTTGGATGGGATGGTCTAGCAGGCTTGGGTTTGGGGTTGGGTGGGATGGTCTACCAGGCTTGGGTTTGGATGGGATGGTCTAGCAGGCTTGGGTTTGGGGTTTGGTGGAATGGTCTAGCAGGCTTGGGTTTGGATGGGATGGTCTAGCAGGCTTGGGTTTGGGGTTGGATGGGATGGTCTAGCAGGCTTGGGTTTGGGGTTGGGTGGGATTGTCTAGCAGGCTTGGGTTTGGATGGGATGGTCTAGCAGGCTTGGGTTTGGGGCTGGATGGGATGGTCTAGCAGATTGGGTTTGGGGTTGGATGGGATGGTCTAGCAAGCTTGGGTTTGGGGTTGGATGGGATGGTCTAGCAGGTTGGGTTTGGGGTTGGGTGGGATTGTCTAGCAGGCTTGGGTTTGGATGGGATGGTCTAGCAGGCTTGGGTTTGGGGTTGGATGGAATGGTCTAGCAGATTGGGTTTGGGGTTGGATGGGATGGTCTAGCAGGCTTGGGTTTGGGGTTGGATGGGATGGTCTAGCAGGCTTGGGTTTGGGGTTGGATGGGATGGTCTAGCAGGCTTGGGTTTGGGGTTGGGTGGGATTGTCTAGCAGGCTTGGGTTTGGATGGGATGGTCTAGCAGGCTTGGGTTTGGGGTTGGATGGAATGGTCAAGCAGGCTTGGGTTTGGGGTTGGATGGGATGGTCTAGCAGGCTTGGGTTTGGGGTTGGATGGGATGGTCTAGCAGGCTTGGGTTTGGGGTTGGATGGGATGGTCTAGCAGGCTTGGGTTTGGGGTTGGATGGAATGGTCTAGCAGGCTTGGGCTTGGGGTTGGATGGAATGGTCTAGCAGGCTTGGGTTTGGGGTTGGATGGGATGGTCTAGCAGGCTTGGGTTTGGGGTTGGATGGGATGGTCTAGCAGGCTTGGGTCAGTGCTGGAGGTTATCTGTTCTACACGTGTCATGAAATTGTGAAAAGTATAAGTCCATATATAAAATTCCATAGACATCTGAATGTCGAGAAAAGTGCTCTCCACAGTGATCCTTAGTAGAAGGCACACAGGTGTAGAAAGAGGAGGAACTGGACCCAAATAACAGCAGTATGGATAGCTTGCTCCCAAAGCCAGACAGCCTACAGAAAGGCTTACCAGACCGAGGTGAGCACTAAATGATAGGTAGTAAATATGCACATGGGGATATCAAGGTCTCTCTCCAACCTGGCTGTATCCAGATGATCCCAGTAGTGCCCAAACATGTGTAAAGAAAAAGACCGCTCTCATAGTACGGTAGAAGAGAGCTTTAATAGCAAGATAAAAGATGTGCACTTACAAAGCCTCTGTAATGATACAAGCTTTAGATCAAGCAACAAAGGTGTGTGGCATTACTGCGGGCTCCACTCAAAGCATAAAGTCATCCAGCAAATCAGAAGGAAGCAGCATGATGACATCACTGTAGTAGGTACCACCCTATACGTTTTGTCATAGATGATATCATCTGGGGGCGGACTGAAATGTCTATGAGATCAATATTTCTAGTAGCACGTTTGAGTAATACTGGGATCATCTGGATACAACCAGGTTGGAGGGAGACCTTAATATCCCCCTATTGACCACCTGATCATTTAGTCGTCACCTCGGTCTGGTAAGTCTTTCTGCATGCTATCAGGCTCGGGGAGCATGCTATCCATGCTACTGTTGCTATGAATTACTACACATAGAACTTTTCTTTTGCTCTCTGCAGTGCCTCGTTGAAATAAGCTGATGTTTTATTACTTTATTAGCAGAGAGCAGGGGAGGACTGGGATCAAACCTTTGGCCTGCGGTTTTGGTGTGTGGTGGGGTGGGTTTGAGTGCACAAACCCAATCACCTAGCCCAGGGGTCTCCAAAGTTTCTGAAGAAAGGGCCAGTTTACCGTCCTTTAGGATTCCAGACTGTGCCCACTGGGAGTAAATAATGCCTGATCTTTGGTATTAGGGGGAGATATAGTTGTTGTCAGTGGGGGCAGGGGGTGCCCCATCATTGGTGTCACTGGAAGGAATAGTGCCCCATTGTTGGTGTCATTGGCAGAAATTATGACCAGTTGTTGGTGTCAGTGGCAGGAAGTATGCCCAATTGTTTGTGTCGGTCACAGGAATAATGCCTTAAGGGCTGGATAAAGGCAAGCAAAGGGCCACAGTTTAGAGGCCACTGACCTAGCTTTTTCTGTTGCAATATTTTTATTGGTTTATTGTTATAATAAAAGAGAGATGTACAAACATTTATTTGATTCAGTGATCAGATGGTGAGCCTTAGTGGAGCATAGAAAATATATACTGAATATACACAGAAGAGATAACGGATTATATGCGAAGAACATACAATAGGGCTCTGGAACCATGCAGTGCCACATATTGCCCAGACGTTCTAAGCAGGGTGGTGAGGGAATACCCCATCCCAATCCACTAAAGTCCGAGGTCCTTATCCAAAATAACCATTATAAAATGGCTGTTAAAGTGATTGTAAACCTCAGACATGAAATATGAACAAAACATATCCCTCTATAGTGTGTACTTGTTTCAATCCAGAGCACTGAGTGCAATTTCCCTCTGCTGCCTCATCCATCAGCATGAGTCACGTCTGACATTTTTTTTCTAACACCAAGCGGTAAAATGGTGTCAGGGGAAGGGGCTCCAGCACGCCGCCTGTGACTGAAAGTCTCAGCTCTGTTCCTGTGTGCTGTGTGAAGGGGGGTGTTTCCCTTCCCACCAATCAGCTCTCAGCTCTCCTCACTGAGTTCTACAGAGTGCCTCCTGCCTCTTGCTTTCTGAAAGCTCAGGCAAGATGGATAAATTCTGGACTCTGAATGGTTGTAGAGAAGAGATGGCAGCAGATAAACAGGTACAACTTATGTAGGAGGATTTGTTTCCTCTCTGTGTATCACCTGAGGCTGGTCACTTCACTGGATATATGAGAGAGTTTACAACCACTTTAAGCAATGAGTATTAATGAATCAGAACATTAAAGGTAAGGAAACTGATCCATAATACAGGGGGCTTAGTAAAGAAAGAAAAAGGAAAAAGAGAAAAAGCAGAGAAAAAAGAAGAGGTTGCTCACTTCAGCCAGAGACCTGGTTCTCCGCCACCCTGCCCCATTCCGGTTCCTACACAGGTGATGGTATATATACTAGCCCTCTCATGGTCAGGAGGACACAGTTCTGTGGAATAAAAAGAAAGTGTACAATGCAAAGGATGCCTTGGTACCATGGGCGTCCGCAGGTAGGGGCAAGGGGGGTCAAGTGCCCCCCTCTGGAATCTGGGATTGAATCTTAAATTCAGCACAGTTGTGTTGCTATCAGGGTGCGGGCAGCCCGCACCCTGGTGCCACTCCCCAGTGGGGTGACACCATCAAGGTGCTGTCAAGCCCCCCCATCAGTGTAGTGTGACTTCTGTCTCTTTTCCCTGCTTTGGCAGGCCCATTTTCCACAGGGAGGAGACTACAGCTCGATCAAGAGAGAGATCGAGAGACTGCAGCCTGGAAAAAAGCTGAGGGAGAGAGCGCTACAGGACAAAGAATGAGGAGTGTGCTGGGCGGAAGCCAGAGAGAGAGCCACGCTGCCCAGCACCACCAGAGAGAGCCATGCTGCCCAGTGCCACCAAAGAGAGAGACACGCTGCCCAGCATCACCAGAGAGAGAAAGACTGAGCCACTACCAGGGTACAGACATGCTACACTACTGACCAGAGTCGCCCCCGGGAACCCAGAGTGAGCGATCGTCCAGTCAGAGGGATCACTGTTGTAGTTTTGCTGGGTATGGTAAGAGGGCCCGTTGGCCATTATTCATTACTTATCCTAGGGACTGTACTAGGTCTGCAGTCTCTGACCATTATAATGTGATAATGACATTGTCGAAAAGGGGCGGTGCATGGGTTACCCTAAAATTATGTACCCCTTGAAAAAAGTTCAGCGGACGGCCATGCTTGGTACTTCATTAACTGGTGGTCATGGTGGAAGGTGAGGGTTTCTAAAGAACATCGTGTATTGTGACAGCATAGGCATAAGCTCTTGGCATTCAGTCACATGACACCTCAGAGATGCAAATGAAATTCATGCTGGAAGACTTCCTTCTGCCAGAAGCTGTGATTGTAGGTCCAAGCATGGAGCAGATAGCCACATATATCTCCACTAAAAGCCACCAGCCCAACAAATTGTAATAGTACTGAACTGGGGAAAATGCCACCCTGCCCAGTACTCTGCTGGCACAGAGGCATGTTAAGAGGGCAGTGAATCATTCTACCCAATCAGAGTTCTTCTTTTGCTAATCTGACTAATATAAATTATACTAATGATAGATTCATACTCAAGGTCAACAGTACAGCATCCATTTAGTGCCCAATATTTCCTCCAGTTAGAGCATGCACAGGTGATTGCTGAAGATTTTCCACTGTAAAAATGGAGAAGGAAAGCACCAATGGTAATTTTCCGAAGTGTCCCCTTACATTGGTTATCAGTGAAGTTGGAGCCCTTACATTTAACGGTCAGTGGGGAAGTGACCCGTAACAATGGTGATCAATGGAGAAGTTGCACCTTATATTTGTAGTCAATGACTACAAGAAAAATTTGGAAAAATTGAGAACATGTTCTCAATCTTTTGCTGGCTGAAATTCCACCAGCAAAAGTCCGATGGAGCCTACACACAGTCGCTTTTTTTTGACCAAACGCTCACATCGGCCTTTTGCTGGCGGAATTTCTGATCGTGTGTATGAGGCATTACCCTCTCTCCCATGGACTGTGAATAATAAAATTCCTTTTTGTTTCATCTAAAAGCGACTGGTGCCCATCTGTCTACATATAACACTATGCCTAAGTGATCTACCCCTGAGGTGAATGTCAGCCCACCCTGTCTCTAGGGGTACCACCAGTGCTGGGAGAAGGCCATCCAGCGCTCAGGGCAAAGATATCAAAGACATTTCACTCCTCTCCTCTGTGATGTGTGCACCCAATTGTCTTACCTACATACAGAGTGCACGGGAGTCTTCCATATGAAAACACTGTGCCCAAGGCAGCTGCACCTCCTGTCCCTCCCTTGTCCCGGCCCTGGGTACCTCTAATGCCACGTACACTCGATCGGAATTCCGGCCAGAAAAAGACCGATGAGAGCTTTTCATCGGAAAATGCGACCGTGTGTAGGCTCCATCGGAATTTTGCTGGCCGAATTTCCGACAGCAAAGAATTGAGAGCATGTTCTCAATTTTTTCCAACGGAAAAGGTTTCTATCGGAAATTCCGATCGTCTGTAGCAATTCTGACATGCAAAAGCCCTACGCATGCTCAGAAACAATTCGACGCATGCTCGGAAACATTGAACTCGGCTCGTTGTAGTGTTGTACGTCACCGCGTTCTTGACGGTTCGGAATTTGATGTGACCATGTGTAGGCAAGACAGTTTGAGCGGAATTCCGTCTGGAAAACCATCAGAGCTTTTTCCAACAAGAATTCCGATCGTGTGTACGCGGCATAAGACTCAGTGGTCAGGGGATGCTACATATAATACTGACACATTTTGTGCAGAGCTTTTTAGAAGAACTGAAACATTTACATGAGCCACTGCCCCAGAGGAGCTTACCGTTTAATATCCTCATCACAGTCATACACACACAGTAGTATCCACCAGCAGCAAGTTAAGAAGAGAATAAAAATAGGGTATTTTCAGCGCAGGTTGCATTATCCAGAAAATAATAGTGATATAAACCTGCCAGAAGTTCGGCTCTGGCACCGGGCTTAGACGTAACCTATTCATCCGGTAAATTGCTAATTGATTTACCTCGTAAAAAGACAAAGGTTTGCTCTCGTTTCATAGGGTCAACTGCATGATTTATTAGGAGCTGCAAGGGCTTTGTCCACCTGCAGACATTTCATAGATGACACCTGAATCATGGTGCAAAATCCTGAACAACAAGTATCAAACCGGTGCCACATTTCTATTTTAAAGAGACAATCTAGTAAAAATTAAGAATTCTCAGTCAGCTAAATGGCCGCTACCTACAATTAATCCTTGGCTCTCTACATGGTTGAATTTTCCATTAGGCACAGTAGGCTTGTACCTATGGGTGGCAAAGCCAAAGGTTTATTACCCCATCATCAGTAGAAATACAGTTGTAGGCAGTTGCAGTCTCTACTCCCTACCGTAGGTGTCGCTCGACCAAAGCGGCAATGCAGAAGGGGAAGAAAGTTGTGAGAAACTTGGTTCCTCTATGATATCCTGCGGTCACCAGGGGGACAGCTGTGTGATTGGACGCTGGTACCCTATGTGACCTTGGCGTCCATTTTGGGTCAAGGAGTCGTTTATTTAAGACTCGGGCTACCGGGCTTGGCACAATTTGTGGGAGTGGCTAGTGTAGGAAGAGGTCCCCTGTCTGGCGGGACTACTCTATCTCCACCTAAGCTAACCATATACAATTTGAGATTTGATCCATGTTTGGGAAGGCTAAATGTACCCAAGTCGATGAAACAATCAGCCTGTCAGATTTTACATGTGATTATTGCTAGTGGCTGTTATAGCTGCTAGAAATAATTGATAATAAATCTCACAGCAGGAACAGCTTTCCATGCCCCCACTGGGAGAACACACTGGCTCTGCAGGAGGAATTCCCCCATCAACACATGAAATCAAGCGATTTTCTATGGCCAGCCTTAGGAAACCTCAAAGGGCACATTCCTGTTCCTTGTTGCAGAAGCTTTCAGCATCAACTCAGGATACGCTCCTCTGCTACAGTTTAGTAAGTGGCTCCGGTTGGCTGTGCCTACCTACTGGGCCTACTTGTGCATTGTTGGGACATTCTTAATACACTGTTCTTTATGATCTTGACCTCTGTGTGATCTCTGCTCACCAACACTCCACGCTGCACCCTTCCCACACAGTCATTTTATTCAAGCTTAGTAACAGCTAAGGTCTGGTATGGAAATTAAGGGGAACCCTGCACCAAAATTTAAGAAAAATGGCGTAGGGGTCCCCCCAAAATCCATACCAGACCCTTATACGAACACACAACCTGGCAGGCCACAGGAAAAGAGGGGGAGAGAGAGCAGCCAGGTGACCCCGCCCCCCCCCTCTGATGCCTCGTGACGTCAGAGGAAGGCGGGGTCAACCGTCTACTTCACCGAGTGGCCCCACCCTCAGCTATACAAGAGCTGTAACCGAGAAGAAGCATCATTCGGAGGTGGAGCTGTTGCGTTTTTGGCTCGACTGAGGTGTGATAGAATATGAATGGCCTCTGTGTGATCTCTTCTCACCAACACTCCACGCTGCACCCTTCCCACACAGTCATTTTATTCAAGCTTAGTAACAGCTAAGGATGAGCCAAACACCCCCCCCCCCCCCCCCCCCCTGGTTCAGTTCACACCAGAACATCCGAACAGGCAAAAAATTTGGACGAACACGCAAACACTGTTAAAGTCTATGGGCTACGAACATGAAAAATGAAAAGTACTCATCATTTTAAAGGCGTATATTCAAGTTATTGTCATAAAAAGTGTTTGGGGACCTGGGTCCTGCCCCAGGAGACATGTATCAATGCAAAAAAAAAATTTTAAAAACTGCAGTTTTTTCAGGAGCAGTGATTTTAATAATGCTTAAAGTGAAACAATAAAAATGAAGTATATTATATACGATTTATATAGCGCCAACAGTTTACGCAGCGCTTTACAATGTATAGGGGGGACAACACAATTACAGTACAGTTCAATACAAAAGGTACAGGAGGGCCCGGCTCGTAGAGCTTACGTTCTAAAGGGAGGGGGGTGGTGGTACAAAAGGTAATAGCTGCAGAGAATGATTTGATGAACAGTCCCTTCACAAAATTACATTTCTAAAGGAAAAAAGTCATTCAAAACTCATTGCGGCTGTCATGAATTGTCAGGTCCCGGCAATATAGATAAAACTCATTGAAAAAAAACGGCATGGGTCCCCCCCCCCGCCCCATTCCATTACCAGTCCCTTTGGTTCTGGTATGAATATTAAGGGGAATCCCGCACCAAATTTTAAAAAAAAAAATGCGTGGGGGTCCCCCCAAAATCCATACCAGGCTCTTAAGGTCTGGTATGGAAATTAAGGGGAACCCTGCACCAAAATTTAAAGAAAGATGGCGTAGGGGTCCCCCCAAAATCCATACCAGACCCTTATATGAACACACAACCTAGCAGGCCACAGGAAAAGAGGGGGAGAGAGAGCAGCCAGGTGCCCCCCCCCCCCTCTGATGCCTCGTGACATCAGAGGAAGGCGGGGTCAACCGTTTACTTCACCGAGTGGCCCCACCTGCTATATAAGAGCTGTAACCGAGAAGAACTGTCATTCGGCGGGAACCTCCCATGGAGGCGGAGCTGTTGCGTTTTTTTTCTTTTTTTGGCTCGACGGAGGAGCGATAGAATATGAATGGACGTCGCGGGACATTTTTATTTTTTTATCTTTTAATAAAGGACTTGTGGTGTTGGTAAAAGTCAGTATATATACGCAATTTGGAACTGTCCTCAAGTCAATGGTGGCGCTTAGAAAAAAAAATGGTTAGTGGACACCCAAAGACCCTCTCCTGGCAATAATTGCATGTTTATGTTTGGTACATTTTATTTGTCTATGGTTATTTATATAACAATTGTTGTTAAATAAAGGGCGGCTATGACCAATTTTGAATCCATGTTAGGCAGTCCAAGTCATTATTTTGGAAGAAAAATGAAAGGGACGGTATTGACGAATTCATCATTCATGCCATATTAGAGGCAGGCACAGCGTGGCTTCTTGTGTCTATCAATGATCTTAAAACAGGGGTGGCACAGACAACTAATTGTTCTGGTTGTCTTGTTTTGGAGACAAGATAATTTGCATGTAAACAGCCCTCCCAGATGGAGGATCTACAGCAAATTATAACAACGAAGCCGTAGAAAAGAGTTCAGTTTTCCTTAAAAACGAATTTCTAACCTCTTGCCACTTTACAGTTGATAGAGATTTAGAATACATAAACAAGGATTAAACTAATTTTAATAATTGACTTTCTTATTTATTCGGCTTGAAATTTTGAGCGACACACTTGGCTAGACAAATATCAGTCAACCATAAATGTTAAATAAAACATAGAGCACATAAATAAAAGCCATTACGATACATACAGTAAGACTTTATAAATCCGAGGCATGGTTGTTTTTCATTTTTACATAGAAAAAGCTAGAGTTAATTCGGACCTATGTCATTCAAGAAGCAATTCATGTAATGTTCTTCTGTGGCTGCATATTATAGAAAATGAACTGTATAATACAGGAAAAGAATGCCAAGGTTTCACTTTAAAGGTAACTTGTCACCAAGTTCTTCAATGGAATACATTTGTGATTTAAAAGGGGTGGGGCATTGGAAAAATAAGATTCCTAAATGGCATTCTAGAGCAAGCGACTACAGATTTTTTTTTGTTTATATACACTTAACATAAATTATATCTACGTGGGCTTTTTTTAATCCTACATATTTGTGCAAAGTGATTGCAAAGTGAAAAAATACCAATAGGATGAGTTGCCTTGTTTTAAAGTGTATCTCTAGGCAGATCCCCCCTCCCTTTTTTTTTTCTTTGCTGTCTGTGTCCCCAATGGGGAGACCCCATTTGAAACAGTAACCATTGTTACAGAGAAAGAGAGTGAGGGGAAATCTGCAATTTTAAATATGTCCACAGAATAAGAGAATGTCCAATGGCGACACCTGTTCAATGGACAAATATCAAACAGTGGAATTTAGTTTGTAAAGTGCAAACAAAAAAATATATATACCTGTATATACAAATCCACTAAAAAGTTCAAGAGTGCATCCCCCTGAAGAAGTCACTGCTGACAAAACACGTATGGGCGCCCTTACGCACCTCTTGTTGATTGTTGTCGGCGTTTGCAAACTATCAGCCTGCTGCTCCAATCCTGCTTTATTAGAAAGATTGCTAGCTGGAGCTCCAATATTTTACAATAAAAGATACTAATTTTAAACAAACTTCACAATGGAGATGTATGTTTTATGTTTCCCCGTATTATACCACCATTGATTGCTAAGTGGCGATCGTCTCCCCCTAGGGAAGTCAAGCCTGATATTTACACTTCATGTGTTTCTTTCTATTATAATCTATGGCCCAACTGTTCTGGTAAGAGGTGCTTGGTAAATACTACTATCTGGTAGTGGAGTTCATTTTCCTTTCCTTGCATCAATGATATTACCTGAAGGATCACATACTGTAGATGTTCTGTGATGGGACTTTTGTTTCACTAATGGACTATATACTGTATATTCATTTAAATGATTGATATATGGAAACATGAATTTTTGATACATGAGTTTATATACCGTATATACTCGAGTATAAGCCGACCCGAATATAAGCCGAGGCACCTAATTTTACCACAAAAAACTGGGAAAACTTATTGACTCGAGTATAAGCCTAGGGTGATAAATGCACAGCTACTGTAAGTGGAAAAGACAGTTAACAGTGCCCATTTGCAGCCTCACTGTGCCCTATTGCAGCCATAGGTCACCCAAACTTCAAACTCGGTAGTTAAGGGTTCCTAGATGCCCCTTAGCTGCAGCCAATTTGGGGTTTCTGGACCCAAAGGGTCCCGAAATTAAATTTCTGCAGATGGACACAGTTGACCGACTTTGGGGCCCCGTATCTCGGGGCCACCTAGTGCTAGGAACTCCAAATTTGGTGTGCAAACCCAGTGGAACTATCATTACAACATATTCCCTAAGTGGCCCCCGAGATATGGGGCCCCAAAGTCGGTTTGGAAAATGTCAAGTACTTTTCTGCAGCAGAGAATGACATTTTCTGAACCGACTTTGGGGCCCAGTATTTCGGGGCCACTTGGTGCTAGGAACTCCAGCTTGGATATGTTGTAGTACTAGTTCCACTGGGTTTGCACACCAAATTTGGGGTTCCTAGCACTAAGTGGCCCCGAGATACGGGGCCCCAAATTCGGTTCAGAAAATTTTATTTTCTGCAGCAAAAAAAATGCTTGACTCGAGTATAAGCCGAGGGGGGCATTTTCAGCACTTTTTGTGGATTTTTATATATTTATATATGTTTATTTTTATTTTTTTAACTTTACAAACTTAATGAGTTAGTTGTTTGCACTTTATAGTAGTTGATGTTCCATATTGCACTTTTACACTTTACAACTGTCATTGTTGGGAGTTTATGCACTTAGAACTTGTAGTGCTGCTCTTTTTGTTTACATATATAGTATGTATTGGTATCACAATATTATAGCAAGCTGTTTAATTTTTTTATGACCTAACGTAGATTTTATACTTATACACGGAAACAGTGGAATTTACTTAATTTTGAGAGATTTCCACTAATTTTCCATTGTGTGTTTGAGACAGGAAGTGAAGGGAAGTTTCCCCAATGGTGCATATACAGCAACAAAACACATTGGCAGGGGTTTTAACCCTTTCTTAATATATCCAAAATAACACAAAAATTTACTTTACATAGTCCAACTATAGCCTAAGCAAAGAAAGAAAAAAATGGAATCCCCAACATCACTTGAAAATAAAACAGCTACTACTACAGTATCCATCCTATCTCTGACGCTGTCCCCAGCAGGTTGTCCTGTTCAGGGCTCCAGTGCCACTTCTCAACCCATTTTCCTGTGAGCTTAGAATGTCAAAGCTTCACCCCCAGCCCTTGGACTCACAGGAGAATCCTGCAGAGTATAGTGCCACTTTAATGCCTTATATTGTTCTTGAGAGCTGTTAGGTTCTGCCTACCACAAGAGGAAGAAGGCGAGGAAGACCTGTAATGTCACTTAACCAAAAACACCAACAAATAGGAAACATAATGATTTTTTTTTTTTTCATGGGTGATGGAAATCCCCAAATGGGGAAAGGAGAGGACCTGAGCCTGGATTTAGGCTTTGAAGACCAACCTTAGCCAACATCAACTTCATAGCTAGAGCATCCCTAAACAAATCTCACCCCAATGGGCTTCTTCACAACCTACTCTATCCTTGTAAGTAACCCAATTGGGATGAAACCTGTTTATGGGATGTGGTTTCTTGGTTGGAGACTATATGTAAGCAGCCACTTTATTGCTAATAGAAAACGTACTAAGAACAAAGACTAAAAGGAAAATCTCTGAATGTGTTTAGCCAGAACTTCCAAGTCCCATGAGGGATTCTATATGGCACGTGGTGTCAGAAGAAGACCAGATTGGAAACCTGTCAGCGTCGGCGCATCCCTGCGTGCCTACGGGGTAGAATAACACAGGTGCGCAATTCTACTGGTCTGCGCATATGGGTTCGCGAATTAGCAGGTTCACGCGCACACTGTATTGCCGGTTGGCACACGCAGGTGCACGTGCGCACAGCTGTGTGCACAACGTAAATCCCTGCCAGCCCTATAAAGACAGCTCTGTGTTCCATGTCAATGCTGATTTGTCTTTTCAGCTCCTGTGTTCCTGTGTCTTACCTGTGTTTCTTGAGCCTACCCGTTGTGACCCGTTTTAACCTGACTACTCTTGGATCTTCTCCTACATTTGACCCTTGACTTGCCTCTCGGACTTCTCTATCTGCTGGATACCTGTGTTTGAACCTCAGCTTCCTCCTGGACCTGTCTCTGCCTGCTCCTTGTGTTAGACGCTCAGCCTGCTGCTTGACTTGAGTGTATGACCCCTGGCTTGTCTCCAAGACTCTGTTCCTGTTTGGACTTCCTTGTGTTTGACCCTCGGCCTTCACCTCCAGTCCTGCTTCCAGGCTCTATCTCCAGCTTCAGGTGTTTGAGCCCCAGCCGGGCCTCTCTCCAGCCAAGTACCAACTCCACCCTGCACGGGCTACCTTACTGCCAGAAGTCCTACAGTCTCAATTACCTGCTAGCAAACCGTGCCCCTCCGTGCCCAGTGCCACTGTTCCACTCTCAGGGGCACTGCGCACCCAGTTGCAAGGGAAGCCGCTCTCAGCAATTTGGCCTTGGTGAGTACCTGATATGTGGTAGGAGAATTATTAGAGTGGGCTGAGGCAATACAGAGGGTGCACCATGTTTGTGCTTAATAATCATTGTTGCAAGAGGATGTTAGTTTGGTTGTGTTTTCTTGGCATAAAAAAGAGAGGCGAGGAGGAAAGCACACAAGGGGAACTGTAGTCAAAAAGAGGGAAAGAGGTAGGGGGAATTAAAATCCTAGTGTGATTAGGGGGGAAACAAGGGCGGAGAAGAGGGAAGGGTGTTGGGTGACAAGACGGGGAGACAAGCTCCCCATTAAGCAGGCTTGCAATAAGAATTTAGGGGAGAATGGTTCTTAATTGTAATGGTTCTTACAATCCAAGTGGACACATAAGTGGGGTACATATTATAATATCCAGCTACCAGTTCTTCTAGGTGCTAAAGACAGGCTAGCTCAGCGCACCACTCTACCTGTGTAGGAGAAGATGTCAATTTCCATTGTCTGGGAATCACATTCCTGGCAGTATGTAGGAAGAAGTGGAGCAGACCTTTCTTAGCTTTAGATATAGAGCCAGGAAGCATTGAGATTAAGTCAATGGTGGGAGACACAGACGTATATATGTATTAGTTAGTTACCATATCATGGAATCAAAAAAAGGAGGATCAGATGTCAAGGATTAATAGGCATGACCACAACATATGCATTATTGTTCCTGTAGCCCTCTCACATCTCTAGGAAATGTTGTGGGTGGAGGGACAAAATCTATATTAGGGGGCAGCTGTACCAACATGTGAGAATCTTTTAGTTCTTTTCCTGAACCACTACTGAAAGCTTGTGTTCTTATTAATCATCTTCATACTACACCAGGGAATCGTAGGGGTTGTTCCTGTTGACAGAGAGCTCCCAATAAAACTTGGATAATAAGCGCCATTCTTTCCATAGCACATGCCCAGCATTCTACCAATACATCAACTGCCAATAATAAAAACCTAACAGAGATTCTCAGCTTTCCCCACTCTACTTTAGAAAAATGTTTTATTACTGTCTGTACCTAGATAAAGAGAGGGGGTTTACCACCGCTCCAGGCAGGTCCACCGAAACAAAAGGTTTCTCCTCTAGGAAATGAAGAGCCCCAGGTGCTGGCTAATGCGTATAGCAAATGTAGCGCTACCCCCATTTAAGAGAGCCGCTGGTTTGTTTTGGGTCCCTGAGTACAGCTCCACCAACCCCCGGCAATTTGGCTCTACCCGCTCTGGCACAGTTAGTAAAGGGGTATGTCCCTATGCACATAAAACTTAGCTTATACTCTAAGTGTAATTGGTATGAACTCACAAGCAGACTGCTGAAATAAGAATAACTGGCTTTACTGTTGTCAGTAAGGAAAAGAAATAGCAACATGCATTTAAACATATATCTTACAATACTTTAGCAGGTCCCTGCAATATGCACTTTAACATGTACACACATATGTAACAACTGGTAATGGTGAAACGGAGCGCCCAGTGTGGCGACCGTCTGCTATGCACCCCTGAGGTGCAATAAATCTATCTGCGCCTACCTAATGGACCAGGCCTGATCCCTAGCAATAGAGCTCAGTCCTTGTACTAGTACAGTGTTCTTCACCGGCAATAAATCTGTAGAGGTGGTGCACATGTAGCTTTAAATGGTGTCATTTGTAATCCACAAAAAGTAACATTGCTGCTCTGAGGTAAATTGCGCCTAGGCAGTTCAGTAGGCATAAAACGTGTGTGTCAATGCAGGATGAGCCTTCCGGCTCTCTCACCAATCCTTGAGGTACCGTCCTCCGATCCGGTCCCTCTAATGGCGGCTCTGGTCTCTTCAATGGCGGCGTCCGGTCTCCTCAGTCACAGCCCTACACTCCGGTCATCAGCTCCGTCCGACCGACAGTGAGGGGAAGTCTCCGCTCCGCTGCTGTGGACTCTGAGGGGTGAGAGTCTCACTCCATCGGCTGCAAGGCCCAGGCTTCAGGCCTTCAGCTCCGGTCCGCACAGGTGTCTCTGCTGGCTGCAGTCTTCGCGTCACACGCTCTGTCAGCAGAGGCAGGCCAGTCCTGTCAGGCCTCAGAAGAGGAAGTGTCCCAAGAGGAAGAGGCGGTCTCCGCTCTTCCTTTTTATAGCCTCCCCCAGCAGCCTCCCGGGCGGAAGCAAGCAGCCTGGGAGCCTGGGGAATTATGGGAAATGTAGTCTCTTCCCCTAAAAGGGGTAGAACCCCGCTACACACTCCCCCCACTTTGAATCTTTGGTCCCCAAAGACAGTGTTCAAACTACAAACTTTCTCGGGAACAACATTTTCACATAATTTGGACAGAGGAGCCTCCCACCAATTGGCATAAGATGGGGAGCTGTCCTGTCTACAGGTCACTTCAGTGTGGGCGACCTGTTTAACTGTGCCAGAGAGTGAGCTGGGGTTGCCCTCCACTAAATGAGCAGCGGAAGGGTCAGGGCTTTCAGCACTTCTCCTTGCTGTGGTAACAGAGTCCTCTGAACTTTCTCCCATCTTGGGGTAAGTTAACTTCTTGGGAGGCTTCACACTCCTGCGAGCTCTCTGTTCTCTTGGAACTTCTTCAGGAACACATTCTGGCAACATCTCTGGTTCTGGAACATCTTCTTCTTGTTCTGGGTAGAGACCAGGGATATCTTCCCAGCACTCAGGCACATCACTGAATGGCACAAACTCTGTGGCTTCTGGGTTCAATGTGTTATCTTCCACATCTTCAGTAGGTGGAAGATCTATGGCGGAATTTCCTGGGGTTGAGGAAGGCCATAGCCATTCAAGTTCTCCTCTTTCTTCCTCTGGTTGGGGGTCCTGTCCACCCCTAACTTGGGACGTTTGAGACCTAGTGTTAGGCCTGGGGGTATCCAGAATGGAAACAGATTCAGGTAAGTCTCTTACTGGAGGCATTCTGACTGCTTCAGTGAGTGGGAGCAAATGATTCCTATGCCAGGTCTTCAAAGGCCCCAACCTTCCTTCTGGCTTCAACTTGTAGACAGGCAATCCTGGAAGTTTCCTACAGATGATATATGGCTCTGATCTCCATCTATCAGCAATCTTGTGTTTCCCAGGGATCCCTAGGTTCCGTAACAGTACACGGTCCCCAGGCTGTAGGTCCTGTACTCTAACTTTCAAATCAAAGTTCCTCTTGTTTCGGGCCCCTCTCTGGTCAGAGGCCGCTTGAGCTTTCTCATAAGCTATCTTCAGACTGCGCCTCAGTCTGTCCACATATCCTTTGTGGGAGGCAGCAGAGGCATGGTCTAAGGATATGCCGAAGGCCAAATCCACTGGCAATCTTGCTTCTCTCCCAAACATAAGTCGGTAAGGAGAGAAACCTGTCACATCACTTGTGGTGCAGTTGTAGGCATGCACCAGAGCTGAAATGTGTTGACTCCAATGTTGCTTCTTCTCTGTTTCCAAAGTTCCCAACATGTTCAATAGTGTCCTGTTGAACCTTTCAGGCTGGGCATCACCTTGAGGGTGATATGGTGTGGTTCTAGTCTTCTCTACTCCCAGAGAATCTAGTAACTTCCTGATCAGGCGACTCTCAAAGTCCCTTCCTTGGTCTGAATGGATTCTCTGTGGCAGTCCATAGTGAACAAAGTACTTCTCCAAAAGTACCTTGGCTACTGTAGAGGCCTTCTGGTCCTTGGTTGGGAAAGCCTGAGCATAACGGGTGAAATGGTCGGTTACCACCAGAACATTTCCCAATCCGCTCAAATCGGGTTCAAGGCAGAGAAAATCAATGCATACCAGATCCATTGGGCCTTGACTCTGTAGGTGGCCCATTGGGGCAGCTTGATGGGGTAAAGTCTTTCTCTGAATGCATCTTGCACAGGAATGGCAATACTCCTCCACTTCGGCCCTCATGCAGGGCCAGTAAAACCGGTCTCTGACAAGTTGGAAGGTTCTCTCTGCTCCCAAGTGACCATGCTGGTCATGTAAGGCAATCAGCACAGTCTCTCGATGCTTCTCTGGGAGAAACAACTGCCACTTGTCTTCTGGTCCATCAGAGGGGCCCCTTCGGTAGACTACCCCCTGATGCACCTGCAACTTGTCCAACTCTCTCCTCAGTAGGCGAGCTTCTTTAGAAGGGTGAAGGCGAAGTCCCTCTGGACTCTTGTCTTCCAGGGCTTCCAGGACCAATCTCCCCATGGGATCTTCCAATTGGTCACACCTTAGCTCCTTCTTGGACAGCTTCGGCAGACACTCTTCTGCCAGTTGAGTTACCCCACAGTAACACTTTGGGACTCCCACTGTGGTAACTCCTATCTCTTCAGCTCTGGATCCTCCTCTGGCTTGGAGTTCAGCCCCCTGACAAAGGGCTCGCACTCCATCTGGTGCCACTTGAGTCCAGTCTTCCCAGTCATCGACCATGACATGGGATCTTCGGGACAGGGCATCTGCATCCCTATTTCCAGCCCCTGGTCTGTACTTGAGACTGAAATTGAATCCAGACAACGCCGCCAACCATCTGTGTCCAGTTGCATCCAGCTTGGCGGTGGTGAATAGATAAGTCAGGGGGTTGTTATCTGTCTTTACAGTAAACTCGGCCCCATACAAGTAGTCTCTCAACTTGTCAACAACTGCCCATTTGAGGGCTAAGAACTCCAACTTGTGGGTGGGATAGTTCTTCTCGGAGGGGGTCAGGCTCCGGCTCACATAAGCCACTGGTCGTAGCTGGTCTTCATACTCCTGGTAGAGTACTCCACCTAGGCCCTCATGGCTGGCATCAACGTGTAGCTCATATGGTCTAGTGGGATCAGCGTAGGCCAAAACTGGGGCTGTGGTGAGACTTCTCTTCAAGGTTCTGAAAGCCTCTTCACACCTTGAGTTCCACTGGTCTTGGACCGACTCACTGGACCTTCTAGGCCCCATTCCATCTTCCTCTCCTTCTGTCTTCAGCAGCTCGTTGAGGGGTTTGGCAATGCGGGCAAATCCATCCACAAACCTGCGGTAGTAGGAGCAGAACCCCAAGAAAGACCGGAGTTCTGTAACTGTTGTGGGCCTTGGCCACGAAGTAACTGCCTCCAGCTTCTCAGGGTCTGTAGACACTCCTTTTTCAGACACTATGTGTCCCAGATAGTTCACAGAAGACTGATAGAACCGACACTTCTCTGGAGAAAGTTTAAGTCCCTCTTCACTGAGCCTCTTCAGTACTTTCTCCAATCTGGCTTCATGTTCTTCCAAAGTCTTTCCAAAGACAATGACATCGTCCAGATACACAAGGACTTCTATGAGGTTCATGTCTCCAACAGTCCTTTCCATTAGGCGTTGAAACGTAGCAGGAGCTCCAGATAGGCCCTGAGGCATCCTGTTGAACTCAAAGAATCCCACTGGGGTTATGAAGGCAGTCTTCTCTCTATCTTCTGGATGCATGGGGATTTGGTAATACCCACTCTTGAGGTCCATCACACTGAACCACTTAGCTCCAGATAAACTCTGCAAGGCATCTTCTATCCTTGGCGTGGTGTACTGGTCAGGAATGGTCCTCCTGTTGAGAGTTCTGTAGTCAATGCAGAGTCTCAATGACCCATTCTTCTTCCTGACTACCACTATTGGGGAGGCATAGGGGCTTCTGGACTCCCTAATCACTCCCGTCTTCTTCAATTCCGCAAGCTGCTCTCTCAGATCCTCCAGATCTGCTAGCGGGACTCGCCTCACTCTTTCTCTGAATGGCTTGTCCTCTTGCATGCGGATTCGATGGGTGGCACTCCTCGCACACCCCACATCAAACTCATCTTTAGAGAAAATCTTCTCCCATCTGGTCAGCTGGGCCTTGGCTCTCTCTTTCCAAGCTCCAGGTAGGTTAGGGTTTTCCATGGAGAGTTTCTTCCAAACATCTTCTCCTTCACCCGTCCCCTTCACTTCTGACCAGCCAACTGGGACAGCAGGACTCACCTGTCCCAGAAGCATCCTGGCAGGGATCTCCACGGGCCTCTCCGTGGGGTTCCTCACACTGACAGGGACTCTTCCTCTAGCCTTCTTCAGGTCCTTCAGTGAAATTACTTCTGGTATCACTTCCAGACCTGAGTGACCCTCCATTGGGTCGGGTTCCAACATCACAAAGGGGCCAGGCTGCTCCCAGGTAAGTTTCACCGTGGCTCTCATGCAGGTCACCTCTCCAGGCTGTAACACTGCTCCTTCTTTTCCAAGCCTCCATACCCTTCCTATCCCCTCACTTGGGGTCTTCTGCTCTAGGACCAACCGCTGGTAGGCTGCCTTCAGCATGGGATGGATCTTGGGAGTTGAAAGATTCTCTTTCTTCACCAGGGGGGTCAGAAGCCTTCTGACTAGGTCCGTGTTTGTCCCTATGATCAGGGAGGTCTTGCTGGTTCCTGGTGGGCGGGGACACACCACTGCTAAGGTGTCGAACACTTCAGACTTCCCAGCTACGGATGGGTCAAACGTCAATCTGATGGGTAAGTATCCATCATAGGGGAAACTCTGAGTTCCCAATCCCCTTATCTCCAACTCTTCTATCTTCTGTATAGGCAGATGACTCAGGTATCTGTCATAGAAGTCCCTGTACAATAGGGTCACTTGTGCTCCAGTGTCCAGAAGGGCCTTCGTGTACACTCCTTCCACTTGGATGGGTACAGTAGGGGATGGACCAACTAGCTCCTCTGGGTAGGGCCTAGTTGATGCTGTCCTCTTCTTTGGACTCTTTGCTTTACCAGCACTTGATTTGCACTTGCTCCTTTCTTGAGCCTGGTATGCATTAATTTTCTCCCTCTCAGTGGGAGTGTGAACCCGTTAAGGGATATTGTTATCTCTCACTTTGAAGAGTTCACGCTTGGGGGTGCTGTGTCTCTCCGGAGGGGTCTTGCCCCCTTTCTCTGGAGTGCACCTTGGTTGAGGATCCCTGGGCCCCTTCTGAGGGGTTTGGTCTCCTCGCTTTCTCTTCCTGTTGTGCTTCTTGGAGCTCACTGAAGGTGATGGGCACCCGGCTGACTCCTTCACCGGGGCCCTTTGGCGTTTCCCGCCGGCTGGCGGCTTTCTGCCTTCTTCTTCTTGGGACTGGCACATACAGCTGCAATATGACCAATTCCTCCACAATTAAAGCAAATCATCTCACTGTAGTCAGGTGGGGATGCTGGTGCTGGAACAGCTGGAAACAATTCCCTCCTGCTTGTTTCCTTCTTGGGACTGGGCGTCTCTTTCGCCACTAGAGATGTCAGTATCTCCATCATCTGGGACATCTGCAACTTCAGGGCATCTACCTCTGTGTCTCTTTCAGGGGTTAAGGCCGACCTGACCGTGGCCACTGGAAGCTTTGTAGACCCCATCACTTGCTTTTCCCGTTTCTCTTCCAACATGGCCTCTTCTTCTCTGACCATTCGGATGAGGTCAGGGTAGTCCAGGCTCTTCCCATCCTGCCGGGTGCGTAGAATTAGTGCGACAGGATCCAAGGGTTGGGCTCCCCTCATCACCTGCTGGGCACGGGCTTCATCTACCTTCCCCGGATCTATCCCCTTCTTTAGGATAATCCTATGCAGGATCTTGTCTATGCGTCCCATGTACTCTGACAGCTTCTCCCCTGTCCTCTGGTAACAGTGTTCCAGTTGATAGGTAAGTTCTGTGACTTTTTCTGTCCCACCAAACACACCTTCCAGGATGTCTATGTAGTCCTGGGCAGTGCAATCCTTTTTACTCGTCTTCAGATTGCGTATGGCCTCTAAGGCAGGTCCTTTTAGGCTTTCAACAATCCTTTGCTTCTTTCTGCCTTCTGAGACCTCCCATTCTTCTAGGGCCTGCGTGGCACCATCTAACCACTCTTCAAATCCCTCTTCTCCCGAGGGTACAGGTGTCCTCCCTGAAAACATCCGGAGTTTCCTGTATCCCGACATTGGGTAATCCCCGGGGTCTCTTCTGCACTGGGTCACAATTTCCCCTAGGACAGCACACAGTTCTGCACTCAGAGTAGTCTGTGTGGGTGCGGGACTTTCCGCGCCCTTCTGCTCCTCCTTCTTTGGGGATAGAATGGCTTTCATAGGAGAACCTTCTCCCTTGTGCGGCAGCGCATGCAGCAATTGGTAGGCCTGACCATTCGGTGCCTGTATGCTCTGGCTCCTGAACTGCTCTGGAGTCTCTTCCTTCCATTCTATTAAGGCGTATGTGTACCCAGCGTCATTTCTCATGTCCATTATCCATGACTTCTGGCATGGGGATAATGACATTATGAGCTGCTTGACCGCCTCTCTCTGCCACATCCCTGGCAGTTTAATGACTGCTGCTGCGGCTGGGTCAGCGGCCCATGTTGCGGACCACCGTCCCACTTCTATTGGGTCCATGCCGGTACCTTCTGGCGGCTTTCCCCGCTGACTCAGGATCCCGGATTACGAGCCCCCACATGTAGCGCTACCCCCATTTAAGAGAGCCGCTGGTTTGTTTTGGGTCCCTGAGTACAGCTCCACCAACCCCCGGCAATTTGGCTCTACCCGCTCTGGCACAGTTAGTAAAGGGGTATGTCCCTATGCACATAAAACTTAGCTTATACTCTAAGTGTAATTGGTATGAACTCACGAGCAGACTGCTGAAATAAGAATAACTGGCTTTACTGTTGTCAGTAAGGAAAAGAAATAGCAACATGCATTTAAACATATATCTTACAATACTTTAGCAGGTCCCTGCAATATGCACTTTAACATGTACACACATATGTAACAACTGGTAATGGTGAAACGGAGCGCCCAGTGTGGCGACCGTCTGCTATGCACCCCTGAGGTGCAATAAATCTATCTGCGCCTACCTAACGGACCAGGCCTGATCCCTAGCAATAGAGCTCAGTCCTTGTACTAGTACAGTGTTCTTCACCGGCAATAAATCTGTAGAGGTGGTGCACATGTAGCTTTAAATGGTGTCATTTGTAATCCACAAAAAGTAACATTGCTGCTCTGAGGTAAATTGCGCCTAGGCAGTTCAGTAGGCATAAAACGTGTGTGTCAATGCAGGATGAGCCTTCCGGCTCTCTCACCAATCCTTGAGGTACCGTCCTCCGATCCGGTCCCTCTAATGGCGGCTCTGGTCTCTTCAATGGCGGCGTCCGGTCTCCTCAGTCACAGCCCTGCACTCCGGTCATCAGCTCCGTCCGACCGACAGTGAGGGGAAGTCTCCGCTCCGCTGCTGTGGACTCTGAGGGGTGAGAGTCTCACTCCATCGGCTGCAAGGCCCAGGCTTCAGGCCTTCAGCTCCGGTCCGCACAGGTGTCTCTGCTGGCTGCAGTCTTCGCGTCACACGCTCTGTCAGCAGAGGCAGGCCAGTCCTGTCAGGCCTCAGAAGAGGAAGTGTCCCAAGAGGAAGAGGCGGTCTCCGCTCTTCCTTTTTATAGCCTCCCCCAGCAGCCTCCCGGGCGGAAGCAAGCAGCCTGGGAGCCTGGGAAATTATGGGAAATGTAGTCTCTTCCCCTAAAAGGGGTAGAACCCCGCTACACAAATAAAGGTGAGTAGAAAATTCTGGACAGCCGCGCTCAGCCGCCTTTCAATAAAAGGCACGAGAAATTTCATTCGGAGCGCAGCTGTCCAGAATTTTCTACTCACCTTTATTTACTGTATGTACCTACTTTGGAATCAGATTAAGTTATTTTGGGAAACTTTACCTCTAATTGATAGATATACAAGGTCTGTACTAAAAGTGATACAAAAGTGGGCATAACATTTTTATCAAAGTGGGTGTAAAGGCACGAATTTTTTTTTTACCTTCATGTAGTCTATGCATGAAGCTAAAAAACCTTCTGTGTGCAACAGCCCCTCCAGCCCCCCCTAATAGTTACCTGAGCCCCTTCTCGAAACCAGCAATGTCCATGAGAGCCTTGCCTCTCTGGGGTCTTGACCATTGGCCCCCACTGCTGTCAATCACAGCCAGTGAGCCAATCAGGAAAATGAGGGTGTGGGGCCAAGCTGTGGCTCCATCTGTTAAGGGACACACAGAGCCGTGGCTCGGAGAGGTGATTGCTGTGGGGGGCACCCGGAAGGAGGGAGGAGCCAAGAGCATCAGCAAGGGACCTGAGAAAAGGAGGATAAAGTCTGCTTTGTGTAAAACCGCTACACAGAGTAGGCAAGTATAAAATATCAATATGCAACGCTAATATGATACACACAGGGCCGTGGCTTGGAGAGGTGACTGCTTGGGTGCCCCCACAGCAAGCTGCTTGCTGTGGGGGGCACCCGGAAGGAGGGAGGAGCCAAGAGCACCAGCGAGGGACCCGAGAAAAGAAGGATAAAGGCTGCTTTGTGCAAAACCACTACACAGAGTAGGCAAGTATAAAATATCAATATGCAACGCTAATATGATATAATATGTAACATATAAAGCACAACACCCCAGTGTTTCCAGCAAGTCTCCTTACCAGAGGATTTGGACCCTTAAGTGATAGAGTGGTCATATACGCATGTAACGCAGATCTTCCCCAATCCTCTGGTGAAAATGGCTCACACTGAGATCTCTATGGGCTGTACATGTATACTGCCAATTCATGCATTCGGTATCACGATCATATACACAATTAGCTCCCAGATCACATGACGTTCAGCTGGATAATATACATGAAAGGTCGCATAGTGAAGTATGTTTAAAAATTGCAATTCCTTAATTAAAAAAATGTTCCTACAAACATAGCATAAAATCAGGCATCACATAGGAACAGTCAAAATGGCAGCGGCTCATATGGTGCTTGCGTTATACATCAGGTGCCGCCTAACGGGTTTTGTCATCAAATAGACATCTTTAGAAGTATAACATGGTTGGTAATTAAAAAATAAATTAAAAAAAAAAAGGCTTTTTTATTTATAATTTATATAGGTGGTTCAAATCTCACATATTGGTAAAGTAACTCTTCCTTTTCTTGATTTTCATTGCAGGTAGTGACATTAGCAGAAGCAACATGCCATCATTGAGTTTTGGCGAAGGAGGGGTGCAGGCTGTCCGACATCTACCGAGGGCTACAGAATGTTTACGGAGATGACACCATTGACAAGAGCGATGTGCACAGATGGATAAAGACGTTTAAAGAAGGGGAAATCAGCAGTGAACACAAACCACGCAGTGGGAGACCATTAATGTCGGACAGCCAGCACCCCTCCTTCATCAGGACTCAATGACGGCATGCTGCTTCTGCTTGGAATCCATTAATTACCTGCAATGAAAAAGAAGAAGAGTTACTATAGAGGAAGAGTTACTCTACCAACATGTGCAATTTGAATAACCTATGTAAGTTACAGTGCCTTGAAAAAGTATTCATACCCCTTGACATTTTCCACATTTTGTCATATTACAACCAAAAACGTAAATGTATTTTATTGGGATTTTTTGTGATAGACCAACACAAAGTGGCACATAATTGTGAAGTGGAAGGAAAATTATAAATGGTTTTCAATTTGTTTTACAAATAAATATGTGAAAAGTGTGGCGTGCATTCAGGGCTGGTGCAAGGATTTTTTACACCCTAGGCGAAACCTAATTTTGGCACCCCCTTGGCTCCACCCTTGACTCCACCCCCCCTGCCCTGACCATGTATACCACACCTTTTTAATGAAGCGCCCATCCAATGCAGCCCACCAGCGCCCATCAAATGCAGCCTCTTCAGCACCCATCAATGCAGCCACACCAGCGCCCATCATATGCAGCCTACCAGCGCCCATCAATGCAGCCTCACCAGTGCCCATCAAATGCAGCCTCACAAGCGCCCATCATATGCAGCCTACCAGCGCCCATCATATGCAGCCTACCAGTGCCCATCAATAAATGTTTGCTTGCTTCTATTCATTCAGGAGTCGGGACACAGACACAGTCCTCCGCCACCGCTGCGCCTCTGACACTATGTGTGAACGGAGCGACGGCTGCCTGCTGATGCTGAGACTTAGTTGCTTGCTGCAGAGAGAACAAAGTAGAAACACCAGTGGCCGAGCACCCCTAGGCAGCAGTGCACCCTAGGTGGCTGCCTAGCTTGCCTAGTGATAGCACCAGCCCTGCGTGCATTTGTATTCAGCCCCCTTTACTCTGATACCCGTAACTAAAATCTAGTGGAACCAATTGCCTTCAGAAGTCACTGAATTAGTAAATAGAGTCCACCTGTGTGTAATTTAATCTCAGTATAAATACAGCTGTTCTGGGAAGCCCTCAGAGGTTTGTTAGAGAACCTTAGTGAACAAACAGCAGGATGAAGGCCAAGGAACACACCAGAAGGGTCAGGGATAAAGTTGTGGGGAAGTATAAAGCAGGGTTAGGTTAGCCGTCCACTTAAACTGACAGGCCGGGAGAGCATAAATCACAGAAGCAGCCAAGAGGTCCATGGTAACTCTGGAGGAGCTGCAGAGATCCACAGCTCAGGTGGGAGAATCTGTCCACAGGACAACTATTAGTCGTGTTCTCCACAAATCTGCCCTTTATGGAAGAGTGACAAGAAGAAAGACATTGTTGAAAGAAAACCATAAGAAGTCCCATTTGCAGTTTGTGAGAAGCCATGTGGGGGACACAGCAAATATGTGGAAGAAGGTGCTCTGGTCAGATGAGACCAAAATTGAACTTTGTGGCCTAAAAGAAAAATGCTTTGTGTGGTGGAAAACTAATACTGCACATCACCCTGAACACACCATCCCCACCGTGAAACATGGTGGTGGCAGCATCATCTTGTGGGGATGGTTTTCTTCAACAGGGACAGGGAAGCTGGTCAGAGTTTGAAGGGAAGATGGATGGAGCCAAATCTCCAGAAATCTTCCAGGGAAATCTTAGAAAAAACCTGTAAAGCCTTGTACACACGATCGGATTTTCGGAAGACAAAGCGTCAGAATTTTGTCCGAAGGGCGTGTGCCTGGATTTTGTCTTGCGTACTAACGGCACATAATTGTCGGCCAACGAACATGAACGTAGTGACGTACTATGTGGAATTTCAGCTCTTGAGCGCCACCCTTTGGGCACCTTCTGCTAATGTCGTGTTTGGTGAGCATTGATTACGAGCATGCGTGTTTGTACTTTGTGATGTACTTTTGTGTCACGGACTTGTGTACAGACGATATGAAAATCTGACAACAGACCATTGTCCGCCAAAAATTTACTAGCCGGCTATCCAACATTTGTTGGCCGAAAGTTGGACAACAATTGTCTCATGGAGCGTACTAACGGTCGGATTTTAGGCAAACAGTCTGTCATCACACAATTCCCAGCCGAAAATCAGACCGTGTGTACGAGGCTTTAGAGCAGTCATATGCAATTAGCGGACCTCCAGATGTTGCAGAACTACAAGTCCCATGAGGCATAGCAAGACTCTGAGCCACAAGCATGACACCCAGAGGCAGAGGCATGATGGAAGTTTTGCAACAGCTGGAGGTCCGCTTATTGCATATCCCTGCTTTAAAGTCTGCAAAAGACTTGAGACTGGGGCGGAGGTTCACCTTCCAGCAGGACAACGACCCCAAACACACAGCCAGAGCTACAATGGAATGGTTTGGATCAAAGCATATTCATGTGTTAGACCCCATACACACTATTAGATTTTCTGCAGAATTTTGTCTTCAGATTTACCAAAACCATGTTGTGCAAGGGCCGGCCTGATTGCATACAAATTTAAACTCTTGAGGTTTGACCTCATATTATATGTTTTTTTGGTAAATCTGAAGACAAAAATCTGCAGAAAATCTAATAGTGTGTTTGGGGTCTTAGAATGGCCCAGTCAAAGTCCAGACATAGCTATGAGTAAGCACTCTTGGTAGTGTGAAACGCGTTAGCTTTTTCTTGCTTTGCTGTGACCTATTTTTGTGTGATTCCATATTTTACCAATAAAGGCTTTTGAATTTTTCTTGGAGTGCGGCCGTTCAGAGTCCTTAATTTGCATCTTCATCAGCTTGTGCCGTGCCTGCACCTGGGTTCTCTAACCATAGGAACAGCTGTGGGAATTGAGTTTGGGTGGATTATCCTGGAGCGGTGGATCTCTCTATACATCCCCAAGAAGACTTGCAGCTGTAATTGCGGTGAATGGTGGTTCTACAAAGTATTGAGTCCAAATGTACCCCACACTTTTCACATGTTTATTTGTAAAAAAAAAAATTGAAAACCATTTATCATTTTCCTTCCACTTCACAATTATGTGCCACTTTGTGTTGGTCTATCACATAAAATCCCAATAACATACATTTACGTTTTTTGATTGTAACATGACAAAATGTGGAAAATGTCAAGGGGTATGAATACTTTTTCAAGGAACTGTAAGTTATGCCCACTTTTGCATTACTTTCGGTACAGACCTCATATAACAATCTAAGACAGTTTACAATGTGCATAATGAGCTTATAAGGAGTCAACAGACGAGTTAAGGAAAGGCTGCCTTCACTAGTCACGGCATACAAGATAACGTCTACTGGCGTGAACCTTTGGGTCTGTTATTACCGCGAGGGATGAATCAATCTGTAAACAAATAGCAATGACAGAAAGGATATTAATTTGAACAGACAAAAATCAGCAGGACCAACACTTTGACAGCGATGGCTTTGCACGGATAATGTCACATGGAAAAAAGGCATGCCCTCGGAGCCATTAGCTCGTGCCTGTCGTTGGCAGCTGCTGGTACCATCCTCCCTCCATTGCCTCCCCCTCCCTACCATCTATGTTAAGTTCTTATATGACTTGCCGGCCTGCACCATTTCTGGCCTTTAACATGCACTGCAGCACAAACAACGTATATTATCTCTGTTCCAATCTGCATCAAGGCACGCAATGAAGGCCTGGAGATCTGTGGACAGGCTGGTATTTAAAGAAAGCGGGTTCCATCCCTTGGATGGCATGAGACGCCTGGATGCAGCACAGCTGGAGGAGTTGATAAAACATCACAGAGAACACCAGGCTGACAGTAGGAGATAATTGACAGCTATTTATAATGCAGAGTACAGGGGGTCCCCGGGTTACCAACAAGATAGGGACTGTAGGGTTGTTCTTAAGTTGAATCTGTTTGTAAGTCGGAACAGGTCTATTTTTTAAGTGTAGCTCCAGCCAAAAAATCTATTTTTAAGTTTTTTACATAACATAGAGAAGGGTTATCACCCCTGTAACATTTGTTTTGCTGTCTGTGCCCCTGTTCAGAAGATTTCACCTCACATTCTGTCCCAATGACAATTGGATTTTGAAAATTTTGGGTTGTTAGGGAAACATGGACTGGTGATAAAGCATCAGTGGAGACACCTTTTACCCATATTAACTCTTACAGGAGTAAATTTCCCTTGCTAGGGGTGGATTTCCTCTCACTTCCTGTTGTCTTCCTCCGTTTGTAAGTAGGAGTCGTTTGTAAGTCGGATGTTTGTAAGTCGGGGACCCCCTGTAATGTGATCATTTTTTCAGACAAATTTCAGCCATTATGCCTTCGATCTACACATTACATCCACTACTGTAGTAGGAGTGGGGTGGTGGGGTGTGCAGGGTTGGTTTTAGGACAGGCCCTTGGTTGCAGTAACATCCTTGATTTTTGTTGTGATCTTGTTGCTCTGTTTCAGTGGAAACGATTGTTCGCCCCAAAACTCATACTTCAGTTTTTGGTAGTATTAGAAAAGCTAAATTGCCTAATCGTATATATCTGGTTGCAAGATCTACAAGCTTTAAAAGATAAGATTGGAATAAAAAAACAAACAAACACACAAACTCACCTAGCATGTCGCCTGCCACCTCTACATCAAGAACTGAGCAATCAAAGGCAGCTGATTTCTCAGTTCTTGGTCTTCAGTAGGGGTGGGTGAACGGTTATGCCCGAGCATGAGTTCGGGCCGAACATTGGCTGTTGGTACGTTCGCCGAACAACCAAATTATCAAGGCGCTCGACCGCAACGACCACAATGCACTGCGCCGCCGCACAGTGCATTGAAAGCCCTAATTGGCTGAAGAAATAAAAGCTGTACCCAATTAGGGCACAGAGCATTGTCAGATCCATGATTGGACGCTGTCACGATGATTCTATCCAATCATGGCTCATTGCTGTTAGCCCCGCCCCACACTATAAAAGTTTTCTTTCAATAGCGGCCATTTTCAGTGTGATATCGGCGTGGAGAGAGATAGAACAGGGCTTTGTTCAGTGCTATTGGTAAGTTAGTGTGCTAAAGTGTGCTATTCTGATTCTATTGTCAGTGTGTAATATCAGTTTAGTGTGAATCTAGGGATAGTTCAGTGCGAGTGTAGTGCGTCCATTCATCTTTCCATTAGTGTGAATGTAGGGATAGTTCAGTCAGTGTGAGTGTAGTGACCGTTTAACACAGTATATTTTATTGCGTTACTGCAAATTTAACGCTGTATATTTCAGTGTGTTACGTGCCGCTTTGAGGCTTCTGTTGGTCAAGAGAGGAGCGGAGGAGAAGGCTACCGCCTAAGTAATTAATTTCACTATTTTTTTAGTCCTCGCTGCCCAGGGCTGTCAGCTTCCACATCCATCTGCAACGCTGCATCACACGGTGGATGATTATCTAGGGGTGAAAACAGAGATGGAGAGCTTTCCACTCGACAATTTACTGGCTTACTGGGTCATGAGAATAGACCACCAGCCAGAACTTGCCCAGTATGCAATTGAGCTGCTGGGCTGGAGACCATAATCATCCAGCATGCTTTCCGAATGGGCATTCAGTGCTGCTGGAGGTTTTGTTACTGATAGTAGAACGCGTCTGTCCACAGACTCAGTGGACCGTCTGACATTTATCAAAATGAATCAGTCCTGGATTACCAGCAGCTATGAAGCCCCTGATGCTGATGTTACTGATTAAAGTGGTTGTAAACCCTTACAATCCACTTTTTACCTTATTTTGCCTTATTATGGGCTTACCTGTACCTACCGTGGATATCTCCTAAACCTGCATGGTTTAGGAGATATCCCCTGTATCAGCATGGGCTGATGTCATCAGGACATGTGCCCTAAAGCAGCGGGTTGTTCGTGCCGTTGCTTCAGCTGACGTGTCTTTACCGGTGGCTCCCACACACATGCGCAGGAGTGATGTCATCGCGGCTCTGGCCAATCACAGTACCGGAGCCTGCGAAAGAGTTAACTTAAGTGTTATGTTGAGGTTAAAGGGTAAGGGTCAACTTTAAAGATTAGGTTATAGCTCAACTCCAGGCTTTTTGGAAAGTTTTGACCAATGACCTTCATGGTTGATCACTTGATATTCGTATAATTAAATTAAATTACATTATCTAGTAAAAATATTTATACAACTTTAGTGATTGGACTTAGATCTTTTTGAAAGTAGAACTAAAGGCAAAACATATATATTTTTTTTTTGATAGAGTAAGTGAGAGTTAAAATGCCTTTTATCTTTTTTTTGTCTTCTATGTCCCACTGGGGAGATTTACCTTTACTTCCTGTCCCATAGCCAAAACAGGAAGTGAGAGTATATTCCTCCAAAGGGAGGGAATCCCTGGTTGTCACCCCTATCACCAGAACTAGTATGCTCATCCGAACATTTCCCCTCTATTACCGTTCAGAGGGACAACCAGTGGTGGCCCGTCCATAGAGGGCACAAGGGTGCCGCCTCCCTTATCTCTGCAGGGAAACAAAAACCGGCACTTCCCCACTGATAGGACAAAGCTGTGTATTGTTTACATTGACAGAGCTCTGTCCTGTCATCCTCTTTACCGATCAGCGGGTGCCGGTGGTCAATCATTGGCTGGCACCCCCTGATCGGCTTGTGCTGTTACCAAGCACAGCCAGAGTGCCTGTGGCATGCGCACGAGCGCGCCTGCTACTTGGAAGTGCTGGATCACGTATAACTTGTAGGACAGCCACTCTGCTGCCATACTCTTACCTGAGGCGGTCGGCAAGCGGTTAAGGCAGATAGACTGGAACTGGTGCCATTGAAATCAATGGGCTGCGACTTGTCATGCGACGATATGTGCTCAAAGTCGCATGATAAATTGCACAAGTGTGATAAGAGTGACAGGAGCCTCAAACAATTGTTTTCACAAGTGCTGCAAATTGCCTGCAAAAAGAAAGAAATTGCTGCAAAAAGAAAGAATCGCCACTTTCACAGGAAAAAATTAATCTGCGTATATTTCTCTCCAGTGATGTCCGCACGAGATGACTCATACTGATGAACAAACCTATAAAAATTCAAATTTCTTAAAGTCTCATCTAAGCCGTGCTTGCCTTCAGAGGGACGCGGAGGTGAGATGTGGCATCTTACAAATGACAGGGAGAGGAATACGTTAACCCTGGTGGGCAACGCGGCGCTCGTGTCGAATGCAGTTATACATATTTAACGCAGTCGGGACCATGTGACAAGCTCAATCACTTCCCATTCTTTAGCTGGGGAAACTATTTTTACAGCTTAGCTCAGGTCAGAGGTGTCTGGGAAGCGATTTACATAAAAAGCTTTGTAGGTCTCCAATAAGGAACAAAGGTAAAGGCTGAAAGCCTCGGGTCGAAGGTCCAACCATGCGAGTCAGATGCAACTACATCTGTCGAATGTAAAGGACTTTCGGCTGTCTATTTGACATGGGAAAATGGAAATTTTACTGTCATCATCACACTGTGTCTTCATATGCATGTGTCGGAAAAATGCTTTCTCCTCTTTTTTTTTTCTTTCCTTCAGCTTGTTAAAGAGCTACTGCAGTTGTTTAAAACAGATCTCTAGTCAAACAACTAAACACATAGCTGAAATACATACAGTATGTGTGGGTTGTTTAACCTGCTAAAGGTTTGGTAACTCTAATCAGCCGCTCTTGAAATTTATTGTCTGCCAAGCATAGCCAGGTCCATGAACTTCATTTCTTCTAATGCAGTTACAGCGGTACAGGTTGGTCAAGGGCATGCCCCAGTCTGTGATTTCATAGTAAGCAGGTGCAGTTAGCCACCCTGCCTGTAGGTGGCTCTGTGCCCTTATTGTATGGGAAGGGAAGTTTCATAAGGGAATTGATCCCTTGGGAAATAAATACAGTGCCTCGAAAGGAGAAATTATCTGATTGGACGCTAAGCTCTCAGAGGCCATCTTGTGTGAGGGACATTTTTAAATAAGGGCACTCAAGTCATTTTGGTGCACTACTGGAGTGTACGGACAGAGACTGGAACTCGCTTGTGAGGGACAGTACAAAGCATAGGGAAAGGCTCCTGTGGAGTAAGGACAGCTCAGGGCAGGCTCCTTGGTCATTGCTAATACTCCAGTGGTCGGAACAGAGCTCATGTAATATGATAAATTGCATAAAAAATGCATAAAGGAATGCTACCCCTGCTAGCTGAAGACATCCTCTGGTAAAGCATATGGTGAATACTAAGAAATGTACAATACTGCATCACTGTGTAAAATAAGTATTGAACGTGTCACATATTTCTAGGTAAATATACATCTAAAGGTGCTATTGACATGAAATTTGGAATGACACAGGGAAAAGCATTGAACACATGAAGAAAGAGAGGTGCAAAAAGGCATACAAAGCCAAGACACCAGCTGAAATCTATCAGTAATTAAAAAGCAATCCTGCCCCTTGTCAGTGCAAATTAAGATCAGCAGGTTCAATCTCAACTGATGGCCTATAAAAAAAGGTGTCTCATTACAAAACTGTCACACAAGAAATATCTTATGATGGGTAAAAGCAAAGAGCTCTCTGAAGACCTTCGCAGCCTTATTGTTGCAAAACATACTGATGGCATTGGTTACAGAAGGATTTCTAAACTTCTGAATTTGCCAGTGAGCACTGTTGAGGCCATAATCCAGCGGTGGAAAGAACATCATTTCACCATAAACGATCAACGGCTAGGTGCTCCTCACAAGATTTCTGACAGAGGAGTGAAAATAATTATCAGATGAGTTGTCCCAGAGCCATGGACCACTTGTGGAGAGCTTCAGAAAGACCTGTAATTAGCAGGTACAACTGTTTCAAAGAATATAATAAGCAATGCACTCAACCATCATGGCCTGTATGCACGCTCACCACGCAAGACCCCATTACTAAAGAAAAAGCATGTTGAAGCTCATTTAAAGTTTGCTGCACAACATTTAGACACGCCTGCGAAATACTGGGAGAATATAGTCTGGTCAGATGAGACCAAAATTGAACTCTTTGGAAGCCATAATACACACCATGTTTGGAGGTCAAATGGCACATCACCCCAAAAACACCCAGTGAAGTTTGGTTGTGGGAACACCATGGTGTAGGGCTGTTTTTTTTCATATCATTGAAAGAAGGATGAATGGAAAAATTTACCAAGACATTCTTGATAAAAATATGCTGCCATCTACCAGGGTGATGAAGATGAAATGAGGGTGGACATTTCAGCAAGACAATGATCCCAAACACAAAGCCAAGGAAACACTCAATTTGTTTCAAAGAACGGAAACAAAAGCTGCTAGAATGGCCAAGCCAATCACCTGACTTGAATCCAATAGAACAGTGATGGCGAACCTTGGCACCCCAGATGTTTTGGAACTACATTTCCCATGATGCTCATGCACTCTGCAGTGTAGTTGAGCATCATGGGAAATGTAGTTCCAAAACATCCGGGGTGCCAAGGTTTGCTATCACTGCAATAGAACATCTATGAAAATAAATAAAGATCAGAGTTCATAGAAGAGGCCCACCAGAACCTTCAATATTTGAAGACTGTTTGTGTGAATGAATGGGCCAAAATCACACCTGAGCAACGCATGCGACTAGTTTCTCCATACAGGAGGCGTCTTGAAGCTGTCATTACCAACAAAGGATTTTGTACCAAGTATTAAATACATTTCAGTTAGCGTGTTCAATACTTTTTCCCTGTATCATTCCATTTTTTTACACAGAACTTCATTTCTGAACTTATTTGTTTTGGTGTCTTCGTATGTATGGGTTGTTACCGACATGTGGTGAAAATTTCATGTCAATAGCACCTTTAGAAATATATTTACCTAGAAAAATAGTGACGTGCTCAATACTTATTTTACCTTCTGTATATATCAATTACTTACTGTACGTCTCTGTTTATGCAACAAATCTGCAGGAACCCATATATAGGATTCTAGTGCAATATGCAGGGAGTGCAAGTGATTAATCCCAAGTAAGGTACCTAATAAAGACCCTGTGTACATAGTGAAGGAGTAGTAACTTACTGTAAGTTCATAAGGTCATCATTCTGATCTCATCTTCAGTCTGCATGTTTTCTGTGTAATGCAGCGTACACGCGGTCAGATTTTCCAATGGGAAATGTTGGATGTGAGCTTGTTGGCTGAAAGTCCGACTGTGTGTATGCTTCATCGAACATTTGCTGTCAGAATTTCTACCAACAAATATTGGCTAGCAGGTTCTCAAATTTTTCCGCCAACAAAACGTTGTTGTCGAAAAGTCCGATCGTGTGTACACAAGTCTGCGCACAAAAGTCCACGCATGCTCGGAATCAAGTACGAGACGGAAGCGCTCGGTCTTGTAAAACTAGCGTTCGTAATGGAGATATCACATAACTATTGAACTTCCTTTTTATCGGCTCGTTGTGCGTCTTGTACGTCACCGCGTTCGTAATTGTTGGCCAACATTTGTGTGACCGTGTGTATGCAAGACAAGTGGGAGCCAACAACCTTCAAACAAAAATCCACGGTTTTGTTGGCGGAAAGTCCGATCGTGTGTATGCGGCATTAGACTTACAGCCCTCTGCCTTTCAGTACAATCTGATTAGAGCGTCTCCTGAAGACCTGCATTAGCACAATTCACATAGGAGCAGATCTTTTACATGGTGGCGTCACGCTGACGTTTCTGGTCCAGAGCGGCGGCCATCTGTGTAAGTTCGGCCAAGAGTTTCATGTCTTTTACACATAGGATTACTATTTGTAATGCACCAGATTATTTTTAATAATAAAGTACTACACAATGGCAACTTTTATTGTGGCTCCAAATGGTGAGCAATCTTATCAATAGTGCTCGATGATTACCTGCTGCATTGAGAAGAGAGTGGTGGAGTCTGGTTGTATGCTGATAGTCTGGTGCCTCCTGGTGAACAAGGAGGAAGAGGGAGTCCTTCCAAGTGTGGCAGTGGTGTGGTCATTAATAAAGTGGAGGGCCACCCTGAAAAAAAAAAACTTTAAAAAAATGTTAATAAAAATGTACTTACCAGAAATGGCTGTTGCTAGGCAGATCGTCCTAATCTGCCTCTTCCTGTTCTGCGGCGCTGTTTTCTCTTCTGCTCCGAGCACCGTCTTCTAGTGAATGGGGCGCGGTGTGTTATGGGAACTGTGTCCCACAACACATCGCGTTCCCCATTCACAAAGCGCCACACGACGACTCGCGCATGCGCAGTAGGTTACGGCCAGCGCTCGCTGCCCGTTTCCCTTACTGAGGATGGCGGCGCTGGGACATCTCGGCCTCCACGACCGACATCGCGGGCGCCCTGGGAGGGTAAGTGTACTTATTAAAAGTCAGCAGCGACCTTTTTTTTAGCTGCTGACTTTTAATTTTTTATTTTTTTTGCTGAACCACCGCTTTAAGTAAAGGGAACGAGTCCTGTTATTCTGATGTGAGCGCTATATGCTGCTGATGCTGGCAGCCATTCATTCTGGTAAGTGTATAGTGGTGAAGGTGTAGTGGCACTTACCTTGGATGAGGAAGATACAGGTCGGCACTCCCAATATTTGTGGTGGAAACACATATCAATAGGACAGTTGTATTAAACTCTGGACACTATAGATTATTTCTTGCACATTGACTACTGCTTTGAGATAAGAGTAAGGAATTTAAAGTGATCAATTACCAAAATGAATTAGTCAACACCAACGTCTCTTTGTAATAGAGATGAAGAAAAAAAATCGGGGGGGATGTACGGGGATTTCTGGGTGCTGTTCATATACTCATCAACAACAATTATATTTTAAAAAATTATTTTATTTTTACACATTCACATAGAAGAAAAAAAAATATACATTAATACATTTCTTCCATGCAAAAATACCACACTTTTGTTCTAGAAAATTGGGGAAGTAGAGGTGCAGGGGCAGTTGCTGACCCATACAAGTCTACACCTGAAAAGTGTTATGGACTATCTCAGTACAATACAAAAATAACAAATAATTTGTAATAAAAATAGGTTTAATACATAAAGAAAAGAACATACAAAAAATGTTTTAAAATTGTATACACCACAATTAACTAGCTACTGATGGGTTCCCCCGTAGAGTTTCTGTTGAAGAGGGGTATACGTAGTTTTCTCTACCGGTTTTGCGTCAGAAACCGCTTCTTCAGGAGGAGTGGTCCACTTGGACGGGACCGGCAAATGACAGGACCCAACAATTCCCTACGCGGAGAACAAGGGGGATTGTAGGTAACAGACTCAGACTATTAAGCTGGCCAACGTAATCTCATGGGCTGCATGTAAGGGAGGACGGTGCAAGATAAGAGGTAGCACAGTGGAAATAACTCCAAAGGTAATGCAGGGGCCACTATACATATGTAGGCACAGATGACAATAGAGTCTGTGAAGTCCCCAAGTGGCAGTCCAATCTGCAGATGCAACCGTCCATCGCAACAGCCCAGTGTGGAGAGTCAATTCTGCTCGAACACTTTTGTTCTACATGTTTCGCCTTACGGCTTCCTCAGGAACATGCATGGATATTCTTATCTAATGAATAAATATACACAGATTATAAATACATGTCTTAATACTCTTAGAACACAACATTTGAAAAATACTTTTTCATGTCTCATTGAGCAACATATGGATGTACCTGGATAATTGGGGAAACCTTCAAATATATAACCCTGAGTTCACTTGTGGAATAATCAGAGTGTATTCAGAGTAAAATGACGTCAGAGCAACTCAACGGGCACAAAATGCATACCACTAGCATTCACCTTTGAACCAGCTGGGATCTCCAAAGTGGGGAATATTGATCTTACTACTGTATTATCGTTTTCAAAAATCTAATTACCTGTAAATGATAAATAAGTTGATTTTGTTTTAATTTGTCAATACATATTACTGTATGTTAAAAGATTTTTACTAAAAAAGAAAAAGAAAAGTTGTACTTACATAGCAGATTTAATTTGAATCATAGATCTAGAAGCCATAATCCTGGATGATAACAACTGCAGATATTTGAACTGTATTTGAACGGTTGGCACTCACGTTTGCCGGTCTAATCAAAAAACAAGATAAAGAAAACATAAAGATAATGTATATTAATATAATGTGACATCCACTCGTACTGTGGATTAGCTGCACAGTATTCACTATTATTACATTTTATATTTATGTGTATAGTTACCTCCTTAATAAGCAGGTGTTGTTAAATTCTGAATATGCCGCAGCTTAAGTCCATACTAGATCGTAAGTTTTGTCAGCAAACAAACATTAGGAGAATACGAACCGTATTCCCCATGTATGTTATTCCAGAATTACAGATGTAAAACAACAAAAATTACAGATATTCCAAAGGAATGACCATTTTGTTACCTGTCTGCAGTTTGGAGGATAGTATGGCTCCTAGAAGACTCTGCGGTCTATACACTGCCACGTGGGTCTATTTATATGGATGGATGGAGTGTATCTAAAGGGCCTGCTATACACTACTCAGCGCCTGATGTAGGATATACAGTTTCCAGAACAACTAGATCAATATTGAGTCAATTAAAAAAAATATATATAAATAAATAAATATAAATATATATATATAAAAGCAGTCGTTTAAAAGATAAAAATATGTGGAATAGATAGTATAAAAAAATCAAACTGTACTGTTATATGAGAGATGATATACTAAAACAGCGCTTAAAATTGTAGCATTGAAATATTAAAAATATCCGGTCACATAAATATTTAAAATAAGTCCGTAATCAAACATTAAGTGAATTTAGTCTATTTATATGCCCCACTTATGCATCCCAAGTGGCGCGACGTATGCCGTCACGCCGCTTCCAACGATGCACCAGACGTGTGTGGGTGGCGTCACGTGTGGAGGGGCGGAAACCTCCTCCACAAGCTGACTGGGAACTGGGAAGCATACGCAATGTCGGGGGCGGACCTGGTTCCTCACCGGCGTGTGTGTGCCTCCCGGTCACCCTGGCAACAAGGATGTTATCGCCATGGAAGCAAGGGGCGCAGTCACTGTGGACCGCGCCCACCCCCGGCATTGACGTCACCACTGTTCTGGACACATATAACACTCCTGTCTCCACAGAAGTTCAGCACAGACCGTAATCGGACCATGCTGATAGGTGCCCCTGGGTGTCCGTTATGGAGATCCCTGCTGGCGGGGGGGAGATGCACGGGAGCTGCGCCCGAGAATTGCTCAGCAAAAGAGAAAAAGAAAGAAAAGAAACTGCTATAAGACATCACAAATTAATTTATGTATATATATATATATATATATATATTATTTACTGATTCATACAGGTTTATTTTGGGTGCTGCACATTTCATTTAAGTACAGACTGGTTACCCTAGTGTGTGACTCTTCCCCCTGTCCTAGTCTGATTCCTGCTGCCCAGAGAAATAGAGGAGATTAATCTAAAATTGGCACTATTTAAATATATATTTAAAGCCCAATTGCAGTTTCAGCAAAAAAGTATATAGGCAGGTGCAGTCTACGTTCTCCACTATAGGTGGCGCTTGCCTGCAGCAGCTCTGCAGTTGGAGAGGAAGTCAGAGGAACATGGTTCCTCTATGGTTTCCTGTGTCACCAGGGAAGCTATCCGACTGGATGGTGCTGCCCCATGTGACCCTGGAAGCTATCTTGGGTCAGGCAGAGCCTATTTAAGGCCCTGTCCCCCCGGGCTTGGCACGCATTTGCGAGCGGGTAGAGTAGGGACAATATTCAGTCTGTTAAGGACAGAACTAGCAGCAGGGAAAAGTCCTGATGAGGAGGAAAAGCATAGGGATCGCAACTTCTCTGGACCTCTTCCCGCTTGGGCACGAGGCGGCCTGGCCACATTCTGCATCCCGTAATGCCGCGTACACACGGTCGGACTTTCCGGCAGAAAAAGTCAGACGGAATCCTTTCATCGACTATTCCGATCGTGTGTGTGCCTCATCAGACTTTTTTTTTTTTTTTCGAAAAATTCTGATGGACCTAGAAATAGAACATGTTCTAAATATTTCCAATGGAACCAATTCCTATCGGGAAAGCCGCTCGTCTGTATGCTGTTCCGACGGGCCAAAAACGACACATGTTCTGAAGCAAGTACGAGACGGCAGCTCTTGGCTACTAGCTATTGAATTTCCTTTTTCTAGTCCTGCCGTACGTGTTGTACGTCACCACGTTCTAGCCGGTCGGACTTTGGTGTGATCGTGTGTAGGCAAGACAGTTTCAGCAGAACTCCGTCGGAACTCCGTCGGAAAAACCTTCAGAGTTTTTTTCAGACGGGAAAACCGGTCGTGTGTACAGGGCATAACAGTTGCTGCCAGTTTATCTGGAACCTGCTCCCTACATGCTGTTGGAATTTGTGAGTGTTCCCAAATGGTGTTGTCTTCCCCCTGGATTTACTGTGAACAGTTTTTGCATTACTTCAATACAAGTTCTCGAACCTGGACTGTGTTATTGCTACAGCACCACACTGCACCCCACCTACAAGTATCTGCGTGATTCAGAGCTGCATTAAAAACTCTGATTGGTAATTGCCTTACTTACAATCCAGCCATAATTCAGCCCTCAGCACCAGCACAACATGTGTGCAGTTTTTTTTTTTGTTTTGATTTTTGGAATATTTATTATAGCAAAAAGTAAAAAAAATATTGTGTTCTTTTCAAAATAAAATTGTCGTTTTTTTTTGTTTATAGCGCAAAAAATTTAAACCGCAGGGGCGATCAAATACCACTAGAAGAAAGCTCTATTTGTGGGTAAAAAAAGGGGCATCAATTTTGTTTGGGTACAGCGTTGCGCTACCGCGCAATTTTTAATTCAAGTGACGCAGTGCCGTATTGCAAAAAAAATGGCCTGGTCGTTAAGGGGGGAAAATCTTCTGGGGCTGAAGTGGTTAAGGTCATCTCAACCGGCCAAATCCACCTGCAAATTATACATAGATTTTTAAATTGTCACGGTGCTGGAACAAATAGATGGAGGGGAGGAATTTAAGTTAACGTAGGACTTTTAAGTTGAGCTCTTAAGCCTCGTACAAACGATTGGACTTCAAACAAACTTTTCCGTGGATTTCTGTCCAAAGGGCGTTGGCCGTGAACTTGTATTGCATACACACGGCAGGACTTTTTCAGCCAACTTTCACCAAGTCACTTGTTTTTTTTGCTCTTTACCGCCACCCTATGGTCAACTTCTGTATTGTTGTCTGATCTTTTGCATTGCTTCTGAGCATGCGTGTTTGTACTTTGGACTTAAGTCCGATGGATTTCTGTACACACGATCGGACTTTGCTCCATCGGATTTTTGTTGCCGAAAAGTTTGTCTGTTTGCACCGATGAAACCCGAAAAAAGTTTGTCCGATGGAGCGTACACATGTTGCTGTTGGATGTTGCCTTAAAACAGCTAATTTGCATGTTTGTTGTCAAAAAGTCCGATCGTGTGTACGGGCCTTAAAGAGGAGTTTCCATTAAAAAAAAAAAAATTGAAAGTCAGCGGCTACAAATACTGCAGCTGCTGACTTTTAATAATCGGACACTTACCTGTTCCAGGGTCCAGCAATGCGAGGAGAACGAAGCCCCGCTCAACCCACTCTCCGATCGGCGACGCCAGCATTGTAACTGTGGGCACCCGGCTGTGGCTTCACAGCTGGGCACCCACTGCGCATGCACAAGCGGCACCGTGCGCCGTGATTGGCCACGCAGTCATCTGGGACCTGTCACGTGTCCCAGATGACTGACAGAAGGGAGGGGGCAGAGCTGAGCCCTTCCTGCGCCGAGGGGAAGTGATGTCACCAGCCCAGGCACTGAAGGAGGCAGACTATTGCCGCGTACACACGAACGGACATTCCCACGGGATTGTCCGCTGGACTCGAGTCCGCCGGACAGTCCGATCGTTTGTGGGCCTTCGATTTACTTTTTTTCCCAAAAGTCCGGCGGACTAGGTTTTAAGTTTTGTTTTAAAATTATCCACTGGACTTGGCAGTCCAGCGGACAATACGGCCGTCTGTAGTATGGTCCGGCGGACCAAAAAGGATGCATGCTCAGTAGCAAGTATGTCACGGACTCTAGTCTAGTGTTCGAGTCCCGTCGTACGTGCTGTACGTCATCGCGTGAACCGCCGGACTTTTAGCGTGATCGTGTGTGGTCAAGTCCGTTCGCTTTCAAGTCCCCCGAAGCCCAGCTGGAAAGTCCGGCGGTTTGTCCGCTGGACTAGGTCCGGCGGAGAAAGTCCCTTCGTGTGTACGCGACATTAGAGGGACTCCCTAGCAACAGGCATTTAGAGGCGAGTTAAAAAAAACATTTCCAAATGTTTTTTTTATTATTTTTTTTTTTTTTTTTGTGCAACCCCACTTTAAGTTCACCTAGGTTGAACTGAATAGACCTGTGTCTTTTTGTTCAACATTATTAACTTTGTAACAAAGTCTTCGTTTTTATTAGAATTTTTTTTCTATGCTTAATTTGGTTGCAGAAATTTGCGGGTTATCTTGTGAGTCGTGACTTGATTTAACACAGGCCAGAGGGGCTTGTCTGATATTGGTTGTAATCAGTGATGGCACTAACGCCGTTAAAGTAAACGGCGTTACGTAACGCTGTTACTTTAGAGGGTAACGAGTAATCTAACTGATTACTCTTCCCCTAGCGGTAACGCCGTTCCCATTACTGGGGCGGCGTTACCGCAATTACCCGCCGCGATCGCGGAGCCGTCCGCGGCCTCGGCCTTAGGAAAGGCCGCGGCTTCGGCCTAGCTCCGGAGCGGCGGCCGACGGGTGCACCAAGATGGCCGCCGCTCCGGCCTAGCTCCGGAGCGGCGGCCATCTTGGTGCACCCGTCGGCCGTTTACAATGTGATTGCTCCGTCAAATGACGGAGCGATCACTTTGTAAACAAACCGGCGTCAAGATGACGCTGGTCTCCCCTCTGTGTACAGATCTGTACAGTGGAGGGGAGAGATCGGATGGCAGCAGCCATCCCTCCATACCCTGCCACTACTCTGCAACACCCTGCTAATACTGCGCAATACTCTGCAACACCCTGCTAATACTGCGCAATACTCTGCAACACCCTGCCAATACTGCGCAATACTCTGCAACACCCAGCCAATACAGCGCAATACTCTGCAACACCCTGCCAATACTGCGCAATACTCTGCAACACCCTGCCAATACTGCGCAATACTCTGCAACACCCTGCCAATACTGCGCAATACTCTGCAACACCCTGCCACTACTGCGCAATACTCTGCAACACCCTGCCATACTGCGCAATACTCTGCAACACCCTGCCAATACTGCGCAATACTCTGCAACACCCTGCCAATACTGCGCAATACTCTGCAACACCCTGCCAATACTGCGCAATACTCTGCAACACCCTGCCAATACTGCGCAATACTCTGCAACACCCTGCCAATACTGCGCAATACTCTGCAACACCCTGCCAATACTGCGCAATACTCTCCAACACCCTGCCAATACTGCGCAAAACTCTGCAACACCCTGCAATACTGCGCAATACTCTGCAACACCCTGCCAATACTGCGCAATACTCTGCAACACCCTGCAATACTGCGCAATACTCTACAACACCCTGCCAATACTGCGCAATACTCTGCAACACCCTGCCATACCCTGCAACACCCCGCCAAAACCCGCAACACCTGGCCATACCCCGCCACACTCTGCAATACGCGGTAATACCCAGCCATACTCGACGATACCCAGCCATACTCGGCGATACCCAGCCGTACCCAGCTATACCCAGACAATATTACAGTTGGGGAGATGACGTGGATATTACAGTGGGGGCTTTATGGTGGTGGAATTTTCAAAGGTTTTTGCAAATTCAATTATTATTTGCTGATCCGAAAAATGATCCGATCCGTGACTCTGCAACGATCCGATCCGTGAGTTTGGGGGGGGGACAGATGTACAGAGGGGGAACAGATATATGTGTGTGGGGGGGGGACAGATGTGTAGTGGGGTACAGAGGGGGAACAGATATATGTGTGGGGGGGGGGGGCAGACGTGTAGTGGGGTACAGAGGGGGAACAGATATATGTGTGGGGGGGGGGGGCAGACGTGTAGTGGGGTACAGGGGGGGAACAGATATATGTGTGTGGGGGGGGCAGACGTGTAGTGGGGTACAGGGGGGGAACAGATATATGTGTGTGGGGGGGGCAGACGTGTAGTGGGGTACAGAGGGGGAACAGATATATGTGTGTGTGGGGGGGCAGACGTGTAGTGGGGTACAGGGGGGAACAGATATATGTGTGTGGGGGGGGGGGGCAGACGTGTAGTGGGGTACAGAGGGGGAACAGATATATGTGTGTGTGGGGGGGGGCAGACGTGTAGTGGGGTACAGAGGGGGAACAGATATATGTGTGTGGGGGGGGGCAGACGTGTAGTGGGGTACAGAGGGGGAACAGATATATGTGTGTGGGGGGGGGGCAGACGTGTAGTGGGGTACAGAGGGGGAACAGATATATGTGTGTGGGGGGGGGCAGATGTGTAGTGGGGTACAGGGGGGAACAGATATATGTGTGGGGGGGGGGACAGACGTGTAGTGGGGTACAGAGGGGGAACAGATATATGTGTTGGGGGGGAAATAGACGTGCAGGGGGGAACGCGCCCCTTGCTTACAGTAATACTAGACCCGCCCCTAAGAATATTTTAAAAAAAAGTCAGTTACTTTGCTGAGTAACTAATTACTTTTCCAATGTAGTAACTGAGTAACCAATTACTTTTTTGGGAGAAGTAATTTGTAATGTAACTAATTACTTTTTTAAAGTAAGATGACCAAAGCACCATGTGCATGGACGTGCGGACGTAACGTCCGCACGGAGGGAGGAGCTTGAGTCCGGGGGCCGAGGAGAGCGGGCGCACTGACGGGGAGGACGCTGGGCCACCTCGTGTGAGAGACGCCGTGGTTACCGGCGCTACCCCCTGGGACAAGGAGACCTGGACCCCGGATGCTGCGGTCCTCAGCGTCCTCAGCGATGGGAAGCCAAAAGCAATTAGGATAAGCAGCGGACCCGGTCCGGGCCCCAAGCGCCGGCATCGCCCCATACCCTCCCCTCTTTAACCCTCCACCTACCACACATCACGGCAGGGGTCATTCTGAAGTATCTTGAAGCCCCAGAGAAAAACAGCGTGAGTGGACCGGTGGAGACGCCAGCCGTGAGTATATAAGTGTCACAACCAACCCGAAACCCCCCCACACTTGAAGGTAAGCGCACTGCAATTTATGAATAGCCGGATGTACTGGACCCAGGTACAAACTACTGACAAATTTTTGACAAAGGATGTAATTACATTGTTTTCTCAACTCTGGCTCAGCGGTTAACGAAGCTAGACAAAGGGCTACCCCAGGGGGGAGAAATAATTGCGTGCCTATTAATGATCATATCCCAAATGTGTGTACCTGCGTTAAGAACCATTTAAAGGGAATTTTGCATTGCTATATGTCTAGAGGAATGGAAAGAGGGCGCCGTGCACTGAGCCCCTGAGCGGACAAGGAGACCTGGGTCAGTGGGGACTATGGAGTCCCAGAGCGGACAATTTTTGCAACAAGGCGGTTGGATCCCCTTCCCCTGTAATTGCAGCTTGGATATAACTGGAGTGTTAAAGGGACTGTCTGAAGTATTATAGATATACAGGGGTGTATACGGGCTTTGAAACCCAAGATTATGGACATTATGGTTACCAACGGTACAAAGTCGTTTGAAATGGGGTCTTTGTGATTTACCTTACAGACACCTCACACATCAAAAGTTGCTCTAGGGACTGTAGGTGCGACTCCGATTGACGCCCATGAATATTATAGAACGAAGGTTTGACCCCAACTGGCATCTAAACGCACGGGCCGTTACGGCTTAGCTTGATGACAGATGTTTGAAACAGGACTGATACCCTAGATTATGTCTCTTATTTAAATCTCAGATTTCCCGTAAGCATGAAATTATGGTTAAAATATAAATTCTCATACTGTATGTTGTCCATGTCGCCAAGATCAGTGACCTCTTGTAAAATTTCGTTAATTTCTACCGATTCTATCAGCAGAGCCACTTGATAGGGCACTGAAAGGGCGTGAACTGCGTTTAGTGGAAGCTAACTAGCAGGAAGGGGGAATAAACCTCCCCACTCAAATAAAATAGCCCCAGCCATTAGTACACCACTCAAAGACCCTACAGACGGAAAAGGCCCCCCCTAGTCCCTGGTAAACCTGATTGTATACATTAGAGTGACACGCAGAGGGGTAAAAGTTAGCCTTAAAGCAAGGATTGCTTCAAAAGGCAGGAGGCGGAAAAAGGGCCCAGGAGGCCCAGGCCCATACAAGACTGGGGAAGAGAATCAGGCCCATCAAAAAGATCAACATGAGTAAAGAACCACCCAAACAGCCCAAGAAAGCTACCACCAAAGGCAGTAAAGGGGAGACAAGTACAATCAAACATTACTTAAGACAGGGTGCAAGCCCAAAAACATCGGGAAAAGAAACGCGGGCCGGAGTCTCCCCGGAGAGTAGGGGTGGGGCGGAAGGAGAAATTAATGACTCCAGAGCGGATCTCACAATGGAGACTGAGACTGAGCCCAGTAGGGGGGAGGATCAACAAGCAGGAACCCACATCCCCAACAAACATGAAATGGAGGCGATGCTTTTACGCCTGGAAAATGTAATCAAACTGGAAATTAACACCTTACGGGAGGACATGGGCCACCTGTTGTCCAGGGTAGAAGTGGTGGAGGGGAGAGCGGACTCCATAGACTTGGAAATCGCAAAGCTTAAAACACAATTAAAAGGCGCCTACCGCACACAGAGAGACACCCTCTATAAGATAGAGGACCAAGAAAATAGGGACAGGAGGCAAAACCTGAGGCTGCGTGCTGTCCCGGAACAAAGAGGGGAAGACCTAGAAAGAAAACTATGGGAAATTCTGGGCCCCATAAGCGGCAAGGACTGTGATCATTTTCCCCACACAGAAAGGATACACCGAGTAGGAAGACCCGAAAGGGGGGGCACGGAGCGGCCCAGGGACATAATTGTCAGATTCAGCCACTTTAAAGAAAAGGAGGATTTATGGGCTAAAATAAAAAATAAATCCCCTATACTGTATAAAGAAGCTGAAATTCAAGTATACGCAGACCTATCGGCCCGAACCCTCGAAAGACGGAGACACCAGAAACCCCTATTGGAAATATTGAAAAGGGAAAATATAAGATACAACTGGGGCTTCCCCTCATGCTTAATAGGGTCAAAGGAAGGGTGTTCGGCCAGGTTGAGGTTTCCGGAAGAAATACAGGGATTCTGTACAAAACTCGGGATTCCAGTCCCGAATCTGCAGGGTTGGACCGAAATGGAGGGCCTGGGGGACCCGGGGGGTGGCGGGGGGGGGGGAGGGGTGAATGATCACACATAGCTACAAAAGAACCCGGCTCAAATCGGCCCTGCCCCCCCCCCCCTCTGCGCCCTGAGTAGGGCGGCGGAGGGAGAGGGGAGGGCTATACAAGTTCCACCTCACCAGGAATCCGGAGTCTAAGGGAAGCCACAAAGGATGGCCCCCAAGGACCCGGGGACCCTAGTTGGGGAAAGAGAGGGGGGGAGGGGGAGGTGGGGAGGAGAGGGGTGGGGAGGAAGGGAGGGGAGGGGGGTGGGGGGAAGGGGGAGGGCAGGGAGGGGGGGGAGGGGGGGGAGGGAAGGGAGGGGAGGGGGATAGGGGGAAGAGGGAGGGAAACCACGTCCGCTGTGGGGCTGTTGTCACCATTAATATATCAGAGGGAAAAAAAAAAAAAAAATCTTCCAAAAGATAAATGAAGGACATAGAAATTAAATTTCTATCATATAATGTGAAAGGCTTAAACTCCCCCGGCAAGCGATCTAAAATTTTGGAGGAAGCTGAGAGATATGGTGCAGGTATAGTGTGCCTGCAAGAGACTCATCTGGCACACTCCTCAAATACTAGACTTTTTTCTCCAGCTCTCCCAAAATGGTTCTACGGAGACACAATCTCGAGCAGGGCAAGAGGAGTGGCAATTGGGATTGCGAGGGACATCGACTTTACGGTGGAGGAGAGAATGACGGACCCCGAGGGGAGATACCTGTTTCTTAGGGGCTCTCTCCTAGGGGTAGAACTTACATTGGCCAATGTCTATGCCCCCAACACCAAACCTATCTTATTTCTTGAGGCAATTCTGCGTAAGCTAAGGGCCTTTAGGAAAGGATATTTGATCTTGATGGGGGACCTTAATTTTGTGATGGATCCCGCGAAGGACAGTACGTCCGGTGGCACGGGGAGGGGTAACATACAACTGAAGCGTATTAAGAAAAAACTATCGGAGCATCAACTGTTGGACGTGTGGAGGATACAGCACCCGCAGTTAAGGGATTACTCGTTCTTCTCCCCAGTCCACCAGATGTACTCTCGCCTGGACTATATTTTAATAGACCATGGCATATTGGAAAGGGTTAAAGAAACCGAAATTGGAATAACTTCCTTCTCGGACCACGCGCCGGTATCTATGAGGCTAAGGTTCCCCGAACACAAACAACCCTCTAGCGGATGGAAACTCAATCCTGAATTATTACATGACAAAGAAATCAGGGAGCATATCAAAAAGGAACTAGAATGGTTCTTTCAAGTCAACGACAATGGAGAGGTTTCAGAGGCACAACTGTGGGACGCGCATAAAGCGTTCATCAGGGGGCTCCTGATTGCCAAAGCTTCATGGAAGAAAAAGGAGAGGGTGAGGAAGACGCAGGCGCTGATGGCCGAGATCAAAACTCTGGAGCAAAAGCACAAAGCTGGGGGGGCACCTAGCCAGAGCATATATATAGAACTTATAGATAAGAGAGAGGAATTAAAAGATCTAGCTGAACAGGAAGTCAGACAGAAGTTCAATAAATTGACCAGGGAACAATATATATGGGGTAACAAGCCAGGGAAATTTCTAGCAAGGAAACTACAAAAAAAGAAAACCAGAAATTTTATTGAAAAAATTCAAACAAAAAATGGGGACACCTCTAGTGAAATAGCCTCTACATTTAGAGACTACTACAAAGAACTCTACAAGGTAAAAACTAAGGGAAACAACGATAGCATAGGAGACAAACAGAAAACATCAGAGTTCCTAGAGAGGGCAGGGCTAATGGTCCTAGGGGGGGAGGAGAGAGATGAGTTGGAGAGGCCAATAACCGAGGAAGAGATCTTAGCAGCCATCAACAACGCTCCAACAGGGAAGAGCCCGGGCCCGGACGGCTTCACGGCCTCATATTACAAAACGTACAAAGAGATCCTTATACCGAGATTGCTGCGATATATGAATGGACTTGGGATAGATTATGATATGAGCGAAGAGGCCCTAAAAGCCACAATCACTCTCCTTAGGAAGGACGGGAAGGATGGATCGGTGTGCTCGAACTATAGACCCATTTCATTATTAAATTTTGACACAAAATTATACGCTAAGATATTGGCGGATCGAATAAAGGGGCATCTGGGCACACTGATCCATCCGGACCAGGTCGGGTTTGTCCCGGGCAGAGAGGGGAGGGACAATGGGATTCGGACATTGCTAGCCATACAGAGGATGGGAGATTCGAGAACCCCCAGTCTACTCCTCTCGATAGACGCTGAAAAAGCGTTCGACAGAGTAGACTGGGGGTTCATGTTCAACACTCTACAGAGGATGGGTTTCGGACCCAGAATGATCCAAAAAATTAAAACCCTGTATAATCATCCGAAAACCAACATTAAGGTCAACGGAACGACCTCCGCGGAGTTCGAACTGTTTAATGGTACGAGGCAGGGCTGTCCACTCTCCCCTCTCCTTTTTATTCTATCCCTGGAACCGCTGTTAGCTATAATTCGCGGAAACCCAGAGGTGGAAGGCTGTAAAGTCGACAGCGAAGAGCACAAACTTGCGGCCTTCGCGGACGACGTCCTCTTTTACATAAGCTCACCCCAGAAGTCAGTCCCCATATTGCTCAAAATCTTGAAGGAATATGGGGAACTAACAAACTTTAGAATCAATGCCTCAAAAACATTTATCCTTAATATTAACCTCAATAAAATAGAGAAACAGAACCTACAGAAAACAGTTAGTTTCGTCTGGAAAAAAAGGATAAAATACCTAGGAATAGAACTGGCCAACAACCCGAGGAAACTATACAAAATAAATTATATCCCACTTCTTGAAGACATAAAAAAAAAAATGCCAAGAGATGAAGGGAAAAATCCTATCCTGGATAGGCAGGATCAATTCGGTAAAAATGATGATCCTACCAGTCATCACATATAAATTCCAGATGCTCCCCCTCCCTCTCCCAAAACAGTATCTCGGTAAACTAAGAGCTATTATAATGAACTTTATATGGAATTACAAAAAACATAGAATCTCCCTCCAAGTTCTAAAACAAGACAAAAGCCAGGGCGGCCTGGCGGTCCCAGACATAGAAAGTTACTACCATGCTATAGCACTATTAAGAATCGCAGAATGGGGTAAAACAGGTAACACTAAAAGATGGGTTAGTTTGGAGGAAGCACTGAGTGAAGCTAGGCTGGGGAAGATTGTGTGGAATCCCCCGAAAAGCCGGACACTGGGAGAAAAAACACATATAATCACCATCACGACCTTGAAAATTTGGGACAAAATATATAAAATATTCAACAAAAATTATAATTCGCCACTTATAGCACTGAAAGAAAATCCTTTTTTCCCGCCAGGACTAAAGGAAATAGGAGGTGATTGGATTAGAAAGGACTGCACAAGACTAGGGGAAGTTATCAGTAAGGGGAAGGTTATGACACTGCACGAGTTACAGAATAGTGAGGCTTTTTCCATGGATGGATGGCGGCATCGCCAGCTGGCCCACTTTGTGGGCTCTCTTCCTAGCCCATTAAGGGAGGCTAAGGATTTAACAAAATTAGAGAAAATCTTCACGGCTGAATGTTCAAAAAAAAGAATATCCAGAATATATAAACTGTTATTAGAAAGAGATAGACCGGAGATGCCGCCATACCTCACCAAATGGGAAAGCGAACTAGGAACACAACTAGAAATAGGCACAAGTAAGAAAATTTTAAAATTAGCACACGGGTCAGCGGTAGATGCGAGAACTGCAGAAACAAACTTTAAATGCATGGCCAGGTGGTATAGAACCCCAGATAGGGTTAGCAATTTCCAGGCGGAAACATCTGCGAACTGTTGGAGGGGGTGCGATCAAAGGGGCACAATGGGTCATCTATGGTGGGGGTGTCCTAAAATCAAAAAATTCTGGGAGACTATCCTAAAATATATAAAAGAGATAACAACGATCGAGGTAAAATATGATCCCTGGGTGGCACTTATGCATGCCACACCCAAGGAAACTAAACAATATAAAGGCTCATTGATTCCCCATCTGCTCAACGCGGCTAAAAGGGTAATTCCAAGGAGGTGGAAAGACAAGGAAAGCCCACCCTTATGGGAATGGGTTGACGCAGTGGAGTCCACTTATATGATGGAATGTGTGCTGTACTCCGGGGAGGAGGATAGAGAGGCCACGAGGGCCAGATGGGAGAGCTGGAGAAAATTCAAGAGGTCTTGGAGCTATAGGGAGGCTTTGCGAGTACAGCTGTGACAACTGATGATCCCTGGGGGGGGGAAGCTGAAAAGAGATCTAGCCATGGAAAGGAAGACTTCAAGGGCAGGAGAAGGTACCGGGGAGATAGGACCACTTTACAACGACAAAACAGCGGACGGGGATGGGGGGGGGCAGGGGGGAGGGGAGGGGAAATAAAAATAAAAACCCCCAGGGGGGCTAATTGGAGGAGTGAGGGAATGGAATCCAGGACAAAGGAAATGGAGGGGGAATGGAGGCTGGGTGGGATTTCGGATGTACAAACGTATTTTTTTGAGCTCTGCAAATTTCTTGGAGGCCCGACTCAGGACCCCTATTCCCCCCAACTCCAGGGGAAAAAAAAAAAAAAAAAAAAAAGGGTGCGAATGAAACAATCCACTAATGATGTTAAGACAATGAGAGGGATGGAGATGCGGGCATAGCTGACACTCACCCAAAGAACATTCTTTCTGAAGTGGAAAAAAAAAAATAAATAAATAAATAAAGTAAGATGACCAACACTGGTTGTAATACACTAGGATAAGAGAATATTGCATATTTTTACCCTTTTATTGCTTTCTGCAGTTTCTTCTTAAAGGATTATTTTAAGCCTATTGTTAATGAGTACCGAAAACACGGTGTACAGATCAGCATCAAACGCATTCCGATGAGGGGAAAACCTAATTATTTCAAGGGTAATAGCTGTATTTTCAGAAGCAGCGCAGTGCTGAAATGTATCAGAGATAATGCGTAAAAACATCATAAACAACAGCAATGGCGTATCATGCTCACAGGATAAAAGCAACAATAGAAAAAGGAAGCTTTGAGAAAGGAAACGTGAGGCAGCCTGGTATGAATAGTCATAAGTCTTTGTTTTAAAGCTGAACTATGACCATAAACCAATAAAATACTATTGGTACCCCATCTCCTTCATCTGATCTTCCACCCTGTTCTGGTTGTGAATGACCGATCTGCTGAAGCCGCTCTGTATGCCACCCACTTAGGTTTGCCACCTTTACTTTAAGTCAAACCCGAACACTTTAGTGGCGCACAGCATTTTTTTTTTTTTTTATAGTATAAACTATACATATATTTTGCTATTAAATAACATTTGTAATCATATGAAGTTAATAACAAGAGTCCTCTTTACATCAGAGTCCACAGAGTTCCCCTTTTACATCTGAAATCGCAGAGTTCCCTTTCACTGTAAGGGGGGACTCTGCAGACTCTGATGTAAGGGAGAACTCTGGGGCCTCTAAGATAAGGGATCCTCTGGGAACCCTGATTTAAGGGGGAACACTGAGAACTCTGATGTACGAAGAAGACTCTGATGTAAGGAGGAACACTGTGGCCTCTGGTGTAAAGGGTAACTCTGATGTAAGGGGTGCTCTGAGAACCAGATTTACCTTAGTGTACTTACTCAGAGGCAGGAGAGAGAAGGGGGGAGACTTCAGTCACAGACAGGGATGGATGGTGAGCTCACTCACCCCTTGGCAGTCAGCACCTCTCATCCAGTATCTGAGGCTGCTCAACTTCAAATTTCCCACCCCCACTTTCCTTTTTTGAGGCACAGCGCCAGGGATTGGAGTGTGGGCAGACACAGAGGGGTAGGGGTGGGGGGAAGAGGTGCCGATCGAGCCCTCTCTCCTCTCCTGTCTGTGTGTGTGTTTTTTTGGGGGGGGGAGGGGGGGGGTTGTTACTGCTGGCTTTGGGCAGTGTGAAAGAGTGTAACAGACACTCTCAGCTTAGACAATTGCAGCCAGCAACCCTGCTAGGAAGCCATGGTCCATTCTGAATAATGTGCCTGGGTCTCAGACAGTCTGAAACCCGGACACATGATTCCAAACCCGAACTGTCAAGGTGAATCCTGGACAGGTGGCAACCCTACACCCACTACATACAGGTTCGCTACACTTTCTTCTTCATGGACAGACATTGCAGTGCTATTCAGACATAAGACACTTCTTCCTCACCTGAACCACCAGTAACGTGGGTGGACAGCAGCTCCATGTCTACCCCGGGGCCATCAGGCCGCCAGGCTGGGTGAGGGCCTATCCTGAAGTAAGAAGGCAGTGCAGGGTTGGGACTGCGGCTTGAAGTCCAACCAGAAGTGACGGTTCTGCCGGCCGAAGAACCTGTCAGTGGTCAGAGGTAGAATGGAAGTTGTCGCCACAAAGGGACCAATCGCCTTTACCAGGAACCACCATAGTAACTGAAGCAAGTACCGGAGCAGGATTCTCCCCGAACAAGCACGGTGGAGAATCAGGAAACTTCAGGTGGTGATCAAGTCAGGGACCCAACCAGCGGAGGTGATGCTTGCAGGGCAGCCTTGTGTGTCAAGCCAGGGACCAAGTCGGTCAGCAGGGGTGAAGTTTGAAGGTATCCGAAGTGGCAAGCCATGGACCCAGCAGGGAGGAGTAGGTGACGCTTGAGGGAAATACCACCACAAAAGCCTTGAGGAACTCATGGGATTTAGAGTCAGTGAATCAGAGGGTCCAGTGAGAGAATAGGAGCTCAAGGGGCTGAAGAACTACAAGGAGAAGTTGTAGTACAGCTGAGAGAACTGTTACTTTGAGTTAGGAACTGTTTAAGTACTGTTACCATAGGAGACAGTGATCCTGCACGTGCAGAAGTGGCACCTTGCTGGGGCCTTTCGCTGTACGGCTGCCCTCCTGATGAAGTCTCGGAGTCCCCCAATTGAAATTGCAACTACTTAAGGGTGTCCTGGCCCTAACCCTCTTTCCCTTGCAAAATATAAAAAGGACTGTTAAAGAAATAAAACCTCTTTTACATTCAAGAAGTGTCAGGCGCCCAATGACTTTTATCACCTTAGCTCCCACCATGCCTCACAACCCACCACATATTGAAGGATGTCAGTTATCTTTAGCCTTGAAGGTTCCCATTAGACTGGAAGAGGTCAGAGATTCTGCTACACAAGTAAATGGGGCCGCTCTGCAGGCACCCCACAACTGCATGCAATGCACACAGCTGCAGCTCATTAGTGTTGGGCTCAAGGGGTTAAATCAGGCAGTGAGGAGGCGATGCCTGTCATATGCTCTTTCAAGAGTGATCTGAATGTGGTTCGCTCTTTAGAGATCAAAGCACATATGAACGAGCCTTAAGCCCCCGTACACACGGTGGGAAATTTTATCTGACGGATTTTGTCCGAAACTGGTGTTGCACACACACGGTCGGACAAAGTTGTCGGAAAATCCGATCATTTCCGAACGTGGTGATGTTCGTTGCGTATGACTGAACTACGTAGATGCTAGTAGCCAATAGCTTTGGTCTCGTAATTCGATCTGAGCATGCGTGGCACTTTGTCCGTCGGAATTCTCGACACACAATCGGAAAAAGTCTGATCGGATTTTGTTGTCGGAAAATTTGAGATCCGACGGAAAAAGCCCGCTAGAGCCCACACACGATCGGATTTTCCGACAACATAATCCGATTGGACTTTTTCCACCGGAATATCCTGCCGTGTGTACGGGGCATAACGCTTTCAAGGTCAGAAACTCAGAAAGTATTGAAGCCTTTGGATTACAATTGCAACCAAGCAATTATCATTAAAAAAAAAAAAAAGGACAGCCTGAATATGTTCTCAGTATAGCTTTCCTTGAAACATTAGATGGCTGAACACACCAGGCCTAGAAGAGGGACAGTTGTAGTGGAAAAAAATGAATTTGCATCTAAAAAGAAGGGACGGTTGGGAGCTCCGAGTCATCAAATGATCAGCATTCCGTAGAAAGAATATGGCTGTGCGGGTTACATAGCATCGGAGCCAGAGCTGTGCACGGAATTCACCCTTTATTGAATAAATGTGTTGGCTTATAGCACAAGCAGGTGCCAGGCTGTACAGCATGTTAGGGTAATCAGGCACAAACTCCGGCCAGGCATTAATAAGTGACAGGATCAGATTATGCCAGGCCAGGAACTGCCTGATAAAGAATCCAGCTGAGGTCTGCGGAATGATCAGGAGGTAGTCATAGAACATCAAAGCAAAAGAGAAGACGGCAGTTACTGAAGCAGCCTTGTGCCGCGTACACACAAAGGGACTATCCCGCGGGATTGTCTGCTGGACTCGAGTCCGCCGGACAATCCCCTCGTGTGTGGCCCATCAGTGCTGCATACCAGTGCAACCTATCAGTGCCCACCAGTGCCGCCCTATCAGTGCCCATCATCAGTGGCCGTCAGTGCCACCTCATCAGTACCACCTCATTGGTGCCCGTCAGTGCTGCCTTATCAGTGCCCGTCAGTGCAGCCATATCAGTGCCCATCATTGAAGAAGAAAACGTACTTATTTACAAAAAAAATTAACAGAAACAAAGAAAAACTTGTTTTTTTTTTCAAAAAATTCGGTCTTTTTTTATTTCTTGCGCAAAAAATAAAAATTGCAGAGGTGAGAAAATACCACCAAAAAAAAGCTCTGTTTGGGTACAGTGTAGCATGACCGCGCAATTGTCATTCAAAGTGCAACAGCGCTAAAAGCAGAAAATTGGTCTGGGCAGGAAGGTGTCTAATTGCCCGGTATTTAAGTGGTTAAGAAACTTTTTTTGGCCCCTTTAAAAAAGCCAAGTGCCCTCATGCCGTCATCTTCTTCATTCTGTCACCCTGCAGCTTTCCTAAGAGGCCAGACACTCCGAACCCGCAAGGTTCCTTCAAGGGCAAATGTGCAACTTGCAGAAAAAGCATCAGATATCAGCTATACTTTACTAAGTAATCTGTTAGATACAATCTGGGCCAATATACTTTACAGTATTAATCTTTCATGTCAAGGAACATCCCAAATAAATATATTTTTATATTTCTAATTTGCTGTCTAAAGCTGGATTACCGAAGATAAGATCGGCGAGAATTATAGGAAGTGGAAGGAGATATTTCCTCAATCCGCTCAATTCGGTTGTGGAATTCTCAGTATCTGTTCTATATGATTAGCTGTCTTGTGCTACTAATCTCCGGAGTTGGGTCACAGGGAGCTGTGCTCCGGCACATATACTAGAGGGCGGTGAAGCAGACATGTACGAGGATAGACAAGTGTACAATTACATTTTTATTTTTTGAATGTTGATGTGTGTTTTGTTAAGGGGACTCATTGACTTTGAAAGGGGCCTTACAAGTGTCAAGACAACATTTTTTTTTTCTATTTTTGGAAGAGGCAGAATTCTTAACCACTTAAGCCCCGGACCATTTGGCAGGCCAAAGACCAGAACGCTTTATGCGATTCGGCACTGCGTCGCTTTAACTGACAATTGCGCGCAGGGCCGGTGCTACCACTAGGCAAACTAGGTTTACCGGCCACTGGTTTTCCTACTCTCTTCTCTCTGCAGCAAGCAACTAACTCTCAGCATCAGCAGGCAGCCGCCTCTCCGTTCACACATAGTGTCAGAGGCGCAGCAGTGGTGGAGGACTGTGTCTGTGTCCCGACTCCCGCAGCAAGCAAACATTCATTGATGGGCACTGGTAGGCTGCATTGAAGGGCGCTGGTAGCCTGCATTTGATGGGTGCTGGTGAGGGTGCATTTGATGGGTGCTGGTGAGGCTACATTTGATAGGCGCTGGTGAGGCTACATTTGATAGGCGCTGGTGAGGCTACATTTGATGGGTGCTGGTGAGGCTGCATTTGATGGGTGCTGGTGAGGGTGCATTTCAGGGGTGCTGGTGAGGCTGCATTTGATGGGTGCTGGTGAGGCTGCATTTGATGGGTGCTGGTGAGGCTGCATTTGATGGGCGCTGGTGAGGCTGCATTTGATGGGCGCTGGTGAGGCTACATTAGATGGGCGCTGGTGAGGCTACATTTCATGGGCGCTGGTGAGGCTGCATTTGAGGGGTGCTGGTGAGGCTGCGTTTGAGGGGTGCTGGTGAGGCTGCATTTGATGGGCACTGGTGAGGCTACATTTGATGGGCGCTGGTGAGGCTACATTTGATAGGCGCTGGTGAGGCTACATTTGATGGGTGCTGGTGAGGCTGCATTTGATGGGTGCTGGTGAGGGTGCATTTCAGGGGTGCTGGTGAGGCTGCATTTGATGGGTGCTGGTGAGGCTGCATTTGATGGGTGCTGGTGAGGCTGCATTTGATGGGCGCTGGTGAGGCTGCATTTGATGGGCGCTGGTGAGGCTACATTAGATGGGCGCTGGTGAGGCTACATTTCATGGGCGCTGGTGAGGCTGCATTTGAGGGGTGCTGGTGAGGCTGCGTTTGAGGGGTGCTGGTGAGGCTGCATTTGATGGGCACTGGTGAGGCTACATTTGATGGGCACTGGTGAGGCTGCATTGGATGGGTGCTGGTGAGGCTGCATTTGAGGGGTGCTGGTGAGGCTGCATTTGATGGGTGCTGGTGAGGCTGCATTTGAGGGGTGCTGGTGAGGCAGCATTTGATGGGTGCTGGTGAGGCTGCATTTGATGGGTGCTGGTGAGGCTGCATTTGATGGGCGCTGCTGAGGCTGCATTTGATGGGCGCTGGTGAGGCTGCATTTGATGGGTGCTGGTGAGGCTGCATTTGATGGGCGCTTTATTAAAAAGGTGGGATTTACATGGGCAGGGAAAAGGGGGCGGGTCAGCCGGGGGGCGGTAAAATGAGGTTTCGCCTAGGGTGTCAAAAATCCTTGCACCAGCCCTGATTGCGCGGTCGAGCGACGTGTCTCCCAAACAAAATTAACGTCCTTTTTTCCCCACAAATAGAGCTTTCCTTTGGTGGTATTTGATCACCTCTGCAGGTTTTATTTTTTTATATTTTTTGCGCTATAAACAAAAAAAGAGGCACAATTTAGAAAAAAAAAAGCTATATTTTTTACTTTTTGCTATAATAAATATCCGTAAGGAAAAATTATTGCGCTAAACTTAAAAAAAGTGAACAAAACAAGGGAAGCAGCTACACTAGAATGTGACAAAATTCAAAAGCAATGTGGGTAAGAATGTAGCGCTAAAATAAGTAAATAGGTGTCAAACCAATAAACTGTGAAAAAATGTTGGTCTATACTCTAAACAAAATAAAAGACCATACATAGCAGTTCTCCATGTAGTGAACTAGTATAAACATAAATTGTCCAATATAAAAATTGCTGTGAAAACAGTGTAAACATAAATGTCCCATAAAAGTGAAATGATGATATCAGGACGTGGATGTCTTGAATCGAAAACATTTTCTCATAAGACACTTTCTAGGGTAAAACTGTAACGGATGTATGCTTACTGGAACCGGTGGACCCCCTGTCAGCGACAGAGAGTCAAACAGGCATAAAGGGACTCGAAGAGGCCGGCAGGCTGGACATTCACTGTGCTCCTGGAGGCAGGCAGATGTAATCTGTTCCTCTTTTCCTCAGCTTCACCAAAACGATGCAGATGGTCAAACCGTAAATGGCTAGATGGACTGTAGACCGCAACCGTGAAACAGGAACCGTGAAGTCAGGGAGAAGGATCCACAAAGGGATGACTGGAACCAATGTTGTATCACCACAGCAGGTATGGTGCAGACTCAGGAACGGTGCTCCTCGGGCATCTACCTGCCCCAGTTGAAGTCTTTTATTAGACGAAACGCGTCGGGTGAGGTTCACCATTCCCCACACTGCTTTTTAATCGTGATCACTTTTATATTAATCATTTTTTGTTATGTTGGTTTTTATCAATAAAACCTTCTCATTTTGATCTGCACTATCGGAGCCCCCCTTCTTTTTTCTTTTCCTCCATATGGTTTGAAAAATATCCGGGGAGCACCGGATTTACAGTTTATTGGTTTGACACCTATTTACTTATTTTAGCGCTACATTCTTACCCACACTATAATAAATATCCCCCAAAAAATATATAAACATTTTTTTTTCCTCAGTTTTGGCCGATACGTTTTCTTCTACATATTTGGTAAAAAAATTGCAATAAGCGCTTGATTGATTGGTTTGCCCAAAAGTTATAGCGTCTACAAAATAGGGGATCGTTTTATGGCATTTTTATTAATAATAATTTTTTAATAGTAATGGTGGCGATCAGCAATTTTTATCATGACTGCGACATTATGGCGGACAGATCGGACACTTTTGCCGCTATTTTGGGACCATTCACATTTATAAAGCGATCAGTGCGATTAAAAATGCATTGATTTCTGTGTAAATGTGACTGACAGTGAAGGGGTTAACCTGGAGAGGGCGCTGCAGGGGTTAAGTGTGTCCTAGGGAGTGATTTTAACTGTGGGGCTACGTGTGACGCGACACTGATCACCGCTCCCGGTTACAGGGAGCTGTGATCAGTGTCCTGTCATGAGGCAGAATGGGGAAATACTTGTTTACATTAGCATTTCCCTGTTCTTCCTCTCTGTGAGACAATCACAGGTATCCCCACGGACATCGAGTCTGCAGGACCCGCGATCACACTCACGGAGCTTGTTGCAGTGCAAGCACCCGCAAGCCGCTTCTTAACCACTACAATACAGGGCACTTTCGCCCCCTTCCTTCCCAGACCAATTTTCAGCTTTTAGCGCTCTCGCATTTTCAATGACAATTGCGCGGTCATGCAATGCTGTACCCAAATGACATTTTTATCATTTTGTTTGCACAAATAGAGCTTTAGTTTGGTGGTATTTATTCACGACTCCGTTTTTTATTTTTTGCGATATAAGCGAAAAAATAGCGGAATTTAAAAAAAAAAAACAATATTTTCTCCTTTCTTTTTTAAAAGAAATCCAATAAATTCGAATTTTGTCATAAATTTAAGCCAAAAAGTATTCTGCTACATGTTTTTAGTAAAAAAAATTCCATTAAGTGTATAATAATTGGTTTGTGTCATCACGGACATATGTACGCAAATGATCATGTACAGATGTGTGCAGGTGATCACGGACATATGTGTGCAGATAATCATTGGCACATGTGATTTTAGTGGGACATATGTGGGGGACATGTGTTTTTATTATTTGGGGACATGTGTTTTTATTTGGGGACATGTGTTTTTATTATTTAGGGACATGTGTGTTTTGGGGACATGTATGTTTTGGGGACATGTGTGGGGACATGTGTGTTTACACTAGACTGGTGATCAGTGAGTAAAAAGCTGTAAAAAAACAGCTAATACTCACGGATCACCAGCCGGCTGCAGCGATACGCTCTCCTATCCTCAGCGACGACTTCCGTGTGAGGAGAGGAGAGCCGATTGCCTAGCAACTGGCTGTTTGCTTGCATCACATGACGGCTGTGATTGGACACGGCCGTCATGTGATCAGGAGGGCCAATCACAGAGCCCTCCTGCCGATCCGTGATGCGCCGTGTCCGGGTGACACGAGCGCATCGGGATTGCGCCGCTGCGCGGGCACGTGCGCGATCCCCCTACTTCTGAAGGACGTTCAGAAACGTCCTATCAGAAGTAGAAGGCTCCAACCAGGCCGTATATGTGCAGTGGCCAGGTGGTTAGTAGTTAAATAGCAACGTACAGGTACATGATTTTGCCTGTATGTGCCCTTCTGCCACAGTATATCTGCGTGAAGCGGGCGGCAAGCGGTTAAACCAAAATTTGGAAATTTCGTCAAATATTTTTTAATTAAAATTTTCAATTTAACCTCAGTGCCGGTTCATACAGGGGCAACCCGACTTACAGCGCGACTTTGCAAGGCGATTTGGAGGCTACTTCAGTGTGACTTCAACTAAATTTGCCTCCAGGTCAGGAGACTTTGGCTGTGGCCAATCACAGAATAATCAGCTCTGTGGGAGGAAGGGGGTTGCCTGGTTAAACGCCGGGAGTAACTGGGTAAATTATTTTCTTTTTCCTGTAAAGTCGCTTCAACTTGGAGGCAACTTTCATCGAAATGTATGGGTACAGGTTGCCTAGAAGTCGCCTTGAAGTAGTACCGGAACCTTTTCTGAAGTCGGAGTGACTGGGACAGTAGTGTACATTAAGACGGCTCTCATTTACTTCTATGGCATTTCTTATATCCAGGGACTTGGGACGACTTGAGGACTTGCAAGTCGGATCCCAAGTCGCTGTAGTGTACCAGCACTCACAGCTTAACATGGGTCCAACACAAACTATTCCTCCAGGTGACCACAGCCGCCAAGCAAACCATAGCAAAAGCCTGGAAGACTAGCTCTCTTTAATATTGTGGAAACTAAAAACAGAGTCACTAAAGCTACGATCCATGCTAAGTTGGAGGTGATTCTATTGGACAAGATCGAATACTAGACCAAATTATGGCAATCCTGGGAGCTCCACTTTCTCCCACCTCAATTTGATAACACCCTCCTGACCTCTCCTTGCGCTTTTCCCTCAAACCCGATCTGGCTCCCTTACGTACACGACCATGGGTGGACACTCCAAACCCCCTCTCCCCCCCTTCTATCTTTCTTCTACTCCTTTCTATCTGTTTTGCACTTTCACTTTGCCTAACCAAAATTCTGGTAAAGAGACAGTTTAATAAGATTTTGTTGAGACATTTGATTACAGGGTGTAAGCCACAACTACTTTACAACTAGGAGGCACCACAGCATGTACTCGGTTCCTCGATCCCTTGGCACCTACTAAAGTAGAGTACCAGGTGTAAGGGTCGTTGTAAAGACCCCCCTTAAAGCGGAGTTCCACCCATAAGTGGAACTTCCACTCATTTGTCTCTTCTTCCCCTCCGGTGCCACAATTGGCACCTTTCGGGCGGGGGGGGGGGGGGGGGCAGGATACCTGTCTTTGACAGGTATTTGCGGCGCCTCACCATTTCAAAAAGTAGTTTCTGTACTATCTTTTGTGATTTTGGGCTGCGATTTACATTTCAGCTGAGTTCATCTAAACTCAGTCCTGCAGCTCAGTGTGAACCTGGGCTTAATGATAGAAATTTTGGGCTGAATTTGCACCTAAAACGGACCAAAAGATGCCCATTGCAAAACGCACCGGACCTGCTGTGGAGATATGTGAACTGACTCCATAGAGAGTCAAAACTTCCTGCTATTGCGAATTGGATGCGAGGATGCCACATTCAAATCTCAATGGTGTGAACCCAGCCTATCTCTAGGAGCTGCCTGCCTCTTCTATGTTGAGATAGCCAACTCTTGATGATGTAAGCAAGGTCCGCCTTCCTCCAATGCTTTTTAGCAGCTGAAGTCTCCGGGGATATGTGACATGCGTACTCTAGGAGGATTCAGGAAATAGGTCACATGCCTGATGAAGGGGTCCTACGTGGCTTCGAAACGTTGCTTCTATTTATTTTTTTGATACTATGTGATTCAAATTTTGGACCCAATTTTGGAGATCCTGGTGTGCTGGTGACCCTTCCTTCTCATGATTGCAGTCGGTTCCAGCCATTGGTCATTTCAGCACCCAATTTAAGATACAGCCGTTTGTGCAGGAACGTGTGCGTTGGGAGTATTGCATTGGAGGTTCAGGAACTAGGGGCACATCAATATCGTTTAAGTCAGCTATTCGACTCTGTGGGTTTTTTTTTGAGTGAAAATCCCCTTTAACCACTTAAAGCGGAGTTCCACTTAAAAATGGAACTTCCGCTTTAACCACTCCTCACCCCCTTACATGCCACATTTGGCATGTAATTTTTTTGGGGGGGGGGGGGGAGTGGGGGCTTCATTAGGAGGGGGACTTCCTGTCCCACTTCCTCCTTCCGCCCAGTAACCGCCTAGGCGACTCCTCCCTCTAGGCGATCTCCTGGGACACGTGACAGGTCTCAGGAGATCGCCTATCCACTCCGGGAGCGCAGCGCGGCTCGCGCATGCGCCGTGCGTGCCCGGCCGTGAAGAGGAAAGCTGTCACGGCCGGGTGCCCTTAGTGGAAATGGCGGCGCCGGCGAAGAGGGGGGAGAGGAGCGACACCCCGTTCGGCCGCATCGCTGGACCGTGGAACAGGTAAGTGTCATTTTTTTAAAAATCAGCAACTACACTTTTTGTAGCTGCTGACTTTTAAAATGCCTGGAACTCCCCTTTAAGGACCTCCTCCTGTACATATACGTCGGCTCTTTGAAGAGGTGTTTCTGTTTACGATAATGGTGGTCTCTGTGGCGGGTTCGCCGCGAGATCAACGTTATCGGCAGCGGGAGAGGTGCCACCCCCCCTCCCGCCACTCTCCTGCGCCCTTCGCCGCTTACCGGAGCCGTCGGTAGCGGCGGAGGCGATCGGATCCTGCACACTGCTGGGTATGGAGACGAGTGAGGCTAAGATGGCCCTCACTCGTCTCTCTATACCATAGGAGGGCGGAAGCCACGTCAAAACGTCACTTCCGCCCATCCCTCTTAAAGTAACATTTTTTTCAATGTCATTTTTTAAAATTAAATTTTTTTTTTTTTTACTGCATTTAAGTCCAAATATGAGATCTGAGGACTTTTTGAAGACCTGTCATGCTTTTTTCTATTACAAGGGATGTTTACAATAGGAATAAAAGTAATCCATTTTTTAACACACACAGTGTAAAAATAAATAAAATCAAGTAAAATTTTATTTTTTTAAAAACACCCCGTCCCGACGAGCTCGCACGCAGAAGCGAACGCATACGTGAGTAGCGCCCGCATATAAAAAAGGTTGTCAAACCACACATGTGAGGTATCGCCGCGATCGGTAGAGCGAGAGCAATAATTCTCCCCTGTAACTCAAAACATACAACCTGTAGAATTTTTTTAAATGTCGCTTATGGAGATTTTTGATGGTAAAAGTTTAATGCCATTCCATAAGCAGGCGCAATTTTGAAGCATGACATGTCGGCATAACATTATCTTTCACAATATAAAAAGAATTGGGCTAATTTTACTGTTGTCTTATTTTTTTAATAAAAAAAGTGTTTTTTTTCCAAAAAAAGTGATTTTTTTCCAAAAAAAAAGTGATTTTTTTCCAAAAAAAATTGTAAGACCACTGCGCAAATACGGTGTGAAAAAAAAGTATTGCAATGACCGCCATTTTATTCTCTAGGGTGTTAGAAAAAAAACAATATATAATGTTTGGGGGTTCTAAGTAATTTTCTAGCAAAAAAAAACAGTTTTAAACATGTAAACACAGAGTCTGAAAAACAGGTTCGGTCCTTAAGTGGGTACAGTGCCAATGTTACTGGATAACATTAGCAAGTTCTTATTTAGTTTTACTTACTGTCTAAAGTGTTTAATTAAAATATGATCAGAGGCGGGGTCAAATAAAAATAGGAAAAGGTTTCAACCCATTTACTCTATCTCCACTTGTATTCAGTGAAAACAATGGCTACATAATTAGCAGAAACTTTCATTTCCATTACTGCAAGTTACAACATTTCATTTTAATTTATTGTGTCTTATCTATTAACTCCCATACCCACAACAAGGCCGGAATTAAGATGTGATGGCTTAATCAAGAATGTGAGAGCTGTACAGAGCACTCTTGGGGCTGGTAGGTCTCTTATTGTGCCTGCGGCAACGGCTCTCCCAGAATACATCTACCGAGCTGCCACAAAAAAAGTGAAAACATGAGCCTGGCCAGGTTGATAATAATTGAAGGACTAATCTTATGCTGCTCTATCTATTTTAACCCATGTGTGTGTATGTGCGTGAGTTTGAGAACCAACCAGGCAAATTTGTAACTCGATTTATAGCCAATCAGCAATCCTCAGGACATTGGGTGCTTTTTTATATGACTTCTATCCCAGGAAGATAGCATGGGAATTGAGTGGGGAATATGTCATGTGCAATATATGCCTATTAAAAAAACCTTTGCCCTCTTTTCCAAGGGTTCTTGTCCCTTGTTGGGTTTCCTCTATCCTAGGGTCTTCAAATAAGATAACAAGTGTACAGGGGTTTATTGATGGGCACCCTGATGTAAGGGGGGCATTGATAAGGACTCTGATGTAAGGGGGACTCTGACGCAGAGGCCCACCAAGGGCCATTCCATGAGTGAGCCTTGACCCTGAAGGCAAATGCTCAACCACCAGCCATTCATTGGCAGAGTGGCTATTTGGGGGCACTTTCACCTATGTCCATGCAGACGCAGATAAAACCCTGAGTTGTCAGGTTGCCAGTCGGGCATCTTTCATCTGACTGCAGGTCCTTCAAGAGCCTGCTCTCGACATCCTTTCTCCACGAGCTTTGGTATCTCCAGGATTGGTGAACTAGCAGAAGACCACCCTTAACATTACATTCTGATGCCACGTACACACGGTCGGAATTCTCGTCGGAAAAAGCTCTGATGGTTTTCCCGTTGGAATTCCGACGGAATTTCGCTCAAACTGTCTACACGCGGTCACACCAAATTCCGACGGTCAATAACACCGCGGCATACAACACGTTCGACGGCACTATAAAAGGGAAGTGTAATGCTTCCGAGCATGCGTCGAACTGTTTCCGAGCATGCGTCGGAATTTTGCGTGTCGGAATTGCATACACACGATTGGAAAATCCGATAGAAAGGTTTTCCGTCAGAAAAATTAATAACAGGTTCTCAATCCAAAGTCCGTCGGAAATTCCGACAGAAAAAGACCAATGGGCATACACACGGCCGGAAAATCAGATGAAAAGCTCCCATCGGACTGTTTCCATCGGAAATTCGACCGTGTGTACGCGGCAAGAGACACTGTATACAGACACCTTTACACCACCCTTTTCTTCATCAAAGGCCTTTCGCTGGGTAGCACCTTGCCAAGTCTATTCAACTTTGCTGGTCACCATTGCACAGCAACATCTTTGGGCCCTTTCATAGCTAGCTGAGGAACTCGGACACCCTTACTTCAAGGACTCCTCCACACAAAGGAATCAGCCTACATCACCTGTTTATATTAAAGGGGGAACTCTTACTCAGATTTTACATATTGTGCTTTGTTATTTCTTTTCCCCTGGGGCATCAGGGCATAGATGGAGCTGGCTGACAAAATGTCTTCTCTCCCCCTCTTTTACCTTACCCCTTAAGATCTGTTGGCTTCTACCGCCAAGTTCACTGTTATTGCCATTTCATTGCATATCTCTGTGATTCTGTTTTATCTTAACCACTTCACCCCGGACCAATTGGCAGCCAAAGGACCAGGCCCCTTTTTGCGATTCGGCACTGCGTCGCTTTAACTGACAATTGCGCGGTCGTGCGACGTGGCTCCCACACAAAATTGGCGTCCTTTTTTTCCTACAAATAGAGCTTTCTTTTGGTGGTATTTGATCACCCCTGTGGTTTTTATTTTTTGCGCTATAAACAAAAATAAAGCGACAATTTTGAAAACAATGCAATATTTTTTGCTTTTTGCTATAATAAATATCCCAAAAAAATATATAAAAAAACATTTTTTTTCCTCAGTTTAGGCCGATACGTATTCTTCTACATATTTTTGGTTAAAAAAATCGCAATTAGCGATTATTGATTGGTTTGCGCAAAAGTTATAGCGTTTTACAAAATAGGGGATACTTTTATAGCATTTTTATTAATATATTTTTTACTAGTAATGGCGGCGATCAGCGATTTTTATTGTGACTGCGACATTATGGTGGACACATCGGACATTTTTGACACATTTTTGGGACCATTGTCATTTATACAGCAATCAATGCTATTTAAATGCATTGATTCCTGTATAAATGACAGTTGTAGTGAAAGAGTTAACCACTAGGGGGAGGGGAGGGGTTATGGGCTGTGACATGTCTGTGTTTTTTTACATTAGGGGGCGGGGCTGACGTCATTGATCAGCTTTCCCGATGACCGGGAACAGCCGATCAATGACAGGCAGAGTAGGAAGCGCGGGGAGAGGTTTGTTTACACAGACCTCTCCCCGTTCTTCAGCTCTGTGACCCGATCGCGGGACACCAGCGGCGATCGAGTCCGCTGGTCCCGTGGCCGGGGTCACGGAGCTCCCGACCGGGTCACGAGCGCGCCGCTGGCGGCACGCGCGCGACCCACGGGCAGGCAATTAAAGGATCACGTACAGGTACGGGATTTTGCCTGCCAGTGCCATTCTGCCGCAGTATATCTGCGTGAGGCGGTCGGGAAGCGGTTAAAGAGGAAGTAAACCCTGATGTACTTCCTTTTTTGTTTCCCTGCAAAGGTAAAGCATAATGGACTACTATGCATCGCATAGTAGCCCATTATGTGTCACTTACCTGACACAGGAGCCAGCGATGTCACTGATGTCCCCTCTTCCATGGAGCATCCATCTTCTTTCCGGGTATCACTGCTCTGGCGCTGTGAGTGGCCGGAGCAGCGATGACGCCGCTCCGGCGCATGCGTGCGGGAGCCGTAAGTGACGGCATGTTTGCCTTCACTTGCGGCGCGCCCAGTGTGCCTGCGCCGTTGTCTACGGCGCGCATGCACCATAGACAGCGGTGCCCTTTCTTTGTAAAATATCTCCTTAACGGTGTAGGTTTAGGAGATATTTCTTGGACCTACAGGCGAGTCTTAATCTAGCCTTACCTGTAGGTCAAAGTGGTCTGTAAGGGTTTACAACCACTTTAAAGTTGCCATTTGGGAAATGCCCACATTTTACAGTCTTCTTTCCCTTTTTAACTCATGCATATCCAGTAAAATATAAATTTACAATCTCTGTTATTTCTTTGGTATCTTTTGCATTTGCATTCTCTCTTTGAATTATGTCAGAATCCAGGGTGTCAGAGGAGTCGGTAGGCTTGCAAGGTTAGGGCAACCTCTGGGGACAGTCATCTTCCAGCAGCCCCTATGGGGGTGGTGCTACAATAGTATAAATAATTAAAGTGAAATAGTCCCACATCAAATAGTCCAAAAAATATATTCTTCCAAAGAAAATAGTCTGCATCCACCACCACAATGAGATATTAACACCAAAAGAAGTACGTAACTCCTCTCAACAAATGGACAAAATGAGAACCCACCACAAATGTACAGTGGTGTGAAAAAGTGTTTGCCCCCTTCCTCATTTCCTGTTCCTTTGCATGTTTGTCACACTTAAGTGTTTCGGAACATCAAACCAATTTAAACAATAGTCAAGGACAACACAAGTAAACACAAAATGCAATTTGTAAATGAAGGTGTTTATTATTAAAGGTGAAAAAAAATCCAAACCATCATGGCCCTGTGTGAAAAAGTGATTGCCCCTAAACCTAATAACTGGTTGGGCCACCCTTAGCAGCAACAACTGCAACCAAGCGTTTGCGATAACGTGCAATGAGGCTTTTACAGCGTCCTGGAGGAATTTTGGCCCACTCATCTTTGCAGAATTGTCCTAATTCAGTTACATTAGAGGGTTTTCGAGCATGAACGGCCTTTTTAAGGTCATACCACAACATCTCAATAGGATTCAGGTCAGGACTTTGGCTAGGCCACTCCAAAGTCTTCATTTTGTTTTTCTTCAGCCATTCGGTGGTGGACTTGCTGGTGTGTTTAGGATCATTGTCCTGTTGCAGAACCCAAGTTCGTTTCAGCTTGAGTACACGAACAGATGGTCGGACATTCTCCTTCAGGATCTCTTGGTAGACAGCAGAATTTATAGTTCCTTTTATCACGGCAAGTCTTCCAGGTCCTGAAGCAGCAAAACAGCCCCAGACCATCACACTACCACCACCATATTTTACTGTTGGTATAATGTTCTTTTTCTGAAATGCAGTGTTCCTTCTACGCCAGATATACTTGGACACACACCTTCCAAAGAGTTCCACTTTTGTCTCATCGGTCCACAGAATGTTGTCCCAAAAGTCTTGGGGATCATCAAGATGTGTTGTGGAGAAATTGAGACGAGCTTTGATGTTCTTTTTGCTCAGCAGTGGTTTTCTCCTTGGAACTCTGCCATGCAGGCCATTTTTGCCCAGTCTTTTCCTGATGGTGGAGGCATGAACGCTGACCTTAACTGAGGCAAGTGAGGCCTGCAGTTCCTTGGACGTTGTTGTGGGGTCTTTTGTGACCTCTTGGATGAGTCGTCGCTGCGCTCTTGGGGTAATTTTGGGCGGCCGGCCACTCCTGGGAAGGTTCACCACTGTTCCATGTCTTCGCCATTTGTGGATAATGGCTCTCACTGTGGTTCGCTGGATTCCCAAAGCTTTGGAAATGGCTTTATAACCCTTTCCAGACTGATAGATCTCAATTACTTTCTTTCTCAATTGTTCCTGAATTTCTTTGGGTCTCGGCATGATGTGTAGCTTTTAAGGATCTTCTGGTGGACCTTACTGTGTCAAGCAGCTCCTATTTAAGTAATGCCTTGATTGTGAACAGGTGTGGCAATACTCAGGCCTGGGTGTGGCTAGAGAAATTGAACTCAGGTGTGGACAACCACAGTTATAGTATGTTTTAACAAGGGGGGCAATCACTTTTTCACACAGGGCCATGATGGTTTGGATTTTTTTTCACCTTTAATAATAAACACCTTCATTTACAAATTGAATTTTGTGTTTACTTGTGTTGTCCTTGACTATTGTTTAAATTGGTTTGATGTTCCGAAACACTTAAGTGTGACAAACATGCAAAGGAACAGGAAATGAGGAAGGGGGCAAACACTTTTTCACACCACTGTATATCCAATAATAATGCATCTATCATGGTTCCCCCAAGTCTTCACAGGTCTGGTCACCAAACTTGTTTATCCTCCACTGGGGTAGTCTTCCGTTATTGTGCTCTCAAGACAACGCAATACACAAAAGATGTTGATCTCCAGTTATAGGGCTCAAAACATTCTTGGATGTTTGTATGCCTTTAAGAGCCTCTCCTGCTAGCCAATGCGGTCCTCTGATGTTCCAACCAACGACGGACCACGTAACCATGCATATATCCTTGCGACTCCAGCCTTAATCAGGTGAGATAAGGTCCTCACCTGATCAAGACTTCAGTCACGAGGATATATGCATGGTTCTGTGATCCATTAACCCCTGAGTGGTTGGTTGGTTGTTGGTTGGAAGGGCAGAGGACTGCATTGGCTGACCAGTTCTAAGTTTAAATGTCAGGGTTCTGAGTTTAAAACTCAAAACTCTGATATTAAAAGTCAGATCTGAGATTGAAAGTTAGAATTCAATTCAATTAAAAAGAGCTCTGAGGCCACCCTACATTTTTTTTAAAAACAATTCTGAGATTGAAAGTCATAATTCTGAGATTAAAAGTCAGAATTCTGAGTTTGAAAGTCATAGTTCTGAGATTGAATCTCAGAATTTTGAGGTTGAGTCAGATCTGAGTTTGAGAATTCAACAGAGTTTCGGGTCCATCCTAAAATGTTTTTAAAACAATTCTTTGTTTGAAAATCTGAATTCTGAGATTAGAAGTCAGAATTCTGACTTTCAAAGTCAGAGTTCTGAGATTGAAAGTCAGAATTTTGAGTTTGAGCCTACGTTCACATTGGTCAGATTTGGCAAATCGCATGCCAAATCAGCGGCTATTGCAATGGCACAGTCCGAATCGGTGAGGCGCCAACTGATTCCCAAAAGTAGTTCCTGTACTACTTTTGGTGACTTCAGGGGGCGATTGACATCTGTGCAGAATTAGACGTCTGTCAAACCGCCCCCGAAGTCGGACTGCATTGCAGGGTTGAAATTGTGCAAATTCAGGTGAACTCCTCGCACGATTTCTAATCCGCACCAATGTGAACCTAGCCTTAAAAATCAAAGTTTGAAAGTTAGAATTCTGAGTTTGAAGGTCAGAAATCTGAGTTTGATAATCAGATTTCTGAGATTAAGCCTAGGTTCACATTGATGCAATTTGACATGTTTGACATGTCAAACCACATGCCAAATTGGCGGCTATTTCCGGCAATGGCACAGTCCGAATCGGGGTGATGCCAACTTTGCGGCGACTTCAGGTGTGATTTGTATAGACATCTGTGCATTAACCCGCACAGATGTCTCGGAAATCGCTTCCCAAGTCGGACTGACATGAGGGTATGAAATAGTGCGAGTTCAGCTGAACTCGCACGATTTCAATCCCGCTGTCAGTGTAAACCTAGGCTAAAAGTCAGAATTCGGAGTTTGAAGGTCAGAATTCTGACTTTTAAACTCAAAATTGTGTTGAATTGAGCTGAACTCCGGGCAAACAGTTAAATACACAAAATAAATAGATGTATGAGAGCCGTATTATCTGCAAAAGAATTAGTATTTTTGTACATCCAGTCTTGTGGTTTACCCAACACAGACCTGCCTGGTAAGGGAGGGGGGATCTGATCTGTCTCTGTTGCAGGTTTACATTCACCTACAGATCTCTTACCCACCCCAGGGCCGAGGGACGGGGCAAGGGGTGGGCAGGAGGGGCGCCTGCCCTGGGCACAATTATTGAAAGGATGGGGGTGCCCTGACCCTAGTGCTAAGGGACTGGTGAAATTTGTCATCTTTACCCTGAGCGCTGGATGACCTTGTCCTAGCACTGACCCACCCACACTCTATGATTGGGAAGCGAAAAGGAAAGCACTGATTAGTATATTTCTATGACACTCGGCTCTCTCCTCTTGTCAGCATGTTCCTTTCACTAAAACACATCTGATCTCTCTGAGCTCCTCCGTGCAGATGAGGTTGATACCACGTTACAATAAAAAGTGTCTAAACTGTTTGCATTTATAAAAACAAATTTAAATTAGTTGAGCTGCAATAATTCAGCTTTAAATATATATTTAAAGAATATAACATAAAATAAATGAATAGAATATAATAGAGTAAAACAAAACAAAATTGAAAATAAAAGAACAGAATAGAATAGAATAGAATAGAATTTAATAGAATAGAATAAAAAATAATTTAATAAAATAAAAAGAATATAACAATCTTCTGAAATTCAAATTTCAAATAGAATACATTTGAATTTGAATACATAATAAAAAAGAATAGAATAGAGAAAATAGAATAGACTATAATAGAATAGAAAACAATGGAATTAGAAAAACAATAGAATAGAGTAGAAAGAATAGAACCATTTCCCAAAATTCAAATATAATCAATTCAAATTTGATAGACTAGAAAAGAATAGATTAGAATAGAATAGAATATAACAGAATAGTATAGAAAAAAACAACAGAATAGAATGGAATAGAAAGAATATAACCATCTTTTCCGAAATTCGAGTAGAATGAATTTGAATTGAATAGAAAAGGATAGAATAGAATAGAAAATAAAATACTGGAATAGAAAAGAAAGGAATAAACAAATAGAAAAAGAATAGCATTTAAAAAAACAATAGAATAGTATAGAAAGAATATAACCATTTCCCAAATTCAAATAGAATCAATTTGTTTTAAATAGAATAGAAAGATGGTTATATTCTTTCTATTCTATTGTTTTTTCTATACTATTCTGTTATTTTCTATTTTATGCTAATCTTTTTTTTATATTCTATTTAAATAAAAAATTTTGAATTATATTCTATTCTTTTCTTTTCTATTCGAATGTCAGAAGATGGTTATATTCTTTATATTTTATTCTATTCTTATATTTTATTATATATTTTATATATACATGTAGCGCCCTGCTCCTAATGAGCAGAAGCTATTGTTTTGTAAATTTAAGTTTATCTGAAGCTGCAGTTTGGCTCAGACTAATTATGCTAAAGTTCTGGTTTCTGTACCAGTTTAGCTGGGTTGTGTTAATTTTCACTTGGCCGTGGGTGTCGCTGTCACCACCGGTAAGTGTTGGAAATGCAACAGGCTAAATGCATTGGGTACCCCTTTTACTCAGAAACAGCCCCGTGGGAGTGGTCTACCCACTGTGCATTCTGGGTAAGGGTATTTAAGGTACAGACGTCATATTTTTGGATTTTCGCAATTTCCGACCTCATGGCCCTCCTGGCTTGAGGTGTGTGCTGCCTTGCTTTATGTCTTGGGGCCGGCTGGCCCGAGGCTTCGCAACTGAAGGGTAGGCCCAGAAGCTCTGGGGCCTACTGATCCAGGGGTGGTCCTGTGCTGTCTTGCCTGCGGGCAGAAGCCAAGTAACTGGATCATCCAGGGGAGGACTTTTTCAGGAGAGGACCGAGCAACAAGGCTGGTATCTCTGGAAGAGCCTGGAGACTCAGTTGGAGGACGCATTCCCAGGTCACCTACCACACAGTACCGCTGGATTGGCTGAAAGAAACTGGTACTGCGTGGCAGCTCTTTAATTTTACAATAAGTCGCTGGTTGTACCTTCCTGTGGCAGAGGCTTGCACAATGATTCCGTTAAAATTGACAAGTCTGTGGCAGAGACTTTGACCTCCAACCCGCAAATTACAAGGTACCTGAATTCCCCTTAACCCTCTATCCCTCTATTACAAAATTATTTTCTTTCAAATAAATCTTTGGATTGCCCCGATTTTTGCCGCGATTTCAAGGAATGCCTGTGTAAGTGGCATCAAAATCGGACCAAGGTTGTGCAGGGACTACTTTGAAGTCAGGACAAGTCGTATAAGTGTGAAAGGGGCCAATATTCTTTAACCAACTCTACAACGGGACCCCTAAGACGGATACAGTGAACAGGTGAGGTGACGGTAAGCCCAACAAAAACCAGCAGCTCCTTCGGGGGTCAGTGCTACATATATACATATATATTAGGGCTGTTACTGATTAAAAGATTTTTTTTTAATCGACTAATTTCGATTAATTATAACGCACATACAGATCCAACTACTTTTAGCTGATCTCCTTGCATTGCAACTCTGCATTAGTCAGTGGTAAATGTGGTATACACTATATACAATCACCTGACACTAGTTAGTTTCCACAATCCATGACTTAACTTCACAGCTCACACAAATTCGTTTTAAATTCAAACTGTAGCACTGACGAACGTAATTTTTTTTTTCCACAGTAGCGTGACAATCCCTCCACCTCCGGTCTAACTAATCACTCTCACCCTATGGCATGGCCCCCTGTGCAAACAGGTGGTCATGCAAGCGGGTATCAAAAGGGTTAACACGGACCATAAACTTCTCTCACATCTCCTTAGATCTCAGCAAGGACGCCAGGTCTTGGGTAGAAAGAAAAGATCTAAGTGCTCACCTCTTAAGTATAAGATTACATTTTTATGTTCAAACACAAACTACTCACATAAAGATGATAAAAACACAGCATGTAAAGGTGACAATAGCGTTAGTTCCGTAGGGCAGCAGCGGGTGACGTCATGCATAGCTCCTCCCCGTACGCGTTGCGTTCAATCAGAACTTTCAACGTCACCGGACTCCCCCCCTTCCCTTCATTAGCAGACGGAGGCACTTGGGGAAGGGGGGGGGGTCCGGTGACGTTGATGTCCGTGATGTCACCGGATCTCCGACGGAACTCCCTGAAGACCCGGAAGCCGGCAGAGAGGGGAGTACCGATCAAAAGAAATTTGATCCATCAAAAGAATTTTGATCGATGAAAAAAAATTCATTGATTAATCAAGGAATTAATCTTTAATTTCCACAGCCCTAATATATATATATATATATTATATATATATATATATAGTAAAGAACGCACATTAAATGTAAAATCATCTTCTCAAGGCATAGTAAAGCACTACCAGGTGTGAAAATGCTGCTAACCAGATGTACTGCATTACCTACTGCAAAGGCTTCCTTGAAAATCCATTTTGCTTCCGGAAAGCCAAGCCTTACCCGCCTGTGGAGAAATGCCCTTTGCATTACCATTCTAATGATCCCGTAATGTATTCCTTAACATGATACTGTGTATAAATCCTGAACATTAAATCGAAGCAGTTGCAGAAAATCACCGTTCACGCCAACCCACGCACCATCGCCAGAAATTCCATTACTACACTATTATTCCCCCTGAATAGAATCACCATAGAAATCATGTAATCTGAAAATGGCTGTCATTACGTTTCCTTCCATTTTTCCTGCACAGGAAACAGGTTAAAAATGTCCCCGGCGACTCTTTTTTTGCAGCAGCAGCAGCAGACGCGCCTGACTATTCCCCACTTTTAGCGCAGTCGCCGTCGAAAATTCTAATTAAACGCCCTGCCTGTCAAAACCCGGGGATGATTCTGCAGAGGAAATGGCAGGTCGCTTCCAGTAGATTATAGGCATAAACACGCAAGCCACCAACTGGATAGTTTTCTACTGTGAAGAGATAAAAGCCCAAAAAAAAGAAGAAAAAAAGAAAGCGAGAGAGACAAGAATACACTGAGATCCTTGAGAAATATAAATGTAAGGAATAGTTGGTATTCATGGCAGCGGGGGGCAGATTCATTGCAGCGTTTTCAAGAAAATAACTTCTGTCTAATGATGGAAGGAAAACAGAAGGAAAAGTGCAAGGGGGGCGGGAAGCAAGACCCATCCGGATGTGATAATCCCCGGAAGAGAGGAATGACAAAAAGGATAAATAAAGTTGCTAGTGCTCATTATTCTAATGCTCAAAACAATTCCAAGAAATAAGGAAAGAGAGCACCCATTTTAGTGAAGGAAAAAAAACGAAAAAGTATTGTCATTTTGCAAGGTAATGATCTAAAAAAAAATTTAAGATCTGGTTACTTAAAGAGAAGTTTCGCTTAAAAAAATGTTTAAAGTCAGCATTACACATACTGCAGCTGCTGACTTTTAATAATCGGACACTCACCTGTCCCAGGGTCCAGCAATGTGGGGGAACGAAGCTCCCCCTCCTCTCTGTGGCACTGGCATTGTAACTGTGGGCGCCCGGCTGTGGCTTCACTGCCAGCACCCACTGTGTATGCGCGAGTCGCGCAGCGCGCCGTGACTGGCCGGGCAATCATCTGGGACCTGTGACGTGTCTCAGATGATTGCCGAGAGGAAGGGGGGAGAGGTGATCTCCCTTCCAGTGCCACGGTGCGCTGGGAGGAAGTGGGAACTGGGACCCTCTAAAAAGAGGAGGGGAGGAGCTGGAAGCCACCATGGAGGAGAGGATACAGAGCCGCTGCACCACGCTGCCTGCCTCCCGCCGCCGCCGATGGGGTAAGTGCCAGACTGACCGGAAAAAAGCGGGGGGGGTGGGTGCCGCTCAGAGGGGGGCTTTATAGTTGTTTACCGCCCCCCCCCCAAAAAAAAAACAACTGCCACTAGTCGCAGGAGATTTGGAGTGAAAATTGGTGATGTCAGTAATGTAAATACATCCCCACTCCATGCTAAATATGTGAGTACACATGCCCCAGCTGAAGTCCATTTGAATGAAACGCGTCGGGCTCGGCTTTCTGCTTCCCACATTGCCCTTCTTTTTTACTCTGTGATCACAGTTTTTATTCTTACCGATGTATTTTGGTTTTTATAATAAAAAAAACACTTTTTTGACCTACCTTGGCCATATGGAGGCATTTTTTCTTTGCATAACCTTCCGGACGAGAGTTCTTTGGCCGTCCAGTCTGGCCTTTAACGCCTGAGTTCCAGCCTTGGTGTCTCCTACATCTGAGTTCCGGTCTGGCGGTTACCTGCACACCCCTTGGAGTCGTGTTTGGAGGTCCTGGGTTCTTTAGAGATTTGTCGATCTGCCGATTTTGGAACCCTTGCTTTACTGACTCGTTGTCTCTGACATTCGAGTCCACCTGTTCCGAGTAGATATACCTCTCCTTTTGTTGAAGCTGTACCATCCCTGACACTCTACATGCCGGACAGTACCAGTGTATTCCATCCCTGATTAGTCACCTTTTTGGTGGTGGACTTACACCGGTCCTTTCTAGGACCTTTACACTCATTGGACTTTCCACATTCTACCCTTTATAGTTTTTTTGTATGATTGATTCCTTATCACCTATTCATTATGTGCATACAGCCATACATGTTCACCCTATAGCGCTACATTTTTCATTATACATAAAAACATAAAAATATCTCAATAAATTCAAAAATAAATCAATAATTAAACGTGTCAATAACTATATGCACTAAGGCCCGGTTCACACTGACGCGACAAGCACTCCGACTTTGGAGCACGTCGCATCAGAAGTCACACCCCATTCAGTGCAATGGAACCATTCTAATCGGTGCAACTTGAGTCGTTCTGACTAAGAAAAAGGTTCCTGCAGTACTTTTGGTACGACTTACATTGACTTCTGTTAACCTCTTCCGGACCGCCCACTGTATAAATTTGTCATTACTTTGACATTATATATCATTGTTATGGCAGTAGGTAGCTGCCAAAAACCCAGTATTTAAGACCCCAGCTAAGCGTAGATCAACGGAGTGATCCCTGCTGGGCTGGCGGACTCCGCTAAGCAGATCCACCTCTTGTGAAAGGGGCCTTACACTAAGGTCCCATACACACTATTATGCGGCGTACACACGGTCGGATTTTCCGATGGGAAATGTTGGATGTGAGCTTGTTGCCGGAAAGTCCGACTGTGTGTATGCTCCATCGAACATTTGTTGTTGGACTTCCCACCAACAAATGTTTGATAGCGGGTTTTCAAATTTTCCGCCTACAAAACGTTGTTGTCGGAAAGTCTGATTGTGTATACACAAGTCCGTCGCACAAAAGTTCACGCATGCTCGGAATCAAGCAGAAGGAGCCGCGCTGGCTATTGAACTTCCTTTTTCTCGGCTCGTCGTACGTCTTGTATGTCACCACGTTCCCACGTTCGTAATTGTTGGCCAAAATTTGTGTGACCGTGTGTATGCAAGACAATTTTGATCCAACAACTTTCGAACAAAAATCTATGGTTTTGTTGGCGGAAAGTCCGATGTGTGTACGCGGCATAAGATTTTCTGCATAATTTTTTGTCTGATTGCCTGCCTGATTGCATACAAACTGAAACTCCTATATGGTTTTGGTAAATCTGAAGACAAAAATCTGCAGAAAATCTAATATTGAGTCCGCCAGCTCAGCAGGGATCGCTCCGTTGATCTCCGCTTAGCCGGCGGATAAAAGGTCCATCTCTGCTCACTGAGTGGGTACGCAGTCCAGCTTGGCAGCATCTACGCACGGGTGCCTTCCTAGCACCTGGCTTGCTAAGGAGGCACCTGGAGGAGTGGACAGCACACCCAAGGGACTGCCAGAAGAGGATATAAGGGACCCTTTTGGTAGGTAATTATAACTTATTTTTTTATTTTAAGGCTGAATTCCCGGAATTCAGTTCCTTTGTAAAAAGTGAAGGCACACTACGAGTTGCGTCCAAGGAGCTGCATGACATCTCCTGAAATTATCTCTATTATTTACATCGGATAGTTTTAGTGTACTCCCGGAAGATGGCTACTGCTGTATTTCCAGGAGCCCAATGCTGATACTTCAGGTCTACGCATCTTCAACATTAGAATCAGTGCAGCTGCTATGGCTCCTCCTGCCCAATCACAGAAGCCTTGGTATTATGTGAACTCCTTCACAAAATAAAAAGGCTTCTCTGAATGGGCAGCAGATAGGAGAGGTGAGCATAGCTGCATAGCGTGCCTTTCTCTCACAGCCTGTGTCAGTGTATGCTCAGTCAGAGCCATAAACCTATCAGATATAAATGATAGTTCAGGAGATGTCATGCACCTACCAAGGAGCTGCGTGATATCTCCTGAACTTATCTCTATTATTTACATCTGATAGTTTTATTGCACTCCTGGAGGATGGCTATCACTGTATTTCCAGGAGCCTGATGCTTATACTTCAGGTCTACGCATCTTCAACATTAGAATCAGTGCAGCTGCTATGGCTGCCCCTACCCTCCTCCTGCCCAATCACAGAAGCCTTTGTATTATGTGAACTCCTTCACAAAATACAAAGGCTTCTCTGAATGGGCAGCAGATGGGAGGGGTGAGCATAGCGTGCCTTTCTCTCACAGCCTGTGTCAGTGTATGCTCAGTCAGAGCCATAAACCTATCAGATATAAATGATAGTTCAGGAGATGTCATGCACCTACCAAGGAGCTGTGTGATATCTCCTGAACTTATCTCTATTATTTACATCTGATAGTTTTAATGCACTACTGGAGGATGGCTATCACTGTATTTCCAGGAGCCCGATGCTGATACTTCAGGTCTACGCATCTTTAACATTAGAATCGGTGCAGCTGCTCTGGCTGCCCCTACCCTCCTCCTGGCCAATCACAGAAGCCTTTGTATAATGTGAACTCATTCACAAAATACAAAGGCTTCTCTGAATGGGCAGCAGATGGGAGGGGGGATCATAGCTTCTCAGTGTGCCTTTCTCTCGCAGCCTGTGTCAGTGTATGCTCAGTCAGAGCCATAAAACTACATGATAGTTCAGGAGATGTCATGCACCTACTTGGATTTAACTCAAAGTGTGCCTGAACATTTTTTCCAAAGTGGATGAATTGATTGAATTCAGCTTTAAACAAAAATAAATAATTTTTCCTTTAGTATCCCTTTAAATGATCCTCATATATGAAAGTAGCAAGGGACAAACTGACAAAGCACATTTTTAAAGCCATATTCACCCAAAACTGATATTTCAGTTTGGTCTACTTTCCAGCAAGCTAAATCACACACTGGATTTTCAATAATTCTTGGAAATGGCAATGTAGAGATATCCCCACCAGAATTCCATTTTGACTGCTGTGACCATTACTAGCTCAATGATGGTGTCACGCACCCCTGATGGATTCTCCATAATACAGAAAAAATAATTGGGAAAGCCAGCTGAGAGCGAGTGACACCTTCATTATGTCCTTGTACTGTAAAAGAAAACAGAGACAGAAACTGAAGCAGGGTGATCTCACCCATGGCATCCCATATAAATGTAATAACGAAGGTTTTTCTACCCACCAGCATCCATGCAGAGTTGAAAAATCAATTTAAGGTGGAGCATCCATGCAGAGTTGAAAAATCAATTTAAGGTGGAGCATGTTTTTAAGACTTTATCAGCAATCTGTAGTTCCTGATAAAACAGGTTTTTGGCACAGAGATCGGTGACATAAAGGCTCCCAGCACGAGCAGCTGCTTGTTACTGTTATGGCAGCAAAATTGACTGTGGTCATTAGGAAGCACGATAGGCTTTTGACTCAGAAGCATGACAATTTAACTTTGCTGATGCGACGGTCCAGACTTTTTATCATCAGCATAGGCAGAATCTGGATAAAGCTTGAGGTATGGAAATGATGCTTTTGGGTGTATATATTGTACCTGGTTCAAGGCATTCTTCAACTAATGGAATAATATTAACCATTTCAGCCCCGGAAGAATTTACCCCCTTCCTGACCAGAGCACTTTTTGCGATTCGGCACTGCGTCACTTTAACCACTTTCAGACCGGACCAATTTGCAGCCAAAGGACCAGGCCCCTTTTTTTTGCGATTCGGCACTGCGTCGCTTTAACTGACAATTGCGCGGTCGTGCGACGTGGCTCCCAAACAAAATTGACGTCCTTTTTTTCCCACAAATAGAGCTTTCTTTTGGTTGTATTTGATCGCCCCTGCGGTTTTTATTTTTTGCGCTATAAACAAAAAAAGAGCGACAATTTTGAAAAAAAATCATTCTTTTTTACTTTTTGCTATAATAAATATCCCCAAAAATATATTTAAAAGAAATAGTTTTCCTCAGTTTAGGCCGATACGTATTCCTCTACATATTTTTGGTAAAAAAAAAAAAAATAAGCGATTATTGATTGGTTTGCACAGAAGTTATAGCGTTTACAAAATAGGGGATAGTTTTATAGCATTTTTATTAATAATTCTTTTTTTTTTACTAGTAATGGCGGCGATCAGCGATTTTTATTGGGACTGCGACATTATGGCGGACACATCGGACATTTTTGACACATTTTTGGGACCATTGTCATTTATACAGCAATCAGTGCTATTTAAATGCATTGATTCCTGTGTAAATGACACTGGCAGTGAAGGGGTTAACCACTAGGTGGCAGTGTAGGAGTTATACAGTGGTGTGAAAAAGTGTTTGCCCCCTTCCTCATTTCCTGTTCCTTTGCATGTTTGTCACACTTAAGTGTTTCGGAACATCAAACCAATTTAAACAATAGTCAAGGACAACACAAGTAAACACAAAATGCAATTTGTAAATGAAGGTGTGTATTAAAGGTGAAAAAAAATCCAAACCATCATGGCCCTGTGTGAAAAAGTGATTGCCCCCCTTGTTAAAACATACTATAACTGTGGTTGAGTTGAGTTCAATTTCTCTAGCCACACCCAGGCCTGATTATTGCCACACCTGTTCACAATCAAGGCATCACTTAAAAAGGAGCTGCTTGACACAGTAAGGTCCACCAGAAGATCCTTAAAAGCTACACATCATGCCGAGACCCAAAGAAATTCAGGAACAATTGAGAAAGAAAGTAATTGAGATCTATCAGTCTGGAAAGGGTTATAAAGCCATTTCCAAAGCTTTGGGAATCCAGCGAACCACAGTGAGAGCCATTATCCACAAATGGCGAAGACATGGAACAGTGGTGAACCTTCCCAGGAGTGGCCGGCCGCCCAAAATTACCCCAAGAGCGCAGCGACGACTCATCCAAGAGGTCACAAAAGACCCCACAACAACGTCCAAGGAACTGCAGGCCTCACTTGCCTCAGTTAAGGTCAGCGTTCATGCCTCCACCATCAGGAAAAGACTGGGCAAAAATGGCCTGCATGGCAGAGTTCCAAGGAGAAAACCACTGCTGAGCAAAAAGAACATCAAAGCTCGTCTCAATTTCTCCACAACACATCTTGATGATCCCCAAGACTTTTGGGACAACATTCTGTGGACCGATGAGACAAAAGTGGAACTCTTTGGAAGGTGTGTGTCCAAGTATATCTGGCGTAGAAGGAACACTGCATTTCAGAAAAAGAACATTATACCAACAGTAAAATATGGTGGTGGTAGTGTGATGGTCTGGGGCTGTTTTGCTGCTTCAGGACCTGGAAGACTTGCCGTGATAAAAGGAACTATGAATTCTGCTGTCTACCAAGAGATCCTGAAGGAGAATGTCCGACCATCTGTATGTGTACTCAAGCTGAAACGAACTTGGGTTCTGCAGCAGGACAATGATCCTAAACACACCAGCAAGTCCACCACCGAATGGCTGAAGAAAAACAAAATGAAGACTTTGGAGTGGCCTAGCCAAAGTCCTGACCTGAATCCTATTGAGATGTTGTGGTATGACCTTAAAAAGGCCGTTCATGCTCGAAAACCCTCTAATGTAACTGAATTAGGACAATTCTGCAAAGATGAGTGGGCCAAAATTCCTCCAGGACGCTGTAAAAGCCTCATTGCACGTTATCGCAAACGCTTGGTTGCAGTTGTTGCTGCTAAGGGTGGCCCAACCAGTTATTAGGTTTAGGGGGCAATCACTTTTTCATACAGGGCCATGATGGTTTGGATTTTTTTTCACCTTTAATAATAAACACCTTCATTTACAAATTGCATTTTGTGTTTACTTGTGTTGTCCTTGACTATTGTTTAAATTGGTTTGATGTTCCGAAACACTTAAGTGTGACAAACATGCAAAGGAACAGGAAATGAGGAAGGGGCAAACCCTTTTTCACACCACTGTATGTTCCTAGTGGCGTGTTTCTAACTGTGGGGGGTGAGGCTGTCAGCTAGTGAATGCTGATCTCTGCTCCAATCACAGGAAGCAGAGATCAGCGTCACTAGTTGCTAGGCAGAACGGGGAGATGCTGTTTATTTCCGCATCTCCCAGTTCAGCCTTCCCGTGAGACGATCGCGGGTATCCCCGCGGCGATCGAGTCCGCGGGACCCGCGACCGGCCTCTCGGGGGTCCCGACCAGCACGAGGTGCGGCGGCATCTTAAAGGGGACGTACCTGTATGCCCTTATGCCTGTCCGTGCCATTCTGTTGACGTACATTGTCGTGCGCCGGTTGGGAAACGGTTAACCCAGACAAAATTGACTTCCTTTTTTTCCCACAAATTTCTTTTGGCGGTATTTGATCGCCTCTTCGTTTTTTTTTTGTGCTATAAACTAAAAGAGCGACAATTTTGAAAAAAACACAATATTGTGTACTTTTTGCTATAATAAATGTCTCCATTTTTTTTTTTTTTTAAAAAGCAATTTTTTTCTCAGTTTAGGCTGATATGTATTCTTCTACATATTTTTGGTAAAAAAAAATCGCAAAAAGCGTATATATATTTAATACCTAATATTAGTATCCAGATATATTTTTTTGCAATTAGGAAAGAATCCAGGCCATATTTAAAACAATCTACTGAGCTGACCAGAACCAGCACCTTGCTAAACACTGATCCTGGAACACAGCTAATAGAGATGCTGGAACTCAGCTGCTGGTGATCCTGAAACTCAGCTGCTGGTGATCCTGAAACTCAACTGTTTGTGATCCTGAAAAATGTAAAATTGACCTTGAAATGTCTACTGCTAAATAGTTCAAGTATTTTATCCAGGCATTGCAGTACCGTACCTTTCCACCCCAACCTATTTCACTATAATTTGGTGATCCTGGCATTAAGTTTTTGGTAATCCTGGAACAAAACTGTTGGTGATGCTGGAACACAGCTGCCAGTGATGCTGGAGCACAGCTGATGGTAATCCTGAAACACATTTATGACCCTGGAAAACAGATGCTGGCCATGCTGAAACACAGCTGTTGTACAGATTAATACATTATAATAAATCACTGGTGTGAACAGTTTCAGTGTAATTTTGTCCTTTTCCCAGGCAAAATTGAAAACGAAACCTTAACCACTTCAATACTGGGCATTTTCAGCCTCAGGAAGCCTAGGCCAATTTTTAGCTTTCAGAGCTGAAACATTTTGAATGATAAATGCGCGGTCACGCAACACTGTACCAAAATTAAATTTGTATCATTTTTTCCCCTATAAATAGAGCTTTATTTTAGTGATATTTGATCACCTCTGCGGTTTTTATTTGTTGCGCTATAAATAAAAAAAAGCAACAATTTTGAAAAAAAAAATACAATATTTTGTACTTTTTGCTATAATAAATATCCCAATTAAAAAAAAATATGTAATAATTGTTTTCCTCAGTTTAGGCCGACATGTATTCGTCTACATATTTTTGGTAAAAAACAAACAAAAAAAAAAAACGCAATAAGCGTATATTGATTGGTTTGCGCAAAAGTTATAGCATGACATTTTTATTATTATTATTTTTTTTTTTTTAGTAATGACGGCGATCTTCAAATTTTATCATGTGACAGACAGACATTGTGACAGACAGATCGGACACTTTTGAGACTATTTTGGAACCAGTGACACTTATACAGCGATCAGTGCTATAAATATGCACTGATTACAGTATAAATGTTACTGGCAGGGAAGGAGTTAACACTAGAGGGCGATCAAGGGGTTAACTGTGTGTACCTAGGGAGTGATTCTGACTGTGGGGGGAGGGAACTGACTAGGGGAGGAGACCGATCGGGGTTCCTATATACTAGGAACACACAATCTGTCTCCTCTCCCCTAACAGGACGTAGATATGTCTCCTATACCGCCGGGAAGCCAAGGACATCATGCGATGCCTGCACGGAGGGACAGAGTGTTCCTGCGGACGTCATATGACAATGGGCAGGTAGAGAAGTGGTTAAAAGAGATGTATGGGAATTTTTCCATAGGCTCTAATAGGCTTCAAAAAAGGTGATGCCATGCTGGGCGCTCGCAGATCACTCAGCTGTGTTAGAAAAGCGAATGAATATTCGCTTTTCTAACACTAAACCGCCTCTCCGCCAATCAGGTGCTCAGATCTGTTACCTGGCACCTGATTAGCTGAAACGACAGGCGTCCAATCATATCAGAGGAAAGGAAGAGAGGACGGGATAAGACATCGAGGAGCTGTCCCACCGAGACAGGTAAATGATGGCGGGCCAGTGGGGGGCACACTGGCAGCATTTGCGTTTGATGGGGCACAGCGAGAGCAATTGATGGGCACAGTGGCGGCAATTGAGGGGCACAGTGGCGGCAATTGATGGCACAGTGGGAGCAATTGATGGGCACAGTGGCGGCAATTGATGGCACAGTGGTTGCAATTGATGGGCATAGTGATTGCAATTGATGGGCACAGTGGCGGCAATTGATGGGCATAGTGGCTGCATTTTATGGGGCACAGTGGCTGCATTTGATGGCACAGTGGCTGTGTTTGATGACACAATTGATGGGCACAGTGGCTGCATTTTATGGGGCACAGTGGCTGCAATTGATGGCTCAGTGGTGGCAATTGATGGCTCAGTGGTGGCAATTGATGGGCACAGTGGCTGCGTTTGATGGCACAGTGGCTGCGTTTAAAGAGGAAGTAAACCCTCTCTCTAAAAAAAAAAAAAAAAACACCCTGCAGGACAAAGGCATAATGAGCTAGTATGCATAGCATACTAGCTCATGATGAATTACTTACCTGAGATAGAAGTGCCTGGAGCGACCCTCGTTCACCTCCTCTGTCGCTGCCATATATCCCGGAGTGACTTCCGGGTATCGCTGCTTCGGCACTGTGACTGGCCGGAGCAATGATGACGTCACTCCGGCGTATGTGATCGCCTTCACTAACGGCACGTTCAGTGCGCCTGCGCCGTTTTTTGGAAAATATTTCTTGCACCTACAGGTAAGCCTTAATCTAGATTTACCTGTAGGTTAAAGTGGTCTGTAGGGGTTTACAACCACTTTAATGCCCACAGTGGCTGCGTTTGATGGGCACAGTGGCTGCGTTTGATGGCAAAGTGACGGCAATTGATGGGCACAGTGGCTGTGATTGATGGCACAGGGGCTGCAATTGATGGTACAGTAAGGTTGCAATTGATGGGGGTTTTTTTTCAGAATTTTTCAGTTTGTCTGCGCCCCCTCAAACATTTTGAGCACCAGCCACCACTGACTTGCATATCTCTGAGTACCTGCTAATCCGCTTGATCTGGGTGGAATTTGTTCCAGAAAACCAACGTGGTCTTCTATAGAATCTTATATTGCATCTCTTTGAAGGTCACAGAAAGGAGCTTCAGAAAATGAGCTGAAGAGCTTCTTTAAATGATTGCATTGCACTCTAGGATGTTTGAAATTGAATTTCTTCCCAGAACAACATACATATCCTCAGACACATATTATAAATAAGGCAAATAGTGATAGAACACTGGGAAGCCATTGGATTGCTTCTCTACATAATTTTACGCCTCTAAGGGGTAGCAGGTGTCTGATTGTGTGTGCAAATCCCGCATTTGCTCTGCTGCTGGCAGGAAATAGGTGAGTTAGGAGCACCTGCTACCTTAACAAGGTTTGGCTGAAAACTGATCGTCTCACAATATCCGAACAGGCTCTTTGATACAGTAGTAACACTGAATAAATAGATAAAGAAAAATAAATTAAGCTTATCTCTCACAATGTAGTTTTCTATTTTGTCGGGATGCCAACAAGTATTTACAAGGATTTTCATCCAACTTAACTTTGTGTAGAAATTCTTTTGATTAGAGATTTTCTCTCTGTCACTAAGAACCCGCGTATAACCTTCAGTACGGGAACTTCTATGGCTCCTAATACCACATACACGCGGTCGGAGTTCTCGTCGGAAAAAGCTCTGATGGTTTTCCTGTCGGAATTCCGACGGAATTTCACTCAAACTGTCTTCCCTACACACGGTCACACCAAATTCCGAATAACTCAATACTCAATTCAATAACACTGCGGTATACAACACATTCGACATCACTATAAAAGGGAAGTTTAATGCTTCCGAGCATGCGTCAAATTGTTTCCGAGCATGGGTCGGAATTTTGCGTGTCGGAATTGCATACACACAATCGGAAATTCAAAAAAAAAAAAATAATTAAAAACAGGTTCTCAATCCAAAGTCCGTCGGAAATTCCGACAGAGAAAGACAGATGGGCATACACACGGTCGGAAAATCCGATGAAAAGCTCCCATCGGACTGTTTCCATCGGAAATTCCGACCGTGTGTACGCAGGATAAGGGGGGTATTTTCTCACTCAGCGTCTAATCTTTCGTAGATCATTAATAGTTGATAGATATATCAAATTATACAGTCTTCCCCTTCCAGGTTAGATTTTTTTTCTTGGTGGGTGGTTTTCATCCTTGGTATTTACATTTTAGGGTCTCAAGAGGTTTTAGTGAGGACGCACTGGATACCTTCAGCTGCCATTGTGCTTTGGCTGGGTTTCCAGTAGACATGTGCACTGCCAAAAAATGTGTTCGTTTTCGTTTCATTCGTTTTTGTTTAGTTTTTCGAGTCATTCGTTATGATCGCAATTAGTAAATGCGTACATTCATACATTCGTAAATTCTCAAATTCCTACATTCGTACATACGTAAGTTTGTAAGATTTGTAACTTCGTACATTCGGAAATTTGGAAATTCGAAAATCCGAAAACCTGAAAATTAGAAAATCTGAAATAGTAACTAACTATTAAATTATAGGTATTGTAATTTCCTTTCAAATTTGGCTGTTAGTGAACGTAATAAATACGAAATTATCCGAAGTTACGAATTATCCAAAATAACGAATGCCGCATCTCAATGCCACAATTCATTACGTTCCATTCGTTTGGATACGGCATTCATTATTTCGGATAATTCGTAACTTCAGATAAATTTGTATTTGTTACGTTCACTAACAGCCAAATTTGAAAGGAAATTACAATACTTATAATTTAATAGTTAGTAATAGTTAAGTTATTATTAGTTGATTATTATTTCAGATTTCCGAATTTCCGAATTTACAAATTTACAAATTTATGGATTTATGAATTTATGAATTTACGAATGTACGAATTTAGGAATTTACGAATTTCTGAATGTGCAAATGTACAAATTTACGAATGTACGAATTTACACATTTTCGAATATTCGAATTTACGAATATTAAAAAAAAATTCTTAAACAGGTTTTCGTTCATTCGGATATTTCTGAATTAACGAATTTGTCGAAATTCGTTAAAAAACTAATTCGGACCGAGACGAATTGCACATGTCTAGCTTTCAGTGCGTCCCTGTACCTGTAAGGAGGAGTATTTAGGAGGAGTATTCATATCCCTTGACATTTTCCAAATTTTTTCATGTTACACCCAAAAACGTAAACGTATTTTATTGGGATTTTATGTGATAGACCAACACAAAGTGGAACATAATTGTAAAGTGGAAGGAAAATTATAAATGGTTTTCAAAATTTTTTACAAATAAATATGTGAAAAGTGTGGCGTGCATTTGTATTGAGCCCCTCTGAGTCAATAATTTGTAGAACCGACTTTCACTGCAATTACAGCTGCAAGTCTTTTTGGGGATGTCTCTACCAGCTTTGCACATCTAGAGAGTGATATTTTTGCCCATTCTTCTGTGCAAAATAGCTCAAGCTCTGTCAGATTGAATGGCGAACGTCTGTGAACAGCAATTTTCAAGTCTTGCCACAGATTCTCAATTGGATTTAGTTCTGGACTTTGACTGGGCCATTCTAACACATGAATATGCTTTGATCTAAACCATTCCATTGTAGCTCTGGCTGTATGTTTCGGGTCGTTGTCCTGCTGGAAGGTGAACTCTAACAGGTTTTCTTAAGATTGCCCTGTATTTGACTCCATCCATCTTCCCATCAACTCTGACTAGCTTTCCTGTACCCACTGAAGAAAAGCATCCCCACAACATGATACTGCCACCACCATGTTTCACGGTGGGGATGGTGGGGATGGTGTGTTCAGGGTGGGTTAGTTTTCCACCACACATATCGTTTTGCTTTTAGGCCAAAAAGTTCAATTTTGATCTCATCTGACCAGTGCACCTTCTTCCACATGTTTTCTGTGTCCCCCACATGGCTTCTCGCAAACTGCAAACGGGACTTCTTATGGATTTCCAGGGTGCTATTGCGCACGCAAAGATGCAGGAGCGCTGCACCGCACATGCGCGATCAATGAATCCCCCATCTTGGATTAGGGCTGCCAACACATCGCAAAGGCCGCTGGGTGTATACACCCAGATCAGCACAGCATTTGTAGCAGCCTGCGCAGAAGGGAGACATGGCCAAAGGGCCTGGCTGGAAAGGGAGCTCAACCTAATAGAGCAGCGTTAGACTTAGACCTAGCGGGCTCCAGTCAACATTCCAAATTTGAACAGCTATGGAAGGATCGGTGCTCGGGGCGTCCGTAAGGTTATCAATTGGCCAGACAATTCATTCTGCTGGATTACCTTCAGAAAAATTGATAGAAAAATCATTATTAGATAATTAAATAGAGAACTAGACGGTATATAGATCCATCTTAATGCTTCAGTACAAAACTAGATACATTGATTTTGATGTAAGAGTGTACATAATCACATATTGAGAACACTTTTTTAATTTTCATAAAGATACACAGAATAGATATATAAAGCCAAGCAGTTTTAGAGATTAAATAAACATTATTTTTTAGAAATGTCTTTTTTTTTTTAAATTGTCAAGGTATTGTGATGCACTCTATCTTTTGTTTGGAAAGGTTTGTAACTTAGTGCATCATTCAAACCTAGAGGTTTTAGGGCTGACAAACTATGAATCCAGCCAGCTTCGCGTTGTAATGGCATTTTGTCATTATTCTCCCCTCTTTCTTTTAAAGGAATATGCTCTAGTGCAAAGAAATGCATCTGAGAGCAATCAAAGCCATGGAATAATCCCATGTGGTGGCTAATTGGGGTGTCCATTCTTTTTTTGGACACCAAAGAGACATGGTCTCGAATTCTATGGGAAAAGGGTCTTTTTGTTTTGCCTACATAGTATGCCCCGCAACTACATAGCATAATGTATACCACTCCTACCGATTGTCAGGTAGCCAAAAATTGAGGTCTAAAAAGACACCCATTAGGAAGAGTGATTTCTGCTGCTTTGAAAATATATTTACAAAAGTTGCAGTTATTGCAAGAAGTAGTTCCCTTTGATTCGTTCTGAGTTCCTACCTTTAATTCATAATGACTATAGACAAGTTTGTCCTTGAGTACCGTATTTATCGGCGTATAACACGCACTTTTTCCCCCTTAAAATCGGGGGAAAGTCGTGGGTGCGTGTTATACGCCGATACCCAAAAAAAAAGTGACAAAAATGACAAGCGCCGCCGAAAAATAGCGAGCGCTGACGAAAAAAAAACGAATCGCAGCTGGAAAACCTAGAAGCAGCGCCAGAATAGACCTAGCAGACTGTTCGGCTCTGCTCGTAGTCCCGCCTCCCTGCGCTCGCTCCGGAAACAGCAGGGAGGCGGGACCACGAGCGGAGCCGAACAGTCGGGTTGGCCTTTTCCGGGGGCGCTTCAGTCTTTTTCAGCCGCGCTTCTGTCTTTTTCGGCAGCGCACGCGACAGAGCATCTCAGCGGCGGGAAATTTAAACCCAGACAGGACTGCAAATGACGCTGGCAAGTTACAATGACACTGGGCAAGGCTACAATGACGCTGGGCAAGTGTCACGTACCTGGTGGTGCGAGCCCGAGATTGCAGGGAGAGGCCTCCCTTGCGTCTCCCACTCCTGGTCCCCTGGTGTGGGAACAGGAGAGCCAGGAGTGAGGAGGAGCACGGGTGCCTGGCAGGATCAACAGACCGGTGGGAAGGAAACAGGTTAGCTGAGCAGGCAGGATCTCTGGGAAGCAGGCTCACAGGTAAACCGGATAGCAGAGCTGGCAGGATCTCAGGAAGCAGGCTCACAGGTAAACCGGATAGCAGAGCTGGCAGGATCACTGGGAAGCAGGCTCACGGGTAAACTGGATAGCAGAGCTGGCAGGATCACAGGAAGCAGGCTCACGGGTAAACTGGATAGCAGAGCTGGCAGGATCACAGGAAGCAGGCTCACGGGTAAACTGGATAGCAGAGCTGGCAGGATCACAGGAAGCAGGCTCACAGATAAACCGGATAGCAGAGCTGGCAGGATCACAGGAAGCAGGCTCACAGGTAAACCGGATAGCAGAGCTGGCAGGATCACCGGGAAGCAGGCTCACGGGTAAACTGGATAGCAGAGCTGGCAGGATCACAGGAAGCAGGCTCACGGGTAAACTGGATAGCAGAGCTGGCAGGATCACAGGAATCAGGCTCACAGGTAAACTGGATAGCAGAGCTGGCAGGATCACAGGAAGCAGGCTCACAGGTAAACCGGATAGCAGAGCTGGCAGGATCACAGGAAGCAGGCTCACAGGTAAACCGGATAGCAGAGCTGGCAGGATCACTGGGAAGCAGGCTCACGGGTAAACTGGATAGCAGAGCTGGCAGGATCACAGGAAGCAGGCTCACGGGTAAACTGGATAGCAGAGCTGGCAGGATCACAGGAATCAGGCTCACAGGTAAACCGGATAGCAGAGCTGGCAGGATCACAGGAAACAGGCTCACAGGTAAACCGGATAGCAGAGCTGGCAGGATCACAGGAAGCAGGCTCACAGGTAAACTGGATAGCAGAGCTGGCAGGATCACAGGAATCAGGCTCACAGGTAAACTGGATAGCAGAGCTGGCAGGATCACAGGAATCAGGCTCACAGGTAAACTGGATAGCAGAGCTGACAGGATCACAGGAATCAGGCTCACAGGTAAACTGGATAGCAGAGCTGGCAGGATCACAGGAATCAGGCTCACAGGTAAACTGGATAGCAGATCTGGCAGGATCACAGGAATCAGGTTCACAGGTAAACTGGATAGCAGAGCTGACAGGAACTGGACAACGGCTTGGCAAGTAAGTTCACAGGTACACTTGGATAGCAGAGCTGACAGGAACTGGACAACGGCTTGGCAAGCAGGTTCACAGGTAAGCTGGGATAGCAGAGCTGACAGGAACTGAACACAGGAAACGGAACCACAGACTGGACTGGAACCAGCAGGTGAACAGGCTCGTTACAGAGGGTCAGACTGCAGACTGGACAAAGGCTAAACAAGGAACCAAAGTTCATCAAGAAGTCAGGTAATGAATCTGAACTAGAGCAAGGTACAATGGATCAGGCAGGAGGATGGTCACTGGAAGCCGGGGTCGGGTACAGGCAGAAAGCAGGATAGTCTTTATGGCAAGCCGGGTCAAAGGAACAGGTATAACAGGATCAGGTTTCTTTTACTACACCACAACGCTGTAGAGCAGACAGCAAAGACCGTCTGCTCAAGTCAGGCTTAAATAGGCCGGCTGGTGCTAACTAGGGCGCGCGCCCGTCTCCCTGTGCGCGGTTGTGCACGTGCCCGCGCCCGGGCGCGCATGCGCATGCGCAATGGAATCTGAGGGCCAGGACGGCCCGGGTTTAGATTTCTGGCAGGATCTTCATGACATTGCCCCCCTCCTAGGGGCAACCTCCGGGTGCCCCTCTGGGCAAATCTCTCAGGGTGAGCTCTTTTGAAGGCTTGAACTAGACTCTTAGCATGGATATTACACTCGGGCTCCCAGGAATTTTCTTCAGGACCATATCCCTTCCATTTGATCAAAAACTGGTTCTGATTTCTCCTTTTTCTAACATTTAGTATGGCCTCTACCTCATATTCTTCCTCGCCATCTACCAAGACTGGGTCCGGGGGTACCGTCCTTCTGTTGGAAAAGGGGTTGGAAGTGGAGGGCTTTAACAGGGAAACTTGAAAGACTGGATGGACCTTGAGGGAATCAGGAAGTTCCAACTCATAGGCTACTTCATTAATCTTTCGTTTGACTGGAAAGGGACCTAAGAACTTAGGGCCCAGTTTCTTTGAGGGACAAGCCAATTTCAGATTCAAGGTGGAGAGCCACACTGTGTCACCCGGTGCCAGTACCAATTCTCCACGCCTCTTTCGGTCAAAGACTGTTTTGTTATGTTCCTGGGTCCGGGCCATGGTGTCCTGCAGGAGTTGGTTATTGGAAGCAAAGAAGTCAATCTTCTCCTGGACTGCGGGCACAGTACATTCAGGAAGAGAATTGGGCAGAAATGAAGGATGAAAGCCATAGTTGGCGAAAAAGGGTGTCTGTTGGGTGGCCGAGTGGATAGCATTGTTATATGCAAACTCGGCAACTGGTAACAGGGAGATCCAATCGTCTTGGGAGAAGGAAGAAAAGCATCGAAGATATTGTTCCAGGGTCTGATTGGTTCTTTCGGTCTGCCCATTGGTTTGAGGGTGATAAGCGGAAGAAAACGATAGCTCAATATTGAGGGCCTTGCAGAGTGATTTCCAAAACCGAGAGGTGAATTGTACCCCTCGGTCGGACACTATGTTGGCTGGTACCCCATGGAGTCTGATGACTTCTCGGATGAACACTTGTGCGGTTTCTGAGGCAGAAGGGGTACCCTTCATGGGAACAAAGTGTGCCATCTTTGACAGACGATCAACTATCACGAAGATCGTAGTGTGGTCCTCTGCTGGGGGCAGTTCCACAATGAAATCTATGGACAGCATTTTCCAGGGGCGATCTGGGACTGGTAATGGCTTGAGTAAGCCCCAGGCTTTGGTTCTGTGACTCTTGCTCCGAATACACACAGTGCATGTTTCCACAAATTTCCTGCAGTCTTCCCTTAGCTGAGGCCACCAGAAGGTACGTTGTACCAATTCAGTGGTTTTGGTGACACCAAAGTGTCCGGCAAGCTTGTGATCATGGCACAATTCCAGGACGGTTACCCGCAGACCCTCGGGAATGAAAATCTTATCCCCATGCCACAATAGCCCATCCTTGGCCTGCAACCCAGGACCGGGAGTGGGTATGAGGCCACTGGAAGCCCGCCTGAGCTGGGACAGTAGGTCTTCCTGTAACAGGAGAAAGTTTCCAGGGGCAAGGATAGTGTCTGGAGGGGAACCATCCTGGGATTTGTGATACATACGAGACAGAGCGTCCGGCTTCGCGTTTTTGGAACCCGGACGATATGTCACGTGAAAAGTAAAACGAGAGAAAAATAAGGCCCAACGGGCCTGTCTAGGTTTTAACCTCTTGGCAGTCTTCAGGTACTCTAGATTCTTGTGATCTGTGAAGATCAGGATTGGGTGAGTAGCCCCTTCTAGCAGGTAACGCCATTCCTCGAGGGCGGTCTTTATGGCCAGTAATTCCCGATCCCCCACATCGTAGTTCTTCTCGGCTGGGGACAGTTTCCGTGAGAAGAATGCCACGGGGTGTAGCAGGGCTTTGATGCCCTGTCTCTGGGACAGGATGGCCCCTACAGCTATCTCTGAGGCATCCACTTCGAGGACAAAGGGCAGAGAAGGATCTGGATGCTTCAGGATAGGGGCTGAGGTAAAGAGCCCCTTGAGGGCCTCGAAGGCCCCTTGGGCCTCAGGGGACCAATGAAAACGGGTACCTTGTTTGGTGAGTTGAGTAATGGGTGCCACTATGGCCGAGAATCCCTTGATGAATTTGCGATAAAAATTGGCAAAGCCAATGAATCGCTGGATCCCCTTTTTATCTGCGGGAACTGGCCAGTCCAGGATGGCTGAGATTTTCTGGGGGTCCATCCGGATGCCTCTACTGGAGATGATCAAACCTAGGAAGGGTATGCTTTCTACCTCAAAGAGACATTTTTCTGCCTTGGCATAGAGGCCATGTTGCCGGAGACGACCCAACACACTTTTAACATGTCCACGATGCAGCTCTAGGGAGGAAGAGAAAATTAGTATGTCATCAAGATAAACAACAGCAAAAACATCAAGGAAGTCCCGAAGTACATCATTTATAAAGGCCTGGAAGGTAGCGGGGGCGTTACAGAGTCCAAACGGCATCACCAGGTACTCGAAGTGCCCAAATCGAGACCGAAATGCCGTCTTCCATTCGTCCCCATCCTTTATACGTATAAAATTGTATGCCCCTCTGAGGTCCAGTTTAGAAAAGATGGAGGCCGTGCCAAGCCTCTGAAACAGTTCAGGTACCAGGGGAAGCGGGTAGCGATTTTTGACTGTGACCTCGTTTAGGGCACGGTAGTCCACACAGGGTCTGAGAGAATGGTCCTTCTTTTCTACAAAAAATATTCCTGCACCTGCAGGAGACGTAGATGGGCGGATAAACCCTTTTTTCAGGTTATCATCAATATAGTCCTTTAATTTTCCCTGCTCCACCTCTGTTAACGGGAAAACCCTACCGAAGGGAATCTTGGCCCCGGGAAGGAGTTCAATGGGAGTCATAGGGCCTATGTGGTGGCAGCACATCTGCCCTTTGTTTACTAAACACATCCAGGTATGCATGGTAGACTTCAGGGATGGACTGACGTAGACCTGCCTCGTTTTCGAGGCAGAGCAGAGCAGAGGGTCCTGCGGGGGCCAAGGAGCCGCAGGACCTTTGGCAGTAGGGAGAAGAAAAGGCCACCTCTCCTGTGGACCAGTTGATGACCGGGTTGTGTGCTTGCAGCCAGGGGATCCCTAGAATGACTGGAAACAAGGGAGAAGAAATTATGTCCAAACATAACAGTTCTTGATGTGACTCTGAGATTACTGTGTGCAATGGGGCAGTCTCCTGAGTCACTGGGCCAGATTTGATGGTGGACCCATCCGCCAGGTGGACAGACAGGCCTTGTTTTCTCAGACGGAGAGGGATTCGATGCCGGGCAGCAAAAGCAGAGTCCATAAAGCAACTGCAGGCACCAGAGTCAATGATAGCTGTGGTTTGTAGGGTCCTTCCTGAGAACTGGAAGGAAACAGAAAGGGCAAGATGAGATGAAACCCCGGTCACAGGATCCACATAACTGGAGAGAATAGTGGGGAACTTACGGAGTTTAGCCGGGCAATTCCGAACATAATGACCAGGCTCTCCACAATACAGGCACAGATTGTTGCTGCGGCGTCTCTGACGTTCTGCTGGGGTGAGAGAAGGCCGCAGGAGTCCAAGTTGCATGGGTTCGGATGCTGAAGAGGCATGAGTAGGTTTAACGGGGGGAGCAGTGCGGAAGTGACTAGGACCCCTGGGGAGCATCCAGGTAGGTCTTGGGGACCCCAAGGTTCGTTCGGCCCTACGCTCCCGTAGGCGCCGGTCAATTTGGATGCTTAGGTCTATGAGGGAATTCAGGGTCTGGGGTACCCCCACTCTGGCGAGCTCGTCCTTGAGTGCGTCTGAGAGGCCCATGCGGAATTGATGACGGAGGGCAGCATCGTTCCAGTCGGTGTCGGCACCCCAACGCCTGAACTCAGCCACATAGTCCTCTGCTGGTCTTCGACCCTGTTGGAGAGAACGTAAGGCGGCCTCCGCAGTGGTTGAGAGTTGGGGGTCCTCATAAAGCTGCGCCATGGCATCAAAAAAGGTGGAGAGACTGGTCAATGCTGCATCCTTTTGTTCCACGAGACGGTGGGCCCAGATTTGGGGATCCCCAGTCAGTAGGGCTACCACAAAACCCACCTTAGTGGTCTCTAAAGAGAAGGTCCTAGGTTGCAGGGCAAAATGGAGTTCACAGGAGTTACGGAAAGTTCTGAAGCTACCACGGGCACCCGTAAATTTCTCTGGAGTAGGTACCTTGGGCTCAGGTGGTAGCATCACTATAGTCTGGGTAGGTGCAGGCCCCGTTGGGGGTATTGCTGGGTGAGGAGTTCCTTGGGTACTGGATGGACCCGACAGGGCCAGTACCCGTTCCTCCAGCCGGGTATAACCCTGCTGGAGGTTCTTCACCGCTTCGGTCAGACCTGCCAGGTGTTGGCATAGCCCCTCCATGGCGGGGGCTCCCTGCTCGGGCTCAGACATGGCTGTCTGCTACTGTCACGTACCTGGTGGTGCGAGCCCGAGATTGCAGGGAGAGGCCTCCCTTGCGTCTCCCACTCCTGGTCCCCTGGTGTGGGAACAGGAGAGCCAGGAGTGAGGAGGAGCACGGGTGCCTGGCAGGATCAACAGACCGGTGGGAAGGAAACAGGTTAGCTGAGCAGGCAGGATCTCTGGGAAGCAGGCTCACAGGTAAACCGGATAGCAGAGCTGGCAGGATCTCAGGAAGCAGGCTCACAGATAAACCGGATAGCAGAGCTGGCAGGATCACAGGAAGCAGGCTCACAGGTAAACGGATAGCAGAGCTGGCAGGATCACAGGAAGCAGGCTCACGGGTAAACTGGATAGCAGAGCTGGCAGGATCACAGGAAGCAGGCTCACGGGTAAACTGGATAGCAGAGCTGGCAGGATCACAGGAATCAGGCTCACAGGTAAACTGGATAGCAGAGCTGGCAGGATCACAGGAAGCAGGCTCACAGGTAAACCGGATAGCAGAGCTGGCAGGATCACAGGAAGCAGGCTCACAGGTAAAACGGATAGCAGAGCTGGCAGGATCACTGGGAAGCAGGCTCACGGGTAAACTGGATAGCAGAGCTGGCAGGATCACAGGAAGCAGGCTCACGGGTAAACTGGATAGCAGAGCTGGCAGGATCACAGGAATCAGGCTCACAGGTAAACTGGATAGCAGAGCTGGAAGGATCACAGGAAACAGGCTCACAGGTAAACCGGATAGCAGAGCTGGCAGGATCACAGGAAGCAGGCTCACAGGTAAACTGGATAGCAGAGCTGGCAGGATCACAGGAATCAGGCTCACAGGTAAACTGGATAGCAGAGCTGGCAGGATCACAGGAATCAGGCTCACAGGTAAACTGGATAGCAGAGCTGGCAGGATCACAGGAATCAGGCTCACAGGTAAACTGGATAGCAGAGCTGACAGGATCACAGGAATCAGGCTCACAGGTAAACTGGATAGCAGAGCTGACAGGATCACAGGAATCAGGCTCACAGGTAAACTGGATAGCAGAGCTGACAGGAACTGGACAACGGCTTGGCAAGTAAGTTCACAGGTACACTTGGATAGCAGAGCTGACAGGAACTGGACAACGGCTTGGCAAGCAGGTTCACAGGTAAGCTGGGATAGCAGAGCTGACAGGAACTGAACACAGGAAACGGAACCACAGACTGGACTGGAACCAGCAGGTGAACAGGCTCGTTACAGAGGGTCAGACTGCAGACTGGACAAAGGCTAAACAAGGAACCAAAGTTCATCAAGAAGTCAGGTAATGAATCTGAACTAGAGCAAGGTACAATGGATCAGGCAGGAGGATGGTCACTGGAAGCCGGGGTCGGGTACAGGCAGAAAGCAGGATAGTCTTTATGGCAAGCCGGGTCAAAGGAACAGGTATAACAGGATCAGGTTTCTTTTACTACACCACAACGCTGTAGAGCAGACAGCAAAGACCGTCTGCTCAAGTCAGGCTTAAATAGGCCGGCTGGTGCTAACTAGGGCGCGCGCCCGTCTCCCTGTGCGCGGTTGTGCACGTGCCCGCGCCCGGGCGCGCATGCGCATGCGCAATGGAATCTGAGGGCCAGGACGGCCCGGGTTTAGATTTCTGGCAGGATCTTCATGACAGCAAGGCTGCAATGACGCTGGGCAAGGCTGCAATTACGCTGGGCAAGGCTGCAAATGACGCTGGGCAAGCTGCAAATGACGCTTAAATGTAAGGTTTTTTTTTTTTCCCTAAACTTCCCACCTAAAACTTTTTTTCCTTAAAATGCCCTCCTAACACTTGGGGTGCGTGTTATACGCCGGTGCGTGTTATACGCCGATAAATACGGTAATTTAGATCTTCTGAAGGTGATTTCAGGATACATTTTTAAATGCTTAGAGATAGTGATGTCAGCCATTAGGAGATACCAATATTTTTGCATAATTTGGCGAACCTGTTTATGCTGATCTGAGAAGCGGGTAATCATTCTGACTCCTCGATTAGCTTTAGGATCTTTTTGATCATATATTAGTGAAGCTCTGTCTTTACTATTTGCTTTAATATAGGCCCTTTTAAGGCATTTCTTGCTATAGCCTCATTTTGCTAGGCGTAGCTGGAGTGCCTTCACTTCTGTTTCAAAAGTTTTAATGTCACTGCAATTTCTGTTTAGCCTAAGATATTGCCCATATGGGACACTTGCCACCAAGGAAGTTGGATGCAAACTATTGGCATGCAAGAGTGAATTCCCCACAGAGGGTTTATGAAAAAGGGTAGAACTCAAGGTTCCATTAGAATTGACTAGTATTTGAATATCCAAAAAACTAATCTTTTATTGCTGGCATTCTAAAGTGAATTTAAGATTGTATTTATTAACTTTTAATTTCTCAAAAAAGAGAGCAACTCGTCCTTGGTCCCAGTTCAAATGAGGAAAATGTTGTCAATATATCGATGCCATAGAGGTATCCTACATAAGGAGGACTGCATTTCCTCACTACAAAATAGATCTCGCTCCCACCCCCCCAGGCACAGGTTGGCGTACGATGGTGCACATCTGGTCCCCATCACCACCGCCTGCCCCTGGAGGTAGTGGGAGTGACCAAACAAGAAAATGTTTGTCAGAACAAATTCCAAAAGATTCAAAATGAATTTGTTGTAAGGTGAAACAATAGGGTCACCCTCGGAAATGAAGCCCTCCACAACAGCCACTCCCTTGTCATGGGGGATGGAGTTGTAGAGGGCCTCAAAATCCAAGGCCACAAACCAGGCTCCCTTGGGGACATGTAGCCCATCAAGGGCCCGGAGAAGATCTTAAGTGTCCTGTAAAAAAGAAGTAAGACCCTCTACATGTGGTCGAAGGTAACCGTCTATCAATTGGCTTGCAGTTTCTGTAAGGCAGCCATTACCGGACACTATCGTTCTTCCAGGTGGCTGCATTCGATTTTTATGCATTTTCGGCAAGGCCTAAAGCGTGGGTGTCTTGGGGTATTTGACATTTAGGAACTCCCATGTTTTTTTGTTTATAAGGCCTACATAATAGGCTGAGCCTATTAGTTTGCAATATCGTATCTCAGTAAGGCTGACATTGCTATCAGATTTTTTTATACCACTCACAGTTTTTTAACAAATTCATGACCATAGTTTCATACTGCTGACAGTCCATCAATACAAGATTGCCTCCTTTGTCCGAGGACTTGATAATCACATTTTTATTCTGTTGTAATGAGGGGACTGCCTCTTGCTGGGCCGGGGTTAGATTGGATTGAGATAGGCCTTTCCAATTGGTCTGGCAAATCGCATTGGTGGCTTGTTGTGTAAAGGCCCATAAGTTAGGATTACACTGTAGAGCTGGAAATACCTGGGATTTTATTTTTAAAGTCCCTAGGAATGGAAATTTTGGGAGGAATGTCTAGTGGGACAGCCGAGGCCCAGCCGAGCGACGGCTCGCCTAGGGCTCAGTCTCATCCACATGACCTTCCTCCCATAAATCCATAAGATCATGTAGTCCTTTTATATCATTAATTGTGTACCCTGTCCTGAAGATATTTATGGACTGTGCAATAGGAGCCGTGTCTAAAGAAGGGTGGTATGCGCTCTTTTAGGTGCAAAGCAGCATATGTTGGATTCAACAGGAATTCATGTAATATTTCTGGGATTCATACATCGGCTCTCACTCCCAATATTCAGCCAAATTGTGTCTTACAGTATCCTGGAGAACAGGATGCCCCCCCCCCCCCCCAGGTCGGAATGTAGCCAGTTATATTTACATGAGACTAGAGGCTCCAATCTATCTATGAGAGCTGCTCTGCAAGCAATCTTCAAAGACAGCCAGACAATACTGGTCCCCGAGCTGTCTATGAGAGTTCCTGCTATACTTAAGAATTTCAAAGAGAACCTAACTGACAGAGATGATGAATGAGGTGAGGCACAGGAGATCTAACCCAAGATTTGACCCCAGTCGGATTAATTGCAATTCATGGTCAGACACTGCCCCCTAGAGGCCAATTATGGCAAGACAGTCAGAAAAATAACCTGGTGGAGGAGACGCCCCAGAGACACTGTGATTCGTCCAAAAGCAAAGTTGGGCAGGAAATGAGATGAGGTGTGGATTAGGTGTGTTTGTCAAAAAGGAATGTTTCAAACAGAGCTCCCTCTTATTCCATCACGAGGCTAGGATGTGCTAAGTATATTCTTGTATTGTGTTTTGATTGTAAGCTATGTAATCTTTTAACTTATTTTAAATACCTTACTGTTAGCTTTCTTATTTCCTTGGGAAATAAATGAGACTTGATTACTCATAAACTGTGTGTTTGGTTTCATAGCTAACCTTGTGTTATTGTGATATTAACAGTAGCATGCACTCAGAGTTTTAATAGACTGACTAATCTATAGGGACTAGACAAATTAATACACAGATATAATAGTAATTATTGTATCGAATACTTAATTTCCAAAATGGATTGGCCAAGGAATGACCTTGGGAATAGGGCTGTTCCTTATCGTATATGATTTTAAATATTAATCTTCTAGAGAATAGATTGATGTCCTTGATGAGTTCAAACTGATCCACCTTTTGGGTAGGGCAGAATGTCAATCCTAAACCAAGGGCCTGAACCCGATCCTCAGTAAGTGTGTAAGAAGATAAATTAATCACCTCAAATTTGTTTTGTTTGTATGCAGTTTGGGATTCACTAGGTCTCCCGTCTTTGCATCTAGAAGAGGTTGAGAAAAGATTGGTGCGGGACGAAAATCTGATTGGGAATTATTCCCAATTGGTTGGCTTACCTGGGCTTGGGTTTGTGTAGGAAACATTTGTGAAGTGATAGTAGCCTGTATTTATGGTGGATTCCAAGTGGCCAAGTCCTTCTTGTAAATGAGAGGATATAGCCTGAGTTAAACGTGCAGTGTTTTGTGCCCGACCTGTGTTAGGAGTGTGCTTCGGTGCAGAGACTTGTGCATTATCAATATAATTTTTCTGTTTAAAGAAACTATATGTCTTGGTAGTGCGAGTTCGTTTGTGCAGGGTTTTATTAGGTTTATATATTTTATTGTTTCTTTTTCTTATTTTTGCCCTGGGCCCAATTAAAGACCCGATTGTTGTCATAAGATAATTTGTCTCGCATCAATTTTTTTTCTTTTGTTTTCAGTATTTCTACAACATAAATCTCTAAATTACTTTCCAAAGTGATTTCTCGTGCACTGAACAAGGGGTCAGAGACGACTTTTTCATTTTCTCTATATAATCTCTCAATTTCTTTGTCTAGAGAAATTAGTTAGTAGGTGTATTGATGGCAAAGTATTTCCATCATGCGTATGGAACATATCTGTAGATTCTCTTCCCAGTTTGTTTTAAAATCTAATTCTATTGCATTGATATTCGGAAAAATTTGTATCCTTAAACCCCACGGTGAGATTTTTTCTTCTATATATTTAAGGAAATACCATTTGTTCCAATGGATTCTAGATTTCTTCTCCAACAAACGTTGAAGTCGGAGAATAAATCTGTCCATTGAAAGACCTCCCCCGGCTGCATTCTGAGTTTGATGGATCTGACCCATCGAACCACTGAAGGCAATGCCACAATAATCGGCCATTGTTTATTCTATAATTTAATGAGACTTTGTCTAGCAGAGGAACAACACAATGGAAAATAGAACAGCAGAAAATGGGAAACATTTATGAAGTGTTAACTTTGCTAAAAATATATACACAGCTTTCAACAAAATAATTAATCAGTATTATTTTTAAGAAAATCGGTCTGATCAGGCATTGACCCAATTGTTTTTGGGTGGGTAACACCTGGGTAAATATAACAAGAATATTTAGGGTTGCCTGGTCAGAGGACAGCACATCCCAATTTTATATGAGGAAAACATGAAAAAAAAAAGGAAAACTGTGGGACTTTTAAGGTGTCAAGATATGAGGAGTACAGTATTTTATAATTATAAAAATATACTTTATTATTGTCAATGAAAAAATTTTCATAAAAATCAAATTCAATACATATATTTTTACAGACACTACCGCTCTATGTGTTTCGCTTCGAGTGAACTTCTACAGGAGATTCTAGAGTGCTGTATGAAATGATTACTAAAAAAAGTAAAACAACTGGGATTAATTAGCAATGTGTGACATACATTATTTCTTTATTAATTGATAAAGAGGAGAGATTCTCAACTCTTTACCCCTGTTGAAAATCCCTCCTTGAAAGTGCTTATTTCCGTGAAAGAAGCAAAAAAATAAAAAGAAGACACATTTTTGGGACGTTTGACATTTATACAGCGATCAGTGCTATAAAAATGCACTGATTTCTGTGCAAATGTTACTGGTAGGGAAGGGATTAACACTAGGGGGCAATCAAGGGGTTAATGTGTTCCCTTGTGTGTGTTTCTTACGTGTGGGGAGGGGACTGACTGGGGGAGGAGACATATCGCTGTTCCTACTTACTAAGAACAAACGATCTGTCTCCTCTCCTCTGTGAGCTGGTTGACAAGTGGTTATCTTTGTTTGTTTTTTCTTTAATGACTTATGTCTTTGATAGAATGACAACCCGAGAACGTGCTATCGTTTCAAATGGTATATTTGTTACTGCCAGATATTATTCAATAAAAAATAAAGTAAAACCTTGGATTGAGAGCATTATTTGTTCCAGAAGCTTGCTTGTAATTCAAAGCACTCTTATATCAAAGCAAATTTCCCCATAAAATCCTTAACGATGCGGGCTCATCGCTGCGGGGGGTGCTGACTGTTCTGGACACATTCGCCAGAGTCACGGGTCTTAAAGTGAATTGGTCCAAATCCCTTCTGTTCCCGATCGATCAGGAAGCAAAGGCCACTTCCCTCCCGGACAGCCCCCTCCTCTGGGTTGACTCATTCAAATACCTAGGGGTCCACATATCTAAAGTGACCTCAGAATACTTAGCATTGAACCTTACCCCGGTACTCTTAGAAGCCCAAGCAAAACTTAAATCATGGGGAAATCTTCCACTATCACTGTGGGGGCGAATAAATCTCCTGAAAATGAAGATTATCCCCAAGCTGCTTTATCTTTTCCGCCACTCCCCACAGTGGCTGCCCAAATCGTTTTTCAAAAAACTCAACCAGGTATTTTCCTCCTTTATATGGGGCCCCCTATCACCCAGATATCGTCTGACGACCTTAATGAGACCTCGAACACAGGGAGGCATGGCTTTTCCAGACTGCTACAAATACTACCTGGCCGCACAGCTGGTAACTGCGGCTTGGTGGCTACAACCTGACAAAATGAACTCATCAACAGTGCTAGAGGCCTCAGTTGTCGGCTCACTGGAAGCCCTTCAATTCCTTATTTATCGGGGCCCTAAAGCCCCGTACCCTCTGACCCCCTCTATGCTCACTACCCTGAGAGCATGGAAAGCAGGACTGGCCATTGAAAAATGCAAGCCAACTGAAATCTCCCCGAATGCCCCGATATGGCTGAACCCCAGTCTACCTCACATTTATACGGTCCCTGACCCACACGCATGGACTAGGCACGGAATCAAGCTTATGTCACATATAGTGTCACAAAACTCCCTACTACCCTTCTCCAATCTGTCTTCCCTCTACAATTTACCGAATCAATACCTATTTAGGTTTAATCAATTATCGCACGCATTCACTGCCCAATTTCCGAACTCCTCCTGTATAATGGCACAGTCAGAACTAGAGCGAACACTCAGATTCAACTGTGATAGGAAGCCCGCCTCTCACCTATACACACACCTCATCTTCGTGTCACTACCATCTCTTGACAAACTCTGGACTAGCTGGCAGACTGACATTCCAACATTAGACAATGATGACTGGGATGATGTCTGGGACCTCCCCTTCAACTCCCTTGTTTCCATCCGAGACCGTTTGGTTCAATTTAAAATTGTCCACAGGGCCTACTACACCCCATACAGGCTCCACAATATGAACCCTTCATATTCTCCGGAGTGTTGGCGTTGTGGTACATCGCCTGGGGATTTCTCCCATATTTTCTGGCGCTGCGCTAAGGCCCAACAATACTGGGAAACAGTACTGGAACTGATTGGTAAAGTCACCTCGATCACTTTGCCTCTGGCTATGGAGGTATGCATACTGGGTCTTATTGAACCCATTGTGCCGTCCTCCGCTAGACGCACAGAGATTAGTATACTGCTGTTTTATGCACGGAAGAATATCGCGATACAGTGGAAAAAGCCCGAACCCCCTTCTATAGTACAGTGGAAACGTCTAGTGAACAACAGTCTTCCCCTATACAAAGATACATACCTGCACAGGGGCTGCCCACAAAAGTACGACAAGGTCTGGCACAATTGGCTGGCTGAACCAGAAACAGCCTGAGTGGTTGTGATGGGGCTAGATCCTTAGTCAGAGCTCTGCTACCCCCTCCCCTCCCCCTGGGGGGACCCCGACATTACCTATTTCCAGTAGGCTCCGGCTCGGGTTCGAAATTTACCGCACTTATCAACCTGGGGCCTCCAGAGTTGTACCCCTATAGAGATATATAATACTGCTGTACCATGTTTACACTGCATGTAGATATGACTTCCAATGACCCTTTGCATACACTGGAAGCACCTTTGTTTTATATGTTGTGCTTGTTTGTATGTTGTTAAAAATTCAATAAAAATATATTGAAAAAAAAAAAAATTTCCCCATAAAAAATCATGGAAACTCAATTGATTTGTTCCACAACCATTTATTCATAAGTCCTTCAGTTTATAGTCCATATAAAAAGATTATAGCGATGTGACCAGGTTGTGTAACCATAAAATGTCCATCCAGAAATGGAAGCCTCCACAAGGGGATTATAAGTAAAATCCAGCAGGAGCTACGGAGTATAAAAGAGAAGAGAGGCGCCTCCAATGCCTCGTACACACGATCAGAATTTCCGACAACAAATCTTCGATGGGAGCTTGTAAGCTCCATCAGACATTTTTTAAGATATGAGAGCTGGTTCTCAAATTTTCCGAGCGTGTGTAGACAATTCTGACGCACAAAATTCCATGCATGCTCGGAATCAAGCAGAAGAGGCTATTGAACTTCATTTTTCTCGGCTCGTCGTACGTGTTCTACGTCACCACGTTCTTGACGTTTGGAATTTCCGACAACATTTGTGCGATCGTGTGTATGCAAGACAAGTTTGAGCCAACATCCGTCGGAAATAAATCCAGGATTTTGTTGTCGGAATGTCCGATCGTGTGTAAGCGGCATAAGTGTAGCAAGATGTTGCTAAATGTTGTACCTTCATTAAATTTAAACATATTGCTACACTTAGAGGCGCCTCTCTTCTCTTTTATACTCAGTTGTGATATGACGCTACTTGTATATCATAACATCGCTTGTATATCAAATCAAAATGTATTTAAAAATGTTGCTTGTCTTGCAAAATGCACTGAAACCAAGTTACTCTCAAACCAATGTTTTACTGTATTGAAATAAAAAAAAAAAATGCAGTGGTGATCAAATACCACCAAAAGAAAACTCTATTTGTGAGAAAAAAAGGACATAAATTTAATTTCTGTACATCGTTGCATGACCGCACAATTGTCAGTTAACCGCTTGCCGACCGCCTTGCGCCGATCTACATCGGCAGAAGGGCTCGTAGAGGCAAACTAACGTACCTGTACATGGCCCTTTAAGAGGCAGCCTGCGGGCTACCGCGCTCATCTCACGGGGAGGAAGAAGGGGGAGATGCGAATGTAAACAAGCATCTACCCGTTCTGCCTAGTGACAGTGTCACTGATCTCTGCTCCCTGTGATTGGGAGCAGAGATCAGTGACGTGCCACACGTAGCCACATCCCCCCACAGTTAGAAACACTCCCCAGGACACACTTAACCCCTTAACTTCCCCCTAGTGGTTAACCCCTTCACTGCCAGTGTCATTTACACAGGAATCAGTGCATTTGTATAGCACTGATTGCTGTATAAATGACAATGGTCCCAAAAATGTGTCAAAAATGTCCGACGTGTCCGCCATAATGTCGCAGTCACGATAAAAATCGCTGATCGCCGCCATTACTAGTAAAAAAAAAAAAATAATAAAAATGCCATAAAACTATCCCCTATTTTGTAAACGTTATAACTTTTGCGCAAACCAATCAATAATCGCTTAATGCAATTTTTTTTTACCAAAAATATGTAGAAGAATACGCATCGGCCTAAACTGAGGACAAAAAATGTTTTTTTGGATATATTTTTGGGGGATATTTATTATAGCAAAATGTAAAAAAGAATGCGTTTTTTTCTAAATTGTCGTTCTTTTTTTGCTTATAGCGCAAAAAATAAAAACCGCAGGGGTGATCAAATGCCACCAAAAGAAAGCTCTATTTGTAGGGAAAAAAGGACGTCAGTTTTGTTTGAGAGTCACGTCGCACGACCGCGCAATTGTCAGTTAAAGCGCCGCAGTGCCGAATCGCAAAAAGTGCTCTGGTCGGGAAGGGGGTAAATCCTTCTGGGGCTGAAGTGGTTAAAGTAACGCAGTGCCGTTTCACAAAAAATGGCCTGGACATGAAGGGGGGTAAACCTTCCGGAGGTCACGTGGTTAAAAAATAGATACGTTGAACCAATGGAGGACTTGATGCACATAACAAGAAAAGCTAGACAAAGGCCGTTATAATAACCTAGAAAAAAATATAAAATGATTTCCGTTTGTGTTCCTTTTCGATTCCAAACCTTTATAATCAGTGTCCAAGGAACACCTGACCCCAATTTCATCACAGGGATTGTTTTGCCGTATATAAATTATGCCATGCACGTACAAAACATATTTCCTCAGGACATATATTAACAGGGGAAAAAAAAAAAAGAATACTTTTGTTCAAACTATTCAATTCAAGCGTGAAAACATTATCTCAAATATGCTGACTTCTTTCACAAACGCTACGGGATTGCAAAAGATTATGAACACACAAAAAAAAAAAGTCTCCCAGAGTTACTGAGTCCGCAATCTTTGTTCCCTGCCTCTCGCCATGCTTCTCACAACCCAAATTGTATATGGAAAGGACTTCAATGTGAATTATTACTGAGAATTTTCCAAAAGATGTTACATACTGTGGGTGTTGGGGGGATGAAAAGAAACACATTTAAATGAGTACATTGCAGGCTGAGGCAGAGTCGAATGTACTGAATGCTTGGCATTTAGATTTAGGCGCTTTTTTTTTTTTTTTTTTTTGCCAGTTTGGATCTACAAAGATCATAAAAATGCAAAAAATTTGAGTGTTTTGCTAAAATGAATAGTCGGTAATGTTTGAAAGGGAAGCAATTGTATAATTTGAATATGCATTCTACGGTGCTTTGTACAACATTTATCTGATGTCATATGTAGCGCCCACACTTTATAAAGTGTTCGCTATCATTGTAAATCAGGGGTGGACTGACCAGGCCTGACCAGGCCCGAGGGGCCTGGGCCACTAGGGGGCCCCATCAGGGTTGCCAGCCTCAGTAAAACCAGGGACAGTATGTAAAAATCTGTGTTTTTTTTACATCTGTTTCTGAAATGTCCCTTACCGACATCCTTTTGGTCTAAAAATCCAGAGATTATAGCTGCCCCACCTCTCCAGTACCTTCTCAGCCAATAGAAACATGTCTGTGTATACTGTGTGTACATGTATGTGTATACTGTGGGGTTGTATACTGTGTGTGTGTATACTGTGTGTGTGTGTATACTGTGTGGCCCCATAATCTCTGATTGCCTGGGGGCCCCATATTCTCCTATTGCCCGGGGGCCCCATGAGTTGTCAGTCCGCTCCTGTTGTAAATTTAGTTTTTTCCCAGAACTGTAATGGAGTTCTGGGGGTTAATTGTACAGGTTTTACTTTGGCATCAGTTTGGCTGGGCTGTACTGAAGTTCTGCCTGGTTATAGGTGCAGTGAGGCACCTGAGACAGGCTGAGAACCAAGCCTGGTTGGACGCGTTGGGTACCAATCGTTCCCGGGGGCCAATCAGTGGGCGTGTCTGGCCCCGCTGTGTAGTCTGGGAAGGGGTATTTAAGGTGCTGAAGTCACGTGTTCAGGGTTCGGCTGCTGCTTTGATTCCTGGTTCCGGTCCGGGTAGCCCCATGAGGGGTCCCGGGCCCAGAAGTGTCTGCCTTCCCCGCAAGCCTGGTCACACTGACCAGGCCCAGAGGCCCTCATGGTCTGGGGTGGGGATCCGTCCGTTACCGAGCCTCGGAACTGGCTAGTTCGAGGCCCAGTAACTGAAGGAGGATTCGGAGGCGTCCCGGTGTGCTCTCGGTATTGGAGGGACATGGCAGCTCGTACAAGTGACCCTGGGAGGATTCTTCGGAGGAGGGCCAACAAGCTGGCTGCTCGGTAAGAGCCTGGGAGCTGAGTTTTATGGGCACTAGAGAATCCACACTTCCCACAGTATCGCCAAGAAGGCTGAGAGATCCAGGTACTGTGGGAAAGGTTCCTACTTATCTTCAGTTACAATCTAGTCTGTGGCAGAGACTTTGCTAAGTTTTCCGGATTACATGATGGCTGCTAAATCTCTGGCTAGAGGTTTATCCAACATCGAAGCACCCAGCTGCGAGTGGCTACTCTCTGAGTTAATTAGAGACATTCAGTGGATGTCAGCAGTTCAAAGTGGTTGAGTTTTGTTGCCCGTGCCCTCTATTCCCATCAGAGACTGTGTTATTGCTAGATGTTACCCCCTGCAAAATAAAAAACTTGAAAAGGACTTTTATGTGTCAGCATCTGAAGTCACTGGGTAGACAACAACCGACAAGCCATGAGGAGGTAATTGATAAGCCCAGAACAGTCAAGGCTGCCCCTAGGGGTTATGGCCGCTACACATATATTATAAAAATATATGTATATATATATATATATATATATATATATATATATATATATGTACACATGGCTTTTTTTTCTCTGAGAATAGGTGCAGGAACGTCCCCCGTCTGAGTCACCCCTTGTCTCTGCCCCCTACCCACCTCTGACCACCATCCCTTGATTCCACCCCCTACCCACTTACCAGTACTGCCCCTTTTAGAGAATACAGAACAAAGATCCCCACACAACAATAGACTCCCCCAGCAACAATGGACTCCACCCCAACAACAATAGATTCCCTGCAGCAACAGTGAACCCCCCACAACAAAATATCACACCCAGTAACAAAATGTCCACCGAATCAACATTAGAATCCCCCCCCTCCCCCAAGTAGCAACAAAAGATCTCCCAGCAGCCAGCATCAATAGATCCTCCAGCAGCCAGTAATATAGACCTCTCCCTCAACAGTAGATCCCTTCCAGCAACATAACCCCCCCAGCAACAAATAGATTCCCCATCAGCAACAAAAGACCCTCACACAAAATCAGATCCCCACCAGTGACAATAGATCCCCCGGAAGCCAACATCAATAGACCCTCCAGCATACCCCACACCCCATGCTATTACATACATTCAGTGATGGAGGTGCCAGAACTGCGTTCCCCCACGTTCCCGCTGAAAAAAAGCCCTGTATGTATATATGTGTATATATATATATATATATATATATATATATATATATATATATATATTTAAATATACAGAGGAACCTCGGAATACAAGCATAATCCATTCCAGGAGAATGCTCGTAATCCAAAGTACTCGCATATCAAAGCGAGTTTTCCCATTGAAGTCAATGGAAACGAAAATAATTTGTTCCGCCTTGAATTCAATGGGATGCAATACCGCATGCGGCCAGAGGCGGGGGCACCAGAGAGCCTCGGAAACACCTTGGCTGACCTCGGCAAACCTCGGAAAGACTTCCTACCTGAGATTTGCCGAGGTAAGCCGTGCTGTACTCGGGCCTTTCAGTGCATTTCCGAACATGACATTCGGCTCTGCTTGGCTCCGGCGCCCCCCCCACCTCAGGCCAAATGTGATACTGCACACCACTTTGGCCTGAATCGTGCTCGTTTTGCGAGACAACACTCGCAAACCGAGTTACGATTTGTAAAAATTCAGTGCTTGTATTGCGAAATGCTCGTTAACCGCGTTACTCGCAATCCGAGGTTCCACTGTATATATATATATATATGTATATATTTTTTCCATTATTTTCCATGCAGCAGCCCCGTAGTGATGTGGCCCACCTGTTACCCTGCCTGGCGTGGCATTCAATTCCCAGACACTCCAAGACAATGAACAGTCCGTTGGCTTTGTTTTTGTTGATTTGTTGAGGAAATTCATCTTGGATGGGGTATGGGAAATATGGGATGCCCAGTGAAATAATATCAAAGTTGCTAGGGACAACTATATACACTCTTTGTACACTTCTCCAGACTCCTCCAGCACAGCTCTTCACTTCCTATCTAGTGGTTCGCTCCATTCCTCCTGAATGTCGCTTCCTATTTATTGGTTCCAGGAGCAGCTAGCACATGGTGGTTAGACCTGACACTGGCTCAGCTAGGCCTAAGTAACTTGCCCTTTGCAGGCAGGGATCGCAAGCCCCTATAGTATAGCAGAAAATATGTAAAGTCTGGTTAGTGATAGCTGTCCTTCTGGTGGACTACTGCTCTCAGTCAGTCCTCTTCAGGCCCTGCCAGCCTTCCTGTTTGCAGCTGCCCGAATTCACCTCCCATGATATTGCAATCCTTACTACTGGCTTCACACCCAGCTCTGACTGTTTCCTCTCAGTCCTCTCTGGCATGCCTCTCCAGTCCTTCTGACTGCACATGTCACTCACCAGCCCTCCTGGCTGCAACCAGTGGTTCCCTCATAAAGACTTGCCCGGCAGTACTAGCTCCTGCTGTCCTCTCTGACTCCTCCTGTGCCTCCTGTCCAGATCCTTCATGAATTCTTGAAGGGTTCTGCCAGAGGCGTCGCTAGGGGGTGGCTATTGAGGCTATAGCCCTGAATCTGGGGCCCATAGCCCTGAGTCTCTAGGGCAGGGGTCAGCACCTGGCTTGCCACCGCTGAATGCGGGCACCCGGCCCACAGGCATTATCACAGGGCTGGATGAGGGTGGTGCAGTGGGGTGGGGTGCAGGGGACAGTGGACCCTACAGTGGGGGCTACATTACTGGGCACTGGTGAGACTGCATTGCTAGGCAATGGTGAGGCTGCATAGATGGGCACAGCTGAGCCCTGCATTCTTTATGTAGCCAACTCCTGAGCCCTGGGGCTCTCTGGGGACCCTGATGTTAGGGGGGCTCTGAGGACCCTGATGTTATTGGGGGGGGGCTCTCTGGGGACCCTGATGTATAGGGGAATCTGCACTCAGATATGTAACAATATATATACACACACACGTATAATCTATACATGTTCATGCCCACCCAATCATATGACTTTCTTTACTTCGCTGCTATGGGCTCTAGCCCCGGATCTTTTCTAGACCTAGCAACGCCCCTGGGCTCAGCCCTGCACCAGAGTCCTAGGCCCAAGGTCACCCCCCCCCCCCCCCCCCCCAAGACTGGGGAGCTCCCTCAAATGCCCCGACAGCCTAGTAATCCATCCTCAGTTCTTCCACCCGACAACTCCTCCCCAGCTGGGCTGACCCTGGGTATTTCAAGGAAGCCTGCCCCCTGCCAGTCCTAGTTGGGGATTGGTCAGGGCTTCCTGAGATACCCCAGATGGCTCCACCTCTCTTCCCCTCCTCTTCTTCTAGAATCCTCTAGAAGAAAGAGGGAGGTAACAGTGAGGGGATGTTATCTGTGAGTCATAGCTGCTGCTCTGAGCCACTCCCAGCCCACACAACCCAAAACAAACAGGCCTAGCTTCCAGCCAGGCCTGCCTAAATTTACCTACATTAACCAAAAAGCCCTACTCTAGCACCTACCTAAGTAAAGGGCGCTACACATATAATAACAGCTTATAAAATGACATGTACCTGTGTCCATAGGTTTTGTCCGTTTTTCAATTAGTGCTTGTGAGCCCAAAGGCTTCAAGGACGCATTAAAATTCCCCTATCTACGCACATGTATGTGCTTGAACACTGCACTAAAATATGGCAGATTGGCTGAAATAAAGCTGGGTCCAGAGGCATAACATTTTTTTAAAAAGTGTCAGTTAGTGTCTGATTGTCCGCCGCAATATTGCAGTCCCGCTATAAGTCATTTTGCCGCTATTACTAGTAAAACAAAAAAAATATAAATAAAAAAATATCCCAAAGTTTGTAGATGCTATAACTTTTGCGCAGACCAATTAATATACACTTATTGGGGAAAAAAATCGCAATAAGTGTATATTGATTGGTTTGCGCAAAAGTTACAGCGTCTACAAAATAGGGGATAGATTTATGCCATTTTTATTTATTTTTTTAACTAGTAATGGCGGCGATCATTGTTGTTTTTCGGGACTGCGATATTGTGGCGGACTCATCGGACACTTTTGCCACATTTTTGGGACCATTGAGAATTATACAGCGATTAGTGCTATAAAAATGCACTGATTACTGTATCAATGTCACTGGCAGGGAAGGGGTTAACACTAGGGGGGCGATCAAGGGGTTAACTGTGTTCCCTAGGTGTGTTCTAACTGTAGGGGGGATGGGACTGTCTAGGAGGAGAGAGAGATTGGTGTTTGTAAGGGGAGAGGAATAAAGGGGCAGAGGCCCTCGTTCTGACTTTTCAGGCAATGGACAAAAGTATAGCAAAACAAATATTTTATTAGCAACAAGATTACAAAAGATGGGTCATATATAGAAAAGAGTTAAAAACATACAATACATACTGACAAAAAATTTACACCCGAATAGATGCTAGTGAGCCCCTGTGCGTCAACGCATTTCGCTATTGCTTCTTCAGGACACACAGGAATTTGGTTGAAAGAAAACAGGTCTCACTCACAGATGACCGGTTGTCTACACATGGAAATCTCCCTGATGATCAGAAGTAAATCACCATTTATAACAGGAGGTGGACTCTCAATAATACCAATAGCCGGATGGTGGGCTGATAACGTATATAGAGGGGGATGAAAAGTGCAAAACTTGAAAAATCATGGATAATCAGGGGTTACTCGGCTTTCGGGGGTTATACCGGGATGATGCCCGCAGCTGCAGGCATCATCCCGGAACAGTTGTTTAGAGCCGGCGATTGGCTTTCCGAGGATAACAACCAATGCGGCTAAAAGACGCTCGGTTGTTATCCTGGAGGAGCGGGAGGGGACGCCCTTGGTTCCAGTCCCCTTGATGTAAACACGGAAGCGACGTCACAACGTCACTTCCGGTTTACTTGGCTGCCAATGGCGCCGGCTTTTAAAAAATACACAGTATTCAGATACACAGTTTTCGGTGATCTGAATACTTTGAAGTGCAAAAGGGATTTGGGGTCCCCCGATCCCTCCATAAAGAGTACCTGTCACCACCTATTACTGTCACAAGGGATGTTTACATTCCTTGTGACAGCAATAAAAGTGATCAAATTTTTTTTTTTTTTTAAAAACACAATTTCAGAATATAAAAATAAATAAAAAAAATAATAAAAAAAAGTTAACATTTTCAAACCGCCCTCGTCACTGCGAGCTCGCGCAGCAAAGAAAACGCATACGGAAGTCGCGCCCGCATATGTAAACGGGGTTGAAATCACACATGTGAGGGATCGCCGCGATCGTCAGAGCGAGAGCAATAATTCTAGCATCAGAACTCCTCTGTACCTCTAACCTGGTAACCGTAAAAAAAAAAAATTTAAGCGTCGCCTATGGAGATTTTTAGATATCAAGGTTTGTCGCCATTCCACGAGTGCGTGCAATAATAAAGCGTGACATGTTTGGTATCTATTTACTCGGCGTAACATCATCTTTCACATTATATAAAAAAATTGGGATAACTATACTGTTTTGTTTTTTTTTAATTCATGAAAGTGTCTCTTTTCCCAAAGAATTGCGTTTAAAACACCGCTGCACAAATACCGTGTGGCAAAAAATATTGCAACCACCGCAATTTTATTCTCTGCTAAAAAATATATACCGTATTTATCGGCGTATAACACGCACCGGCGTATAACACGCACCCCAAGTTTAGGAGGGCATTTTAAGGAAAAAAAGTTTTAGGAGGGAAGTTTAGGGAAAAAAAAAAATTACATTTAAGCGTCATTTGCAGCTTGCCCAGCGCCATTTGCAGCTTGCCCAGCGTCATTTGCAGCTTGCCCAGCGCCATTTGCAGCCTTGCCCAGCGTCATTTGCCGCCTTGCCCAGCGTCATTTGCAGCCTTGCCCAGCGTCATTTGCAGCCTTGCCCAACGTCATTTGCAGCTTGCCCAGTGTCATTTGCAGCTTGCCAGCGTCATTTGCAGCTTGCCCACGTTTAAATTTGCCGCCTAGGGGGGCGCATGCGCGGCACGGAGAGGAGCAGCAGCTAAAAGAAAGAGCTCCGGCGGCCTCGGAGACAACTAGCACTCCCCGGGACGATTGAACCTCACATACAGCTCCAAAAGCAACCTATCCCTCCCGAGGGACCATCTGTGCATGCCGACAGGCAAAAAAAACAAGCCTAAAACCGCTCAGCGGTCCCTAACTAACTATCTCCTAAGAACCCGGGAACAGGCCGGGATGTCCCAAAATGGCGCCCATCCAAGGACCCCGCCGCGTGAGGTGAGCGGTACAGGCCCTCCTCAAAATGATCCGGGTGGAGAATCGGCTCAGCTGACTAAAGCGGACCTTGAAGATAGCCTAGCAGCTATGTATGACAGGCTGGCCAGAAAGTTCCAGGCCGAACTTCAAAAGACGACCAGCACCCTCTCCCAGGAGATCTCCACGTTGGGCAACCGCACTGATCTCCTGGAAGTGAAACATGACGAGCTTTTTCTGGCCTACGCAGACCTGAGAAAAGAACATGAAACTCTGGAAGATACGGTCACCCAGCTACAAAATCACATCGAAGACTTGGATAACCGTAACAGGAGGAACAACGTGAGAGTCCGTGGAGTGCCCGAGTCGGTAACCGACCTAACAGACGCCATCAACCGGTTGTTCCACTCCCTGTTACCCGAGCTTCCGGAGGAATCGTTCACATGCGATCGGCTCCATCGCGCCCTTCGACCCAAACCTCCACCAGAAAAGCCGCCCAGAGACATCATCATGTGCCTCAAGGACTATTTGATAAAGGAAGAGATCCTCAAGGCGTCCCGCAACACCCCACGCATTGTGCTGGACGGCTTCCCCCTCCAGATCTACCCGGACATTTCCCCAGCCACCCTGGAGAAGCGAAGGAGGATGAAGGAGATCACATCCGTGCTGCAGTCAGCCTGCATCAGATACCGCTGGGGATTCCCGTTCAAGCTGATCATCCCTCACAACGGGACCACCTACATCGCCATGTCGATAAGAGAAGGCAAGGAGATCCTCACCAAACTGGGCCTCATAGAACCTCAGCACACCGTCCGTCCCCCTTCTACTCCGCGGATCTCACCCATCTGGGGCACCCCATCACCGCAGAGAGACCGGAGTTCCCGCAGACCGCCACCGCTACCAAACTTCTGACCAGCTTCGGCCCCATAGAGGACCTCAAGATCCCCTTTCCTCCAAATTCTACATGGCGGTCGGATGATGAAGCTCCCCAGCATTATAGGTTTGCCTTATTTGCTTTCCAATTCCCCTCTTGACCATGTTCAATTTTCTTTTGTTATTTCATCCCGGCCCCCCCCCCCCCCTTGTTTTTAATTTTTTTCTTTTTTTTTTCTCTCCATTATTACAATCCCCTCCCTGCCAGGACCCGATGTTTCCCCATCCCTCCTGCTCCTATATCCCCCCACCAACCACCTACCTCGTATCTCCTCAGTACCGCTCCGAAGAGCGCCCTGTCGGCAGTGTCACTGCCACTTTGTCAGTATTGTCTCCGTCCCCCTGGGGCTCACTGGTACCCCGATTCGTGCCTGCCCCCCCTCACACTTGCTCAGTGAGGGATTGTCGCTGACAGCCCTCATCCTCATTGGGACAGTTTACGAGACCCTGGACGTGGTCTCTCCCCCCCCTGCCACAAAGCAGCTCCCCTCGGTTTGGGAGGACTTGGTGAGGGGCGAGTGTGAGTAGTGGACATTTTTTTTTTTTAGTCCACACTAAGTACATTTGGTAGTCTGGATGGTCCAATCCACCAGACCCCTCATGGTTTTTGAAATGTTAAATGTTCTTTCTTTTTTTGCTGCTAGTTTACCTAATTACTACCTACTAACCAATGATGCTACTGCAAATAGACTGTCATATTATTCCTTGCTCACCCCCAAGAAGGGTACTTTTTTAATGCATGCTTATGATTCATGTTGGGACGCCCCCCAGCCTCGGTCTCATAGTGTAAGCCACCCGGCCTCGCTTTATAAAAGCCATGAACCCCCACCATGATGGGATTACATGTAATATCGCACAATGTGCGAGGGTTTAACACCCCTCTTAAAAGGAAAAAAGCTTTCCGCTTTTATAAACAACTGGGGGCAGACGTGGTGCTGCTGCAAGAGACTCATTTCTCCTCTAAGTCTCACCCGAATTTCTTTGACAAGGCTTATAAGCAAAACTTTTACACAACTTTTGAGACCAAGGCTAGAGGGGTGGCCATCTTTATTAAAAACAATGTCGCCTTTGAAGTCGCTCACTCATATAAGGACCCTAGTAGTAGGTTTCTTATCCTACAAGGTCAAATCCAGGGCAAAGCAATCACAATTGCTAATGTATATGCTCCTAACTCGGCACATAGCAGATTTTTCACCGAATTCCTACAAATCTTAGATAGATATATTTCTCCCCATATGATAGTTGGGGGTGACTTTAACACAGTCGCACACCCCTGTCTGGATAGAAGCAGATATACTCACTTTGCCAAATCCTTCCCAAAATCCCTGTCCAAAGCCCTCTCCTCCTTACAACTTATAGACACCTGGAGAGCCTTAAATATTGGCTCCAGAGAGTACACACACTATTCTAACCCACATGGCAGTTATGCCAGGCTAGATTATATAATGTCTACCCCAATTCTCCTGGCCAATGCTGTAAAAGCGGACATAAAGGTCTGCCCTTGGTCAGACCATCATGTGGTATCCTTTCATACACGTCACGTGGGCTTATCCCCCTCTGTAGCCACATGGAAGCTAAATGACTCCCTTTTATCAGACCTACCCACCCAAACCCAAGTAGCAGCTAACATTGAAGAATATTTCCGCCTGAATGCCACCGGAGACATATCCCCACATACCCTGTGGGCAGCCCATAAAGCAGTCCTGAGGGGCCAACTAATTGAGATAGCAGTACGAATCAGAAAACAAAAAATGGATACAATTAATTCCCTCACCCGCGAACTCCACTCACTTTACTACACTCACGTTAGAGACCAATCTCAACAAACCTTGGCACAGATCACTCAAAAAAGATCAGAACTTGACTCCATACTCTCAGAAAGTACTGAGAAATCCCTCAGATGGTCCAAGGCAAGGTTTTTACTACATAGTAACTCGGCCTCGGGCATGTTCTCACGAAAGTTACACCACTCCATTCAACCAGCTCATGTCTACAAACTTAAGAATAAGACAGGCCAACTGGTTACACACCCCAAAGAGGTTCTCCAGATCTTTTCCACATACTACGAATCCCTATTTTCCACCCCTGATTCCCCCCCAGAAGCGGGCCTTTCCCAATGGCTAGACTCCCTAAACCTCCCCAAACTCTCAGAGGAACAGCTGTCCACCTTAAATGCCCCCTGCTCTGAACAAGAAATTTTACTTATTATCAAATCCCTTAAATCTTCAACTGCCCCTGGCCCGGATGGATTCACGTCAGTATATTATAAGAAATTCGCTCACCTGCTAGCCCCACAACTTTGTAAATTTGTTAATTATACCCTACAAGGACACAACCCCCCCCCCCCCCGAGATGCTCCTTGCCAATATGACCCTGATCCCCAAGCCTAATAAAGATCACTCCCTCCCCCAAAACTACAGACCAATTTCGGTCCTGAACAATGACACCAAAATATTAGGCAAAATTTTAGCAAATAGATTAGCCCTGATTATCCCATCCTTAATTGGCCCCGAACAAACAGGCTTTATCCCAAATAGGCAAATCACGGACAACATTAGACTGGCAACAAATATAATCCAGGATGCTGACTTATTCTCCCGCAAGGTCCTGATCTTAGGCCTTGACATACACAAGGCCTTCGATAGCGTCCTTTGGCCATACCTAGACCGGGTCCTAGAGAAATTTGGGTTTAAAGGTGAATTTGTCCAAGGTTTTAAAGCTATGTATCATAATCCCCAAACTAGAATAAGACTCCCAGGTTGTTCCTCGGAATACTTCTCACTTGGCAGGGGCACCAGACAGGGGTGCCCCCTGTCACCCCTAGTGTTTGCACTGGCAATTGAACCACTAGCCAGAGCTATCAACAGCAACCCCAACATAAAGGGATATAGGAAAGAAGAGAGCGAATACAAAATCAGTTTATACGCAGATGATGTCCTTGCCTTCCTGCCAGACCCTCTAATCTCCCTCCCAAACCTCCTATCAACATTACAGACCTTTCAGAAATTCTCGGGCCTTGGCATCAATCTGTCCAAATGCTCAGCCCTCCCGATTAACATTGCACCCCACACTATTTCCACCATCAACCAATCTTTCGGTATTTCCCTATCTAACCCCACTCTCCCTTACTTAGGAATACACTTAGCCCCTTCCCTCACAGAAATACTTAACGCCAACTACCCAAGAGCCTTCGCAATGACCAGACGCTGGCTCAAAACTTGGTCCTCCTTTAATATCTCATTACTTGGCAGAGTAGTAGCAATAAAAATGTCAATCTTACCCAAATTACTGTATTTCTTCAGAGCTTTACCAAACTATGTGCCCCGTAAGTTGTTGCTTTCTCTACAAAGAGATATTAACACTTTCATTTGGCGTAACAAACGGCCTAGACTTGGTAAACCTCTGCTGCACAGGCCAATGTCCCAGGGAGGCCTAGGTTTGCCAGACATTTGGCTCTACTATATCTCAGCCAGGCTGGCCCAGGCGGCTCAGTGGCACTCAACCACCGAAGTGATACCCTGGGCACGTTTTGAGACCCAATCCATCCGCCCCTTCTTTCTCCCAGGCCTCCTATGGCAATATACACTGAAACCTAAAGAGTTAGCTCCCCTAAACACAATAGTGAACCACACAATACGGCTCTGGAACCTGTACAAGACTAAATTTAAACTCTGCTCCCCTACCCCCCCCAAGCCTCATTTCTCGGAGACAGGAGGTTCCCCCTAGCCTTTGACTCCCCAAGCTCATTCTCATGGTGGATTTTCCACTCACTAGTTACCCTGAAATCCCTCACTAACCGCCAGGGCTTCCTCTCTTTCGCTGACCTGCAGGACAAGACCCAGATCCCGAGGGTTGAGTTTTTTAAATTTCTGCAAATTAGACACTTCTTTGAATCCCATTTCAAACGTAGAACCACCCCTACCCCTACCTTTTATGAACAAATCTGCCTAGCAAGACCGAGAGATAAGGGCATTATTTCTACAATTTACAAAGACCTACTAAACTCAGGCCTTCCCGAAAAATCGGTGGCCATGCTTAAATGGGAATCGGACTTAGGTCTGCAAATAACAGTAGAGGAGTGGTCTGACATGCTTTCTAACCTACATAGATGCTCTAAGTCCATATCTATTAAAGAAACTATTCTTAAGGTCCACACCCGTTGGTACCTTACCCCAGACAAGGTACATAAATTTCACCCTGAGGCTCCGGATGGTTGTTTCAGAGGTTGCCGCGAGGTGGGGACCCTGCTACACACCTTCTGGAGCTGTCCGCTCCTCAGCCAGATCTGGACCCAAGCCTCCTCCAAAATTAGCGCACTCTCTGGGACAACGGTAACTCTTTCGCCCCAGATCTGTCTCCTTTTTGCCCCTATCCCGGGTATCCCCACACATACCCTTAACCTTATATATACCCTATTTAGTGCCGTACAGTGGACCATAGCCATGAACTGGAAATCCCAATTGATCTCGTGGGCCCAGGTCCTCCATAGAATGGAAGCAATTCGCCTAATGGAACGACTGTTCCATTCCATAATGGACACAATGGACATACATAATAAGAAATGGTCCAGTTGGGCCCTGGACCTGCTTTTGCAGGCTCAGGCATCGAACCCCCCGGAATGATATATCAGGTCATGAGGCACACATAAGCTAGCAAGTATGCATCCTCCAATGTTTAGCCTTTTTAAGTATTGCCCTTCATATTCTCAGTATTATTGGTAGTAAAGTCTCCTTATTTTTTTCTTTTTTGAACTAATTGCAGCGTCAGTTATAGTTACAGTTCTGTTATGACTAACATGTTACGTTCTTCATATTAAAAGGATGTATGAGAATTAAGTTTATACCTGTTCTACTGATAGATACGCACTCCGTCTCTCTGTCTATCCCCTATCCCTATATGTGAACTAAGTGTAAGACGGCATAAGCGGTTATCGTGAGCTATGTTACGGTCCCAATGTATAATCTGTATATGACCTGTTCATGATACCCCCTTTATTTCTTATCTGCACAATTGTCTGTACAAGTTTTCTGCCTTCTCATCAATAAAAAGTTTATATTAAAAAAAAAAAATTTGCCGCCTAGAAAGACCGCGCCGCCGGAAAAGACCGAGCGAGCGCTGCCGGAAAAGACTGAGCCGACTTTTCGGCTCCGCTCGCAGTCCCGCCTCCCTGCTGTTTAGGAAGCGAGAGCAGGGAGGTGGGACTGTGAGCGGGGCCGAGCAGTCAGATTGGTCTTTTTCGGCGGCGCTCAGTTTTTTTCGGTGGCACACGTTTTTTTTTTGACGGCGGTTGCTATTTTTCGGCGACGTTAGATTTTTTGGGGGGATCGGCGTATAACACGCACCCATGACTTTCCCCCGATTTTAACCACTTCAGCACCGGGCCATTTTACACCCTTCCTTACCAGAGCACTTTTTGCGATTCGGCACTGCGTCACTTTAACTAACAATTGCGCGGTCGTGCGATGTTACACCCAAACAAAATTGACGTCCTTTTTTCCCACAAATAGAGCTTTCTTTTGGTGGTATTTGATCGCCCCTGCGGTTTTTATTTTTTGCGCTATAAACAAAAGAAGAGCGACAATTTTGAAAAAAAACACAATATTTTTTACTTTTTGCTATAATAAATATCCCATTTTTTTAAAAAAAATATATTTTTTTACTCAGTTTAGGCCGATACGTATTCTTCTACATATTTTTGGTAAAAAAAATCGCAATAAGCGTATATATTGATCGGTTTGCGCAAAAGTTATAGCGTCTACAAAATAGGGGATAGATTTATTGCATTTTTTTTTTTTTACTAGTAATGGCGGCGATCTGCGATTTTTTTTCGTGACTGCGACATTGTGGCGGACACTTCGGACACTTTTGACACATTTTTGGAACCATTCACATTTACACAGCGATCGTTGCTATAAAATTGCATTGATTACTGTGTAAATGTGACTGGCAGGGAAGGGGTTAACACTAGGGGGGGCGCTGCAGGGGTTAATGTGTTACCTATAGGAGTGATTCTAACTGTGGGGGGAGGGGACTCACAAGGGGAGGAGACCGATCAGTGATCCTCCGTACTGGGATCACATGATCGGTCTCCTCTCCGCTGACAGGACGTGGAGCTGTGTGTTTACACACACAGCTCCACGGTCCCGCACGGTCCCGTTGTTTTAACGGGCAATCGCGGGTGCCCGGCGGACATCGCGGCCGCGGGGCACTCGCACCGGGTCCCGAGCGACGCCGGCGGCGTGCGCGCGCCCCCCAGGCGGCCGGGAATGAGAGGTCGTCATATGACGCCCACCCAGGATGGGAGATCCACCTTGTGGGCGTCATATGTACATGGGCGGGTAGTGAAGTGGTTAAGGGGGAAAAAGTGAGTGTTATACGCCGATAAATACGGTATATATATATAATGTTTGGGGGTTCTAAGTAAATTTCTAGCAAAAAATAGGGATTTTAACTCGTAAACACCAAATGTCAGAAATAGGCTTAGTCGTGAAAGGGTTAAACATGTAGTGGTGACTAATCATTCAGTAATCCCCCCAGAAACATACAGTGGAGTGGAGCCGCTCTGTTGGCGCTATAAAATCCTGTATAATAATAATAATAATAATAATTCCAATGCACATTGTGAGAAACTCACAGTGTGCGGCGAAATCACAGCAAACAGTTTCACTATAACTGTGCAAGACCGGGGTTCGGCTTTAAGAGTGGTTTGCTTTAAACTAGCGGTGAACCTATTGCGTTCTGGGGTCTGAGCCTAGTCTGTAAAACAATGACCAGCCCCTTTCTGTATCAATAACTAATTACATCCGTGTCCTAGCTCGGTAACACAGATTGATGGCTTCATTATCACATTTAATTAGAAATGCTTTTAATTTATCAGGAAGAAGCACTTTTAATTGGTGAATAAACAGCTGCTTTGGCGCAGGGGCGAGGAGGGATGATGGAAGGAAGGGAGAGAAGAGGGGTACTGGGGAATTTTAATGCACATTTATTACCACGTTCTTCTATTTCACAACAAGAGCACAGAGATTGCTCAATCTCATGGCGGTTCTGAGCAGGCCGACCGTAGAATCATTCATTCTCCGTCTCAATCAGGTGCTTATAAATATTGCACAACAGGAGGAAAATTTTGATGTGTTTTTTTTTTTTTCTTCCTCTCTATAAAATTATGATGATACAGTTGATTAGCGCATCCATTAATAATAAGAGAAGGAGCTTGGCTTTCGCGGCCTCTTTGAGCAAACATTGAGATGAGACGAAGCCGGGGTGCTGGCGAGAGGTGAGCCGGGGTCATTTCCAAAGGTCAAGTGGCTACTTAAGCAATGACAGGTGGCTCGATAGCACAAAGCAGGGTTTAATTAATAATCAAAACAGCGGAATATATGAAAGGGAGAGAGAAGGGGGTATGAGAGAAGGTCTAGCGCAATGTCAGATATAAATCATCTAGCAAAGCGTTGGGAAGGTAATCCGCGCTGCTTTATGGGAACTCCATCTTTAAAGAGCACCTGCTGTCTTGAAGAAAAGGATCAAGGTAGACATGTGCAATTCGTTTTTTTTTTTTCATTTTTCTTTTTTTTTTTCGTTATTTTCGTTCGTTTTCGTACGAATGAACGAATCGTTCGAATCGAACGAATCCGATTAACGAATCGTTTGAATCGAACGAATCCAAAAAACAACGAAAATCCGAAAAAAACAAATTAGAAACAACGAATGTACGAATGAAGAAAATCCGAAAAACGAAAACAGGAACAACGAAAATGAACAAAAAAATTCGTACATTCGTAACTTTTTTTTTTTGATTCGTAATTTTCCGTGTCTCTTACAATGGTGTTGCTTAACGTGCTTCAAATGGATTGAACGAAAAAATTCGTACATTCGTAATTTTTTTTTTTCGATTCGTAACTTTTCTTTTCGATTCGGAATTTTCCGTGTCTCTTAAAATGTAATAATAGCATACACATTACATAAAATTATGAATTATGCTCCGATTACGAATCTACGAATGTTACGAATGTACGAATAAATACGAATGCGTCTGAATTTCGAATAAACGAATAAACGAAAATTAAACTAACGAAAAAACGAATCAACGAAAAAATAACCCTTACAAATGTTCGAATCGTTACGAATACGAACACCGACGACTTACGAATTTACGAATCGTTACGAATCAACGAAAACGAAAAAAATGAAACGAAAATAAACAAATTTTTTTCGGAAACGAAAAAAAACGAAACGAAAATAAACAAATTTTTTCGTTTTGCACATGTCTAGATCAAAGTAGCAGAGAAGGGTTGTTAACCTCCCTGGCGGTATGATTATGTCTGGAATTTCGTGCTGAAAGCGGTACAATTATTTTGCATGGAAATTTGGCGTTTTTATATTGTAGGCATGCAATTCTTATGAATAACTCACTTAAATCTGTCCAAACCAGAGTCTAGTAGACATCCCGGGTATGATAAAGTTTGAAACACAAAATCATAAATTATAATAAAATAAAAAATATATATAAAAATTATTCAATACTGTAATCAAATCAAAAACACTAAAATTTGCTCAGTTGCAGAATAGTCGCTGTCATTAAATTTAGTGTTTGATGATGAATTGTGATTCTAATTTATTATCTGTATTTTCTAGCTGGTCTAAAACCACTTTTGACATAAAGGGACACTTTTTGGTTGCTATGGACAATCTCCAGTTTCCAGGCAGAAAAAAATTGATTTATTATATAAAATGACATGCAGGGCACTGGGCAGACCACTAGGGACAAAGGGGATGTGTATTTTTGTATACAGTACTGTAATCTGTAAGTACTGTATGTGTGTTGTGTTTTTAAACTTTTTTGAATTTGGCACCGATCTCCGCTCCCGTGCGTCGTAACGTCGCAGGGAACGAAGATCAGCGGCACTCGGGCACTGTGTGAATCGAGCGAGCAGACGGCTGACTCACACAGCGGGGAGACATCGCAGGATCCAGGGGACAAGGTAAGTAACTTCCCCCTGTATCCTGCAATGCAAGCCCGAGTCTGGCTCGGGGTTACCGCTTTTGGTACTGAAGATCCCGCCCCGAGCCAGACTCGGGATTACCGCCAGGGAGGTTAAAGATGATTCTCATAGCATATCCTAGTGATGTGGAGCTGGTCTCATTGCCCCTCCCTATGGATTGCCTAGAGCAGCCTTTTTCAACCAGGGTGCCTTGAGCTTTCTTCAGGGGTGCCTTGGCAAAATGCCTAAATATTGCCCAAAAATTGTGTAGCCCCCTGTTCCTAAAAATGGGGCTATAGTGTAAATTTTGTTTTTGGCTGAGCTGTAAACAGCTCAGATTTGATTGTGCATTTGGCACTGTTCTAAACTTGGCTGAGTTGTGCATTTCTCACTGTTGCCAGTAGGTGTCACTGGTACCACAGGACAGTGCAAGAATTACAACTAGGTTGAGCTGTAATGAATATTCTTTTTCCGGAAACAGCCCAGTAGGAGGTTCCTGGCTGCTGTGAATCCTGGGAAGGGGTATTTATTGGACAGATGCCATGTGCTCTAGTCAGTCGTTACCTCGGGGTCCTTCTGGCCTGAGGATGTGCTGCTGCACGTTCTGCAGTAGGCCCAGAAGCCTGTCTGGGGCCTACTAATCCTGAGGTGGTCCATAGGCTTTCTTGCCTGTGTGGAAGAAGCCGAGCCAAGCTGAAGAGATCCAGGTAAGGAACCTTGCTGGAGATAGCCAGGATGAAGGCTGGTTCCTCAGAAGGGCCTGGTGACTCGTTTGGAGGACGCACCTATATCTAAACTACCCTTACAGTACCGCTGGGTCGGCTTAAAGGTTCTAGTACTGTCAAGCTGTTCTACAATCTAATCAAGGTAACTAGCTCCTGGCTACTAAGTCTGTGAGAGAGACATACCCAAGAGTGCTACTGGCTGCTAAGTCTGTGAGAGAGGCTTGTCCAAACATTCTACCGGTTGCTAGGTCTGTGTAAGAGACCTATTCAGGTATCCAAGATCTTCTAAAAGAAAGCTGTTTTGCCCTTTGGATTCAAGGAGTCTGTAAGTGATCTGTTAAAAAGTGTATCTGAAACCTCCTCTAAACCTCTCTCCTACAACCTTTCTCAAGTTCTCATTAAAGCATTGAAAAATACCTAAAGTGATTGGCACCTGAAATTTGTTCTAAATTCCCATTATCTTTCTGTTCCCAGTAGACCCAGGGGTAGCACTACAATTGTATACAAGGTGGCGGGTGGATGAAGCCTGCCTTTTAGTTACATAAAGCCACAGGTTTTCATTGTGCACCATTACAACCCTTTAGCTGCTGACCTCCTAATGACTAATGACATCATCAGTTGATAAGGAGGATGTCAGTTGCATGTATATCATCCTTTTTATTTATGTAAAAAGGTGCAATGCTCAGGTATCTCAATATGACAAAATATGGTCCATAATAGTCCGGAAGCACATGTCAGCACATAAAGTAGTAGGTGAGTCTGTCAGGGCTGCCACCAAGGAGACCAGAAGCAAGTTCCAGTATGCTAGGAAAAAAACTGTGCTTGAAAAAGGAGTGCGGCTATCATACCATTCATAGCATGCACGCTCAGAAACGCGTTGCATGATAGTGACGTCACAGCCCGGCGCCATGCTGTTTGCATTCCAAGCCTCGTTCCGGATCCTCACTGCAAGGCCGTCTTTCATCATTGCGGACACCGTACAGGAACTTACAGCGCGGCTTACCACAGGCTCTGGTGCTTCATCATCCTCATCCTTTCTGGAATCCATATCCTGCACAGCGGACATCCTATCTCACCCCTTCTGAGCTGTTGATGTGCTGCACTCAGCAATAATGAGGACTTGCTGTGACCTGCAGTACCATCCTATCCTTTCTGAGTTTTGTTGTGCTGCACCCTTCAAGCTTGAAACAGACTTATGCCGCGTACACACGAAGGGACAATCCCGCGGGATTATCCTCTGGACTGAAGTCCAGCGGATAATCCCCTCGTGTGTGGGCGCCGGCGGACTTTTTGGCGCCAAAGTACGGCGGACTAAAGTTTGAAGTTTTGTTTTCAAATTATCCGCTGGACTTGGAAGTCCAGCGGACAATCCCGCCGTTAGTGGGCAAGTCCGCGGGACTTTTGAAATGAAGGGACTTGCCGCTCATCGGCAAGTCCGTTCATTTAGCACGTGACTTCAGGTTACGTAGCTAGCGTAGGCAGTTACTGCCGCCGCGCTAGCTCCGTGACCTGGCATGGATTTAAAGGGACTCCCCACGCCGAAAAAACGGCGTGGGGGTTCCCCCCAAATCCAAGTCAGACCCTCATCCGAGCACGCAGCCTGGCAGGCCAGGAAAGGGGTGGGGACGAACGAGCGCCCCCCCCCCTCCTGAGCCGTACCAGGCCGCGTGCCCTCAACATGGGGGGTGCACCCCAAAGCACCTTGTCCCCATGTTGATGAGGACAAGGGCCTCTTCCCGACAACCCTGGCCGTTGGTTGTCGGGGTCTGCGGGCGGGGGCTTATCGGAATCTGGGAACCCCCTTTAATAAGGGGGCCCCGAGATCCCGGCCCCCCACCCTATGTGAATGAGTATGGGGTACGATGTACCCCTACCCATTCACCTAAGGTGTAAAATGTAAAGTAAAAAAAAACACCCACACTTTTGAAAAAATAGTTTATTGCACTGCTCCGGGGGTCTTCTTTCGTCTTGGGGGTCTTCTCGCCGGACTCCCCCGCCATTTACCAAGCTCTTTTACCGAGCGGGGGAAGTCCGGCTACCTTCTTCGTCGTCGCCGCCGTCTGGGGGTCTCGATCCGCCTTCGGGGGTCTTCTTCCGTCTTGGGGGTCTTCTCGCCGGACTCCTCCCCTCTCTTCTGCTCTTTTACCTAGCTCTTTCACGAGGGGAGGAGTCCGGCTACCTTCTTCGTCGTCGCCGCCGTCGTCTGGGGGTCTCGATCCGCCTTCGGGGGTCTTCCGGGGGTCTCTTCTGTTCTTGCGGCGGTCGTCGTCTTCCGCGCCGCCGACGCCTTCTTCTTCTTGTCCTTCTTCTTGTCCTTCTTGTTCTTCTTCTTCTTCCGATGTTGACCCGACGCTCTCTCTGCCCGGAATGCCTGTGCCGCTCTGCGCTCAGACTTATATAGGGACATGGGCGACAGGGTCACATGCACATGTCACATGGTGACCCCGCCCCCTTGTGTTGTCACAGTCCCGGAGGATGCTGGGACTGTGACCCCCGTTGTAACCCTGGGTATGCATTTAGGAAATGCTGCACCACCAAATTGAGGACATGTGCCAGGTATGGCACATGTGTCAACTTTCTCTGTGTAAGGGCAGATAGGAGGTTTGAGCCATTATCGCACACCACCATTCCTGGCTCCAGCTGGCATGGTGTGAACCACCTCTGGGCCTGTCCCTGCAGAGCTGCAAGAATCTCTGCCCCGTTGTGGTTCCTGTCCCCTAAACACACCAGCTGAAGCACTGCATGGCACCTTTTGGCCTGACTCATGGAATAGCCCTTTGGTTGCTTAGGGGGTACCTGATGTTCATAGGACAATTCTGCAGAGGGCATGGAGGTGGTGGAGGAGGAGGAGGAGGGGGTAGAGCTCACAGGTCTGGCATCATCACCACCAGCTGTATGGAGACATGTCCTGCATACTTTCGAGTTGCAAGTAATGCTACCCAGTGCGCTGTGAACTAAATATATAGTCCCTGCCCATGCTTGCTGTACCATGTGTCAGCAGTAAGTGGATTTTACGGCTGACTACCTTGCCTAACGATGCCTGAACATTCCCTTACACGTGATGGTAGAGAGTTGGAACAGTCTTACGTGAAAATTAGTAGCGACTGGGAACCTGCCATTGTGGGACAGCACATTGTGCAAATTCACAGAAGGGGCAGAATCCACCAGGCTGAAAGGCAGAAGTTGGAGACCCAACAGCTTTGAAAAGCTTGCATTTAGATGCTGGGCATGTTGTTGTCAGGGACTGTATTTTTTTTTCCGCTGCAGCAGATTGGGCAGAAATGTCGTCTTCCGCGCCGCCGACGCCTTCTTCTTCTTGTCCTTCTTCTTGTCCTTCTTGTTCTTCTTCTTCTTCCGATGTTGACCCGACGCTCTCTCTGCCCGGAATGCCTGTGCCGCTCTGCGCTCAGACTTATATAGGGACATGGGCGACAGGGTCACATGCACATGTCACATGGTGACCCCGCCCCCTTGTGTTGTCACAGTCCCGGAGGATGCTGGGACTGTGACCCCCGTTGTAACCCTGGGTATGCATTTAGGAAATGCTGCACCACCAAATTGAGGACATGTGCCAGGTATGGCACATGTGTCAACTTTCTCTGTGTAAGGGCAGATAGGAGGTTTGAGCCATTATCGCACACCACCATTCCTGGCTCCAGCTGGCATGGTGTGAACCACCTCTGGGCCTGTCCCTGCAGAGCTGCA